>OW028600.1:1705000-2905000 GCA_932294275.1 Chloroclysta siterata
GGCAGTATTTTGAACCCTTTGCAAGGGTAGTTTTCAAATACTGAAAACGTGATTTTAAATTATTTATTGTGTAGTATATTCACTTCAAGTTTGAAATCAATCGCACTATGCGTTAAAATCTCCCATACTAACTTTTACAGTCATTTGCCCTTTGCAGGGGTAATTATCAAAAATTAAAAGTGTCATTCTTAATTATTTATTTCTTAGTATATTTAACCCAAGTTTTAAGTCAATCGCACCAGGCGTAAAAAAACTCCCATACAAACTTTGACATCTTTTTGCACACTTGTTAAGGATAGTTTTAAAAAACTAAAAATGCCTTTCCTACTTTTTAGCCTCAAAGTACATGTACTCCAAGTTTCAAGTTTGTAGGTTCAAGGAATACTATTTTTCATGCAAACGTTTTCAACCCTTTTACACCCTTAGGGGTTGAATTTCCGAAAATCTCTTCTTAGTACACCCCTACGCCATACGCTATGTAATCTTCAAATTTCAAATCTCTAGGACCAGCGGTCAAAAAACTCCCATACAAACTTTGACATCCCTTTGCACACTTATTAAGGGTAGTTTTAAAAAACTAAAAATAGTTTTCTTTATTTTTAGCCTTGGAGTACATCTACTTCAAGTTTCAAGTTTGTAGATTCAAGGAATACAGTTTTTCATACCAACGTTTTCAAAAGGGTTGAAACCATGGGTACACCCTTAGGGGTTGAATTTCCAAAAATCACTTCTTAGTACACCTCTACGTCATAAGACCTACGTACTCTTCAAAATTGAAGTCTCTAGGACCAGCGGTCAAAAAACTCCCATACAAACTTTTACATCCCTTATTAAGGGTAGTTTTTAAAAACTAAAAATGCCTTTCCTTTTTTTTTGTTTTGAAGTATATGTACTCCAAGTTTCAAGTTTGTAGTTTGAAGGAATACAATTTTTCATACAAACGTTTTCATCCCTTTTTACACAACTAGGGGTTAAATTTTCAAAAATCCCTTCTTAGTACACCTCTACGTCATAAGACCTATGTACTCTTCAAATTTCAAGTCTCTAGGATCAGCGGTCTAAAAACTCCCATACAAACTTTTACATCCCTTTGCACACTTATCAAGGGTTGTTTTAAAAAACAAAAAATGCCTTTCCTATTTTTTGGCCACGAAGTATATGTACTCCAAGTTTCAAGTTTGTAGGTTCAAGGAATACTATTTTTCATACAATCGTTTTCATCCCTTTTTACACCCTTAGGGGATGAATTTCCAAAAATCCCTTAGTACACCTCTACGCCTTATGACCTATGTACTCCTCAAATTTCAAGTCTCTAGGACCAGCGGTTTACGATATTAGTTACAGCGTATTTTGTTTTTTATAATAAAGATACTGGTGTAGTACTTAAATTCAATACATTTTGCATACGTGGTCGCATTAAAAAAAAAATAACGCTATGACTCCATACTAACTTACCCAAAGCCCTTTGTGGCTTGTGGCTGAAAACGGATTTTTTGGCATTTATCCGGATTCAATTAAAAATAAAAATAACTATAAGCTTCTAGCGCTAAACAGTACATTAAAAATAAAATTCATTATATAGGCTATCATAAAACATCATTAGGACAGGTATAATTTACCTGTATTGTATAATTTTTTTCGGATGCCCTAAGGTCGATGCCGCACTAAGTCGCACTAAGAGGCCGATATCCGGCACAAAGACCCTACCTAGGTTAAAAAATAAAATTGCCTACAAAAATTCCCTTACATACATAAAAAAAACATAGATCGATAGATAAATACATGAGAAGCTAATAATAAAAGCCCGTTTTAAAAACACGATAGATTTTGCGTATGAATATACCTACGTAGCATCGTAGCATTTTTACGTGTATTACGTATTTGCTTTTTATTTATAGCGCCCTCTGTTAATTCGCTGCCAGTACTATTATGCTAACTAGCTAGCGGAGGTCGAATTGGTTCACCACTCTTGTACCACATTTGTGTGTGGCGCTACTTTATCGGAGAATATATCGATCGGGCGAGCTCGGCTAGCGAAAATAACCGATCGCTCAAGGATTTCCTTAGTTCTCTCGACCTTAACTTGATAGTAGGTGTTCTTCTTGCCGTGTCACTAGTTTCTTTCGAAACAGTGTGGTGAATGAATTTTAAGTGCGCCTCAAGATGCTCCTTTCGAGCACTTGACACATGTTATAGAACTTTTTTTCCTTCACCGTTTGAGCACATAATGGAATTGTGCACATATATTTTTGAACTGAAAAACTCATTGGTGCACGACCGGTTTCGAACCCACGACCTTAGGATCGTGAAGGAAGGCGGGGCCGCTACCACTAGACCACCAGTGCTCTAGGTAGTGATAGAAGGTATCTACTTGGTAGGTAAATTAAAAGAGGATATAAAACGAACCGTTGTTGCTGACGTAGATGCTGCTATTCCGCCTCCTCAGACCTGTGAAGGCCACATCCACGCCTGCGCCAGCCAGGAGTTGCGCCACCGCCTCTGTTCTCTGCTCGCTGGTGACGTCAGCCAGGACGCTACTTCGGTTGCGGCACTCCGTCTCGGCGATAGTGAAGTTCAATCGGTTCGGTAGCAATAGGAACATGCCGATTGTGGGCACGCAAGTGGAGTTGAGATCGGCTGGAATGAGCAGATATACTTTGTGAAATGGCCTCAGGATGTACCTGTAATTCACGGATTATCCGCCTGTTGAGATCACTGAAGCGCACCTTAAAATGTTATTCTCCGAACCTGGGTTGTTTGCGATTTCTCATAAAATAATTCAGTTATTTTAAATCATCAAACATTTTTTATTTTTGGACTTTCCACACAGCACTATCCAACCCCAAACTAAGCCAAAGCTTGTACCATTATGGGAACCAGATAGCTGATATAATACGTATATACTTTTTTTTTGTAAATACATACTTATAATTTTATATAACACCCAGACAGAGAACAAACATCTATGTTCATCACACAAATGTTTGTTCTCGGTGGGGATCGAACCCACGGCCTACGGCGCAGAAGGCAGAGCTACTACCAACTGAGCCGTGAAGGCTGTCTGAGCATTTTGATGATGTAATGTAGTCTGCGTCTCAATAACAACGAAGGCGTAAAAGTCTTATTTCTTTCTTCCTTCTTCTCATATTATATTAGGGCTCATAATAAAGTTCGCCATAATCGAAAACGATTAGGAGAGCACTGTTATTATTAGTAACAACAACCTTTGGATCAAAATGCGGAATCGCTCGATACCATTACATAACCTAGCAGATAAATTTAAAACCTGCACACTAAACTCAAACGTAATCTTACTTATTCTGTGGCTAGGGACTCAAACGCAAGCCTCTCCTAGCCTCCGTAACTCCTTCGTAGCGCCTTCGTAGCTCCATCGTAGCTCATTCGTAGCTCTTTCGTAGCTCCTTCGTAGCCTTTTCATAGAGAAGATAATAATAGTCCATCGAAAAACATCAGCGGGGGTGCGTTCACTTGAGTGATTCATGAGACTTACGATTGATATCAGAACCCTGTACCCCAGATCTGATTTTTGTTCTTCTTTTTGGCTATTTTTGTTTGGAGACTCGTCTCCATTAATATAAAAACAGAATAGGTAATATGCCAATATTTTGTTTTTTTGTAGTTCCCCAAAGCACATTCTTTTAATTTGTAGTTATAGTTTTAAAATTATTTCTATCTTAAGTAAATCTAGGTCTCTAGCTCGCGGTACCCAGGGCTCAGATGTCAGTATATTATAATGTTAGTATAAGTTTATATTTGTAGCACCTCAATCTTTTAAATATAACTTAGGTTCAAGCGCGGATCCACCGTTGTGGGCACGATAGGCATGCCCACAACCTAATAGACTTGTGACATCACACGCAGTGTTCGCCCCAAGGCTTACACACAGGAAGTATACACTGTACAAGATCCTGGTTAGGGCGTCACATATTTTGTAAACATCTCCTTTGTAGGAATGCACTGTATCGAACATGAGCGAGTTCATACATTGACCGACTCGCACTTAGCTATTTTCGGGTGGCTGTGACCACAACATATTTTGAGCGCTGGATCCGCGCCTGCTTAGGTTGGCTGGTAGATAATGCTTGAACATTAAGCCCTCCTATTGTACAATAACTGTATGTTTTGTGCAATAAATAATTGACTTACGTATCGGCCTTCCATAGATGCTGTAGTAATCAAACGCGGTATCGTTGACCAGAGACTGCCCACCATCGGCCTCCGCACATTTCAGTACCTCGCAGGTGTACTCGTTGGTTCCGTTCGCTTCGGGCGGGCTGAAGTTCAGCGCCAAACCTATCCATTACAATCAGGGTTATGCTAGGTAGATAGGTATGTGGGGTGATAGGTCGGGTAACCTTCTCGTGGTGCATCTTGGTAACACTGTGAAACAATCCTCTTCTGAATGAATAATTAAACTAATTTGTTGCTGAAACTGTGCTGTATTTATGTGCGTGTGTCCAAAATAAATTGATTTTCTTTGTTCTTACCTTTTTTCTCAACAGCCAAACGCTGGCAGCTGATCACAGATGAGTAGTTAGCTTTCGCAGCGATGCCGAGCTTAGAGCGGTAGCACCTCTCAATGAGCTGGTACTTCGGTACGCGACGAGTTTCCGAAGAACAGCGCTGGTTGGCCACCGCGGTGCCAACGACGTTGATGACTAAGATAGCTGTAGCGACCTTATTTAAGGATAATCTCCAAAAACGTGTTGATATTTTGGTGTAATATTTTAATAACTGCTCCTTCATATTCTATTTTATATATTCGATGATGAAATAAAAATCACTACCGACTGTTTTGTTTCAATTTGGATATAATGGACGATCGATAAAAGTCCATTATTCATGTGGTTTAAAAATATTCTGCGTCTATTATTTCTTCGCTTCGTTCGCGCACGACGTTCCTGTACGACGCACGTAGTTTGACTGTAGGTGAAATAATGAGAGTACTCCTGCTTGTCTAGCCTATTGTACTCATTCAACATTTACTCTGACAAGATGATGGGACGAACCTTGGGATTAGGTGATGCGAGGATTGGCGTTGTTCAGTAGTTGCAGCACACGAGGTCAATTCAAAATAAAGTGACAATGTATTGTACCTATCCTCTTTGAGCGATGCACTGTCCGAAAGAGGTGCTTTTTCAAAAACTGTAAGAAATCTAGACGTGCTCAAACAGCTGTCATTTATTTGGAGATGTGTTTTTGCTACGTGGTAATTTTATTGTAAAAAATATTTCGTCTGAGGAAAAATAACTAAAATATTGTTTATCGTGTTGGTTTATTAATTTGTGAACAAAATGGGATGCTTTTACTCCAGGGATATGCAGGAGGTAAGTTGGAATGTTTCGTAACTTTGCTAGTCTTATCAGAGAAATGACTAGACCGACCTATTTATTGCCAGGACACGGCCCTAAAATGATTGGATTTAGCTATCAGACTCGCCTACAGCTACATTCTGTGAGTGAAAAAGTTGTATGATGGCGCGTAAATGCGTAAGCAGCGAAATACGTATAAAAACCTCCTTTCTATGTATTTCAGGAATAGTATACACACCCAAGTATATTAAAAAGCTATCTGGTTCATTTAAAACAAGCTTTGCTTAGTTTCTAGCTATGTAAGATAGTGTAGAATTCCCACCAATATTTCTTTATTATTTATTTTGCATATAGCCTCTTGCATGTAAGCTCTACGTAAGTACACATTACAGACTTATTTCTTCATCTTAAAGCATAATGAATTGTAGGTATATGCAATTAACAGTTAAAAAGATCCAAATTCTAATATTTTCAGTAAACATTTATGAAAATTGAATTCATATGCATTTTTTAGGATGAAATGTTATACGATATGTCACCAATCCGACACCTACCCGTGATCTTCGTGAATGGTGTACCGGGAGCCGGAAACCAGACGGTAGCGCAGACCATCTCCAACATCACAGGGTATACCATGATCAGGCCAGGCGACCTGGTCCGAGCAGAAGGGCAGAAGGACACCACTAGAGGCAGGCTTATCGCTGATAAGTTACATGCACAGGATGATATTCCAGAGGTTAGAGCCATTGTGTAAACGTCACGCGTTTCACATTAAGGTTTTAATATACTAGTAGTTCGCCCCGAACTAAGATCTCGTGATGCGACCCGACGAACGCACCAAAACTTTGAGTAGGTGGTAGTCAGAGGCAAGTCCAAACATTATTTTTGGACTTTTTTCTGACTACCGCCTACTAACTACTAGGTACTGTAACCAAGTTTCAACTCTATTGGCCTATTTACTGAAGAGTTCCGTTGAACAGATCTAGGCTCCATAATCAGACCTGGTCGTTGTCACCATTTTATGACAACTGAGTACCTCCTTGATTTATTTCAAGAAAAAAATAATAAGAAAAAGCAAAGGAACTGGACGACCAGTAGAAAAACCTTGATGCCAACGAAACTCTTAGAGATGGGAGCTCTTATCGCTGGTTGAAACTAAGATATTCGTTCGCTTCGCTCACTCGATCAATATTAGTAGATATATGACTAATAACAAAAAAGAAATTATATAATACCTTCCAAGAAATAAGAACAATAAAGAAAACAAAACTCCAAACCAAAATATTTGTAAGTTATTTATATTTATAGGTAGGTTAGGTCTTAAATTTTTCAGTCTTCATCCAAATAAAAACAACACCAAAATAAGTAAAAAAAGCATCAGAATAAGAACGAACAATTCATAAAACAGATTTTTGTAGGTTCAACAGGGATTCCTTATGAGCTTTTTTGAAAGAAAAAATATTAATTGAGTTTTTAATGGGAATGGGGGGGTCATATTGTTCCAGCATTTCGTAGCAGCATATCGGAAGCTGACGCGTAATACAGTCGTTCTATGGCTGGGACAAATTAAACGTATAGTATAGTGTATCGTTCCGAGCAGAGAAGTTCAATTTTTCATGCAAATATTATGGCTTATGGCTTTTAATGATTCCAAAAAGAAGAGTAGCTAAGTGAAGAGTACGGCGTGGGGACATGTTTAAAAGACCATGACTGTTTATGTAAGGAGAAATATGAGCTCTTTTAGGGATCGGAAAACAGAATTGGATACACGCATTTTGCACACGTAGCACACTTTTTCGAACGGGCTAACAGACATCCTCCAAAAACGTTATCGACATAGTTAAAGTTTGGAAAGTATATGGAAATAACAAAGTGTGATACGTAGATTAGTGTCGAGATATTCGCGAATCCGGTACAAAACAGATAATCTAAAGAAGCAATTGAGAATGTTACATTTTTTTATAATAAAGATAATATCGACACAATAGAGAGAAAAAAGTATTCGCCCCAAATCATAACCCTGAGGTACTCCGCGCGTCACAGAATTGTGCTCTTGAATCTCAGAAATCTGAAGACTCTGGATAGTGGTCCCATTTAAACTGTTAAGAATCTTATTTAGTATTGCTTAAACGAACAAAATCTTTCCTTCAGCAAACAACAGTAGACCTAATCAAAGAAGCGATGCTGTCGCAAGCGGAGGCGCAAGGTTTCATTCTAGTTGGCTTCCCGAAGAACCCTCGCATGTCCAGCATGTTCAACAGACAGGTCAAGTGGCCCGAGAAGATCGTCGCGCTGGAGGTAGATAACGAGGTAAGAAGTTATTTAATTTCGTATTAAGGTGAGGTAGTGGGTTCAAAACTGGTCGTGCACCAGTGAGTTTTAATCTTCAAAAATGTATGGGCACAGTGCTACAGATAGGAGAATACTAGTACTAGACAGTGCCTGTACTCTCAAACGGGGAAGGAAAACATCGTGGGGAAACCGACGTGTCACGACATGCCTCACGATGCACCTAAAAAATTCTAATAAAAAGTGCTCGAATGGAGCCTCTTTAGGCGCATCTAAAATCCTTTCAACAGACTGTTTAGAAAAAAACTGGTAGCACGATAAGATAAAAGACCACATTTTCACAATTGCAGGTGGCTGCCAGCAGACTGCAACACAAGTTGTCGGAGCTCGGCAGACCAGAGTCGGAGATCAACGCGGCGCGCCAGATCGTCAGAGAGGCGGCGCATAAAGTTAAAAACGTACACAAGCGGTTCGGAGGCCATGTTATCATGGTAAGCTTTCTAGGAATGTACAAACAAAGCCTATTCGTATAACCTTACTTGATATATTTGTGTAACTTATTTTTTCCTGTCCCCTTTTGAAACCCCTTAGCTTAGATTACAACCATTTGTCCAATTTATTTATTTTTATTAATTGATCGAGTGAGCGAAGCGAACGAAGATCTTAGTTTCAACTTGGGCGATTTGGCATTTTATGTATGTATGTATGTATGTATGTTTGTCTGGCGATAACTTTAGAACCGTTGATCCGATATGCATGAAATTTGATATGTCGATAGCTTGCACTTGAGAAATTTACTGGTAAGTATATGAGTAAAATCGGATGAAGGGTTTTTGAGATATGGGGTTTTTTAAGGGGGCAAAAATAAAAAAAGTTACATAAAATAATCAAGTTACATGTCATATGAAAGGGCTTTGTTTGGACATCCCAAAACAAGTTTTACTTTTTTTTTGGGACGCTCGGTTTTTGAGATAAAATAATAAAAGTAAAATTAAGATAACCAGTGATCCAAGAGCTCCCATCTCTAAGAGTTTCGTTGACATTAAGGTTTTTCTACTGGTCGCTCAGTTAGTTTGCTTTTTCTTATTTTTTTTTCTTGAAATAAATTAAGAAGGTACTCAGTTCTCATAAAATGGTGATAGCGACCTGGTTTGATGATGGAGCCAAGGTCTGTTCAACGGAACTCTTCAATAAATTGGCCAATAGAGTTGAAACTTGGTAACCATACCAAGTTAGTAGGCGGTAGTCGGAAAAAAGTCCAAAGATAATGTTTGGACTTGCCTCTGACTACTACGTACTCAAAGTTTTGATGAGTTCGTCGGGTCGCATCACGAGATCTCAGTTCGGGGCGAACTACTAGTTTAGGATTGCCAACAAAAGTTACACAATATTTTTTTTTTTTTTTTCAAGGAAGCTAAAAAAAAATCTTACTCAAATATACCAAGTGAGGCGTCATATGAAAGGGTTTATTTTATACATCCCAATATCATTTTTATTTTTATTCTATGACGTACCTACCTATGTATGATTTTTGAGATACAATTGATTACCTCAAGTAGGTAGTCAGAGGCCAAAATATCGTGTTTGGTATCATTGTAAGACTGGTTGGACAACACGAGATCTCAGTTCGGGGCGAACCACTAGTAATACATGTTCCATCGTCACGTCTTATATCGATATAGCGAGGTTATACTCTTACCAGGCTTATCTACTTATCAGGCTATCATAGTTTTTAATATAACTCCGTCACCCAGAGTTGCCTCAATACGAGCTTACTTTTTATTTCCATTCTCAAATTTTCCCCTACAGCTGGACAGTACCGGCAACCCGAAAGCCCTAGCGACGACGCTCAAGGAAATTCTCTCGGACACGATAGAGAAGCATCAGAAGCCCGAATCGCCAGACCCCCGGCTCCCTACTGCGGTATCCGCCCCCGCGGTGGCCCCCTCAATTTAATTCTGATTGTCATGACCTCCGCAGCGAATCATCTCGGGCAGGATTCGGCGACGGGCGTTGACGAACCAGATGCATAGCTGGGAAAGAAAAAGACAGACGGGCTTTGGGTTAGAAGATGATTGCATCCTCAGACAAACAATAATTATCTGACAAACGAGGGATTGCAGCTGTGTCCTAAGTAGGTGATCGGTTTGTGTTATACCAGTTTAATACGCAAACTCACTTGCAGCACGAACAAGTTGGCCTCCTGACTGAGAGCGAGCTTTTCGGCATTGCTAGGAACGCGTTGTTGCGGGTGGTAGGGATGAAGCCTTCATTCATGCAGGTTGCATCCCTTACACCCGCAACAAGGGGTGTCCTAGCAATGCTGAAAAGCTAGCTCTCAGTCAGGAGGCTACTTTGACCGTGCTGCAAATGAGTTTGCGTATTTTAATTATACTTACGTAGCATTTCATCCGATCATGTAACAAAAATATAAAAAATCGTAATAATAAAAAAATAAAAAATATTCTTATAGCAAAGTCCACACTTATTACAAATTACTGCGTGTTATGTTGAAAAGTCCCCAAAAAACAGTTTGTATTGGTTTGAGCTTCATCCAACAGATTAAGATACCCGTTCTACTTTAAACAGTTTCTATTCGAATCCGTTCTACCCTAAACCGTTAAACCTGTTTCTGTACCAATTAGTTATTCAAAGCCTACATGAAACTGGTATTACACAAACCGTTCACCTATTCAGGACACAGTAGCAATCCCACTTTTGTCAGATAATTTGTCTGACGATACCATAATCTTCTAACCCTAAGTCCTTCTGTTTTTTTCCTTTCCCAGGTATGCAACTGGTTCATCAACGCCCGTCGAAGAATTCTGCCCGAGATAATTCACCGCGAAGGTCATGACTATCAAAATTAGAATAGTCGTCATAGTAAAATTATGAAAGTGGTAGATTAATTTGATTTCCCTTTGATGAAGATATTGATTTCAATTTCAAACCAGATTCACGAATCGGAAACGCCCTCAGAATAATTATCTAAATTGGTAGGAATGTTCATATTATGTAGTAGGTACAGTTGCTCTTTCTCATTTTCTGTTACTGTTAAAAAAAAAACGAGACGTAAAACCTGCTGCTGTACTAAGAGTAAATCTTTGATTCAGAATAAAACTTTTTCGAAATCTGTCTAAGGAGTTTTTATTCGTACTTATGCGTAGGAAAGGGAAATGTAGGTAATTTCTCCGAAATTGTTCACCTCGGCACTGGAGCATCCTCCAGTGCCGAGGTGCTTTTTTAAGCTGCTGTCCTGGAATAGGTAGGTATGGCATCAAAGTCAATGGCGAATACATCGCTGGAAGATCTAGGCACGCACGATGCTCAGAGCCCTCGATATTGTCTCCCAACAGGTGGGTCAGAGCAAGACGAAAATCATGTTTAATACCCGTGCCGGTACATGTTGGGAGCGATAGAATCAGAAATGAGGAAATCCGTAAGTACTAAGGTAGCCAATATAGCTCGCAGAATCAGCAAGTTTAAGTGGCAATGGGCAATTGGGCAAGTCATATAGCTCGAAGAACTGATAAACGCTGGGGAATAAAGGCTCTCGAATGGCGACTACGAACAGGAAAACGAAGCGTGGGACGCCCTCCCACCCGATGGACTGACGACATTGTTGGGATCACGGGAGGTCGGTGGATGGAGAGCGCTCAGAATCGTTCTTCCTGGAAATGTGTAGGGCAGGCCTACGTCCAGCATTGGACTTCTTAGGCTGATGATGATGATGATGATGCGTAGAATATGCTATAATAATGCAGGCCCAATACATAGTAGTAGTAGTAGTAATTATTCTAATACAAAAACGTACCTACTTACCTTTTTACTTTTTTAGTATCACCAAAAAGTTTTGATACGCAGTTCAGCCTGGCCAGCAAATTTATTTTTCTATGTTTCAAAAATCACATCATAATGACAAACGCCAGAACTCGCGTCGTTGTCAATTGTCACAAAAGCGCATCGATTTTCAAAAACAAAAAATGTTCAAATGCGTCCATTACGAAAAGTACACCGTTGGAAGCTGCATCGTAACAATAATTTATCTGAATTTTTCACGTTTTTGCAATAAAATCACTAAATTGCTGTTGCGGCTGATGTCAATGTGATTAAATTATTGGCAGTTGTCAGAGCTTGAAGTTTAGGCGGGAATTCAGTCGTCTGTCTAGCAAAATTGGCAAAGTCACCACGCTGCGTAGGTCCGTGATCAAAGTGATGAAGATCAAACTTCGTAAGTAACCCCTTTTGTAACACACAAAGACGCAGGGTCACCAGCGCTACAGATCTAATATTTTCCTCAAAACAAATGACAGTAGAGGTAGGACTAAGCGTCTATTGAACTTTGTTTTTGTATCCCATGCTCTTGAATGAAACCCATCATCAATTTAAATATTAAGGGCGATTACGGTGCAAGCTACTAGATACTTTATCAATTATTAGATTTTCATACAGAAAAGGTGTTCAAGTGAAGGTAATGTCTCAGGATCTCTCTCCACAATCCTACTAATATTATAAACGTTTGTAAGTATGGATGGATGGATGTTTGTTACTCTTTCACGTAAAACTACTGAATGGATTTTAATGAAACTTTACATTAATATAGCTTATACCTCAGAATAACACATAGGCTACAATTTATAAAGATATTGTGTGACTAATCCTGCGCAGAAAAAGTCGCGGGCACCAGCTTGTTTAAATATATTTTGGTTCAAATTTATGTGATGCGGTAGTAGCTTTCGTTAGCATGGGTATTTTATAATAATGTGTCGTCCCTTTTTGTATAAAGAATAAGAATTTTGGATTTATGACATCAGCCACTACAAGTGTTTCTTCTACAACTCATACCTACTCTTCTAATGTAGGTACACGGATCATGCTGTCTCTCACGAGTGTCGATACCTGCATATTCACATCAATTATTTTTTTCTATAGCACCACTGGGCATTATGTTGCCGCCGATCTTACCACACTACATTCTACACCCCTCAAAGGGCTATATTTTGCAAACAGCGCGAGACCGCTACCCGTCAACGTCTTCGACAGACGAGAACGAGACGGGCGTGGACTGGGATCCGGAGCGGCATCCCCACCCTGCCCTGCTTCATCCCTACCACCCACACCATCTGCCTCGTAATCCTCCGCCGCCTCCGCAAGCCGTTATCGTCGGCTCTGTGCGCAAGCGCAGGGGCAACCTTCCGAAACATTCGGTGAAGATCCTGAAGAGGTGGCTGTATGATCATCGGTACAACGCGTATCCCAGCGATGCCGAAAAACTGGCTCTCAGTCAGGAAGCTAATTTGACCGTGCTGCAAGTGAGTTTGCGTATCTTTATTATACCCGTTCTACTTTAAAACAGTTTCTATTCGAATCCGTTCTGCCACAAACCGTTAACCCTGTCCCTGTACCAATTATTCCAATACCAATTACAATTATACCAATTATTAAAGCCTACATGAAACTGGTACCTATTACACAAACCGTACACCTATTTAGGACACAGCTGCAATCCCACGTTTGTCAGATAATTTGTTAAACGATTAATCTTCTATCCCTTCTGTTTTTTTTTCCTTTCCCAGGTATGCAATTGGTTCATCAACGCCCGACGCCGAATTCTGCCCGAGATGATTCGCCGCGAAGGTCACGACCCTCTCCACTACACAATCTCGCGTCGTGGTCGCAAAACCCCAGGGGTCATGGCTGGGGTAGGGCCTATGGTGGGGTTGGGACCCTCGACCTCAATGATGGGCATTTCGTCTACCACTGGCGGGGTTACAGTGGCTACGTGGGATGGAATCGTGATGGAGGTTGGTGTGCCCTCTAACTTTTTGAGTTAACTCCTTTGACTCTTTCCACCCTAGGAACATCAATGTTAATCCCGCTACTAGGTTAGCAGTAACTTAAGTTCTTAAGGCCATAAGGCCATGAGTTGGAATCTGCTTGTATACCCCTGGATTTTGGTGAAAGTAAATATAAAAATGGTGAAAGAAAATATCATCGTAGACATCAACTTCGCAGTTTAGTCAACCCTGCATATATTGACGTCGTATCGTGGAAGGTTAGGATGAACAACACTCAAAATGGTTCTTTCTGGAAATCTGATAGCTGTACGTCCAGCAGTAGACTTATTCAGGCTATTGGTGATGATAGCCCTAGTAATGTTGTTATTTCGTAATTCAACTTAAATAAGAGCAGACTACTTAAATCCAGAACGGTCAGGACCTCAGACACGACTACTCCGACGGTCTGCTGGTGTACCGCAGTGATAACGAGCTAGGCGAGGAGGGCTACTCCAGCGCCATCAGCGAGGAAGAGGTCAAGTACGATCCGTCTGTGTGGCAATCCGTCATCAGATACGGCGCCGAGGACCCAGAGATGCATCCCGCTAATCGAGGGTAACTTGTCTGGATAAGACTTTACTATTACTAGATATGAAAAAACTGAAACAGCTTCACGACTTTGCTCCCCAGGCTCGGTAGATATCCCCTTAGACCTTTTAGTACCAAATACTAACTCATATTTACCGAGATCTTTGTTCTGTTTGAAATAAGCACAGCACCTATCTAACGGATTCTTTGTTAGGTATGCTTCATACCTTGTGATAAGTTTTCTCCTACAAAGATACTTTGATTAGATCATTCGCGTGCTGAAATAACAACACACAATTAAATCTGGAGGGTAAGTTAGCAAAAGTTAACCTGGTAACCCTCCCCAGAACCGCGTCTGTCGTGACGGTGAGCACGACCGAGGAGCAGTACGAAACGGTGAGCACCACCAGCGACTGGCACTTGCCGGCGCTGCGGCCGCGCCGGATGCAGGTAACCTCCCCCCTCCCGCCGCCGCTGCATCCCCTCCACTCGCTGCAGCCGGTGGTGCAGCCAGTGCAGCCGCTGCCGCCGCCGCCGCCGGTCGCAGTCGAACTGGAAGTCGCCACTACTGACATGTGGTGCCACACATAACAACGTTACCTTGTACTCGGAAGTACGTTGGTGGCCTAGTTAGGCGCCATGGCATGGAGTGATGATGTCTACTATCTGAAAACCTCATGAAGACTTCGCCTAATGAGTGAGGCTGTAGTCGTCATTGCTGATTTACTTTGAAGTTTAAGCTGAATATGATTCTCGATAAGGCTTTTTAAATAAAACCGATATCGCTTGTTAGGTGAGATTGATTTTATTGTGCAATCCCGTTGTTCCAGCAGCCAGCTGCTTTATTATCATAGACTTTTAAGTTTCAAAGCTGTACATGTTACCAGTTCAAAAATAATTCGCTCAACTCATACCGTAGGCTGGCTGCATGCATCGGAATCCAAATTAGCTCAATTTGTATATGAGGAGTACGGTCGGTGTTAAAACACATTTTTTTTATCTGTTATGTTGGTTTGAAGGTCCTGTTTTAGTTCAATAAATAGTTTTAAAACAATTAACTATTTTATTCTGGGGTGTTTTGTCGGCATCATCTGAAAGTTAACTTTACTGTTTTACTTCAGGTGGTGCCGGATAATGATGAGGGGGATGACTTCAAGTGTCTTTATCTGCTGGTGGAGACTGCTATGGCAGTGCGGCAGAAGGAGAGGGAACATGAAAACGCTGTCCTGCTCTAGCTGCGGTGGTGGTACAGTCATTGGGGCCATAGGTTCGGTTTTGTTTGGCGCGATCGAGCACAAGAATCTGGGAGCATCAGTAGAAGCTTTCCGCGTTAATAAACATGCTGAATAATAGGTATAAACTACACTCGCGAGCTTTTAACTGGAATCGCTACATCGCGAGTTGATCAAGACAATATTTTACAATTTCTGTCCAATGAACTAGAGATTGTGGTACATATCATTTGAAAGGTAATTTTGTTAACTATCAAACTCTTTTGATATGATAACCAATAATTATTCACCTTGTGTCATAGAACGTAAAAATTAAAAACATCAACATAAAAACACCACCAGTGGGGATTATGACAATCTCCAACTGTTTGGAAGTCCTGAAATCGGTCCGTATCACAATCTAGCATGACGCCCTTGTAGGATTAACGACAAAAGTGGGCTTTGCAACCCGCCATGAAGCGATTACAGTTTAATGCTCGCAAGTGTATACAAAGTGTAACATAATACCCCTATAAGGCCAAAGATCAAGTGATCAGACCAAGCACTGGAATACTTTGACGTGTGTAAAGTTTGAATACTTCGTTTTTGAAATTCCCACACAAAAGTAAAATTATTATTGTCTCAGAAATTTGAAACAACCCTGATAATGTGTACGTGACTTTGCTACTACGCTATTTGCGTTTACTAATCAGTGGCAGTTCTGGTACCTATTTTAACTACAGTTCACAATTAAAGGTCAAAAAACAGCTGTAAATAGGGCTGCGAAAAAACTTCTATATTTCAAGTCTTAGAATACAAGTTGTTTGCATTACCTGCAGAATAGCCCGCTTCCGGGGTTATAGGGGTATAATGTTATACGTTGTATTCAGTGGTAGGGGGTAGGTATAGTACATACCTTCGCTATAGGTTATCATTTAAGTTCGTTTTTCGAGAGGTCATAGGCAGTAGGTAAGCGTATTTATTTTTTGTTACTGTAAAGTAAGAGAAGGTTCGACTAAGAAATTAAACACAATTTATATAATTTGTTTGCTTTACAATACGAATTCATTAGCTTCTCTCACTAGATACTATACCTCCTGTTCTCTCATAGGTCCAAGCAGAGACCACGGATTTCCACAAAGTAAGTAAAAACAAGATAAAAAAACAATTATTTAATCATCAGTTAAAGTTAAAATAAAATAGCAGGTATATTTACAATTGTCTAGAGTAGTGATGTAATTTGTGCGTATTAAGCCAACTTTGAGACGATAGGGTCGAGGATTTGCTGTACCTCGCCGAAGATTTTGTCCACCGACTCCTCGGCGTTTATCTGCAAAAGTTACTAGGTTAATAAGTAGTATAAAAAAATAACAGCCCCCCCCCCATGATATGAATATTAAAAAAAAAATCCCTAAAATGCTGCCACTAGTTCTATAGAACAAACTAGTGGCTTCCCGCGGCTTCGCACGCGTTGAAGTGGTGAACCGTGATTGAACCACAAACATCAAAACATCGTAACTTTCGCATTGATTTGTATATTATTAGGGTAGGATTTTAAATACGTACTATTATTAGGGTAGGATTTTAAATACCTACGTAGGTATAAGGGATACCTATAGGCGTACATTACCTATATTAGGTAGGTAGGTATAGGTACTGAGTTTAGTACAAACATGACAAACACAACAAAGACAACCTTACACGGAAAATATGTACTTATTTGTTCCTAGTTTCTACCCCAAAAGCAAACGAAACGAAACAGCTTCACGACATTGATCCACAGGCACGGTATATAGGTACCCTCAGATCTCTTCGTACCAACTCAAGATTCCCGTTTTTAGAACATTGACGCCTCGTTGTAGGTATTCTTTTTACTCGAGCGCAACGAAGGAGGGTAACGTCTATTGGAGTGTACGTAATGTTATTTATCCACAGAACACATTTTCTTTTAGTTTGAAGTTAATTACACAGTTACAGTTAAAAATCTCCCATACAAACCTTGAAACTTTGCAGGGGTAGTTTTAAAATATTGAAAACGTGATTTTAAATTATTTATTGTGGAGTATATTTACTTCAAGTTTGAAATCAATCGCACTATGCGTTAAAAAACTCCCATACAAAGTTTGACATCCCTTTGCACGCTTATTATGGGTAGTTTAAAAAAATTAAAAAGGCCTTTCCTATTTTTTTGCCTAAAAGTTCATATACTCCAAGTTTCAAGTTTGTAGGTTCAAGGTACCTATACTATTTTTCATGCAAACGTTTTCAACCCTTTTACACCCCTTGGGGTTGAATTTCCAAAACCCCCTTCTTAGTACACCTCTACGTCATAAGACCTATGTACTCTTCAAATTTCAAGTCTCTAGGACCATCGGTCAAAAAACTCCCATACAAACTTTTACATCCCTTTGCACACTTATTAAGGGTAGTTTAAAAAAACTAATAACGCCTTTCCTATTTTTTTGCTTTGAAGTATATGTACTCCAAGTTTCAAGTTTGTAGGTTCAAGGAATATAATTTTTCATACAAACGCTTTCATCCCTTTTTACACCCTTAGGGGTTGAATTTCCAAAAAACCCTTTCTTAGTACACCTCTACGTCATAAGACCTATGTACTCTTCAAATTTCAAGTCTCTAGGACCATCGGTCAAAAAACTCCCTTACAAACTTTTACATCCCTTTGCACATTTATTAAGGGTAGTTTTACAAAACTAAAAATGCCTTTCCAATTTTTTGCTTTGAAGTATATGTACTCCAAGTTTCAAGTTTGTAGGTTCAAGGAATACAATTTTTCATACAAACGCTTTCATCCCTTTTTACACCCTTAGGGGTTGAATTTCCAAAAACCCTTTCTTAGTACACCTCTACGTCATAAGACCTATGTACTCTTCAAATTTCAAGTCTCTAGGACCATCGGTCAAAAAACTCCCTTACAAACTTTTACATCCCTTTGCACATTTATTAAGGGTAGTTTTACAAAACTAAAAATGCCTTTCCAATTTTTTGCTTTGAAGTATATGTACTCCAAGTTTCAAGTTTGTAGGTTCAAGGAATACAATTTTTCATACAAACGCTTTCATCCCTTTTTACACCCTTAGGGGTTGAATTTTCAAAAACCCCTTCTTAGTACACCTCTACGTCATAAGACCTATGTACTCTTCAAATTTCAAGTCTCTAGGACCATCGGTCAAAAAACTCCCTTACAAACTTTTACATCCCTTTGCACATTTATTAAGGGTAGTTTTACAAAACTAAAAATGCCTTTCCTATTTTTTTGCTTTGAAGTATATGTACTCCAAGTTTCAAGTTTGTAGGTTCAAGGAATACAATTTTTCATACAAACGCTTTCATCCCTTTTTACACCCTTAGGGGTTGAATTTCCAAAAACCCCTTCTTAGTACACCTCTACGTCATAAGACCTATGTACTCTTCAAATTTCAAGTCTCTAGGACCATCGGTCAAAAAACTCCCGTACAAACTTTTACATCCCTTTGCACACTTATTAAGGGTAGTTTTAAAAAACTAAAAATGCCTTTCCTATTTTTTTGCTTTGAGGTATATGTTCTCCAAGTTTCAAGTTTGTAGGTTCAAGGAATACTATTTTTCATACAAACGTTTTCATCCCTTTTTACACCCTTAGGGGTTGAATTTCCAAAAATCCCTTCTTAGTGCACCTCTACGCCATAAGAGCTATGTACTCCTCAAATTTCAAGTCTCTAGGACCAGCGGTTTAGGCTGTGCGTTGTCTATATGTCAGTCAGTCAGTCAGTCAGTCAGTCAGTCAGTCAGGACTTTGAGTCTTATAGTATTAGAGATGGGCTAGTTTTCGCTTCAATAGTCCTACCATTGAACTACAGGAATAAAAAAGTTTAACAGTTCTATGACTGAACAGTCCTATAGAACAAATGGGAGTTATTGGAAATATCTTTTCTCGTTGGGAGATAGGCGGGAGATTGTCGCATTTGGCTGAACTATGGGTTCGATTATCACTTTTTTCTCTTTCATGGCTTCATGGCAAATTCTACCAAAAGAACTGAATGGACGATGAACCAAACACTTAAGCCATGAGGATGAGATTTTGGGTCAGCGAAAACACCCTTATGCCATCGAAAACTGGGTTCTGCGTAACATTCTGGTGTCAAGAGCACGACTCTTTCAAGCCAGGTTGACGTCAGTTCTGCAGGCATAGTATTCACATCAAGGTCTTTCAAGACCACTGTTTCAAACAATTTTGCAGAGAAGGAAAAAACTGCTTACCCTCTTGAGTTTGTCCGGATATTGAGCAAGGACTTGAGCGTTGTTGTCGAGGAAGGTCTTGAGCCGGAGTTTGATGGTCTCTTCATTATCATCAGCGCGGCCAGAACTGGCGGCGCGCCCGAGTAGACGCTTGGTGAGGGTTTCAGAGGAGCACTCGAAGTAGACTATCACCTGGAAAAGATAGAATAGATATTTGACGTATACTTCTGGGAAAACTATAAATAATAAGACTTACTTTTTAAATTAAGAAAATTTTATTTTTAATCATATTTTGATGGTATTCTACCTGTCAGTAATTATGGGATAGTTCTAACAGATAATGCGTTCATGGGCAGCCACTGATCTGGCTTCTCAATGATGCCCATATAATTAGAGAGACTCCCCGGTAGAGAAGAATATATACGTATCCACTTGTGGAGCGTGATTTTGGATCCAAGTGAACATAGCTTCGATAACTAAGTGCTAGGTACTCACAGTTACGGGGGCAATAGCATTTTCAAACGCGATGCCTTGTGACTTTTCACGAGGGTAACCATCCACCAGGAAGCCCTTGGCAGTGTCAGCTTTGGCTTCCATCGCTTCCTTCAGCAGGTCCAACACTATTTCATTGGGGACCAGATCACCTGAAAAATAAATTGAAATATAGTCTATGTGGCTTAACTTACCTTTTCGTCTTAAGTCCCTACACACCAAGTTAAGAGTAGTAGAGCTCTTCGTGAAGGGTTCATCTGGGGAAGTACTACCACCACGCCTTTTTCTGCCGCCAAGCAACGTTGCTGTGCTTTGGTTTGAAGAGTGCGGTTGCGGGTGTAATAACAGGCACATGAGGCTTAACATCTGTATGCCTCAAGTTGATGGATGCAGGGCAGTGCATCGTAGGGCACGTTCCTATCGTGCGTGACTTACGAGGTAATGTTTTGCTATAGGTGATGGTTACTACTTAACATCCGGTGGGCCATCTGCTTGTTCCATGAGCTAGTTGTATAAAATAAAAATTAAAAAAAATATCTGGCATCCGCGGATTTCTGGTGGACTTAGGATTTAAATTCGTTACGTCATCGGTATGTTAGTCACTCTTTTAATCTTTTTTTCTACGTTCGTTTTGTACTCATCGCCAACACAATTTTACAGACGTTTATTTATTATTTATTTAATACATATGATTTACACAAAAAAAAAAACATGTACAAAGGCGCTTGACCCAATATAGGTATAGTTTTCTTCAAAGAAACCTAACGAGGTTAGAGAGAACTGATTGTAGTGGTTGGAAGGTGTACAATCATAAAAAAATACATTGAAAAAGCAGAAAGGTGAAACAAGATAGAATTCGTTCTGCTCATTTTTTCTGCCCATCTAGGCTTAGATCGTTTGATTCTTACCCCGCTCCATGATAGAGGTGAGGCACTTGGCACGTTCGGAGCCACTCTTCACCTCTGCCCTCAGCAGGTCGCCGGTAGACAGATGCGTGAAGCCGTACTTGGCGATGATCTTGTCGCATTGCGTGCCCTTGCCTGAACCTGGCCCGCCTAGCACCCACACTATGGGCTTTACGCTGCTGTCGATTGGGGCCTGGAAATGAGGAATTGTTTTATTAGAAGGATACTGGTGAGAAAGAAACGAGTGATTAAAGGCTACGAAAAGTGCTACGATAAGTGTAAAAGACCTACGAATGGCCTACGAAAATTCTACACTGTTTTGCAACAATTCTTATTGGTCATGGACGAACAGTAGACTAGGGGGACTACTTTTAGGGCTTGGTACCTAACTACCAAGTAAATGAACACTAAATCAATGAAAACATAGTTAGGTAAATAACCTTTCTCTGGTAGGCTTTGCATTTGGGAGAGCTGCATTGAAGTGGGCACGCTGGTAATTTGTCTATCTCAAGCTCTTCACAAGGCTGACATATTTTCTCTTCCATGGCTTATTGTAATTTCACTCTAATTATTTTAATATTTTGTGAGATAAAATTATGTGTTTTGTCTGGTTTTGGTGGGAATCGCAAATTGGCATAAACATATTTGTCCATAAACAAGGACACCATTGACATTTTTTTACATTTAGCAAGAAGTTTCCTAAAATAAGTATTTATCCACAAATTCCTATTTCAAAATATTATGATTACCGATAAAGGACGAGCGTACAGTAAAGACATTCTTTTGTATCATCATTTAGAGATTCCTTTGAATAATGAATGTGAATCAATATCTACCTCATTCGAAGATACGTAGTATGATCGATGCGTAACTAGGTATACTTGGCAGTAATCGGTTCGGAAAGCTTTCAATCAATATCTCTAGAACTTTCAAACCATTATGTAAGCATAAAGGGCGTCCCAAGACAATGCGACAAGAAGGGACAGTATCTTAAATATTGAAGATAGGATATTTTGCTGAGAGGAGGCTTTATTTTATTTTTAAAAGTTAGTATTACTGCATTGGAAAGATTTTCTAAAAATTGTCTTTGTCTGGGAATCAAACCGAGTCTTCTTTCAGCAAAATATCCTATCTACAAATTTTAGGTACTTTCCCATAGTCTTGGGACGTCCTGTATACCGTCTATACCTAGTGTATACAAGGTGTTCCAATACTTGTATTTAAAAAAATCAGAGGGCTAAAGTACCCATGAATAAATTAAATCTATTAAGTAAATTTAATGAAATTTAATTTAACTTGTTGTCGACTTGTCACGGTTTCAGTTCTGTATTATGAAAGAAAATAAATACCTTTTTACTTTTACTTTAATATGAATAACTTTTTCTAAGGAACCAACACTGTGAACGCGAAAAAAAAACTGTTTCATATATTTTAGCCAAGTATTTTAGCCATTGAACTTTTGTATGAAACAGCAGATTTTTTAACCTCCTGAAGTTTTTAAATACAAGTATTGGAACACCTTGTATATTAGTATTTTTTATGAATGTTGGAATACAATCATAGGACACAAACACCGATAAAATTATTGTTAAAGTATATAATTGCACTTGATAAAAACAGTTTACCAAATTAACTTTTCATGATCATCTTGGAAATGGCTTCACGGATTTTCCTGAACTATCTCATTAAAACAAACCCCTGTTATTTCGCTATGTACATAAACAACTGGACTAGATATTGTACATGTTTGTGATGCAACACAATATTGACCATGCTCTCACGATAAGCAAAATAAACATTTACCAAGCCGGTTTATTTTGGCCTCTGCCGATGAAAAGTTAATTTTAATAGCTACATACCGCACGTGATGTGGGCTCGAGGCTGATTCTATTTTGATATCTTTCAGCATTGACAGTGACCGAAGCGGTGCTTCCTAGACAAGAAGCGACAAACAGCTACTTAAATAAAAAGATTTTATATAAATGTATTCTCCTGGCACTGCTGCTGCGGTTTCGCACAAGTAAAACACTACTGACAAAATGAAAGTAAATTATTTCAACGTCTTGTGCAAATAAGAGCCACGTTTCACGTCCATATTTTCCATCTCCAGAAAACAAACTATCCCCGTGCCATACACACAATAAAACTATACTACTGAATAAAAGCTATAGCTTGGCCAAATTACATCTCGAACGGTCCAGTGGTTTAGGTATGAAAATGTAACAAACAGACAGACACATTTTTGCACTACCTAGATTATGCTTACTTATACATAAAATAGGACTATGTAATTGGTAATGTTGAAAGCTATTGGGTAAGGACTTGCATCTAGGCGAGATGGACTGATTGAAATAAATCGTATGATACAATTCTTTAATAAAGGTTAGGCGGACCAGCCGAAATGACACAAATTATTTGTATCCGCAACTGTGTAGGTCGTTTTTGTTTCAACAACAGGGCAATAAGATTTATCCAATTGTGCTGAGGTTTGGCAAGCACAACACAGAGGAGACTAATTTGTTTAAAACATTATGTCTGTAGTTTTCTGCTTTTGTTTCTGTTATATTGTTCTTTATATTGTTATTTCTGTGTTCTCTGTGTATTGTGTGTCAAATAAATGTATCTTTTTTTCTTTCTATTTATCCCTGTGTGTATGTGCTGGGGCTAGCAAAATTCATTCACTGCTCTAGTCGTCTCTAGTCTATACATGCGGCCGTTCCGTTCGGCGATCAATTTATTCAAAATACCTACTTGAAAGTTAAATAATTGAATTAAACACATTGAGATCTAAAATTCAATTACTTTTATGGTGATTTTAAACTTAAAAAGAAGGAATAGTTCAGGACTATCATTACCTATACTCCATTTCTTTGCTTATCTCCATTTTTTTCTGTATGGCAGTGCCTTTCTAAAAGCATTTCCCAAGATCTGAGTGTCTATTCCGACTTTTGAATACTTGTTTTTCCATTTTTCTGATTTAGTATTCCGTAAATCGTATACTTGAGTTTATAGACCTCGTTTCTCGATTAGACCAAAGCAGAGGAAATAAAAGAGAGAAGTAATCCCTCAAGAAAAATTTGTTAACCAAAAGAGATGACAAGATAGGAGAGTCATGGCTTTGTTCATGAAACGTAATGTAGCAGGCATGCAAATAATAACAAAATAGATATTTACGTCAAAGAGCGGCTTCAAGCACAAGTTGTCGAATCTGACATCGAAGCACAATCCCACCAGCCACAACACGACGTACAGCAGTCTGCATTTAACTAAACTTTCGTTGTTTTTCATAACCACAAACACGAAGGTCGGAGAATTCGTCTGCCGTCGAACTCTGAATACTAAAGAAATACGAGTTTTTGGCCTCGGAATAAGGCAGGCCTTGCCAGCTGGCAGATGCGATCGTTGGGTGAAATGCGCAGATTCACTGGATTATTTTGGAGAAAATACAGAGTTTTATACTTTCGATCGAAAGGGTATGACCGGATGATGCTCTCTGTGGGTCGCTGACGGGGCTAGGCAGAGATTTTAGTGTTTTGGCAGAGATTTTAGTGATAATCTTGTTGACATAATAGTTTTTTTATGTGAAGAAGCGCAATGTCTTTAGGTTTAAATTATGAGCTTCATTATTATGGGTATGGCTTAGTGAGCCTATGTCTTAATTATTTATTTTATTAACTTGTCCTTCCGCCAGCTTTTTATTTATATTTTCATATTCTTACGCGTTGGGGTTAGTCCTGCCTGCGGTAGCCTGATGTTATATGTTATACTACTTATTATGTTAAACCCAGCACTTTCACGTAATTTTAATCAGTTTCTTTATTTTTCTCCACCAGATCTTGTTGACATTTTATTAAATTATAGTAGGTAGGTACACACTGCTTAGGTAGGTACACATACCCAACGTGGAGATACGACGCTGAACAAAAGTCGTAGATGAAGGTATGCGGATCACAAGCCTGACGTGGATATGTGCAGGACACGTGGCAAGAAGGAATGACGGAAGATGGACAATGGCGATTACGGAAAGGTGGCCAAGAGACGCTGAGCGACCACGAGGCAGACCACCCGCCCGATGGTCGGATGATATAGTCGAAGTAGTTGGGCGGCAATGGCGAAGACTGGCACAGGACTGGCGCTTTAAAGAGGAGGCCTATACCCAGCAGTGGGTGCATTCAGGCTGAATAGATAGAAGTAGGTGGTAGTGATAGTACTTGTGGCAAATTAGTACCTATTTATCTAAATTATCTTCAACAGTTTGAAAAGTGAATAAGTGAAGACGATGAATTATTATCGTGTTAGTAACCACGACATGCACTTTCCATCGCACCGTAGGTATTCATTTGCGAATTAATCGATCAAGATAAGATTATTATTGCAAAACGATTGCGCCAAAAAGCAATTCTTTCAAATTCGTTTACAAGACTATCTACTGTTGATAGACCTCTATCAATCTGCTTTGCAAAGAAACATTTATATGTCTTCTTTATTGAAGAACTTACTTGAGAAAATGTTTCGGTTTGTGTCTAACACTAGTTACCGTACTTACCATAAACCATCCATAGCACAGTCCACAGTAACTAAATAGCAAATAGGGTTGGCTAAGTAAGTCAAAGTGTCAATGACATTTGCAATTCTGCGGCACAGGACTGACCCACGTAACGTGCCAAAATATAGGGTAATGTTTGTTAGCTACCTAATATTATATTAGCTAAGTAACTGTTACCTGCAGTGTATCTAACGTATTAAATAAATGCAGGTTGGTATGTGACTTCTCAACAATGATAATAATACTCGTATACGTTTATCGTTGCTGTAACTTAACTTAGAGACATAAGACTGATTAAGGACATACACCGAATTAATATTTTCTTAGTAAAATCTACATAACCCATTTTAGTCTGATTTATTAATGATGATTCATTGTGACTCTCGCTCGCATGTTTCGACATGTTGAAAGATATAAAATCACTAAACTCATATTCAAAAAATCGCAATCAACCACCTTGTGTGCAATCTCATAGCACACAGTTTAGTAAAAATTTCATTTTGATCGAAAAAGTTTGCTTTACTAGTTTTCGTACATGAGCAAACTTTTAAGTAGGAAAAATTGTATCGATCAAAATGATTTTTTTACTAAAATGGGTGCAATGTGATTGCACACAAAATGGTTTATTGCGATTTTTCGAAAATGAGTTTAGTGATTTTGTATCTTTCAACATGTCGAAACGTGCGATCTAGAAGTGGTTTGATAGTTGTCAGCCCCTTAAGCCCAGCTGTAGTCCGATAGACTATCGTCTGTTGACATGGCCATAATCAAGACTTACAAACATCAATAACTAACAATGCAATAATATTTTACTACATACAGCGGTATTTAGTTTCAATATGAGACCTATTTTCTAAGATTCTATTATTACCGAGATTGCGTGACGTAACACTGAAAGTAACTGAAACTTTTGATAACAAAATGTTTTCTTCGTAAAAATACTTACCTAATTGTCTTATCTCTTTAATGAATTATAATAGCGAATTAATAAAGGTTTCACTTACCATTTTATTTGAGGCACAGCGCGTGCAATCCTGGTGATTAGCGGAATGTGGCACACGTCCGTTCGTTGCGAGCTTTGCGGGCCGACTGCGGCTCGCGCGGTCAAGGCCATGGAAACTGTGCCAAAGGGAACTGACAGCGCGGGAAAACGCGCCGCGCTGTCGGTTTCACCTTAGAGCAATTTCAGGACTGTAGCAACCCTTTCCGGGGATCCAACCTTCAAGTTCTAGGCAATTGGTTATTATCATTATTAGTTTAAAGAGGAGTGTGTGCTACTCCTCATTGATATTGATTGGCACCACACTGGAGCTTCATTATTTTGTAACTAGGCTCATTCAAGATAATGGTCGGAACCAAGCCTATGACCTGTTCTTCCAAGCTTGGTCGCGTGGAACTGGAACACAGATTCAAAGTGATCCTAGCGATTCAATTAAACGTTTTCACTCTGATATCATCTTCCTGCCATTATCCCGCTTCATTGGGGCCAGCAATTAATTTTTTTAAGTATAAATTGCTAGCAATGGTTTTATTTTATAAGATGTAAAATGTGTTTTTGGGATTTTTTAATATTGAAAAATGTGAACGTCTTAAAATGTACCCCCAAAAACATTTTGAGAAGGTATCGAATTCCCTTGAATTCATAAATGTAGGTAGGATAGGTTCCTAACTAAATAAAGCCAGGGAAAATGAGAAAGAAAATGCAATTTTAATTTATATTGTGCTTATTTATTGAAATAATCATAATACAAACTTTTTGACGACTGATTCATTACAAAAAAAAACCTAAATTGCAGTCGTACTTACATAATATTTTTTACCTAAGTGAGTACCTACTATTTTAAATTTACTTCAAATAACTTTTGTGAACTGACCCTTAAATATTTCTTGGTTGGTTGGACAATAACATCATAATATCATAATATGTCTTGATAAAAATATGTCAAATTTCTGATAACGCATACATTCATTATTATAATTTTGAATCCGTTTTATTTATAATTTAATCAATATTTTTATTTCAAGTTATGAAATAAATAATTTAATAAACAATCCAAAATATTTTATATAATATCGTGCTATAATTATGTGAAAATGTTATCTTATTTTCACTAGGTACACTGTTTTTACTCTATTCTAATCTAGATTGGCCCCGGTGACTAAGACTAACTACGTGATCCTAAAGTTGTGTGGGCAAAGAGATGAGCTGTTCCTGAATTCAGGGTCCTTATGACGTCATTATGCAGGTAATTTTATTACAAGCTTTTTTTTACTTACAATATAGGTATATATAAATATGTTTGTTCGGGTGGAATCTTGCAACTCAATTTTGAAGCACATTATCTTCAACCGATTGAGCTGAATTTTTGTATACACGTAAAGTTTGGATGACAATGCATGGCAAGCTGTATTAACCATGCATTGTCATCCTACGGAGCTTTTAAGTAAAAGCTTGTTTTTAAAAAAAAGGTTTGTACTTTTAATTTACTTCAGAATCAGAAAAGTCTTTAATGTAAACTGTTTAAAATATAAGGTATGTAATTAGTAGTAGTAGTAACAGTCTGGCTTTTCAAACTTTTTGAAATTAAAATTTATTAACACTTGTTTAGGGTTAGGGTACATTTTGATTCTGATTCTATGCAGGTACTTAGTAAATTGGTTAAGTTTTTTTCGCCAATTTTTGGTGGGCCAATGGATGGAGTTTTGAGAGTTCAGAGATAATTTTTTAGTGAGTGTTATTGGTCGTCGTTTTATATATGAGTAATTTCATAAATTCAGTAAATATCGTGATCGTGAATTAAAAAATAGTTATAATATTCAGATTTAATAGTTAGGTTTAATTGTTGATTATATAGTTGAAACACAGCTCATCCCTTTTTTTATTTGCCTAACCGTGTTATTGGTCTAAATTGCAATAACAAATACTAATCCTATTGCCCTAAACTTAATACAGTGATAGAAATTGTACTTTTTTACGTTCGTGCCCGAGTTTTAGATGAAACGATTTGACGTTTCAAAGTGATCTTTGTGGTTTTATTGAATACAGATATTTTACGAAGTTTGTGATTTACGAAATTAAAACCAGCTTAACAACTTTACTCCCCATGCACGGTAGATATCCCCTCAGATCTCTAAGTACCAAGTATGGTATATTTGTATATATGTATACAACGTGTTATAAGTATGTTTTCACCAAAAAAATTGGTATATAACGTGTAACATAATACCCCTATAAGGCCAAAGATCAAGTGATCAGACCAAGCACTGGAATACTTTGACGTGTGCAAAAGTTGAATTTATCGTTTTCGAAATTCCCATACAAAAGTAAAATTAATATTGTCCCAGAAATTTGCAACACCCCTAATACTGTTTACGTTAGTATCAAGGTCACGTAAACACGGAACGTACCAACAGCTGCGAATAGGGCTGCCTCGTGGTGTGTTTAGTTTCATATTGGAGGAACGTCTAAGAGTCATTTCATGAATGAAAATCTATGAAATTTCAAGAGTCGTATAACAAAAGGTGTTCGCCATGACCTGTACAATATCTTGCTTCTGGGGTTATAGGGGTATTATGTTACACGTTGATGATCAATCAATCAACCATGCCAAGATTCTTGGAGGATGTCCACGGGGTGTAGTCAGAGGTACGCCCAAGTAACTCATAAATGTGATTTACCCATTTGGAATTGACCTGAAAATGACATTGTATCCTTGAAAACAACATTGTAACCCTTTACGTGACATTGTGGACTGAAAATGACGTTGCGACCTTGTGAATATGAAAATGACCTTGCAGTCCTGAAAACTACAGTGGAACTGTGGCGAAAGAACGTACCTACTATGTCGAGAGAGGATAATTAGATTCTCTCCCACTTGGTTTTATTTCAGTTAAGTTTTATTATAATATATAATACTTATATAAAGTATAAACTTACTTACAATGTTTTGGTCATTTGGTCCGAATTGCATACATTATTAAAATTATTTTGCCTTAGTAGGTAAGTATTGTTATTATCATAGACTAGGTAACTTATTTGCTAAGGCACTTACAAATTCATTTATATTTTTTAGTTTTAAGTCTACTTTAAATCAAAATTTCAACGTCATTGATTTTTTTTTCAAAATGAAACATCACGTATTAGTTT
Organism: Chloroclysta siterata; assembly: GCA_932294275.1. NCBI lineage: Eukaryota > Metazoa > Arthropoda > Insecta > Lepidoptera > Geometridae > Chloroclysta > Chloroclysta siterata. The sequence goes on from OW028600.1 coordinate 1,734,525, forward strand.
TCTAAAATATGCTTAACACTTAATATATTTATCATATTTTTATGAGCTTACAAAACCATAATAACTAAGTAATTATTTAATTCCGTGTGTAAATTTACCTTTGAATACCTAGTTTATTTAACACGTAAGTACTTAGTTATATATTTTTTTACATACAGTGGACTCCGCACCAAAAATATATGTTTGAACATAAATAAGACCTGACTGTTAAAAATAATACTTATCTCAAAAAGTTGATAGGGCCGATAGGATTTGTTTCTAGGTATCATGTGAATATTAATATTCAAGACAAGAGTGAACGGGTGGATTATGGCTAGGCGTGCTCCACCTTAGACTGCATCTTCACTTTCCATCGGGTGGGATGACAGTCAGACGTCTAGCTATCAGACAGTAAAAAAAAATGTAATATTCGAAAAACTAATACTTATTGTAAATTTCTAAATTAATTAAAAAATTATGGACATTCTGTACAGAGTTATCTAACCCCTGAAATGTTCTAACATTCTGTGGGGATCGAACCCACGGCCTACAGCAGAAGGCAGAGCTGCTACCAACTGAGCTGGTGCGGATGTGGCTATGCTAATGTATCAGTATTTATTTCTTTTCTTCCTGGTTCACAGCGACCTTCAGATTTCAACCCTTAACGAAGACCAACCAAGCTGAAATCGTACGCCAAACGCAAGAACTGCCAACCTAACCACCTAGCCTGTGACCAAACGAACTAGCGTGTGACCTAACGAACTAGCCTGTGACCTAACAAACTAGTCTGTGACCTGATGAACCCTGCCGCCATAATTTTCACAAACATAAGAAGAAGAGGTCTTCAAGACCTACTAAAAGACAAGTAGAACCATAGATACATGTGACACCGGGCGCATAGCACTCAAGCTTGGCGTCGGGGAATAACTCTCGCTCAATGGCCAATAGGCAGATATAAAAAAAACTGTTACAGAGATAACAGTGCAGGTAATTAATTAGGTAAATTTGCCCAAAAGGGATGGGGATGGGGGGATGACATGTTTTCATTAATGAAATGGCTGGTAGGAGATGCTTGGTCTGAAATTTTGCGCTTTTTGGAGTATCATATTTGATATCATTAAGATTATTGAGAATTTTCTAAAATAGAAAACGTATGTGCACCACCGCCTGTTGGTACTCTCAAACGGTGAAGTAAAATTTGAGGAAACAAGCATTTCGTAGAAACTAAAAAGTTAAAAAAGATATGTCTTTTTAAACTTTTGAGGCGCACCACACTGTTCCGAATGGACTAGTGTGGTGCGACTAAAAGAAGAGGATAAAAAGAGCTCCCTGCTGGATATACATTTTCGACCTGGAAGTAACTCTAGCGAGGAGTAAGGCATGAATCCTCACTTCGCGTCACACCGACGACCTGCCCAATTAAGACGCCATAGTTGTAGCCAAAAATAGCTTCTATCATCGGCACGACGAAGAAGAAGAATATAAATATATAGCTCTTTGTGAAGGGATCGTTCGGGGAAGTACTACGCGCCTTTTCCTGCCTCCAAGCAGCAACGCTGTGTTTCGGTTTGAAGAGTGTGGTTGCCGGTGTAATTACAGGCACATGAGGCTTAACATCTGTATGCCTCAAGTTGATGGACGCAGGGCAGTGCATCGTAGGCCACGTTCCTAACGTGCGTGACTTGCGAGGTAATGCTTTGTTATAGGTGATGGTTACCACTTAACATCATGTGGCCCATCGGCTTGTTCCATCAGCTAGTTGTATAAAAAAATATTTTTTACGCTACTGACAATCAATGCACAGCTTAAACTAGAAGCCCTATAACATTAAATCCTCAAAACTCAACGGTGTATGGAAGTAAGTAAGTTCACTCAAACGAAGTCACGTGGGATCCCACTAGAGTACCTAATTTACATAATATTTAGTAAAAACATTCTGCATTCCTTTTAAATTGTTTCCATAAGTATTTTTGGCGCGGAGTACAATTACAGTTATTCAGTTTGAAACTTAACTACTTCCTTACCTACTTTTATATTCGACTAGGTACAAATATTTCGGCACATTTCGTATTTACCACAAATAATTTAGGTATTACATACCTACGTATAGTTTTTTTTTATATATTTGTTACTTTATCAGATCAAATAAGTGAGGTTTAGCGGGATCCAAGAAGTGGCTGCCGGCTTGTATTTGTATGGCTACATCTGTGCTCTACAAAATGTTCCAAACTAGATAATGAACACTCCGACTCCAGTCGGACATCCTACAAAGCGCTATCTAGCCCCAAACTAAGCTGTACAAGCTTAGTTTGGGGCTAGATAGCGCTTATGGGAACCAGTTATGTCTATTCCGACTTTGACATTTACATTTATGTTATTACATTATATTATTATGTTATTATATGTGCCATGTTAGTATAAGTACCTACGTTAAAAATATCGTAATAATGATGTGAATTATGTTATCGTTTTGGCTATAAAGCTGTTAAGACAATTATATGTGGTAAATAATAAATAATTAAATAAACGTAACGAAGGACAATTTGTTTTTTTGTTTTTCCAGTGGGTTTAAACGCGATAACCGGTGGTGTAGTGGTAGCCTTCCGATCCTAATGTCGTGGGTTAAAAACCAATCGTGCACCAATAAGTTTTTCTGTTCAATAATTTAATAATTTATGTTCACAGTGCCAGTACTCTCAAACGGTGAAGGAAAACATCGTGAGGAAACCGGCATATCGTAAACCTAAAACGTTCTAAAACATGTGTAAATTGCTCGAAAGTAGCCTCTTTGAGGCGCACTTAAAATCCTTTCACCACACTATTCCGAGAGAACTAGTGGTACGAAAAGAAGAATAGACGCGATAACGTATCGGGCGTGCTGAGAACTAATAAATAAATAAAAATAAATTAATTAATTAAAATAAATAATGTTTTTAGCGATCCACAGATTTTGGATGATTCGGAAAATAGCGACTATGCGTAACCGTGTCGCGGATATGTAGGTACTATAAAAACGCAACGATTCCCTTCGTACATCGCACGATTCGTGAACATGACGTGATGTGACGTCAGTATGCGAGTTTACAAATTGCCAAAATTCGGAATAGACACTGATGGAAATCATTATACAAGGTGTTCCAATACAATGAATAACTTTTTCTAAGGAACAAACACTGAGAACTTTTTTTCGCGTCGTTTCACTCTAAGCGTGAAAAAGTTATTCATATCGATGGGTACTTTAGCCCCCTGAAGTTTTGAGTACAAGTATTGGAACACCTTGTTGGCGTCCCAAGACTATGCGACATAAACTACCTACTAAGTACTATTTTCATTTTTAATGGTGTAATTTCTTTTTTTTTCTAATTAATACATTTTTATGTTCTTTACTTGATCTAATTGGTTGCATGTGCCGTTTTCATTAAAGTCAATAAATAAATACAATTTCTATAAATTACTTGCCTTGTATCGAACTTGTATCGGGAATCGAACCGATTTAAAATGTGGAAAAAAAAAACATTATTTACATAAGACAAGAAAAATACTCAATTGACTTCGGCAGTTTAGATTAAGTTTTAAATTCGATTAAAATAATTAATTTTACGTTATTCCTTTGTTTTAATATACTATGTTACTCAGAGATTTTTTTTTTTTATCGATTCCTTCGATTGGCATCATAAAAATACGGGGTGTTTTTTTCACATTGGAGTCGGTTCGATTCCCAGATGAAGCAAGTAATTTATAGAAAATCTTTGAATGCAGTATTACTAAGTTTTAAAAATAAAATAAAATCTCCTTCCAGCAAAATATCCTATCTACAATATTAAGGTACTTCCCCTTCATGTCGCATTGTCTCAAGACGCCCTGGGGCCTTAGCTCACTTCGACCGAGATTTTCTCACGGTAGAGATGACGTCATATCTCGTTCGATAACTATTTATCCCCATTCTCACCGTCCTACTCCCCAATTTACTCATTCAAAGTTCATGCGAGACGCAACGTCAACGAGTTATTGAACGAGATATGACGTCATCTCCACCGTGAGATAATCTCACTTGAAGTGAGCATAAGGCCCCTGTATACATTGTTTTTGTAAATACATACACTTATTATATAATATAACACCCAGACAAAACAAATATTATTCTATGTTCATTACACAAATGTTTGTTCTGTGTGGGGATCAAACCCACGGCCTACAGCGCAGAAGGCATCGCTACTACCAACTGAGCTGTGATATGGGTTGATAAGAAAAAGTTAATATTTGGTGTTTTTTTCTAAATTAATGTTGTAATTAATAATAAGTGCGAAATATCTACGTAGGTGTTACAAGACCTAATTCTCCTACTTATTACTAGGTACAAAATATCTTAAATTATTTATATACATGACTTATTTGCCACATTTTATTAATTATTTCACATTTTTATATAAATTATCACACAAAAATAACATTGCATAACGAAATCTAGCCACAAACTAAGCGAAGCTTGTAAGTAGTAGAGCTATTTAAGAAAGACTCTTTCTTAAAATCTGTATGCCTGAAGTTGATGGACGCAGGGAAATGTATTGAAGAGCGCGTGCTTTGGCGGGGCCCCATATAAAAATTTGTATAGGGGCCCTTATAAATGCTAAAGATTTTTCACAAAAGAAAAAAAAATGTTTGCATAGAATTTAAGGAAATATTTATTCATCATAATTTCTTTTTTTGACTTTTGTAATTTCTGAAATAAAAAAAAAATTTAAGAAGTTTTTATTAATATTTGCTTACGCATGTCGTGGCCCGGGGCCCCGTATAATTGATACGGCAGATGCGGCGGTAGCTACGCTCCTGGTGGCGCGTTCTTACCTTGACTTGCGTGATAACGCCTTGTGATAATGGTGACCACTTAACATCAGGTGGGCAATCTGCTTGTCGTCTGACTGAATTCCAGCGGCAGTGTATATTTTTGAAGCAGTTTAGCATGTTTTTTGTACAGGTTTTAGGATACACTGTCAAAAAATTCCTTGTAAGAAATATTGATTTTATGGTCATACTAATGGAATCCTCACCCAGTTCTTCATGTTCGCTCCATTTATGGCTCCTGTCCGTCATTCGACAGACAATCTTGCCAGTGTCTAGTGTACTGAATACTTTATAGTCAAGTCATTCCATAGTCAAGTCGTCCGTCATTTGCTTCGAAGAAAATGGTGGCGGTTTTCTTCAATTCATTCGAAACATTTCCGGTCAAATCAGGATATCACTACACTTACATTCCAAATACTTACACTTTGCCCTAAGACCTCAAGTAAAGTTAGTTAAAATGCCACCGAAATTACACAACACAACTCAAAATAACATTAGAAAAACAATTAAAAAGAAAAAGTTATGTTGCTTCCCAAAATGTCAGAAAATGAATCTAACCCATTAGTTTAAATTACCAATTCGTTCAGCGTTGCCAGATTTCTTTCTTGCCAAGTCGGGATTTTGGAACTTTTTGAGTTAAAAAAGTGGGATTCTTTCGTCGTAAGCGGGACATAATAAAAAAACGTATTATAATCTGGAAGTTTTTAAATATTTATCTTTTTATATGAGTTAAAATTACGTTTACGTGACAATAGATAGCAAAAATAGGTATAGAACTGTATTTTAATAAAAATATTATATTTGAAATCAGATTTACCCTATCGTTAAATAGTTGTCGAGTCGTCGTCGAGTTATCCCGAAAAGCGGGATTGAGCCTGCCGCGCGGGATATTTAATTTTGATTTAAAAATCGGGACGTCCCGTCAAATTCCGGTCGTCTGGCAACGCTGAATTCGTTTGACATTAATGTGACAGTGACAAGTAAGTAGTACTTAGCTATAAAATGGCGTTAAATATGAATAAGGGCCCGAAAATCCGACATTAACAAGGCAGTCAAAGGCACAGTAAATTACAATAAAACTATTTACAATTAATATTATTTACATGTGAGTGTTCATAGCAATGTCGCCACTGCTCTGCTCGTAGAGTCTTCGTACGTCGTCGTGAGTCATCTGAGACACTGTGGGCACTTTGGCTAAGCTGTTCATGATGGGTTTCACCTGGAACATAGGGCAATATAAATAAAATAATAAATATTGGTGGAAATTCCAGACAGCACTATCTCGCCCCAAAGCTTGTAATATAGGAACCAAATAGCTGATATAATACTTATACACTTTTTTTGTAAATACATACTTATAATATTATATAACACCCAAACAGAGAACAAACATCTATGTTCATCACACAAATGTTTGTTCTCGGTGGGGACCCACGGCCTACGGGCTACGGCGCAGAAGGCAGAGCTACTACCAACTGAGCCGTAAAGGCTGTCATAGGAATCTTACTTATAACAGACGTAGAACAACGTAGAACCGGCTCAGGAGGTAATAAATTACATGCCTTCAATATTTCGCACGGGCGAAACGGAGCTTGTAATAAATAAATGCAAAGGAATTTTGAAAAAAATTACAACCCTAAACTAAGCAAAATTTGTACAAAAGGAACCATTTGTCGATATTTTCTCGACAAATCGATGACGTAACCTACATGGCAACTTGAAATCTGATTTAATATTTATACAACGTGTAACATATTACCCTTATAACCCCGGAAGCAGGGTATTCTACAGGTCATGGCGAAGAGTTTTTGAAATTTCATAGTTTTTCTTTCATGAAATGCCTCATAAACGTTCCTCCAATATGAAACTAAACACACCATGAGGCAGCCCTATTCACAGTTGCTTGTACGTTCCGTGTGTGCGTGACCTTGGTTCTTACGTAAACAGTATCAGGGGTGTTGCACATTTTTGAGACCATATTAATTTTACTTTTTATGGGAATTTAGAAATCGATATATTCAACGTTTTCACACGTCAAAGTATTCCAGTACTTGGTCTGATCACTTGGTCTTTGGCCTTATTATGTTACACGTTATATAACATTTTTTTTGGTGAACACATACTTATAATATTATCAAACACTTAGACTGAGAACAAATATCTAAGTCTATCACACAAATGTTTGTGCTCGGTAGGGGTCGAACCCACGGCCCATAGCACAGAAGGCAGAGCTGCTACCAACTGAGCTGTGAGAGCTGTCGAATTACCTTATTATTGGTCATGTTCATGAACCCGTTGGCCACATGTGTCCCACCGTTCGGAATCCCGTTCAGTCCGTCACCGTTGCGCAAAGCTCCGTTGGCGTGGCCGTTGCCCATGCGAGACATGGCGTGCGCAAACTGTTGCACTGCACCTGATCGAACAACTTAATAAATATAAATATTAGTAAACATTTCACACAATCACTGTAGGTCAAATTCAATTTTTTTATTTATTAATTAACTTAATCTATGTTTACATTTTATGGGTTTGAGATCTTATGTTATTCCTAACGTAAAACCCTACATTAATGTTATGGCCAAACGTGGATGGCCATATCGTCAAGCGTTGACGTTTAAACGATGTAATCATTTTCATTAAAATGTTGAGTCCGCCTATTATTGGCGTATGTATCAGACATACACAATGTGCCAAAATGTAACCATACATATCGGTGTTGGCGATCTTATTTACAAATAAATTAATATTAAATGTTTTGGTTTGAATATTCACCATTTGTGCCTTCTTGCTTCGGTATTTTGGCGATAATTTCAGCTTTCTCCATCTCCTCGGCAAGAACGCGCGAGAACTCGTTCTGGACGTCAGGAGAGTCGGTGTCGCCGTCCACCTGAATGTCGATCAACAATCAAAATGGTCTTTATTCAGTTATATCTTAAGGTTCCTTTTGAAACATCTGCGAACTAGGTGAATCTAGGAGCCAGCTCAAGTTCAGATATGCATTTATCCAGGGAATTGCTGCCACTGTAAATTTTTCTGTCTACGAACAGGTGCTCATATTAATTTGTTCCGGTTTTAGGGTAGGTACAATAAGGTTAGACTAAGCTCGTAAGTCCCAAACATCGCCGCAAAGTTGCCAGTCTATCGGTATTTTACAGGATACATTTCAGCGATTTCGGGCTGATTCTTTTCACCCTATAGATAAGATTTAGTCAAACTCACGATCATAAGTCGGTGGTCCTGGTCTAGAGTCTTCAGCATAGGAAGGTTCAGCTCCCTGAATACCTCGAGTCTCCTCCTGAACGCACCCACAGAGTCGTCGCGCCTGCCTCGGCCTAGCAGTAGCTTGGAGCAGTCGAGCAGCACCATTCGAGGGCTGATGTTGAACTGAAAAGAAATACATGTTTTTTGGAGGTTGTAGCGTTGCTCCAAGACTTATTTAGTAACCAGTTCCAACCAGTAAGTTCTTTAAGGAACCAGGAATCTTAGACAGGCTGCTTTGACCTAGCTCCTCACCTCATTCTGAAACAGTTCCATCTGCTCTAGTCCTCTCGGATATCCATCCAGCACCAAGCCATGTCCGCTCCTGGCAGCGTCACTCATGGCGCCTCTCACTAGTTTGAGCACCAGGTCCCGGGGCACCAGCTCGCCGGCGGTGACTGCTGCCCTGGCGAGGGCTCCGTCGGAGGCGAGCCCGCCGCCAGCGTCCGCCAGCGCTCGGAGACGCTGGCCGAGACTGTACAAAAGAATATCTAGTTTAAGTCGCAAAAAGTGGAAACAGGAAGATCACTCCTCAGTAGGACTATAACGCCTGAAAAATAATATGTTTTCAAATGGTATCCTCAAAATATGGCAAGCCATGAGAACCTATGTTGGGAAATCTTGGCTGGCTTAGCACTAAGCCAAATCACCCCCACTAATAACTCAGCGTATCTCAATTGGCGACCACAAACCGAAAGACGAAGAACAGGATAGCCCCCAATATGGCACATCTTCCGACGACATTCGCTATTTTTGCAAATTTGTGGAAAAAGCTTATGATGTCCAGTAGTAGTCTTCTTCAAGCTTCCGATAATTTTTTTTTTTTTTTTTTTTTTAAATTAGTGTACGTTATTATTTTATAACATACTCTAATAATATTACAATCTAGCCATAATTACGGCTAATAGGTAATTTAGCACTGACCTAGTTTTTTAAAGTAAGTTACATCTAAGAATGTGTCCACTAACACTTTTCTTACTGTCTCTATTTAAGGCGAAGACACTTTGTTCTTGTGTTCTTGATTAAAGTTTTTCACCTTCACTACATGAATTATAACTTTACACTAGTTCAAACGGTTTAGTTCTTTTAAGTCTTCTCACTATGTCCGTGTTGTCGAGGAGCTGGATGGCCTCGACGTTCACATGATGATGAAGTCTATGTTCGTGAGCTTCTGCATATTTTTTTATAACTTTGTCAACGAACTCAATATTCAGGTCCCGGTGAAGATCATCATTTCTGACGTACCAGGGCGCATTTACTATTTCTCTTAACACCTTATTCTGGAACCCTTGTATAATTAGGATGTTAGTCTTTTTGGTACAGCCCCACAGCTGTATACCATATGTCCATACTGGCATTAGGACCTGTTTGTACAATAAGATTTTATTTTGAACTGACAAAGTGGAATGCCTTCCAATCAGCCAGTTCATTTTTCTGAAGCGAATATCCAGTTCATCTCTTTTCTTTTTCACGTGAGCTTTCCAGCGAAGTTTTGCGTCAAGTGTCATGCCTAAATACTTGGCTGTGTTTTCGTAGGGTATGATCTTATTGTTGATATATACTGGACAATAATTTTCCTTCTGATTTGTAAAATTTATATGGACTGATTTAGTTTCATTTAATCTAATTCGCCATTTTTCTGTCCAGTTGTGGATTTTATTAACAGCCAATTGAACCTTTTCTGATGCTTCCGCGTGAGTGCTTCCTATAGCCATTATAGCAGTGTCATCAGCGAAGGTTGCAATTGTGCTATTTTCTAGTTTAGGTATATCACAGGTGTATAGCAAGTACAGCTTCTAACTACAAGCTTCCGATAATGAAACTATTACCCCGTTTACACTCAGCTCATGTCCGTGGAAATGTGCAGAGACATGGGAAGGGACTTGGGCAATGCGAGAATGTAAACAGGCCACTTCCATGTCCACTCGCGTTGCCGTTCGCGTTGCCCGGTTTGTGAACACACATTGCCGGCGACGCTGCCGCAAACATATGGACGGCAACATTTCCGTCCACGCGAATGGCAGCGCGAAAGTCTAAATGTAAACGCAGTAAAATAAACATGTTTTCAGCCAGAAATTTGATTTTTGATGCTAAACACGGATGAATTACAAGCGTTCACTTTTACGTTATAAAGAGAAGTAAAGTGTTTGAATAAAAAAACTTACCAAAACTGCATGTTCGCCAGTTAAACAGTAAAATAGAAACATAGAGATCCAAGGTTACCTGAAGTGCATCCAGCCCGGCCTATTGAGCACAGCTCGCTGGCACAGTGAGGCCTTATTGCTGCCGGGTCCGCCCACCACCCACAGGATGGCGGGGTTGGTGGTGGCTCCGCGGACTCTTATCACTTCAGCCTGAAAATAAATATAACAATCTCTCTCTTGTAGTGTCAGTTTCTTTCGAATGTGTGGTGAAAGGATTTTAAGTGCGCCTCAAGAGGCTCCTTACAAGCACCAGAGACATGTTATAGAACGTTTTATGTTTACAAGCAGGTTCTAAACACTGCTTGGCGGCAGAAAAATGCACGGTGGAAGCTTATAACTCTAGCGGCCGGTTTCTGAAAGCTCGTCATCAGATGTCAAATCCGCGATTTCAGCTATTACATCGAATTAGACAGCGACAGCATGTGACTTGACGTCTGATTAGGTTTGATCGAGCTTTCAGAAACCAGCCGTGCTTTACTAATCGACAGAAAGAAATTAAACCAATATAGGGTTAGGGCGTGTCTCTACGCAGAAAAAATAAACTATTTTATCAATACTTATTTTAAGTAAACAGACTCAATAGGTCAAGGCGTTCGACCTGCCTTTCAGGGGTGATAAATAGACGAACCTACATCTTTTGTTATATTTTTGCTAAGTCAGTATTCCATCGTCTCATTTTGTGAGTGATACGAAATTTTTCGTTTTTTTTTTGCATATACATATTCGTTATCTGATGTGCGGGTATGTGCTGTTATCAAGGTATAAAAATACCACTCCTGAAAACTTCAGGGGGCTGAAGTTATACTATATATTGCACTTCACTGGCTAAAATGTATGAAACAGCAGCTGTTTTTTGTTCGCGTTCACAATGTTGGTTCCTTAGAAAAAGTTATTCATATTGATGGGTACTTTAAGCCCCCTGATGTTTTCAGGAGTGGTATTTTAACACCCTGTTTACCCCCCAAATACCTCCATAAGTAGATAGATTGACTATACATTTTTTTACCGATTATTTTGGAAATTCTTTTTTTATACGCTGATTCGGATCTTTTCGGCTATCTGTAGAACATTTGTAACGCAGAAGATCGATAGCTCAAGATAGTTGTACCAAGTGTAAATACAACCTTGCATTAATTGAAATATTTCTAGTGACAGGAAACATACATACATTCCATAACTAGTAGTTCGCCCCGAACTGAGATCTCGTGATGCGACCCGACGAACGCACCAAAACTTTGAGTAGGTGGTAGTCAAAGGCAAGTCCAAACATTATGTTTGGACTTTTTTCTAACTACCGCCTACTAACTCAGTACGGTAACCAAGTTTCAACTCTATTGGCCTATTTATTGAAGAGTTCCGTTGAACAGACCTTGGCTCCATCATCAGACCTGGTCGTTGTCACCATTTTATGAGAACTGAGTACCTCCTTAATTTATTTCAAGAAAAAAAAATAAGAAAAAGTAAAGTAACTGGTCGACCAGTAGAAAAACCTTGATGCCAACGAAACTCTTAGAGATGGGAGCTCTTGGGTCGCTGGTTATCTTAATTTAACTTTTTTGTTGTATCTCAAAAACCGAGCGTCCCTGAAAAAAAGTAAAAATTGTTTTGGAATGTCCAAACAAAGCCCTTTCATATGACATGTAACTTGATTTTTTTTATGACACTTTTTTTATTTTTGCCCTCTTAAAAAACCCCATATTTCATAAACCCTTCACCCGATTTTACTCATATACTTACCAGTAAATTTCTCAAGTACAAGCTATCGACTTATCAAATTTCATGCAGATCGGATCAACGGTTCTAAAGTTATCGCCAGACAAACATACATACATACATACATACATACATACATACATACATACATAAAATGCCAAATCGCCCAAGTTGAAACTAAGATCTTCGTTCGCTTCGCTCACTCGATCAATAATATCATCAACATCGTTTCAGCCTGGTATCACCCACTGCTGGGTATAGGCCTCCCTCATGTTTTGCCAGCTTCCTCTGTCCTGTGCGTCTCTGGTCCAGATATTTCCTGCGACCTTCACGATGTAGTCGACCACTCGCGCTTTCGGACGCCCAAAACTTCTTTGGTCTAACTTATAATAATATAAGTAAAAAAAATAATGATAATAGTAATTCACCTTTGGACTCAGAACTCTTGGACTCGGCACCTCTGGCACCGACACCGGCATGCTCGATGCGGCTGGTATCACCGGGATGGGAACCGATGGGACCACAGCTTCTCTTCTATCCCTATCACACAAATATACATATTAAAAACCATATTGTGTGTTTTATTTTTTCTCTACTTTATTAGATTATATGTATGCATTAGGTATTATTAGATTGAATCTAAGCGTGTGCTGTCTTATAAATTTGATTATCTTTACCTATTTCTGGATTGCCTCATTAAATTCGACTGACACAAGGATCATACAAAATAACGGTAGGAACCAAGCCGTAAGTTTGTTGTCTGTTCTTCTAGGCTTTGGTCAAAAGTTGTTAGATTTTATAAATGACTAACTACATACAAGAAAAGACATTAAAAGTGAGAAAGTGACATAAATTGGCCGTCCTTCTGCATAAATGCTATAGCAGCATACGCTACTATAACGCTGGTCTTCCGTGACACTAATAAGCGACAACGCAGCAACTGCGACACCCATGTCATCGTTACAGTTATAGTAAATTTTTGTTTTAGTGATTCGTCCGTGATTAGTCAGCATTGGATGACTAAGGACTAAGCTCCTTAGTCATTTTACACTTCACAGCTTAATTGTTAGACCTATTATCAGCGCTGCGAGTTGTGGGTTTCTTAGTTTGGTGCTAGATACAGTTTTTTTTTATATTAGGTGATGGAACAAGTGGTAACCATCACCTATAACAAAACATCGCCTCGTAAGTCACGCACGATAAGAACGTGCCCTACTAGGCACACAGATTAAAGACTCATGTGCCTGTAATTTCACCGGTAACCAAACTCTTCAAAACCGAAACACAGCAAAGCTGCTTGGCGGCAGAAAACGGCATGGTGGTAGTACCTCTGGACGAGCAACACACAACCCCTTAAAAGAGTAGTAGAGAGGTGTGTGGAATGTCCACACTTTTTAATGACAATCCAGTTTGAAGGATTTTGGATCGAACTGACCTCTCGACCTCCGTTGGATCTCGGTCCCCTCGCTCGGGCGCGCGTTCAACGCCCACTATCTCGCCGGGGATGCCGCTGACGCCATTGGACTCGTCTGCGGACCCGAGGATCTGCAGCACTGCCGCTCTGAAGTCTTTGTACACCTCCTCGGGGTTTCTTTCGCCGTTTACCTGCAACGACGAAATTTTAAATAAATAGTCGGTGCGTAAGTGTAGCGACACATCTGCCGAAACTCGGCGCTGAATGTTCCGCTCAATACGCTCGCAGTGTTTTTTGTTACCTATGACACGTCTGCCGAAATTACGTCGCGTTCTACGTAGTGCCGCAGCTTAAGTCTAATTTTTGTAGAAATCATTTTAAGACTTTAAAACTGTGTGAATTTTATAGGTACAGGTACAGCCGGGCGATTATACGCTAATGTCTGGCTATCGACATGGCTTTCAGTTTGACATTTGATTCCCATCCATCCATAATGCCTCCATGCATCCAATGCTATGGGAATCGAATGTCAAACTGAAAGCCATCTCGATAGCCAGTGTGTCTGGCTATCCGTCATGGGTATCGTAATGGATGGATGGATGGGAATCAAATATCAAATTAAAAGCCATGTCGATAGCCAGACAATAGCGTAATCGCCCGGCTGTGCCTATAAAATTCACACATTTTATAGTCTAAAAATGATTTCTACTTTAGTTCAAATCGATAATAGGACGCGAAGTAGGTTTCAAGGTGGTTTCAAGACATGTCACAATTTCACAAAATTAAATACCCTATTCAATCTATAATATCACACTCTATAATTTCGTGTCGGTTAACAAGCCTAGAACACTACATTATTTAACGAGACCTAGTTTAATTGCTGGTATCACTGACACAATTATCAGGTCACCTGCTCATACAACATGGATGGCAGACTGCCATAAATTTAGAACTTTACGTGGCCCACTTCAAAATAATAATAACGGGGCTAATTTGTTTCAAATATAAATGCAGACGTGCCGAGCCAAGTTATTGTACTCAGCTCCTCACTTTATTTTACAGATTTAGGTACTAGTAATGGATAACAGGTTATGGAGCGCAGCATTCTGGGAATTCAGCGAACAGATCGCGTCCGAAACACCATTCTGAGCTCCTAAACTAAAATTACCGACGTGGGACATAAAGCCGCTAGCCTGAAATGTCACGTTTTTTTTTTTCGAATGGACTAAAATGCTGGTATAATCGTATGACGATTGCCGACAGCGTTACCGGGCTACTGGCGAGCGCAGAAGGCGCTCTGCCATACAAAAAGGGTTTTTTGGCAACAAACGCAAGGGCTTGGACTGTTGCCGGGGTAGAGAGAAATGTCGGAGAGATTCTTCTGTCGCATGCCGGACGACCTGTGGGCCAAAACCACTACCGAGTGGTGCCCTGACACAGCGAGGCGGCGTCGTGGCAGACCGCGCATGAGATGGAGGGACGAGTTGGACGCCTATGAGAGAGATTGGCAGATAAAGGCTCATGATCGCAGTGATTGGCGGAAATGGGGGGAGGCCTTTGCCCAACAATGGGACACTATAGGCTAATAGTAATAGGTACTAGTAACCAAGTGTATTGCAGCACAAACCTTTTTAGATGCAATTTTTTACAAAATGTATGTATCCAGTTGTTAAATTGTTAATGAAAAATAAAAAAAACTAAGTGAAATTAGCTCCAGTTCCTCGCGACCAAAGCCTAGACGAACAGGTTAAGAACATACGGCTTGCAAAAAAGCTAGGAGCCAGCTAGCGTTTTGTGTATGCTTTAAATATTAAAGCAGTACATTTAGAAATTATTTCCAACACGCATATTTTATTTCCAAAAAATGTTATAGCTAATCTATACTGCGTTTACATTTAGACATTCGCATTGCCATTCGCGTGGACGGAAATGTTGCCGTCCATGTCTGCGGCAGCGTCGCCGGCAATGTGTGTTCACGCAACACGGGCAACGCGAGCGGCAACGCGAGTGGACATGGAAGTGGCCTGTTTACATTCTCGCATTGCCCAAGTCCCTGCGCATGTCTGCACATTTCCACGGACATGAGCTGAGTGTAAACGGGGTATTACAGGTTCACTAGACTCTAGACTCCTGTGCGCGAAAGCTCGGACTATTTTTTGGACAACATTACTAGGAGCAAATAATGATGCGAGGCAAAACTTTGGACATATTTCAAAAAACAATGCTCGATAAAATGGCTATATTAGATGATGAGATACGTAAGAAGAATAAATGAGTGAAAAGGCGTTACAGG
Organism: Chloroclysta siterata; assembly: GCA_932294275.1. Taxonomy (NCBI): domain Eukaryota; kingdom Metazoa; phylum Arthropoda; class Insecta; order Lepidoptera; family Geometridae; genus Chloroclysta; species Chloroclysta siterata. The sequence continues at coordinate 1,750,228 of OW028600.1, forward strand.
CTTTAGTCTTGAATAAGTTAGGTACTCTATTTTTCCCACTAACCGTAGCCCATGGAAGAACAGGCGTGGCCATAGGTACTGTAATATTTAATGCCTCATATTCAGGTCGTCGGTTATACCGCTACAAAAAATTCATGGTTTCCTTGAAACTTATTGAAAGGCAACGCCTACCGAGTCGCACACGGAAAAAAAGGATCTCTTAAACCAAGAATACCAATATTCTCAAAGAATCCAAGTAAATATTTTATTAACTAAAGTAAATGTTCTTCCCCGAAGGAAACGTATTTACTTAAATGAAAAATAATATTTTCTTCCTTTTAATTCTTGATTTAAGAAAATATTTTTGAGTCAAGAATATTGCAATCTCAACTGAAGATGACGTCTGATTTTGACGGAATACTTTGAAAACTTTTCACATCAAGATAATCTTATCTTCTTTCAAGATGATAATTGACTTCGTTTAAGATCATTAAAAAAAAATTGGTTTAAGAAAAACACTTTCTTAATCTAAGAAACGTTCGCTTCCTAGAAGATCATGTCACTCTTGATTAAGTATTTTTTTATTTTTTTTTAGCAGCTCAAGAATTTTAAATCAGGATTTTTTTCTTATATCAAGAAGTAACTTTCTTATAATTCATTCATTCCGCTCATCTTTGGCACAAGACTCGCTATATTCTTTGTCCGAGAATGTTTACATCTTATTCTAAAATTTTATTTATCTCATAGCAAGAACACATATCTTTTCAATTCAAAACAATTTTGTTTCACGTACCAAGAACGTGTAACTTTGCTTCAAGAACTTCAAATTACTTTCATTGCGATTAAAATAATCTAATTTTGTATGCTTGACTTAAGATTATACTATGGTTAATTGAAGAATTTGCCAATCTCATTTGAAGACAGCATTTGGTTTATCTGGGCATTAGAGAGATACTTCAAATCAAGACATTTTTTCTTCTTTCAAGAAGTCACTTTCTTATATTTAAATAATTTCGCTGTATATTTGAAACAAGACTCACTACATTCTTCGTTCAAGAATGTTTACCAACATCTAAAATATATTAATTTCATATCAAGAATACTTTTTTTTTTCAATTTCAAATCAATTTTGTTTCGCGTACCAAGAACGTATAATTTTGCTTCAAGAATTTCAGATTGCTTTCATTAAGATTAAAGATAATCTTGTTTTTTATGCTTGACTTTAGCATATGATAAGGTTAATTGAAGAATATGTCAATCTCATTTGAAGACAGCGTTTGGTTTATCTGAACATTATAGAAATACTTCATATCAAGACTTTTTTTCTTCTTTCAAGAAGTCAAATCATTTTGCTCATCTTTGAAACAAGACATTCTACGTTCAAGAATGTTTACACCTTTTTTTTAAATTTTATTTATTTCATATCAAGTTTAGGTAGACATTTTTTCAATTCAAGACGATTTGTTTCACGTACCAAAAACGTGTAAATTTGCTTCAAGAACTTCAGATCATTGTGATTAAAATAATCTTATTTTGTATGCTTGACTTTAAAAAAAGTGTATCCGTATTCAAGTAAATATAAGAAGACGAGAAACGTGCAAGCAACACTTTCAAAACCTGAAATATTCAATTTTTTTAGCAAGTATCCCCATTTGTATAATTAGTTAGATGTCCTGCCTCGCAGATACGCATTAAGACCAGGAAGAAATAAGATAATAAAACCGCGATCTCAACTAAAAATTAATATAAATAATATAATTATATTTTTTTATTGACCTATGTCAACATCCAACTGAAATTAAATAATCCTTTAACATTGAAAATGATTTATCTACATAGGTACCTACTTATTTTATACTTTATTTTTTTTATAACTTAACATTTAACTTTTACATTTTTCATTTTATCACTCTACTTTATCACAATTAGACTTAATATTGTAAATTTCTTATTATAAATTAAATCCTTAATATACATAATTTGACATAAATACCCAATACCTATCTGATTATAATTTTCATGTGCCTACAACGATTAAACAGACCTACCTAGATAACTTAAGCGGTATTTATTAAGCAAGACTACCTATCTACCTACTATTAAATTGTAAACCTCGGCCTGCTTACATGTTGCCATACCCTAAGCAGGGTCCATATGATACTTACTAACACCCAACAACTATGTATGTACCTAAACTAAACCATGTGAAAGCAAAAAATGTATTGATTATTGAGAGTATATACCTACTATGATTAATTGAGGAATATCTCTTATTACAATAGGTATTGCGTTTGGTTTACCTGAAAACTAGCGGAAACGCTCGCAACTTCGCTCGCGTGTCACTATTTTCATACATACTTCAACCTTCGTTGCACCCCTTTAGGGGTTGAGTTTCAGGAATTCCTTTCGTAGTTACACCCCTACGCCTACCAAGGCGAATATACTCTGAAAATTTTAGGTCTCTACGACCAGTAGCTTAGGCTGTGCGTTGTCTATGTTGCTGTCAAAAATTCTTCTATTTGGTAGGTAAAAATTAAAGAAATACTTCAACACAAGACTAATCCAAGAAGTGGTTTTACCTCAATTAAATTAAGCTTATTATATTCTTATAATTTTATTAATGTTTTATATAATTTAATACTTAGTGACAAAGTCTTTGATACAATGACAATTTAAATTATAATTTTACTCATAGGTACTTACTTAGTTCCGTTTGATAATTAAAAAATATTAAGGTATGTAGGTTACCTGCTACATTTATTGGCAATACGAACACGAATGTCGGTAGATAAGTAGCTAGCTATAAATCAAATGAAAAAACATTACCCTCCTGCAGTCGGGTAAAAACAAGACTTGTTTTCTTGGCTCAAGAATGTACTTTTTGGATTTTTATTAAGTTCCAGGGCTTGATAAAGGTAAAGTAGGTACTTAGGTCAGATCGATTAGGTATAAGTCATTAGGGGCCTAGGACCTTACCTAGGTAGGCCTTGGTAAGGTCTATGTAAGCTACGACATGAAGCCGTTTTTGGCAGTACCTACCATAACGTTACCTACCTACCACGGTTTTATCAGTAGTTAGGTAATTAGGTATACCTAAGTGTCTACCTTGCACTAAATGAAAATCCAATAAAGTACATTCTTGAGCCAAGAAAAAAAGTCTTCATCTTTGACGTTTGACCGCCATTTTAGCCAAATAAGTAATAACTCTCCATTCATTCATTTCACTCAATCCAAGAAATAAAAAATGGCGAACTGGTGAACGAAAGACGTAAAAAGCTACGAAATAATATTAAGATGATATATTTCTCAAATATCGCCTGCCCGTATGGGAAAACTAATTAATAAAATTATAGAAGAAACCTTTTTAAAACAACAATCAATGAATCCACCGGGAACCAATAATGTACAGCCAGCGGCCAGTGCATTATTAGTAATGTACGGACGGCAACGTGTAATTTTTTTGCCATTAAATGTGCCATTCATAGCAAGCACTGCGGAAACTATAAAAAAATATTTTATAATATTAAATAATAAAAACCATACTTCGGAATTGAGGGTTTTCTAGGTCATTGTCACTTAAATTAATCCAAAGACTAGTACTGGTTGGTAAGAACCATAGTGCATGGACATATAAGAAGGCCAGGCATTTCATACAAATATGTATGCTGGAAATGTCCATCAGTCTGTAAGGACAGATCTAAAATCTGCCTTTCTATCGGCTTTCGCACCAGTCTTTCACGTCACTTCTTCTGCTTCCTTGGCCACTACATATACAACAAAATTAATAACATTCTTACAATTTATCCCGTTCCCAAACACAAATGCAAAATTTTAGTATCCAAATATCTCAAAACCTTAAATTATGATGAAACTGAACAAATGATGATCCCTACAATGTAGGACTATGGCTATGGATTCATTCTCACCTCTCACGAGAACATAGCACTCATACACCGTTACACTACTCATTCACACTACAGATTTCTTTTCGGTATTATAATAAATTTCATCACAAGATTTCCACTTAGGGTTGAAGGATACACTACTCACTCACACATCTATATCAATCATACTTTTATTAACCCATGACTGCTCCCACCCGCACTCATACTCACATACCTATGCATGCACCTACTTTCTCACATTCTCACCTACACTCGCCAACACGAATCACACACCGCACAACACTTACTACAATACACGAATCACACACTACACAACACCACGCAAACAAATTACATAAATTAAATTTATCATATCTATTTAGTCTATTTTTTATTTTTAGTTAGACAAGTGTACTTGACGTAAAGTTGAACCCGCGGAGCAGAGGCCTGGTGACCTGTATTACAGGTTTTCTTAAACCTATCTCAGGCACCAGTCTCTCGCAAAACAGGTAAACCTCGCATCAAACCACTTTAGATAAGCCTAGTTTGTTTAAGTTACCTACTTTGTGAAGAGAAAATAAACAAATTTTTACAATTTACAAAACTCCGGCGTGGAAAGGTAAGGTAAGTCCGGGGGGTCACATAAAACCTATTTAAGAACATAAATAACTACAAAAAACTACGTGATACCATAAGTCCAACTAATTGTAGTTATATAAAATATAGTTTAAATAGTGAGAGATATAAAAGTGGCTTTGGTATCTCGTTAAGTCATACAAAATTAAAAATAAAAATAAAATACGGACCGCTAGTGTGTTATAAAATCGCAACAAATCGATTTCTAAGATTTCAAAATTATATTGATGAGAAAACTTAATAAAACACTATAGTGTTGGTTTTGAGTTGATTTACCGACCTCAAAAATGATTCTCATTATCATGTCGTACATTAACGTGCTGTACAACATTAACTGGACGTACAATTACCGGACCCCAATCCACCCACTCACTCTTCCTTCATTTTATTCCATCATTCTTTCTTTCTTTTTGTTACCGTTGGTGTTGGTGCGCGTCTTTTCTATTTTTTAATTGATAATTCTATAAGTGTGTTGAAATGTCAGAAACAAAGCTGCGTGTGCTTTTGGAAAGCTGGGACATCGAGGAAGCCATAATTGACAATTTTGCAAGTAAGTCTCAAAGATATTATAATCACTAAGTACCTACGTGTAAGTCTTTTGTCTTGTCACATTGTATGGTTTTATAAAAGTACCTAGGTTAAGGGGTTAGTTCCTTCCTATTTTCTAAAAGGTACATAGTGATTCAACAACATAGGTACTTCCTAGGTACTTGGATTGGGTTTCTTCAATTTGAAAGAGTTATTAGGTAGGTAGTTATATGTATGAATTGAATAAATTTGCAGCAAGAGATGGCAGCAGAGCAGCAGTAATTTTTTGCTTGTTTTATCAATTTTCTTATAATTATACATTAGGGCCAATAAATTATAAGAATTGTATTCTTCGTTCAACAAATAAAAAGTCTTCATTCAAGTCAAAATCTAAAGGTCTACTGCGTGCCACCGCCCGCGATTTCGTCCGCTTGGAAGTATCTACATTGTAAGCAATATCTAATTACGAGGGAGCTGTTCGTTTACCGAGATGAAGAAATGTAGGTATCTACGTGTAGGTACCTTACCGTAACCGTAACCGTACCTACATGTATGTGGTAAGCGAAGTCGCGGGTAGCATGCTTTTGAATTTTGACTTGAATGAAGACTTTATTTGTTGAACGAAGAAAACAATTCTTATAATTTATTAGCTCTAATGTGTTACATATCTACTGGGTTAGATATGTAAGTATGTCCTAGGTCTGTTTGTACCTAATGTATTCTAGTCAATTAGTTCTCACTTTAGGTAGGTAGGTACTTAGTTTGGAAACAATATTTTAAAAGCAAATTTTTTGACATTTAAATATTATGAAATCAAACCATACAAATTGAATCCATTTGGTAGAGTAGTAGTAGTAAGTAGTAGTAGCAGCCTTAAAGATTTTGTGGTTATTTAACGATATTTACCATGTTCTGTTTATTTCAGAGTTGCATACAGATGATGTCGTATGGCTCGAAATAAATTCTGAGCCATGGGAGGATGACTTTACCAAGTGGAAGGCTACATATAAACTTCGCCAGCAGCTACAATATAAAACCGTGGAAGCATTAATAGAAAATTGGCCCATATTAAATGATGTCAGAAGCGATGTGTTGGTAAGTCGACCACTCTTTTTACCCGACTAGAGAGAGTTAGGTATGTGTTTATCTGTCTAAGTATATGGAATGTAGGTATGTGTTTGTAAGTATAGTTGAAATCATAAATTAATAATATAATTGAGTAAAGTAAAATTTGTCAAATCTTTCTGGATAGGTTGTTATGTTAAATAAACTTTTTAATTATTAGATTCAATTAGGCTTTGATGCACTACATTCTGGAAGAGCAAGATCAAATAAATTTCACCTACTATGGAAGGAATTCTTTGCAAAGATTGAGGACATAAAAAAACCAAATCTAAATGAATAAGTGGCAGGCTTAGTCCATTATATTAATGAAATAGTTGATGACGGTTGGTTTTTAAGTTTTATTTTAAGAATGAGGTTATAAATGTTCGTAATGGCATACCTAAGTTCACTTTTAATGGATGACTTATTAATAAATTAACGATAACACTATAAATTACAATTTTATTTCAGATCACAAACTTCCATCTCAAATAAAGCTGCTCTGTTAATTTGAACCTCCAAAAGGACGCCTGAACAAACATCAAAAATTCTCAATAACTGAGTACACTGAAAGCTTAATTGTCAATGTAAAGGTAATAACCATTGTTGGGGCGACGAAAGCATCCACTACATTAAAATAGATAACTAATCATTATTTTTAATATAGTAATAGAGCCTAATTTATAGGAGTTGCGTTAGATGGCGCTAGCAACTACTATAATGATTTTTCTAGTAATGTTTTTAAATTCAATGAAGTTCATCATCATTCACAGCCTGTAAAAGTGGATTGTTGGATTTAAACAATAAAGTTACTTTTAACTAATTATTAAACCTTTACTTTTTAGACACCTGGTGATATCCAAAAGAAAATTGACGACATATCAACTGATGCGTCAGGAAAACGAAAAACTGTACAACCTTACATTATCCATTGCACCAGTGACGGAGACATTGGAGGAACATTTTATGATGATTATAGATAAGGTCAGGTATGTTTCTCAAACAGCCTTTAAGGCTTTCGACAAGTGTTATCTATCATGCACTCCATGTATTCTATCCAAAACCAGGCTACCACCTGTATTTACTGATTCAGAAATGTATCTATGGCATAAACACTAAATATGATATTATCCCACCCTACATCCTGGATCTGATTTCGGATGTTAAATGTACCTAGTAATGTGAGTAATTTTTGGTGCTCAAAGTATAAACAGAAACTGATTTCAGTATGGTATCAATAATGTGTACAGTGCTAGAAACGGTAAATTACTCTTCACACTATATGGCATTTGTAACAGAAAGTACGAATCAAACTAGATTGATTCATTTAGAAGATTGTGATAGTACAACACCTAATTTAATCAGAAAGTTAAATCAATGTTTTTATGTAGATTTAAAAAGCTAAGAATATTCCTCACCTAATTATGTGTAAGTACATAGCTTAGTGATATTTTAAGTTTGGTAAGTGGGACTACACTAGCGGCTTTTGTGTCGTTTTGGTTTTTGTAATGTAACTTATTTGAAAATGATAATTGAAAATATAGGTTGAGTAATAAGTGGTGATTCAGAACCTCCTCCGATTTGTATGTACCTATTGAGTAACTTATTGTATTAAGTTTAATATTGAACATAAAGATAAAAAAACATGTTAATAAAATTACCTATTGCGTTTCTAAACCGAGTTCTGTTCAGTATTCTTTTTGTCTCATATTTTAATGTGGCTCTTACGGTTTCTTAACCGCAAATTTATATATTTTTTTAACCTTATTATGTACCTGCATAATGTTTTTGTTCTGGTATCAAGGTGGGTTAGGTTATTAAATCTATACAGTGGGTGTAGTTTTTTAAATAATAGTAGAGGCTTCACCTACGATTATTTTTTTAATCGCATGCAGGGAAATTGTCTTAGGAACCATCAAATATTTTATGTGAAATCAATTTTGTCATAATAAAATTTTTGGTTAAGCGTAAGTTGTCCATAAAAATTACTAATACTGACTGTTTTTTGTACTTAACGACTCTGTTACTTGTTGAGAATTTCATTGTATTGTAAGAAAAAAATAGTAGGTACAGGAGAAGTTGGTCAACTTTAACAAAATGCATTCAATTTTGCATTCTTCTATTGCTATTCTATTTGATTAGCCGTCCCAGTTATTTTTTTTCGCTGCAATGAAATTGGTCTTTGCAGGAAGGTCGATAAGCATTAAAAAAAATTAAGGTGATTCAGATAATCTATGCACAAGTCATGCTTAACCAAAAATGTTATTAAAGTCAAAATTAATACACAAAAAAATCTATGGTTCCTATGATAGTTTTCCTGTATTACATATTATGGTTTAAGATTTCCCAAAAACTGCGCTGTACAGTATTGAGGCTATAAAATTGAGCTAGCTATTTTCACCTTAAAATATAAAAAATGTATTTAATATCAAAATTGCATAAATTAAGTTAATATTATAATAAGTATATAATAATACCTAATTTAATGTTTCTTTCTCTTATCATAAGACCATAAAAAAACTTATTTATATAAATATCCTGATAAAACATTGCAACATGGCAAGCTCTATGTTTTCATTTACAGGTTTAGTTTGATACCAACTTGTAACTTGTGTACCTCATGTAATTTTATGATGTTATCTTTTAACTAACTTTTGCTTTGTATGTACCTACCTATTCATTATAATTTCGTATGAATATTTTTTTTATAATGTGATTTGCATTGTAGACATTTTGTTATTATTATTTTATTAATTAAAAATATTAATATTTCATAAAAATCACTGTATTTAATTTACGTGACGCTTCCAGAACCTTAGACGTTTTGAGGCAAGACTTGTACGTTTTACATTAAAATAATCTAATTTTAGCTGAAACCTCTTCGTTTCTTAGCTAAAGGCGGATTGGTTTTTCAAATCAATCTAATATCTTTTAGCTAAGAATAGGAGAGGCTTCACCTAAGATTAAATTATTTTAATCGAAAACAAATTAGTCTTGTCTCAACACAAATATTTCTTCAGTTAAGAATAGTAGAGGCTTTACCTAAGAATATATTGTTTTAATAGAAAACAAACGAGTTTTGTGTCAACACAAATATCTCTTCAATTAAGAATAGTAGAAGCTTCACCTAAGATTATATTGTTTTAGTTGAAAACAAACGATACTTGACTCAACACATAGAACTCTTCAGTTAAGAATAATAGAGGCTTTACCTAAGATTATATTGTCTTAGTAGAAAACAACCAAGACTTGACTCAACACAAATAGCTCTTCAGTTATGAATAGTAAAGGCTTCACCTAAGATTATATTGTTTTAGTAGAAAACAAACGATACTTGACTCAACACAGAGAACTCTTCATTTAAGAATAGTAGATGCTTTACCTAAGATAAAATTGCCTTAGTAGAAGACAAACAAGACTTGACTAAACACAAATAGTTCTTCAGTTAAGAATAGTAAAGGCTTAACTTAAGATTATATTGTTTTAGTAGAAAACAAACGATACTTTACTCAACACATAGATCTCTTCAGTTAAGAATAGTAGAGGCTTCATCTAAGATTATATTGTTTTAGTAGAAAACAAACGATAATTGACTCAACACATAGAACTCTTCAGTTAAGAATAGTAGAGGCTTTACCTAAGATTAAATTGTCTTAGTAGAAAACAAACGATACTTGACTCAAACACATAGATCTCTTCAGTTAAGAATAGTAGAGGCTTCACCTAAGACTATATTGTTTTAGTAGAAAACAAACTATACTTGACTCAACACATAGAACTCTTCAGTTAAGAATAGCAGATGCTTTGCTTAAGATAATATTGTCTCGGTACGAAACATATTGTGTCTTGCTTCAAAAATAATTATTCTGTAGCAAAAAAAACAAAAAAAATATGAAAACAGTTTATTCTTTAACCAAAATAGCGTGCATTCTTCAAACGAAACTTCAGAATTCTTGTTTCAAAAACGAATGTCTTATGCGAAGACAATAAAACTGAGACAATAATTTTCTTTATTCAAAAATATATTGTTTTCCCCATATATGAGTCTACATTTGTCTTGACCAAGTCGATATTGTCTTGATTTAAGACATCTTTTTTTTCCGTGCAGGTGATGTTTTATTTACTAACTCGTATTTATTCTTTGAAATACGGAATATTGCGCTACAAAGTACTAAAGGCCTACCAAATACGAGAGTTTTAAGAGTAGTAGAGCTCTTTGTGAAGGGCTCGTCCGGGGAAGTACTACCACCACGCCTTTATCTGCCGCCAAGCAGCAACGCTGTGTTTCGGTTTGAAGAGTGTGGTTGCCGGTGTAATTAAAGGCACATGAGGCTTAACATCTGTATGCCTCAAGATGATGGACGCAGGGCAGTGCATCGTAGGGCACGGTCCTATCGTGCGTGACTTACGAAGCAATGCTTTGTTTTAGGTGATGGTTACCACTTAACATCAGGTGGGCCATCTGCATGTTCCATCAGCTAGTAGTATAAAAAAAATACGTGTGACAGGCACATTAGGCTTAACATATTAATGCAGTGTATCGTAGGACGCCTTCATATTGTACATAACTTGCGAGGCAATGCTTTTGGTGATGGTTACCACTTAACATCAGGTGAAAAAAGGTAAATATTTCATAGTAAACTTCACTTTAGAAGCACAAGATACAATCTTAACATTTAGTTTTGTCTTCGTTGGCTGGTATAACGATTAAATATTTATTAGTGTGAACACCTTAGTTGGTTTTGGTGTTGCATACAAGGTGTTCCAATAATTGGATTCAAAACTTCGGGGGGCTGTTTCGTACGACAGTTCAACCTGGCTAAAATGTATGAAACAGCTGTTTTTCTTTTCGCGTTCACAGTGTTGGTTGCTTAGAAAAAGTTATTCATATGAATGGGTACTTTAGCCCCCCAAAGTTTTAAACCCAATTATTGGAACACCTTGTATTTGTATGTATGTAGATAGATGGAAAATTCGTTTTTATTCATTGTACACATTTGCAGGCAATGCTTTGTAATAGGTGATGGTTACCACTTAACATCAGGTGGGCCATCTGCTTGTTCCAAACTCGCACCAATTAAGAAAAAAATCAAAATGGCGCCGCTTATCTCTGTCTCTTACACACACTATTGTTATCAATACTGTAGAGTGAGAGGAAATGATTCGCGGCACTCTGTATTAGACTCATTTCTTCAGTCCCGTGTACCGTAAAAGTAAATATAGTACCTATAAATTGCTAGTCGTCATCAACTGATCAAACGGATCCCATCCAAGATTGGTTTGTAATCAGCAAACGACTCAAACAAATCGATTAGCTCTAAAAAATACTTTGGACAAAAAAACGTACAATAATAAGGACCACGATTTGGCATCAAAGCTTTGACAAACCTTCATCATGTACCTATAAGCGCTGTAATTGGTCAAATTATAATACAGTCGATAATAAACCCCAATTGTACAGAGTTCAAGTTACAATAATTGGAAAATTACATGATTTTCTTTCCTGCCTAATATAGAAGGTATTCAGTATTCAGTATTCAGTAGGTATATTTATTGCATTATTATATATGTATGTAGATTTAACATTGTCAGGCCTTATGACTAAGTATTTTGTGATTCAATACACAATGTACCCAGTAAGGGTGTTGCAATAGAGAGAAGCGGACCGATATTAAAAAACATGCAATTTATTTTTTATTTATTTTTTAAACTAAAAAGGTGAAACCGCACTAGAGCGGCCAGAAAAATATTCTTTACACTGTTTCCTAAGAAATAAGACGCACTACAGTACCACTGCAGCGGAGCGGAGCGGCGCGGCGCGGCGTAGTTGCTTCCTCGAGGATATTTTGCCGCATCACACCGCGCCGCGCCGCTGCGCTCCGCTGCTGCGCCGCTCTAGTGCGGTTTCACCTTTAAAGACATGCATCGTAAGGTGTTAACACTTTGACAGGTTTCATAGCTCAGTTGGCAGTTTTGCCTTTTACGCTCAGGGGCCATCCATAAATTACGTCACGAATTTCATAATTTTTTGACCCCTCTTGTCATAGCTGCTCACATTTGTGAGACCCCCCTACCCCGTGTGATGTCACATATATTGCAATTTTACATATAGAAATTTATGAAATTGCAGTGTTTCGATATTATTTTCATTTCCATTTAAATTCTATTTCAATAAAATTTATTGTTGTACTGCTCAGATATAAAATATTATATTTTGAAAAAAATGTGATGTCACTAAATTTGGGACCCCTTAACGTGTGACGTAATTTAAGGATGGCCCCTTAGATGTGGGTTTGATCTCTACCAAACCTTTATTTTGTATGGACATTTTGTGTGATGAACATAATTGAACATACTAAGATGTTGTTCTTGTGTTATACTTGGTCTGGGAGATATAAAAAAAAACAGAAAAAAGTTAAACAGTAGGTTAATAAAAATAATGAAGTACAGTAGTAGTGGTATCTAAAATAGTTGATTACATAAAAATGTATAAACCTCTGTAATGTCTTTGCATAGTCACCTCGCTCTCACTAAGTATAATATACTCTGTCCGTCCAATACTGTAAACACGAAAAAAAACAGCTGTTTCATACAAAAGTTCAATACCTATTACCTGGCTAAAATGTATGAAACAGCTGTTTTTTTTTCGCGTTCACAGTGTTAGTTCCTTAGAAAAAGCTATTCTTATTGATGGGTACTTTAGCCCCCTGAAGTTTTAAGTACAAGTATTGAAACACCTTGTATAAGGGAATATCTACCGTGCCTGGGGATCAAAGTCGTGAAGCTGTATCTGTTTTTCTGTTCTGTGTCTGGGTGTTATATTTTGTGGCGAACCGCGACTAAAACAGTATAATATTCAAATTCAAATTATATTTATTGCGTTCAGGTGTGACAGTGAAGGTTCAGCATGAGCCACGTGGGCACGACTATCACGGTGGCTTATTATACTGAATTATAATATTGTTTACATAACTATGCTGAGAACATAATATATTTTTATAACTTTGAGGTATTGTGTGTCGTTCCTTCCTTCCGGTTATGACGCTTTTGTTTGTGGCCGCGTATCACTGGGCCGGAAGCTCCGAATGCGGTTTTTGGTATAAAATAGGTGGTCACGATAAGATCGTTCATAACGTGGAAAGCAGAGCAGCCATTTTTTAAAGGAGCTATAGCATTCTGATATTCATATTCATTAGTTTTTTTTATACATCTAGCTGATGGAACAATTAGATGGCCCACCTGATGTTAAGTGGTAACCATCACATAAAACAAAGCATTGCCTCGTAAGTTGCGCTCGATAGGAACGTACCCTACGATGCACTGCCCTGCGTCCATCAACTTGAGGCATACAGATGTTAAGCCTCATGTGCCTGTAATTACACCGGCAACCACACTCTTCAAACCGAAACACAGCGTTGCTGCTTGGCGGCAGAAAAAGGCGTGGTGGTAGTACTTCCCCGGACGAGCCCTTCACAAAGAGCTCTACTACTCTTCATTCATTATTCATATAAAGTTGAATCACAAGGATCACTTTGAGACGTCTATAAGCTAGGCGAATCTAAGTGCCAGTTCCACGCGACCAAGCCTGAAAGAACAGGTAACGAACTTACGGCTTGGATCCTACCGTCCTTTTAGATGATCCTTGTTATTATATAAAAAACCGGCCAAGAGCGAGTCGGACTCGTTTCGTACCATTAAATATTCTATAAAAACGGCAAAAGAATCACGTTTGCTGTATAGTAGCCTTCTTAAATATTTATTTTATGCTGTTTTTTAGTATTTGTTGTTATAGCGGCAACAGAAATACATCATATGTGAAAATTTCAACGGTCTAACTATCACGGTTCATGAGATACAGCCTGGTGACAGACGGACAGACAGACAGACAGACGGACGGACAGCGGAGTCTTAGTAATAGGGTCCCGTTTTACCCTTTGGGTACGGAACTCTAAAAATGAAGGGAATGTGGGTATTGTATGACCATTCGGATCGCAAGTAAAGCGAGAGATAGTTATGTGACGTGACATTGTACGTTGACCGTGGGTAGTAGATAGAGATCGATCGGCCGGCTGACCCCACTATTTTATACATGGACATCGATTTGTCAACATCGCCACATGGCGATATTTGTTTTTACTCGACTGCCTGAAGCTTATGTGTAAGTGTGAGTGTGGCCAACTTTGGTGATGGAGTTTGTAGGCCGTTTCAAGGCCTCCAGACCCAGGACGGACTAAAGCGTATCACAGACGACGAATATGCTATAATATTTCATCTTAATCATACAATCACTAAGGGCCATCACACACGGTTAATATAATAATATATTTTCATATTACGGTATCTTAAAATACTGAGCGATAGGGCGACTTCATCTTAAGATGCCTTGCTATAGAAATATATGTAAACACTAGTGGCTTCCCGCGGCTTCGCACGCGTTGAAGTGGTGCCGTGATTGAGCCACAAACATCCAAACATCGTAACTTTCGCATTGATTTGTATATTATTAAGGTAGGATTTTAAATACCTACGTAGGTATAAGAGATACCTATAGGCGTACATCACCTATATTAGGTAGGTAGGTATAGGTACTGAGTTTAGCACAAACATGACAAATACAACAAAGACAACCTTACACGGAAAATATACTTTTTACTTTAATGTACTTAGGTATTTGTTCCTAGTTTCTAACCCCAAAAACAAACGAAACGAAACAGCTTCACGACTTTGATCCCCAGGCACGGTAGATACCCTCAGATCTCTTCGTACCAACTCAAGATTCCCGTGTTTAGAATGTCCCTTACAAACATTGACGCCTCGTTGTATCCTTTTTACTCGAGCGCAACGAAGGAGGGTAACGTTTTAAGGGTTGTTTTCGAAAATCAAATTGTCTTTTTGTTTGTTTGAAGATTATTACACCACGCGTTAAAAATCTCCCGTACAAACCTTGAAACTTTGGCAGTCTTTTGCACCCTTTGCAGGGGTAGTTTCAAAATATTGAAAACGTGATTTTAAATAATTTATTGTGGAGTATGGGAGAGAGATGTAAAAGTTAGTATTGGAGATTTTTAACGCATAGTGCGATTGATTTCAAACTTGAAGTATATATTTACTTCAAGTTTGAAATCCATCGCACTATGCGTTAAAAATCTCCCATACTAACTTTTACAGTCATTTGCACCCTTTGCGGGGGTAATTATCAAAACTTCAAAGTGTTATTCTTAATTATTTATTTCTTAGTATATTTACCTCAAGTTTTAAGTCAATCGCACCACGCGTTAAAAAACTCCCATACAAACTTCGACATCCCTTTGCATACTTATTAAGGGTAGTTTTAAAAAACCAAAAATGTTATTCCTATTTTTTTAGCCTTGAAGTAAATCTACTTCAAGTTTCAAGTTTGTAGATTCAAGGAATAAAATTTTTCATACCAACGTTTTCAACCCTTTTTACACCCTTAGGGGTTGAATTTCAAAAATCCCTTCTTAGTACACCTCTACGCCATAAGACCTATGTACTCTTCAAATTTCAAGTCTCTCTAGGACCAGCGGTCAAAACACTCCCATTCAAACTTTTACATCCCTTTGCACACTTATTAAGGGTAGTTTTAAAAAACGAAAAATGTGTTTCCTATTTTTTTGCCTTGAAGTATATGTACTCCAAGTTTCAAGTTTGTAGGTTCAAAGAATACAATTTTTCATACCAACGTTTTCATCCCTTTTTACACCCTTAGTGGTTGAATTTCCAAAAATCCCTTCTTAGTACACCTCTACGCCATAAGACCTATATACTCTTCAAATTTCAAGTCTCTAAGACCAGCGGTCAAAAAACTCCCATACAAACTTTTACATCCCTTTGCACCCTTATTAAGGGTAGTTTTAAAAAACTAAAAATGCCTTTCCTTTTTTTTGCCTTGAAGTATATGTACTCCAAGTTTCAAGTTTGTAGGTTCAAGGAATACTATTTTTCATACAAACGTTTTCAACCCTTTTTACACCCTTAGGGGTTGAATTTCCAAAAATCCCTTCTTAGTGCACCTCTACGCCATAAGACCTATGTACTCCTCAAATTTCAAGTCTCTAGGACCAGCGGTCAAAAAACTCCCATACAAACTTTTACATCCCTTTGCACCCTTATTAAGGGTAGTTTTAAAAAACTAAAAATGCCTTTCCTTTTTTTTTGCCTTGAAGTATATGTACTCCAAGTTTCAAGTTTGTAGGTTCAAGGAATACTATTTTTCATACAAACGTTTTCAACCCTTTTTACACCCTTAGGGGTTGAATTTCCAAAAATCCCTTCTTAGTGCACCTCTACGCCATAAGACCTATGTACTCCTCAAATTTCAAGTCTCTAGGACCAGCGGTTTAGGCTGTGCGTTGTCTATATGTCAGTCAGTCAGTCAGTCAGTCAGTCAGGACTTTGAGTCTTATAGTATTAGAGATTATCAAGAGAATGAGACCATAATATATAGTCTTATTTTAACAGTGTGTGATACCCTAAGATTCTATAATATTTTAACGTAAGGTATCTTAAGATGAACTATTATAGCATCTTCGTCGTCTGTGATACGCCTCTCTGGTTCTTCTTGCATCGACCCATCCTTCAGAAATGTCCAAACAAGATATTGTGCGTGACTCACGAGGCAAGGCTGTAGGTGATGGGTACCACTAACATCAGGTGGCCCACAAGCTTGATCCACCATCAAGTAGTATAAAAAACTTTCCTCTATCATCCGTCACCTCAGTAGTCACTCCTTTCTTACCCATGTCATCTTTCATACAATCCACCCATCTTTTCTTTGGCCTAACTCAGAAAAGAATCAGACTTATGGCTTCCTCCAATAATGAGAGGTAATCATAACAAACCAGCCAAGTGCGAGTCGGACTCGTACTAAGACCCCGCTGTCTGTCTGTCTGACCAGGCTGTATCTCATGAACTGTGATAGATAGACAGTTGAAATTTTCACAGATGATGTATTTCTGTTGCCGCTATAACAACAAATACAAAAAACATAATAAAATAATTATTTAGGGGCTCCCATACAACAAACATGATTTTTTTTGCCGTTTTTTAGATAATGGTTCGGAAACCTGTGTGCGCGAGTCCGACTCGCACTTGGCCGGTTTTATTTTTTGTTGATCACGAAATTGAAATAGGTATAGTGTTGGGTAGGACACAGTTTCAAAACGAGTTTGTATGAGGCCCTCGTTCTTGTTCATGAGGTGGTACAATGTCATGCTTCAAATGTCATATTGCGAATTATGTAGTACAAGTTCGCTCTACTCATTTCATTTGTCATCCAAGAAAGTTTGTGTGAGTTTACTGTTGAGGTGTCTTGATGAGTGTCTAAATTACCTTTTTCAGGCGCACTAAAAGTCCTTTCACCTCACTGGTTCGAAAGAACTAGTGAAACAACAAGAATAAGAAGAACTAACATATTATATTTCTACATAAATGTACTTAATGTACCTCTAATGTAAATCCTATCTACTTCATATTTACAGTTATAATAAAAAAAACTGTTCTAAGTTTCCATCAATCAATCTTCATCAAGCACTCAATTTTTCGTTACGTCAATTACTAACTTACGTCTTATGACACTGATGTCATTTCAACGTGATACGAGCCTCATTTCTGTCACACAATACATCAGTTCACTCACTCCCTCAAATGAAAGATTTATATTTTCCTCGTTCGTCACAGTCAAACAGTGAGCACTTCGTCTGAGAGTGAGTATGACAGAAATTTTAAGGTGGTACATGGATTGAACATGAGGACCGGGACATTTTGGAGTGAATGAGTGCCTCAAAAGAGGTGCCTCACGTATGTCCTACTCAACACTAAATAGGTATACTAGCTGTGAGATTCTTTAGATCCATTAAAACACAAATATCTTATTATACGAGGTTATGCCCTCCGCCCGGCCACGCCGTCCAAGCCAGTGTGGCCAGCATGTCACTAGTGTTGCCAGCGCGACTAGGCTAGACACCACATCCTCATCTTTATTAAAATTTACAAATTTCAGAACACTTACAGTAAACCATATTTGTAAAAGAGTCAGTAATCATGAAAGTATAAGGCACAGTTTAATAGTTATGGATTAGTTTATACTTTATATTATTATACTTTGTATATAACACATTTATAAACAAAGCAAACCACAACTTATACAGGTACACAAAAATGTATAAAACACACATGATGCAATGGAGCATTTGTAGCTCTTTGCAAACGCTATTATTTATTACTTACATTTTAGATTGTATTGTCACCATTGATTTCCTTA
This sequence comes from Chloroclysta siterata, assembly GCA_932294275.1. Lineage (NCBI taxonomy): Eukaryota > Metazoa > Arthropoda > Insecta > Lepidoptera > Geometridae > Chloroclysta > Chloroclysta siterata. The sequence continues at coordinate 1,768,642 of OW028600.1, forward strand.
TTTACTTACCCATATTCAATACATATTGTATTATGTAAGTACATACCTAAATTATTGGAAATGTAGCATAGGTTGAACAAAGATTAAACACGATGAAATAAATAGTAAAATTAGTTTGTATAACAGTTATAGTATAGGTACAACATTTTAAGTCAACACTAACATTTTCAAATGTTTTGGAATAGTTATAGGTATTATAAATAATAACTGATTAACTCTTTCTTCTTACTATCACTACCTATATTCCTTCCCCTTATCCTTTTTTTTTTTTTAATCCTTAACCTTAAACTAATACCAGGTAATAGAATAAAATTTGACCGATTCAAAATGTTGAACGTTCCGTTCGCCATTCTATTAATTTGCGGCCTTTAGTATTGAACATTGATTAACATATGGAATTTTAAAATTTCAAAAAGTTAAACTACTGGTAGAACTTACAGGTTAGTCAAGGCACTAATATTTGTTTATCTGTGGTCAAGGCAATCCATTCGTGCTCTTTGATTGAATTTTACAATTCATATTCAATGAACTATACTAAAAGGAAACTAGTTAAAATAGTTGGGTGAGACATCATATAGAAATCATGCCGATTTCACCTCTTGTTACTTTTATTTGCTGGTTTAAATCTAAAAGTTCTTACATTGTATCAGCATGAAAGATGCTTTAATTGTTAATATTAACATGAACATTTTTGTAGGGTCCTTTTTCATATTTAATAATTGAACGAATAGATTTCAAATTCATCGTATTAGTAGAAGGATATTTCTATAAGAATAAAAGCATAATTCTTCATAACTCATAAATCTTGTCTGATGCACAACAGATTTTATATAGAAATAGAATAATATCATTATCATAACATTGATTTTGTCAGTCGTTTTCAAATTTGAATGTAACCTCTTTAGTAAGCTGAAAGAACAATTTAGCCTAACTTCGTTCCTAGTAGTTTCTTCATAGCTCAATTCAATTCAACAGGCGATTCGTTTTCTGACAATTTGGGAAGCAACATAGCTTTTTCATTTTAATTATTTTTCTCATCTGCGTCTAAGGTTTTTCTAGTGTTATTTTGAGTTGTGTTGTGTAATTTCGGTGGCATTTTAACCAACATTACTTGAGGTCTTAGCACAAAGTTTAAGCATTTGGAATGAAAGTGTCTGTATATATGATATCCTGATTTGACCGAAAATGTTTCTAATGTTTTGAAGAAAACCGCTACCATTTTCTTCGAAACAAATGATGGCCCACTTGACTATGGACTGACTTGACTAAAAAGTATTCAATACAAATCACTTGACACTGGCATGATTGTCTGTCGAATGACGGACAGGAGCCATAAATTGAGAGAAGAAGAAGAATTCAACAGGCAGAACATTTACCTCCATGGGCAGAACAACTCAGCTCTTGGCGTTTGTTTTGTGTTGATTAGCATAATCTAGTTCTTGCCGGAATAGGTACATAACATCAAGAAGAGGTCAATCCGCCGGTCTGATCCAAGATCCGTGCGGATACAATCGATCATACTTTGAAGCAGTCTCTAATTACCCAATTATTATCAATTTACCTAACCCATTGAAGTATGTAATCACTGATTGATTCTGTTACTCAGATACCCCCCATTTTCCAGATAGGCAGGTACACCAAAATTTACAAGTTTATACAGGACCTTTAGAACAGCTAGGGACTAGGGGTATGTAGGTATAAGAACTGACTAAATCTACCACCAATCCAATTGATAATGTTCTCTAGGCTATGTATAACTTTCATTAGGTATCCATGGCAGTATCAAATAGATTATACTAAGGTCAGGTTCCATCGCCCCTACTGCAGCCGGCAAATATGAAGTATTTTAGATAGTACCTAAAACACACTCAAGGTGAATATAGGTCCGCCCAAGCAGGGGGTGTGAAAATACGTAAACATTTAAAACAAAGATGAAGATCTAGATTTCATATTTTGTCTCTTCACTCTCAGACCATTAACAGACATATCATGGAAAACCAAGGTTCTTTCAAGATAGGTACAATGTTTAAATTTTCATAATAAAACCTATTATCTCTTTGAACTTCTTGTACTTAGTAATTTTACCTTGTTTTAAGTATGTACCTACCTAGGTAAATAAGTAACATAATTTATTTATTCATCAACATCACCCTTATTCTAATGTAATAATGGTAGTATGTACACTTAGTCAATATACTATATGACTATAAGGTATTGATATAGGTTCAATTCATTAATACAGTTGATATAGCTTTTGGTAGAATCCTTACCAGAAGAAGACATACTTTGATATATTCAGCTTGTTCATTAGATGTCTCATGCTTTCAAAGAGTCTAGTAACTTTTATAAGTCAGTACGTTCTTTTTACAGTTGCTCACTACCAGTCTGAGTGACCAGTAGATTTTATCAACATTATCAAAATCTTACAACACATTGAAAAACTTACTTAGTGACACATTAAGAACTGTGTGCAAGGCCAAAGTTAAGTTTTAGTAGAGATAAAAAGTACTTTTTCTCCATTATCAGATAAAACAGGGTAAAATACCAATTTCTATCAAAATGTTGCTCAAACATTTATTTTTAATTGTTATGTATTACTGTTATTTTATTTCTATTCAAAACCAGTTTTTAAACTGTACTTTGTCAAGTTTAGTTAAACCAATGTAATTCTTTTCCTTTTGTTTACTTGATTATTATATTAATGTCTATTATAAATCTTCATTTAGTTCACTTAGTAATAAATACCAAGGTATGCAGGTTGAATGTTCTATTGGCTTGTGATAAGCAGATAGGTTATTTAATACTTACTTTCACACATAAAATTGATGCTAATAGCATTCTCTATCAATCATCCAGGAAATACAAGAATATAGTGAGGTATGACTGTCTCTACCTAAGTATATAGGCATCGGTACAATAATTTTACTTTTTACGTGGATGTTCCATCCATACACCATGTTTGAACATAGGCACAAGTCTCTTTTGCTGCTGTAGCTACAGAATGCAAACTCCTACTAACACAATTTCTGCTTTTGTTTCCATCATTCCTGTAATTATTATTTTTTAGAAAATAAATAACCTTTATTTTATTTTCGTAAATGCTGTCGACGTTTCTTTAAATAGATCAACCACTTTTTAAACAGTTTGATTTACGTATGGCTGTTTTGAATTTATATAGTGTTCTACAATGTAGGTAGGTAGCTCAAAAATCTCTGAACAAAATATGCAGTTATGATTACCATTCTATTGATAGTATAAGTACCTATATAGTAAGTATTTATAATAGCTACCAAGCAGGTCGGTCGATTTTTGGAGTGTTCGTACCCGAGTGGGTTTTACCGCCTTGTTTGCTGTAAATGATGATGGTCTATCTTACATATATTATATTAGCAGAGTTATAATAACATAATTAGAATAAATTGTCAAGGCATTTAATTATATTATGTATTCGTGCATATTTATGCATATTCGTGGCGTTATCAACTGTTAACAGTTGCATTGCCGTGTTTGTGTAGGTTAAGTTTCTTCTTAATTTCTTGTTACATAATACCTACTCACATTTTAATAATGGGAGGTAGTTTGATATTCTATATTATTACGGAACCAATATTTTTATTTCTTTCTAAAGATGCGGTAATATTATTATAAATTGTGAAATTCACAACACACATAAACTTTTGACAGTAAAGCAACCACTACGAATAATCAACGAGGTAGATTATACCCACCCAGTAGATTAATTATAATGATAATGGTAAGTATATAGTATGTTACAAATGAAACGGAAATCGAGATAATACCCAATAATCTTCCTGTGTTTTGCCTGCCACACCTGGCATTGGTATACTATAACACAGGGTTATTCTAGTTTGGGTACAAATGTTGTTCGAACAGGAAATATCGCAAATGTTTAACATAAACCCAATTTAATAAAATACTGTAATGTTTGTTAACGATTTTAAATAAATAAATTTCATTTCATCTAAAACACTCAAAAGCTAAGTGTTATTGATCGAGTGAGCGAAGCGAACGAAGATCTTAGTTTCAACTTGGGCGATTTGGCATTTTATGTATGTATGTATGTATGTATGTATGTATGTATGTTTGTCTGGCGATAACTGTCGAACCGTTGATCCGATCTGCATGAAATTTGATAAGTCGATAGCTTGTACTTGAGAAATTTACTGGTAAGTATATGAGTAAAATCGGATGAAGGGTTTTTGAGATATGGGGTTTTTTAAGGGGGAAAAAATAAAAAAAGTTACTTAAAAAAATCAAGTTACATGTCATATGAAAGGGCTTTGTTTGGACATCCCAAAACAATTTTTACTTTTTTTTTGGGACGCTCGGTTTTTGAGATAAAATAATAAAAGTTAAATTAAAATAACCAGCGATCCAAGAGCTCCCATCTCTAAGAGTTTCGTTGGCATCAAGGTTTTTCTACTGGTCGCCTAGTTCCTTTGCTTTTTCTTATTTTTTTTTCTTGAAATAAATTAAGAAGGTACTCAGTTCTCATAAAACGGTAATAATGACCAGGTCTGATGATGGAGCCAAGGTCTGTTCAACGGAACTCTTCAATAAATAGGCCAATAAAGTTGAAACTTGGTTACCATACCAAGTTAGTAGGCGGTAAACAGAAAAAAGTCCAAACATAATGTTTGGACTTGCCTCTGACTACCACCTGCTCAAAGTTTTGGTGCGTTCGTCGTGTCGCATCACGAGATCTCAGTTCGGGGCGAACCACTAGTTAAGTATGTTTGTGATCCAGTTTCCGATGCATATTTAACAAATATGAATTATTCATGGCCTTTAATTTTTATTATATTGTCACATGTGATCACACACATTTGTATTTGCATTTGATGATTTTTCATTTCTTTTGCCATTTTTGTCATTTCCGATGACCATTTATTAAATGCATGGCTTTGTTTTCCATCTCTGATGAAATATTTCTTGCATGGCTTTTTGGTTATCTTTAATAACATTATACATAGCCTTTATATCATCTCTGATGACATTAATTACATGGCCTTTACATCATTTCTGATGAGATTAATTACATAGCCTTTCCGTCGTCTCTGATGTGGTGACACTTATTGCATGGCCTTTATTTACATGACCGGTATTTGGAGCCTGTAACATAACATTTTTCATATTAGATATTGTTTATTCATTTTAGGCTGTGGCTCATGCTCAGCGCAACAATAGTATAGCTACTTTGTTGCATTGCCCTTAAAACTGGTGCTGATTTTTCAGTCTAGATTTCAGTTGCAATAGGTAGGTATAAAAGATATAAAAACCATTCACCTAATTGCTAATAAAAATAATAGTAAAATAGCAACAGCCTCAAGACTTTGATTCCCAGGCACGGTAAATATCCTCACACATCCCTTAGTACCAAGTATCAACTTAAAGATTTTTGAGGATGTCTAAAGTGGTCAGATACGTCCAAATACTTTTAACATTTGGCACAAACCCAGTACAGGTACAGTAGTTGGTATTCCATACACTGTAGTACCTGGTGACGTGGGTCAAGACGTACAGATATGGTTGATGATGATGTGATGTGTCGTCCAGGCCGATTTTGGCTACGGCAGCATTGTTAATGCTAATAATTTTCAAAACATTTCTACCTTCATAGTGATCAAAGTAAAAATCTTTTCTTTCACAGAAGCTTTTCGTAGGTTAGGGTAGGCAGGTAAAATTATTATGCAGCGATAAATTTTCTAGATCTTTTTCTAACAGGTATCTCAATTACGTAAGTAATACTTTGATCTAATATACGGTACCCTCGTACTGTACATGTTAGTTCAACGTAGGTTTCGTACCTTGTTTATTGAATTGGAACTTGAACTTCAACTGCAAAATAATTACTTTGGAATGCCATCTATCCCTTCCTTTTCAGTAAAATGAGTTAAATTACTCACGTTCTCCTCAGTCGCCACTTTGTGAGATTCTTTAGATCCATTAAAACACAAATATCTTATTATACGAGGTTATGCCCTCCGCCCGGCCACGCCGTCCAAGCCAGTGTGGCCAGCATGTCACTAGTGTTGCCAGCGCGACTAGGCTAGACACCACACTAGCCATTTAGTTATGGGACTAGAATTACGCTTCATAGAACAACAGATTTTTCGCGCTCTCTAATTTGTTTCCATAGAAAGTGTTTAATATTCATGGGCACTTTAACCTCCCGAAGTTTTCGGGGGTAGTCCTATTACACGTTACATATCATTAATTTGCGCTGTGGAATCGAACTCGCACCTCCCGCTTCCCTAGAATGATATGACAAAATCATAGGGCCAGTATGATATAGTGAGGCCAACACAAACGCTAAAGCATAGCTCATTATAAGTTATCTACGTACAAAAGAGACGGTAAACCTACAATTTTCTAATAAACTATGCATACGATAAGTCCGAAACCGCACATTTGGTTGTCTGAATAATTTCCCCGTAATTTTCAGGCAATAACATTTCAACTGAATCAGGTCTAGAATATTACTGAAGCATGTTTAAGTCTAATTTATTAAGCATAAGTTTATTAAGTCTAATTGATCGAGTGAGCGAAGCGAACGAAGATTCTAGTTGATCGAGTGAGCGAAGCGAACGAAGATTCTAGTTTCAACTTGGGCGATTTGGCATTTTATGTATGTATGTATGTATGTATGTATGTATGTATGTTTGTCTGGCCATAACTTTCGAACCGTTGATCCGATCTGCATGAAATTTGATAAGACGACAGCTTGTACTTGAGAAATTTACTGGTAAGTATATGAGTAAAATCGGATGAAGGGTTTTTAAGATATGGGGTTTTTTAAGGGGGCCAAAATAAAAAAAGTGACTTAAAAAAATCAAGTTACATGTCATACGAAAGGGCTTTGTTTGGACATTCCAAAACAATTTTTACTTTTTTTCTGGGACGCTCGGTTTTTGAGATACAACAAAAAAGTTAAATTAAGATAACCAGCGACCCAAGAGCTCCCATCTCTAAGTTTCGTTGGCATCAAGGTTTTTCTACTGGTCGGCCAGTTACTTTGCTTTTTCTCATTTTTTTTTCTTGAAATAAATTAAGGAGGTACTCAGTTCTCATAAAATGGTGACAACGACCAGGTCTGATGATGGAGCCAAGGTCTGTTCAACGGAACTCTTCAATAAATAGGCCAATAGAGTTGAAACTTGGTTACCGTACCAAGTTAGTAGGCGGTAGTCAGAAAAAAGTCCAAACATAATGTTTGGACTTGCCTTTGACTACCACCTACTCAAAGTTTTGGTGCGTTCGTCGGGTCGCATCACGAGATCTCAGTTCGGGGCGAACTACTAGTTTATTAAGCATTACGTCTAATTTATAAGTGTCCAGGATACAAGGTGTTTTTTTATAAATATTGAATTACCCTTTTTTTAAATTAAACTAAAATATTTCTGTAAAATTGATTAAAATAATTGTTTTTTTATATCTATACTTTAACTTGTACGTTGCTTTAATGAATTTTTTGCCATTTATTTATTTTCTACACTAATATTATAAAGAGAAAAGATTTGTATTTTTGTTGTTTTGTTGTTTTGTATGTAACGAATAGGCTCAAGAACTACTGGTCCGATTTCAAAAATTCTTTCACCATTAGAATGCTACATTATCCCTGATTAACATAGGCTATATTATATTTTCAAAAAAACCAGGGATCCTTACTAAAACTCTAATAATGTAACCCAAGGTGGAAAAAGAAAACCTTACATCGCGTGCGCTGCGAAAACTATTGATGATAGAAGAAAATAATGTACTACGACTTTGCAGAACACGTCATTATCTACAAAAAATGTCGCGACAGCATATGTCTAACTATTATAGTTATGTCACAATAAGTGTTCTTTTATTATAAAAATTTAATTGAAATGCCGCCGCTAGAAAAGGCTCTTTATTTGTACCTTGGTATTTATCCAAATAAATCTTTTCATATTCAAGACTGGTTCAATACCTATACATTACTTCTTGAATTTTTCAAATCGGACATTCCATTCAAAACATTTAAAAAATATAAACGACGCGCGGGTCACGGGTCGCGTTCTCTCTAAGCGCGGGCCCGGGCAAGGCGCGAGTTAGAAGTGCGTGCGAATGATTCGAACCCACCACGGTGTAAGGGCTCGTACACAAAACTGCGATGCGATGCGATATGACGTCGCATCGCTGGAACTTCCACGGGAAAGTCCACAACGAGCTCGCAGATTTTTGCGATGCGACGTCGCATCGCAGTTTTGTGTACGAGCCCTAAGTTTATGCTAAAACGTTGAAAAAAATTATGTCCACCCATGCGAAGCTGGGACAGGCCGCTAGTATTTAATAAACACAGTTGATTGATACCAATTAAATTTACTCAATATCGTTTTATTATTGACAGCCTTCACAGCTCAGTTGGTAGTAGCTCTGCCTTCTGCGCTGTAGGCCGTGGGTTCGATCCCCACCGAGAACAAACATTTGTGTGATGAACATTGATGTTTGTTCTCTGTCAGGGTGTTATATAATATTATAAGTATGTATTTACAAAAAAAAAGTAAGCATATATGTATTTTAACAGCTATCTGGTTTCCATATTACAAGCTTTGGCTTAGTTTGGGGCTAGATAAGAATGCGGTGTGTAAAGTCCACCAATATTTATTTATTATTTATTTATTTATTATCGGTGGGTTTTTTGGCAGTTGGTTAGTTAATTTAGCTTAACTACCAAACAGTTAATTTAAAATGTTAATTTTACAAAACGCTTAACCATTCAGCATTAAACCACTCGGTCATTGCTTGTTATATAATTATTAAGTATTCTACTTTGAATAGCAGATAAAAAAGTTGTAATATTTAAAAAACCACATTAATGTAATTAGCTAAATAATGATCCCTATATAATTTTCGTGTATGTATTTGTTTACTATAGGAAATTAGATAACTGATATAGTACGCAAATTATATTGCAAATAATACATATATAAAAAGTTAAAAATACTAGTCAGATTGTCTTGATGAGTAAAAAAAATTGAGAAACAAAAAGAGATGTGGCCCATGAGGGGATCGAACCCGCGACCTTCGCGTTATTAGCACGACGCTCTAACCAACTGAGCTAATGGGCCGATATAAGATGCTACGAAAATAGACACAAAATTGCAAAGCTAAGACGTGCCAAAGCAATTCATCAATTTCATAATGTTTATTTTCTGTTGAACGCCAAATCACCTTTGTTTTCGTGTGTTTTTATTCTTAGAACCTACTGACAGCGGCGATGGTACCAACCAACCTGCTAAGGTAAGTACTTATATACCTGAGTAGGAATGATAACATTGGGCAAGTAAAAAAAATTGGACGTGCCTTTGACAACCACCTTTTAGTTTTGATCAAATTAGGATATTGTTCATTGTAATGTTTTTAAGAGTAGTAGAGCTCTTTGTGAAGGGCTCGTCCGTGGAAGTACTACCACCACGCCTTTTTCTGTCGCCAAGCAGCAACGCTGTGTTTCGGTTTGAAGAGTGTGGTTGCCGGTGTCATTACAGGCACATGCCTCAAGTTGATGGACGCCGGACAGTGCATAGTAGGGCACGTTCATATCGTACGTGACTTACGAGGCAGTGCTTTGTTATAGGTGATGGTTACCACTTAACATCAGGTGGGCCATCAGCTTGTTCCATCAGCTAATAGTATAAATAAAAACAAGACCCAATGTGTCCGCTGAGTGGGGCCTGGTGACCTGTAATACAGGTTCTCACGAACCTACATCAGGCACCAGTCTTTCACAATGCAAATTTATCTTGTTGTCGACTTGTTACAGATTTAGTTATGTATTGTGAAAGAAAATAAACACCTTTTAACTTTTTTACTTACTCTTAAATTCTATTCGTCCTCCTCCAAATTCTATTACGTCAACAAAAAATGAATCAGTCTCTTGAAATATCTTTAGCTGTATCTAGGTAAGTACCTACAATGTAATCTAGGCTCAGATAATTATAGTTCACTTTATTAAAATGGTCGATAACACGCGCCAGCACGTACCTACCTACCTACAGCTGCGGTACTAGGTAGATAAAATGAAATTATTTTCTATGGAACAGTTTTAAGTCGAGTCTATTTATGATTATTCTGCTTGTGAATAAAAACTTTTGCGTTTTCGCGCCCTGACCACGAAAATGTATATAAAATATTCTTTCCCCTAGAGGAACAAATGCTATTTTGAGTTCGATCTGGTACGCTACAATGACGGTCTTTTTGAGCAGCAGGAGTGAAATGGTATATTATGCAATAAGTGAATAAAGTACGGATTTAAAGCGAGGGACATAGATGAATCACGACCGTAGGGAGTGATTCATGATGATTGGATCACGAGCGTGGCGAGTGATTCAAGTGTTAGAATCCTGAGAGACGCGAGTGATTCATGGCCCTCGATATAAATCCGTTTTATTCAAGAGTTGCATACAATACTTTATACCATGACTACGAGAAAAAGAAAGATTTAAGCGAAAATAGACATTTAATGAAGAAAAAAGGAAGGTTCAATTAATTAAAATAGACAAAACATTTTTTATCCTAATGTTGACCAATCAAATCTCGGGGAGTTATTTGCCCAAGGAGTTTGTATGTCGAGTATTCTTTGCACAAAGAATTTGTATCGAGTCTTTTTAGAGCAAAGAGGTTATATAGCATTGAGATGGAGGACGAATGTATCGGTGTGTTCTAAATTCAAACACCAAGACAGATTTTTTATGCACTGTTTTCAGTGCATAAACTAAGCTTTTAAGAGGGGGAATGGTATAAAAAAATTTAACGCATTGTAGGTAGGTAGGTATCTATATAATAGGTATGTGTAGTTAATCATTTCTTTCATTGATTTTTATTGCACATTTTTATATTTACTGCTGTGGAATAGAAACATTTACCTATAGGAGTTATGATGCTATGATAAAACAAGGTTGAAATCTTATTTATAATTTCTTTAGGTACTCGAAAGTTGAGTAAAATAGGAAAAACAGTCCAACAAAGTAAGAAAGAACAAAATGAAAGGATATAACCAAGAGAAAAAAGAACAAACAGCTATTTTATTGCAGTTTTTTTAGTTAGGTTGTTTTTTACTAACTACCCTTGTGTATTCATATTATTTTTCATCATTTATGTTTCATTATTCGATTTGTTGGTCGGTCCTAGCAACCCGGCCTGAAAATTGTGTAAAAATGGTAAATCGGCTAAACCATTAGGTGTATACGAGCTCGCATGAGCTAGAGCTAGGCCAAAAGGTCTGTTTTTACCTAGGTAAGAAACAGACCGAAAGCGAAATGCTTGTCATGAGGCCAAAAGGTCTGTTTCTTAACTAGGTAAAAACAGACCTTTTGGCCTCATGACAAGCATTTCGTTCTTTCAAAGTAGGCCGCGAAGGGCATTATAGGTCGTCGGGTCCATGTGAGCTAAACTGAGCTAGAGGCACATAATACTGCCTTCACAGCTCAGTTGGTTTGGTATTGCCTTCTGCGCCGTAGGCCGTGGGTTCGATCCCCACCGAGAACAAACATTTGTGTAATGAACATAGACGATTTTTCTCTGTCTGGGTTGTATAATATTATAAGGAAGAATTTACAACAAAAAAAAGTATAAATGTATTATATCAGCTATCTGGTTCCCATATTACAAGCTTTGGCTTAGTTTGGGGCTAGATAGTGCCGTGTGGGAAGTTCTCCAATATTTATTTACTACTAATAGGGGTATCTGTGTGATCGCACTTCATGACTGAAGATGGTAATCATTTCAGGAGGTCTTTTAATTTATTTTCTAGTACCTACTAGAGTGGTTGGCTTGTCTCCAGCGCTTACTGTTGGTAGCCAGCTAGCGGCTAGCAGCTCGCTTTAAGCTATCGCTAGAGGTTTTTATTTAAATATTAATTACTGTCCTTTGGCTACAATTTAATTTGAACGGCCATGATGAAGTCGACGATGGAGCAGAACGGTCTAGAAGACACATACCTTAAAGATGTATTGTTAGTGAACAAGATAATCAGACGGCAATGAGTTTTTATTTATGCTTCTTGCTGACGGAACAATCAGATGGCCCACCAAAAAACGAACGTGCCCTACGATGCACTGCCCTGCGTCCATCTACTTGAGGCATACAGATGTTAAGCCTCATGTGCCGTTATTTCACCGGCAACCACACTCTTCAAACCGAAACACAGTAACACTGCTTGGCAGGAAAAGGCATTGTGATAGTTTTTCCCCGGACGAGCCCATCACAAAGAGCTCTACTACTCTTAAAAGTTTCACTCCTTGGCGATTCGCAGAGGAGACTTACCGCTACCAGCATGTTGGTCTGGTCGAAGTAGTCCGCGACAGGCATCACGTGCCGGTAGAAGTTGTTGAGCTCCATGCGAGCTAAGCTGAGCACCACGTGGCCCAGCCGAGCTCCGTACTCGATCTGACGCTCCAGGACCCGTTGACGCCAGCTCACCAGCACCGCGCCGGTTATTGTTTGAATCTGCGAACGTACGAGAGTTTTAGCAATAAACTACCCACCTTAGATACAATAACGGATTTTAAGGCCTCTATTTTTTTTATAATAGTTCTTTTTTCTATATTCTTAAAACAGTAAAATATAACCATTTATCCAAGAGCTCCCATATTATAGAGTTTCGTTGACTTTGTAGTAGGTGTTCTCTACGGGTTGGGAAGTTCCTTTCGTACCTAAATATGAAAATGTGTCAGCGAGTTTGGTGATGGAGTGGTGATGGAGCCAAGATCTGTTAAACGGAACTCTTCAACCAATAAGCTAGTAGAACTGAAACTTGCCATACCAAGTAAAATCATCCGTAAAATCATTTGACAAACCGTCCAATCAGATTGTGTAAGGCTTGAGCGGATATCACGAAACCTAAGTTGGGAGCGAACCACTAGTAGTAATATAATAATATTATAACACTCAGACAGGGAACAAACATCTGTGTTCGCCACACAAATGTTTGTTCTCGATGGATATAGAACCTACAGCCCAAAGACTGAAATGAATTTTGATTTTTTATATTATTCTTATTTTAATTCGACAATTAATTAGTGTAATCGGTCTGCGTACCGTAGATAGACAGATAACTCTTTGTTGATTACCACAACACACACATTTTTTACTTAAAAACTAACAATTCAGACTAAACAGCGAACTCTACCAGGCAACCTTGGGATCGACAGAACTGAACATGAAAAAGAGAGGGCGACCTCACTCATTATTTAAATAAATAAATAAATGATGTTTTCCTTCACTCGCAGTCACACTCATACATTTTTGTCTCTGGTTCATGAATCTCTCGATCAAAAATAAACTTTAACCCCTTGCTTAACAACTTACTATTGTATGTCTGTTTGTGTATATGTGAATAGGAGAATTGCCTACGATGACGTAGCATTTGTTTTATAATCCCCGTCATGTTGGTGATTCACTTTACTCGGAACGAATACGTGAGTACCCCCATAATTGATGGGTACAACGCCATGCTATTGGTTCTAGTATAGTCATATTGGATTTGCTCAGACAACATTTGTGATCATTGCAATTAAAAACTTCCACTCGTAAAGCATAAAAGTAACAGAGAATCGTTGCGAATTAAGTTTAAAGAAATAAATGTAATGACTTTACCCTGTCAGTACATATAATGAAGATTTTATGTATGTTCGAAAAATTATTAATTTATATGCCAAAAAGAGCGACCATAATAATGTTAACACTAGAAATAAAGATAAGCTCGCTGTTCACACTAGGCTCACTAAAGTAAGCAAATCTTTTGTGTACGCTTCTATAACAAAGCCCCAAGCGAGATTCATCAGATGTCGATTAGCAAATTCAAAAACTAATTAAAAGAAAACTTTTACAAAAGCTTACTATAAAATATCTGATTATATAGATGATAAAAAAGCTTGGGACTGAACTAAGCTCCAACTCATTACAACTGGAACTGGCACCTAGTCACCTAGCTTTAAGACGTTGCTAAGTGATCCTTGTGTTAATTTATTGAAAGTTTCACAATAAGTAAATGTTTAAAATCATTATTAGTAATCGATAGATTAGCTGATTGACAGATTTGTGTGAACTTTAGGAATGTTTTGTAGATCTGTGGTAAAAAAAGAAAGAAGAAGGAGGCTCTCGAGCGGGAGATTATTAGAGCGCCATGGCGGCGATGAGTTTGAAAAATGTTTAATAGTGAAGATTGTAAGATGTAAGACCGGTAATAAGCCATTAATATACAATTGTCTAACTACGCTCTCACTTGTTTCACTGATTTAACACTTGTGATTTTATTGAATAAATACCTTTTGACTTTTTTGACTTTTGTTTTATTACCATGAAAAAAACATTACATATTTTCAAGGATCACGTCTGTATGACGGTATGGCGAAGAGATTATAATTGTGTGACTTATCTAGCGAGAGAGGATTTATTTATTTATTTATTAGGATTTATTTATAGGATGAAACACTATGGAATTATCCTAGCCTACTAAGTCAGAGAAATTGATTATTCAACCATTAGGTTCGTTACCCTGAAATAGACAAACGAGAAACTGACGAAGTGGATTTAATGAGTTGTGGTATAACGCTTAGTGGCCACTGCAGTACATCAAGTCCGAGTTTTTTTCGACTTTGGTATTTGGATCGTATAGCGAGCTTGAGCCCCGAGAGTTCTCAGTACTCTTGATAGAGGCGTCTCCATAAAAAAATTCAATGGTTCACACTAGATTCGAATCTGCGTCCATAGAATCTATAGATGAGGTTGGAACCAGAAGATAGGCGATAGACGCCAGTTCCACGCGACAAGGCATTCAAAAACCGGCAAGAAATGAATACAGAGATTGACAAATGGACGAATCGTTTACTATCGATTGGAGACAGACAAAATAGGTGGCTACCTTACCACATTTATGTCAAGGGCGACCATAATGTTAGGTACTCTTACTTGCTAAATAAATACGAGGGATAATTACCGAAGACTGCATTATACTATATAATGTAGAACTGTCTGTGACAATTAAACGTGGCGAGGAAAACTTAGTAAATACATAAACACAATGCACATAAACTATTTTTTATATCGTAGATACTTCGTAGATTGAAATGATTTAAGTTTTGATTTACTGTGTTATGCTAGACACGTGTGATTAAGACCTATCTCCAGCAGTAGAATACTACCGCTGACCACCGCCATAGACTTCCAGCACGAACGATTTTAAGCCTGAAGAAGTCTTAAGCTGATGAAACAGCAGTCATTCACTTTCTCACCATCTGACTGGGCGGTCGAAAGTGAAATTTCAGTAAGCTTTTCAGCTTCCGAACGCAAATTAGCAGTACGTCTATAGCAGTCAGCCATAAGGGAGGTCTGAGGTCCTATGCCTAGGCCTCACTAAATTTGCACCACACTGGAGCTTCAATATTGTATTATATTACATTGTAACAAGGATCATACAAAAGAACGGTAGGAACCATGCCGTAAGTTTGTTGCCTGTTCTTCTAAGCTTTGGTCGCGTGGAACTGGCACCTAGAGTCACCTAGCTTTAACACGTTTCAAAGTGAATCTTGTAAGTAATTTTATTGAATTGAACCTTTTGACTTTGACTTTATGATTTAGGGACAGCTCAAACTGATGACAGAGACAAAATCTTTTTTCTTGGGAATGTATAGGGAAGGGTTATATCCTATGATCAACGGTTCTCCAGATTATTTAAAATTTTGACGATGTTTATTTAATCTCGCATCTAATCAGGTATTCTTAACTTTTTATATCGATTTTATCTTGCATCTAACTAAACATCAGGATTTCTGAATTGTTTAGCCCTAAAACGGACCCAATGTGAAATTTGCAGAAAAAGTAGGTAATCTTTGAAAAGAAATCGATTTGAAAATAAACAGATAGGAGGGCGTTTTGGGCGAGTTTCAGTCACACCTCTCTGTTTTATATTTTCTTTAACTAGGACTTCCAAAGACTTCCAGATAGATGACCCTTCCTAGAGCTTTCTTCCACCATATTCTAAATTAACTCTAAAAACATACCTTATCAGAATACTCGGCAACATCTCTCATGGACCTCGGATATCCTGACACAAGATACGTTTTCGCAGTCGGAGCCATCTTCATTTCCAGCATGAGGACTTCAGTAACTGTCTTACTGGAGAGGTTGCCGAAATCTTGCATGTCTGTTGGGAGGGAATATCATTAAAATCCGGTGCCTCGTCGCGGGGTCGTGAGGATAAGTTGTTTCATAGAGCACGTCGACTAAAGATGTGCTCTATGTGGCACTGCATCCATCACATTGAGCCATGAAGAATTAAGTTCTCTCTCTTACCGTGTCACTAGTTTCTTTCGAAACAGTGTGTTGAAAGGATTTTAAGTGCGCCTTAAGAGGCTCCTTTCGAGCACTTGACACATGTTATAGAACTTTTTAGGTTCTACGACATGCCGGTTTCCTGTTTTCCTTCACCGTTTGAGAGTACTGGCATTGTGCACATACATTTTTGAACACGACCAGTTTCGAACCCACGACCTTAGGGTCGGAAGACGGGGCCGCTACCAGTAAACCACCAGTGCTCTCAAATTGTGTTTTATGCTTCTTACACTATACAGTTTGGCAGCAACTTGCGAGGCAATAATTTGTCATCTGCTTGTTCCATCAGATGACTAAATATTGCTTCGCTAGTCTCGCACGATCGTAACATGTCCTACGATGCACTGCCATGCGTCCATCAAATTGAAGCTTTCATGTGTTAAGCTTCATGTGCCTGTAATTTCACCGGTATCCACACCCTTAAATCCGAAACCTAGCAACGCTGCTTGGCGGCAGAAATTGACATGATAGTACTAACTCTCCGAACGCGGACGAGCCCTTCACCAAGAGCTCTACTGCTCTGATTCATATGAGCATCACTGCTTGGCGGTAAAAAATGTTTAGGTACTTCCCTGGAGGAAGGGACTAAAAATGTGCAAGTGTTGTGTATGTGTAATCTATACATTTAATTCAACCTAGTTATACAAGGTGTTCCAATACTTGTGTTTAAAAACTTCAGGGGGCTAAAGTACCCATTAATAAGAATAATTTTTTCTAAGGAACTAACACTGTAAACGCGAAAAAAAACAGCTGTTTCATGCAAAGTTCAATACCTACCTGGCTAAAATGTATGCATATATGTATGGAACACCTTGTATAATTTTAGCTAAGATGATTTTTTTTTATTCTTTGTTTTGTTCGTTCAAATCGTAATACAAATAGAGTTAAAAATGCAGGAAAAATATTTTTTTATAGGTAGGTATAATGTCAGTTTAAGCCTTGGAACGTCAAGTACACGTGCTGGCACCCACGAAAGCAATGATTGCGACTTGTGGATGTATAAACTGTAGGTTTTCAATGTTTTATGAGTTTTATAGTAATTACGCAGTATTTAAAAAAATAATATAGGGACATATTGTTTATAATTAAAATGATAAGTTGAGACACGCCGCGTCATAAAGCACGCCCAAGATGACTGGTGAGAAAGTCCAAGGGTAATTTACTTTATATTACTTTTATCCTTATTAATTAATATTACCTATAATTTTATATACAATCTATTGCATGTATTTATTTAAATTAGGAAATTCAATAATAATAATGTAAATATTTTTTGTAATTATAATCTAAACCAATCGTAATAAATTAACTGTATAAATTGATTAATTTTATAATATTTTATTTTCTTTTATTTTTATTTATCTACACTAATATTATAAAGAGGAAACATTTGTATTTTTGTATTTTTGTATGTAACGAATAGGCTCAAAAACTACTGGTCCGATTTCAAAAATTCTTTCACCATTAGAATGCTACATTATCCCTGAGTAACATAGGCTATATTATATTTTCAAAAAAATCAGGGATCCTTACTAAAACTTCAATAATGTAACCCAAGGTGGAAAACAAAAACCTTACATCGCGTGCGCTGCGAAAACTATTGAAGATGTGTTCTACAAAATAATGTACTACGATTTTGTAGAACACGTCATCATCTACAAAAAATGTCGCGACAGCATATGTCTAACTATTATAGTTGCGTCACAATAAGTGTTCTTTTATTATAAAAAATTAATTGAAATGCCTCCGCTAGAAAAGGGTCTTTATTTGTACCTTGGTATTAATCCTTATCCAAATAAATCATTTCATAATTAAGACGGTTTCAATACCTATACATTACTTCTTAAATTTTTCAAATCGAACATTTCATTCAAAAGATATGACGAAATTAAAAATGTTAACGGGTCCACGGGTCAAGCGCGGAGTGCGATTTCACTCACTCAAGGAGAAGCGCGTGCAAATGTATGAAATAAGTAGACGCGAGGCTCGAACCCACGGTTTAAGTTTATCCTAAAATGTTCAAAAAATTTATGACCACCCATGCGAAGCTGGGACAGGCCGCTAGTTTAATATAATGAAGAAGAAGAAAACCTGCTGTGCCGACCCCACTTAGCGTGGGGTAAGGGCAGGAAGATGATGATGATGATGATTTATTTAATATAATTAGGAATTTAAAAGATTTATTATTATTTTTATATAATGATTAGTTT
This sequence comes from Chloroclysta siterata, assembly GCA_932294275.1. NCBI lineage: Eukaryota > Metazoa > Arthropoda > Insecta > Lepidoptera > Geometridae > Chloroclysta > Chloroclysta siterata. The sequence goes on from OW028600.1 coordinate 1,787,229, forward strand.
AAAAAGCCTAAGGGAGCCAGTTCTACTTACACTTATGGCTTTTTTTCTATAGCTTTTTAGTATGTTTTATAGAAAATAATTATAATTTCCCTGGCAAAGCTACAGAAAGCAGAGTAGACATGTGGTAGAAAATGCTATTAGCATTAAGGCCTCTTAGCAGTCTTACCACTAGACTTTTGTTAAAAAAAAGATCTCGAAATTTGAATCTCAAAGTCTATTGTAGGTAGAGTGAGCCACGGTCGCATAAGTACCGTATATGAGATACCTAGAGTATGACAGTTATTCACCAGGTGAGATTTGGATCCGATGGCGCAGGAGGTTAGCGCATCCCCGTATTAATTACGGTCGTGGATTCAATACCAGTCGGGTAATAACTCTAGGAACATTGTAATATTTGTGGATTCTTGTCTAGAACGAATAAAAAACTACTGAAAACTTTTTAATAGTATTAACTTTATTACACAAAAAAACATAATATTAAAATGTTTTTTTTTTAAAGTCAAAGTCAAAGTCAAAGTCAAAGTCAAAGTCAAAGTCAAAGTCAATAGGTATTTATTCAATAAAATCACAAGGATCACTTTGAAACGTCTTAAAGCTAGGTGACTCTAGGTGCCAGTTCCACGCGACCAAAGCCTAGAAGAACAGGCAACAAACTTACGGCTTGGTTCCTACCGTTCTTTTGTATGATCCTTTTACAATGTAATATAATATATTATTGAAGTTAAGTGAGGCGTAGGCATACAGAAAAAGGTAAACATAATCAAATTTATAAGACAGCACACGCTACGCTTCAAACTAATAATACCTAATGCATAAAATTAAATACAATCTATTAAATCAGAGAAAAATAAAATACACAATAGTAGGTACAGTACAGACATTGCAGACATGTTAGCTGCCGATGGGCAGAGCGACTGGGACATCGGGCCACGCACTTTTATCATCAATATAGCTATCTAAAGTATAATAAGCTTTACTAATTAGATTATTCTTAATGTATGCTTTAAATTTTCTAATAGGAAGATCAGTGGCACTTTCTGGAAGTTTATTATAGAAGCGTATACCGTTCCCCATAAACGAGCCATTTACCTTTTGGAGTCGAAATTTAGGAATACATAATTTGTTTTTATTTCTAGTGTTAACGTTATGTGCATCACTCTTTTTCTTAAAGCTATCTATGTGTTTATGAGTGTATAATAGATTTTCATAAATATACTGTGAAATTAATCTAAAGGCACCTGCGTATTATTCGACAGAAAAATAATAATAATAAGCTGATGCGATTGCTTTCTTCAGCACTTTGCCTAAGTAGTATTTGTCGTAGTAAAAACTCGTAAAAATAACCCCATTGTTTATGCAAATTGCTAATGCTAGTAAGCCAGGCGTACGCATTGAAAATACACGCTTCCGACACGAACAGTAAATAAAGTATCTAGTTTTTTCGAAACAGTGTGGTGAAAGGATTTTAAGTGTGCCTCAAAGAGTCACACTTTTTAGGTGTCTTAGAACTTTTTAGGTTCTACGACATGCCGGTTTCCTCGCGATGTTTTCCTTCACTGTTTGAGAGTACTGCCACTGGGCACATACATTTTTGAACAGTAAAACTCATTGGTGACCGACCGGTTTTGAACCCACGACCTTAGGTTCGGAAGGCCACCGCTACCACGCTTTTTTTTGCCGCCAAGTAGCGTTGCTGTGTTTCGGTTTGAAGAGTGTGTTTACCGGTATAATAACAGGCACATGAGGCTAAACATCTGTATGCCTCAAGTTGATGGACGCAGGGCAGTGCATCGTAGGGCACGTTCCTATTTTGCATGACCTATGAGGCAATGCTTTGTTATAGGTGATGGTTACCACTTATCATCAATTGGGCCATCTGCTTGATCCATCAGCTAAATGTATAAAAAAAACTATTATTGCTCTCTTGGATGACTGTACTAATACTTAAATTAATAAATAGATTTGCTCATCAAAGTATCGAATTAAAAAGTAATGTTTCAACGTTCTAATAACGGTGCATTAAGAGCTATTATACTAAAGTGTTATGTATTCTGTCCTAATACCTCTAATCAAATTCATGACGAATAGAAATTCAAGCACTTAGGTACAAAGCGGGCTATTAACTAAAGGCGACCATTAGTTTAGCAGCACCAGTAACATAAGTCGTTGCTTGTTAATTTATCTGATGACCTGCGTACATCAAAATCAAAACGGTCTTTATTCAGTACAATCACAAGGATCACTTTGAAACGTCTTATATACTAGGTGAATCTATCGCCAGTTCCTCGCGACCAAAGCCTAGAAGAACGGGCAAGAAACGGCTTGGTTCCTAGCGTTTTTTTGTATGATCCTTTTTACAATTTTATTACGGTACCTACTTAATTGTTTAGAGTTTGTAATGAGTTGGAGCATAGTTCAGTCCCAAGCTTTTTTGTCATCTCAGTCTAATCAGATATTTTATAGTAAGCTTTTGTAAAAAGTTCTCTTTTTGATCGAGTGAGCGAAGCGAACGAAGATCTTAGTTTCAACTTGGGTGATTTGGCATTTTATGTGAGTATGTATGTATGTATGTATGTATGTATGTATGTATGTTCGTCTGGCGATAACTTTAGAACCGTTGATCCGATCTGCATGAAATTTGATATGTCGATAGCTTGTACTTGAGAAATTTACTGGTAAGTATATGAGTAAAATCGGATGAAGGGTTTTTGAGATATGGGGTTATTTAAGAGGGTAAAAATAAAAAAAGTTACATAAAAAAATCAAGTTACATGTCATATGAAAGGGCTTTGTTTGGACATTCCAAAACAATTTTTACTTTTTGTTTGGGACGCTCGGTTTTCGAGATAAAATTTAAAAAGTTAAATTAAGATAACCAGCGATCCAAGAGCTCCCATCTCTAAGAGTATCGTTGACATCAAGGTTTTTCTACTGGTCGGCCAGTTCCTTTGATTTTTCTTATTTTTTTTTCTTGAAATAAATTAAGGAGGTACTCAGTTCTTATAAAATGGTGACGATGACCAGGTCTGATGATGGAGCCAAGGTCTGTTCAACGGAACTCTTCAATAAATAGGCCAATAGAGTTGTAACTTGGTAACCATACCAAGTTAGTAGGCGGTAGTCAGAAAAAAGTCCAAAGATAATGTTTGGACTTGCCTCTGACTACTACTTACTCAAAGTTTTGATGCGTTCGTCGGGTCGCATCACGAGATCTCAGTTCGGGGCGAACTACTAGTTATTATGTTTTTGAATTTGTTAATCGACAACTGATGAATCTCGCTTGGGACTTTGTTATAGAAGCGTACACATTGCCGGCAAACGATTTGCTTACTTTAGTGAGCCTAGTAGTGGGAACAGCGAGCTTAACTTTATTAGTGTTAACATTATGATGGTCGCTCTTTTTGGCATTTAAATTCATAATTTTTCGAACATACATTAAATTTTCATATATGTACTGACAGGGTAAAGTCATTACATTTATTTCAACTTAAAGCATAGGTACAGACATAAATAGTTTTGTGTGGGATTTCCACACAATACTATTTAGCCCCAAACTAAGCTGATAGATCATAATCATAATTATAATCATTTGAACTTGGATGAATATCGTTAACGGAATCGCACTGCTGACCTGACTGACAGACAATGCACGACAACCAATAATAATGTGGTCGCATCATGTGACCATCATGTGTGAGGTAGGTAGGTCCTCGTACGTGCATTATAAAATGGCATGTTTATTAAATCGTGACCTAGGATCATTATTTCTGCATTATGTTAATGCACATGTACCTACAAAAAATTACATGGAAATGGCGGTCAAGGTATATTCAGCGATATAAATTTATCATATGGGCTGGTAAAGCTCGAAGAACTGACAACCGCTGGGGAATAAAGGTTCTCGAATGGCGATCACGAAGCGTGGGAGTCTTACCCGATGGGCTAACGACATTGTGAGGATCGCGGGAAGTTGGTGGATGGGGGCTCATAGAATCGTTCTTCCTGGAAATGTATAGGGCAGGCCTATGTCCAGCTGTGGACTTCTTCAGGCTTATGATAATAACCAGAGGTTGGAATAGGTAGAGTTTTTATGTACCAAATGACGTTAAATTACCTACGCAATCTTAACATGGATATGCCTTTTAAACCCGGAATTGGGGATTAATACATTTTTTTTCTAAAACTTATGGGTTTTTTTATATACAACTAGCTGATGGAATAATCAGATGGCCCACCTGATGTTAAGATTGATATTATTGTCTTCTTAAACTCTTTTTTCCTATGTTAAACACAAACTAAATAGAGTTACACGTTATACATACAGCAAAGCTATTTAAAAACATTGGGAAAGGTTTCCAATCGGTAACGTCAGTTTTTGTCACATTTGATTTCGAACCCGAATCGTTTCCAACACGGGGGTTAAAAAAGGCATATCCATATTTAGATTTCGTAGTAGCGTATTTGACGTCATTTGGTACTTAAAAACTCTACCTATTCCGACCCCTGATAATAACATAGAAACTTGTTAAAATTGTGGTACACACAGATACGCATCAGGCACACACACTGCTCGCTTTTATATCCTACAAGGATATAAAAGCGATCCTACAAGGATATTAGTGTGCAATGTGATTGCACACAAAATGGTTGATTGCGATCTTTCTAAAATGAGTTTAGTGATTTTATATCTTTCAATATGTCAAAACGTGCGAGCGAGAGTCACATTAGCTCTTGTATTCGCCTTAACCATAAAACATAGTTTTCTTCTTGTTAAGATTTGAGGCGACGAGAAGGGTAAAATAAAATGGTAGCCAGAGATGAACGACACTCCTTCGTTTATTAAATAATTGAGGACCCAGCAAAAAAAACCCAGCAATTTTTTTAGTCAAGATAACCAAAAGAAGAAGGAGACCCAAACCTACATTTGCAGTACCATCTTCACCAAAAAAAATCAGGTGGGCCATCTGCTTGTTCTATAAGCTAGTTGCATAAAAAAAACTCAATTGGAGAAAAACTCATGGAACCCCGATAAGAGCCGAGCTCTTAAGAAATTTAAGAAGAAATCGTTTTACTTAAAAAAAAATCGGTGAGACTAGTGAGAATGCTCCTCCATTTGTCTTCTTAATTAAGAAAACAAAACAATACTTTTGTCCTTGACTGTACGTAACATTTGAAAAGTAGGTAGGCTAGGTACGGTTATTAACTGCAGCTGTTAGACACTCACACATGTGAGTCCGGTTATTGCACGACATGATAATGTACAGCACGTTAATGCACAGCATGTTAATTGGAATCCACTTTGGTACTTTATGGATTCGTTTTAACTGGGTGTACATTAATGGGGTGTGCAATAACTGGACGTGTAGTTACTGTGCAGTCAGTTATTATATAGCATGATAATGTACAGCACGATAATGTACAGCATGATAATTGGAAGCCACTTTGGTACAGTAAAAAATAATTTCTGGCACTTCGGCGGCCGTAATTTATAAGTATGTTTCAACATAACCTAACCAATCCGACTCGACGGTAGTAAATGGGCTTCCAATTATCATGCTGTACACTAACTGGGTGTATATTAACAACACGTGACAATATTGCACGGCATGTTATTGTACGGGATGATAATGTACACCCCGATCATTCAAACCAGTGGACACGGATTAACTGGGTGTACATTATCATGCTGTGCAATAACATGCTGTACATTATTTGGCCGTACATTATTGGCTCCCACACATGTCACAGAAATAATTTAGGCCTTTTTTCTACAACAGGGTTCTGTTTTCAAAAACAGGTTATTGAAACCGAACGGTGTGAGATTCTCGTGGTCCTAAGGTGTGGATATGGCTGCAACTACCGGTGGCAAGGAGTGAGATGATAGAAGAAACTGTCATTCCTATAATTGGCCCATAGATAGAGATGACCACTTAACATCGGGTGGCCGAGCGTTAACTTCATAACTATACACACACACAACAATTCAGGTGGATTGATGAGCACATTATATTTATGCATGTAGATGCTTCTGCTCGTCCTCTGGTGTGTACCCGTGATATTCATTTACATCTTCATATTCGGTAAGTAGGTTCTTATTACCTCCAAATGGGGCTTGTAGGTGACTAATTAGCGCTCTAGGGTAATAATGTAGCTAGAAAAGCCCTACGGCGGTAAGTAATAAAAAAAAATACACTTCTTTTTTTCAAAAAGTTCGCGTACATCTAACCATCATACTGGCAAATAGACATCATGCATTCAGCCCAATGACCAAAGAGGTCGCTTTGCTATTCAGCCTTGTGTTCGTGTGAGTACAATAGTCATCAATTTTAAATATCGAAAGGCGAAGCTCAAATTTCGAACTTGAAAAAAAAAAAAAGTTCTTTACTTGATTCTTTTTAATGAAAACAGCCGGGAATAGAAAACTTTTACTTTAAATATTGTTTATTCTTGTAATGCCGGTTTTTTTCTACTTACCTCACAAACGAGATGTAAAGCAGAATAGTTAGCTCGGCTGCAATTGATGCCTTACAGCCCTTGGCTATCTAATCTACTATTACGACATTCACGCGAGATGATCCTCCATCTTCCAATTCTATGCCAGGACCACCACGATCTGTAGGTACCTACATAGTTCCTAGTCCATACTGAAACTGGCACCTAGATTCTAAGCTAGCTCTAACACGTTTTAAGTGATCCTTGTTATTTTGGTAATATAATAAATACCTTTTGACTTTAATACTTTGTTTAATAGATACTTAACTAAACGTGCGTCTGCCATCACCCCTAATTAAAGAGTAATTAAGAGTAGTAGAGCTCTTTGTGAAGTGCTCGTCCGGGGAAGTACTACAACCACGCCTTTTCTGCCGCCAAGCAGCGTTGCTGTGTTTCGGTTTGAAGAGTGTGGTTGTATTTACAGGTACATGAGGCTTAATATCTGTATGCCTCGAGTTGATGGACGCAGGGCAGTGTATCGTAGGGCACGTTCCTATTGTGCGTGACTTACGAGGCAATGCTTTGTTATAGGTGATGGTTAGCACTTAACATCAGGTGGGCCATCTGCTTGTTCCATCAGCTAGTTGTAAAAAAAACTCCTGATGGAAAGTGAAGATGTAGAGCACGCTTTAGAATTAGAACTGGCACCTAGATTATCCAAGCTTTGATAAATTATAAAACCTAAAAGGTTGCAAGCCCATCATTACAACACGTGACAATATTGCACGGCATGTTATTGTACGGGATGATAATGTACACCCCGATCATTCAAACCAGTGGACACGGATTAACTGGGTGTACATTATCATGCTGTGCAATAACATGCTGTACATTATTTGGCCGTACATTATTGGCTCCCACACATGTCACAGAAATAATTTAGGCCTTTTTTCTACAACAGGGTTCTGTTTTCAAAAACAGGTTATTGAAACCGAACGGTGTGAGATTCTCGTGGTCCTAAGGTGTGGATATGGCTGCAACTACCGGTGGCAAGGAGTGAGATGATAGAAGAAACTGTCATTCCTATAATTGGCCCATAGATAGAGATGACCACTTAACATCGGGTGGCCGAGCGTTAACTTCATAACTATACACACACACAACAATTCAGGTGGATTGATGAGCACATTATATTTATGCATGTAGATGCTTCTGCTCGTCCTCTGGTGTGTACCCGTGATATTCATTTACATCTTCATATTCGGTAAGTAGGTTCTTATTACCTCCAAATGGGGCTTGTAGGTGACTAATTAGCGCTCTAGGGTAATAATGTAGCTAGAAAAGCCCTACGGCGGTAAGTAATAAAAAAAAATACACTTCTTTTTTTCAAAAAGTTCGCGTACATCTAACCATCATACTGGCAAATAGACATCATGCATTCAGCCCAATGACCAAAGAGGTCGCTTTGCTATTCAGCCTTGTGTTCGTGTGAGTACAATAGTCATCAATTTTAAATATCGAAAGGCGAAGCTCAAATTTCGAACTTGAAAAAAAAAAAAAGTTCTTTACTTGATTCTTTTTAATGAAAACAGCCGGGAATAGAAAACTTTTACTTTAAATATTGTTTATTCTTGTAATGCCGGTTTTTTTCTACTTACCTCACAAACGAGATGTAAAGCAGAATAGTTAGCTCGGCTGCAATTGATGCCTTACAGCCCTTGGCTATCTAATCTACTATTACGACATTCACGCGAGATGATCCTCCATCTTCCAATTCTATGCCAGGACCACCACGATCTGTAGGTACCTACATAGTTCCTAGTCCATACTGAAACTGGCACCTAGATTCTAAGCTAGCTCTAACACGTTTTAAGTGATCCTTGTTATTTTGGTAATATAATAAATACCTTTTGACTTTAATACTTTGTTTAATAGATACTTAACTAAACGTGCGTCTGCCATCACCCCTAATTAAAGAGTAATTAAGAGTAGTAGAGCTCTTTGTGAAGTGCTCGTCCGGGGAAGTACTACAACCACGCCTTTTCTGCCGCCAAGCAGCGTTGCTGTGTTTCGGTTTGAAGAGTGTGGTTGTATTTACAGGTACATGAGGCTTAATATCTGTATGCCTCGAGTTGATGGACGCAGGGCAGTGTATCGTAGGGCACGTTCCTATTGTGCGTGACTTACGAGGCAATGCTTTGTTATAGGTGATGGTTAGCACTTAACATCAGGTGGGCCATCTGCTTGTTCCATCAGCTAGTTGTAAAAAAAACTCCTGATGGAAAGTGAAGATGTAGAGCACGCTTTAGAATTAGAACTGGCACCTAGATTATCCAAGCTTTGATAAATTATAAAACCTAAAAGGTTGCAAGCCCATCATTACCACCAAAATATCTCTAATACTATAAGAATCAAAGTCCTGACAGCCTAAACCGCTGGTCCTAGAGACTTGAAATTTGAGGAGTACATAGGTCTTATGGCGTAGAGGTGTACTAAGAAGGGATTTTTGGAAATTCAACCCCTAAGGGTGTAAAAAGGGATGAAAAGGTTTGTATGAATAATAGTATTCCTTGAACCTACAAACTTGAAACTTGGAGTACATATATTTCAAGGCAAAAAAAAAGGAAAGCCATTTTTAGTTTTTTAAAACTACCCTTAATATGTGTGCAAAGGGATGTCAAAGTTCGTATGGGAGATTGACTTATAACTTGAGGTAAATATACTAAGAAATAAGTAATTAAGAATGACGCTTTTAACTTTTTATTAATTTAATTACCCCTGCAAAGGGTGCAAATGACTGTAAAAGTTAGTATGGGAGATTTTTAAAGCATAGTGCGATTGATTTCAAACTTGAAGTAAATATACTCCTCAATAAATTATTTTAAATCGCGTTTTCAATATTTTAAAACTACCCCTGCAAAGGGTGCAAAAGACTGCCAAAGTTTCAAGGTTTGTATGGGAGATTTTTAACGCGTAGTGTAATTAACTTCAAACAAACAAAAATACAGTTTGATTTTCGGAAACAACCCCTAAAACGTTACCCTCCGTCGTTGCGCTCGAGGAAAAGGATACAACGAGGTGTCGATGTTTGTAAGGGACATTTTAAAAACGGGAATCTTGAGTTGGTACGAATAGATCTGAGGGTATATATCGTGCCTGGGGATCAAGTCGTGAAGCTGTTTCGTTTCGTTTGTTTTTGGGGTAGAAACTAGGAACAAATAAGCACATATTTTCCGTGTAAGGTTGTCTTTGTTGTATTTGTCATGTTTGTGCTAAACTCAGTACCTGTACCTACCTACCTACATAATAAAGGTAATAATATACGCCTATTGGTATCTCTTATACCTACCTATGTAGGTATTTAAAATCCTACCCTAATAATATACAAATCAATGCGAAAGTTACGATGTTTGGATTTTGTGGCTCAATCACGGCTCACCACTTCAACGCGTGCGAAGCCGCGGGAAGCCACTAGTACTGTATAAATCGTGTGTGTGACACATGTCAGGTTATAATCTGTCAAAACCTCTTGACAGTTGTAAGTTTGTGTTGCGTTCTCACCGTTTCCAATGGCGTACTGCTGCAGCAGGTCTGTCATATTGATGTGTATGACGCCGCGGCGCTCCTGCATCAGGTTGTCGCAATGTGTCACCTTGCCGCTACCTGGACCACCTACACAGACAGCATCGTAAAAGTACCTATCTACTGCAAAGAATATCAAACTCTCATCTGTAACTCTATTATCAGGCGTAAGAGGAGATGATAAGCACAGCTTCGCTTGGTATTCTGCATGTTCGTGAGCCAGTATAAGTAATCCTAAATCTGCGGCGAGTTAAAAGCAATCACATGAAAAGAGTATCATCCAATCATTAAATGATGGTGGACAAAGAAATAAAGAAGTCACTCACCCAGCACGAATATAACAGGCACATTGGGCGGCTCGAATTTGACGTGGCTGGTGTTCTGCATGGGGAAGCCAGCCGTCGGCGGCGTGGCCCGTCCGGCCCACGCGCTCGGCCCACGAGCCCTTTCCTCCGTAGTCTCCAGCTCTTCATTGTGTTGTTCTGTTCACATAAATTAATATAAAACAGTCATATACACACTCCTTAGCCCACAATAGGTTTCTCGATTCTGTGTCGTGGGCATCAACTACGAGTAGTTTCATGACGAAAATTCGTTCCTCCACCGTTTGTATCCTACCCTGGCTGCGCTAGCAGAAGCTGGCGACTAACCAACCAGGCGCATCATATAATCTTATCTTATTCGGTGCAGTAATATTCTAGGCCTCTAGAGCTTTCTATATTTCGGTGCGTCAGAATATACGACAAAAACGCCAGCTAAGTATTTCATTTCAGACTTTGCTATACACTACGACGTTATAAAAGTTTTCATGTACGTAGTTTTGAATTTGACTATGTGTTCCATTTCACAAAAAAATGCATTAATAAAATTTACAAATAAAACAAGATAAAAGTGAATATTTTAATTGACCAATATTAATAAATATGTATAATATAGAAAACTTTGTAGTTTGGCGCCCACCGTGGTACAAAAATGGGTTAAAAATTAAGTATTTAAGCATTTTTTTTGACATCACGTTACTGCTAAGTAACTTAAAAACTGAATATAGGTAATACTTCAAATAAATACTGGAATAACATAAGCTCGATAAAATGTGAGTCGCAATATTATTATGGCACATAACTAGAGCTAGCTGTCATCCCTGTTTTGGGCGCCAATTTGAAGTTAGCAAGTAATTCTAAGATATAAAATCGTCAAAGTAAAGCAATTAAGTATAATATAATAAAAGCATAACATTATTTTAAACCTATCGATCGAATAACATACTTAATAAAATAATTTTCGCGCCTAACGAGACACATTAGTTTTATGTTGGGCGCCAACGCAAATAATGATAAAGTTATAATTTTTTAAGTCTTATACGTGGACCTAGAAAAACGAATAGAATAATATTAGTATCGTGATATTATTTTACAGTAGGTATTAGTAAAAAAACTCACCAGTGTCTAAGCAGATGCCCATAATTCCATGAAGATGCGTTTTAATAGAAATTTCTTTTTAACGTGTAAATGGCAAAAGTTCTCGCACAAATAATTATACTACTTTACTAATTGGCACTTATCTATAATATCAAAACACGCGTTAAGTTCCGACGTCTGTCGGCCACGGGCAATCACACGCCGGCAATTAATAGTTTATCGATTGAAGGACACGACCTTCGTAAACCAACCACAAAACAAACTAAACAAACGTTAAATTCAAAATGTATTACGACATGTTTAAAAAAAACTGCAACGCGATTTGCTTTCAGTTATCCGAAAGTTATGCCTTCGTGATAGCATCTCTGCAAGTGGCTGGTACATCATCGGCATCGCGGGCCAGCCGCCTCAGCACACTCCGAACGCACGACTGACTGCTGCCACTGCCAAAACTGACACCTACCGCCGACCACCGCCCAGGCAGACCTATGTCCGGCTCGCTCTGCGCTGTCCTGCAATCCAAGCGTGAGCGGGATGGATGATCGATTGAATAATTAACGCGTGGTACTTGAATGAAACGTTCGAGGGGCAATTTAATGCAAGGCCTGCAAGACGGGGATGGATGAGGTTGAGGGTGTTAGCTCACGGCAAGAAAACGAGCGATTAGGGTCATCATAATTTTCAGCCGCGAGTTCCACTGGTCAAGGAGCTTATATTTTACTAGTAGTTCGCCCCGAACTGAGATCTCGTGATGCGACCCGACGAACGCATCAAAACTTTGAGTACGTAGTAGTCAGAGGCAAGTCCAAACATTATCTTTGGACTTTTTTCTGACTACCGCTTACTAACTTGGTATGGTTACCAAGTTTCAAATCTATTGGCCTATTTATTGAAGAGTTCCGTTGAACAGCCCTTGGCTCCATCATCAGACCTGGTCGTCTTCACCATTTTATGAGAACTGAGTACCTCCTTAATTTATTTCAAGAAAAAAATTTACGATAAAGCAAAGGAACTGGCCGACCAGTAGAAAAACCTTGATGTCAACGAAACTCTTAGAGATGGGAGCTCTTGGATCGCTGGTTATCTTAATTTAGCTTTTATTTTTATATCTCAATAACCGAGCGTCACAAATAAAAAGTAAAAATTGTTTTGGGATGTCCAAACAAAGCCCTTTCATATGACATGTAACTTGATTTTTTTATGTAACTTTTTTTATTTTTGCCCCCTTAAAAAACCCCATATCTCAAAACCCCTTCATCCGATTTTACTCATATACTTACCAGTAAATTTCTCAAGAACAAGCTATCGACATATCAAATTTCATGCAGATCGGATCAACGGTTCTAAAGTTATCGCCAGACAAACATACATACATACATACATACATACATAAAATGCCAAATCGCCCAAGTTGAAACTAAGATCTTCGTTCGCTTCGCTCACTCGATCAATTATTTATTTAATATTGCCATCTTTTACCAATGCGTAATGGCAAACAGAGACAGCGCTAATTTTAAGCATTATTTAGCAATTTTTATTATAAAAAAAGATAAATAAAACACAGCTTGGTGTTATAAAACCGATTTATTTCATATAACGACACAAATATGTCCAAAATCGATACAAATTCATTCAACAATCTCTCTTCGGGTAACTTTGGGTACAAATAATGCAATATTTAGACCTACTTACTATAGCTAAATCACTATGTAGGTAAACACGAGAATTACTAAACATGTATTTACGTAACAACACAGAGGTGTATATACACACAATATATAGGTGTGTATATTATGTCGCAGCCAACTGGTTGAGTTCGCCGTTCAATTGGCTGCCTGGCCGTTTGGTTGAACGGTGCCGTTCAGCTAACTACCTGAATGATGCCTGAACATTTATCAATGACAGCCTTCACAGCTCAGTTGGTAGTAGCTCTGCCTTCTGCGCCGTAGGCCGTGGGTTCGATCCCCACCAAGAACAAACATTTGTGTGATGAACATAATGTTTGTTCTCTGTCTGGGTGTTATATAATATTATAAGTATGTATTTACAAAAAAAAGTATATATGTATTAGGTATATCAGCTATCTGGTTCCCAAAATACAAGCTTTGGCTTAGTTTGGGGCGAGATAGTGCTGTGTGGATAGTCCACCAATATTTATTATCTCTAATACTATAAGACTCAAAGTCCTGACTGACTGACTGACTGACTGACTGACTGACTGACATATAGACAACGCACAGCCTAAACCGCTGGTCCTAGAGACTTGAAATTTGAGGAGTACATAGGTCTTATGGCGTAGAGGTGCACTAAGAAGGGATTTTTGGAAATTCAACCCCTAAGGGTGTAAAAAGGGTTGGAAACGTTTGTATGAAAAATAGTATTCCTTGAACCTACAAACTTGAAACTTGGAGTACATATACTTCAAGGCAAAAAAAAAGGAAAGGCATTTTTAGTTTTTTAAAACTACCCTTAATAAGGGTGCAAAGGGATGTAAAAGTTTGTATGGGAGTTTTTTGACCGCTGGTCCTAGAGACTTGAAATTTGAGGAGTACATAGGTAGTATAGCGTAGAGGTGTACTAAGAAGGGATTTTTGGAAATTCAACCACTAAGGGTGTAAAAAGGGATGAAAACGTTTGTATGAAAAATAGTATTCCTTGAACCTACAAACTTGAAACTTGGAGTACATATACTTCAAGGCAAAAAAAAAGGAAAGGCATTTTTAGTTTTTTAAAACTACCCTTAATAAGGGTGCAAAGGGATGTAAAAGTTTGTATGGGAGTTTTTTGACCGCTGGACTTAGAGACTTGAAATTTGAAGAGTATATAGGTCTTATGGCGTAGAGGTGTACTAAGAAGGGATTTTTGGAAATTCAACCACTAAGGGTGTAAAAAGGGATGAAAAAGTTGGTATGAAAAATTGTATTCCTTGAACCTACAAACTTGAAACTTGGAATACATATACTTCAAGGCAAAAAAAAGGAAAGGCATTTTTAGTTTTTTAAAACTACCCTTAATAAGGGTGCAAAGGGATGTAAAAGTTTGTATGGGAGTTTTTTGACCGCTGGACTTAGAGACTTGAAATTTGAAGAGTATATAGGTCTTATGGCGTAGAGGTGTACTAAGAAGGGATTTTTGGAAATTCAACCACTAAGGGTGTAAAAAGGGATGAAAAAGTTGGTATGAAAAATTGTATTCCTTGAACCTACAAACTTGAAACTTGGAATACATATACTTCAAGGCAAAAAAAAGGAAAGGCATTTTTAGTTTTTTAAAACTACCCTTAATAAGGGTGCAAAGGGATGTAAAAGTTTGTATGGGAGTTTTTTGACCGCTGGACTTAGAGACTTGAAATTTGAAGAGTATATAGGTCTTATGGCGTAGAGGTGTACTAAGAAGGGATTTTTGGAAATTCAACCACTAAGGGTGTAAAAAGGGATGAAAACGTTGGTATGAAAAATTGTATTCCTTGAACCTACAAACTTGAAACTTGGAGTAGATGTACTCCAAGGCTAAAAATAACGGAAAATAGTTTTTAGTTTTTTAAAACTACCCTTAAAAAGTGTGCAAAGGGATGTAAAAGTTTGTATGGGAGTTTTTTGACCGCTGGTCCTAGAGACTTGAAATTTGAACAGTACATAGGCCTTATGGCGTAGAGGTGTACTAAGAAGGGATTTTTGGAAATTCAACCCCTAAGGGTGTAAACAGGGTTGAAAACGTTGGTATGAAAAATTGTTTTCCTTGAACCTACAAACTTGAAACTTGAAGTAGATGTATTCCAAGGCTCAAAAATTGGAAAGGCATTTTTAGTTTTTTAAAACTACCCTTAGAGGCGTCAATGTTTGTAAGGAACATTCTAAAAACGAGAATCTTGAGTTGGTACGAGGAGATCTGAGGGTATCTAGCGTGCCTGGGGATCAAAGTCGTGAAGCTGTTTCGTTTCGTTTGTTTTTGGGGTAGACACTAGGAACAAATAAGTACATATTTTCCGTGTAAGGTTGTCTTTGTTGTATTTGCCATGTTTGTGCTAAGCTCACCTGATTCTCTTATCTGTGCCTGTACCTACCTACCTACCTAATATAGGTAATTTATTTATTTATTTATAATGAACGCCTATAGGCATCTCTTATACCTACGTAGGTATTTAAAATCCTACCCTAATAATATACAAATCAATGCGAAAGTTACGATGTTTGGATGTTTGTGGCTCAATCACGGCTCACCACTTCAACGCGTGCGAAGCCGCGGGAAGCCACTAGTTTATTTATATAGGCTTTCCTTGTCAAGTCGTTAATAAACAAAATCAACTCGTTAATAAAAAAAAAACCTAATAACCTATTGTACCTTTTAAGGTTTGGTTTGGTTGTTAGGGTTTTTTTCGTCTTGATTCGGTCGTCATTGACTACATTATTTTTTAACATTGCGGATATCATTCAGGCTTTTGGTTGAATGGCGCTGTTTATTTTAACGGCTATGCCAGGGCTTCCCAAACTGTAGGTACGTTAGGCGATCCACATAGTTATGTGTTGATTACACTTATCAACAAACAAAATCACACAATGATGGTAAAAAATTATTTTTTCTGATAACTTGGCTAGAACTACAACTGGCTAGCTACTGCCCGAAAGGTGCGTCGCCTAAAAATTTATAAATAAGTTTGGGAAGCCCTGGGCTAGGCAGTTGATTGAATGGCGGATTAAACCTGTTGACTGCCACTTAAACACACATAGTAACTCATTGGCAACAAATTGACAAAGTACCTCCTAAATTATCGATTGTGTATGTGTCTGTGATACTTGTAATAATCATTTTTAAATATTGAAAATATCTAAACATCCAGTAAAGGTACACAAAAATACTTATAAAAATACCTAAAATCATTCTGATCACAAATCTACTTTACCACGGTTTACATAATATAATATCGAATCTAATCACGATGTCGAAAACTGCTTTAATCCTAGGGTATGTAATACAATTTAAAACGACAATAAATATAAATTTTATTGGCAGAATTAGAAGGAAGGAACATTCTTTAAAAAAATAGTTTTATTTAGTCCTACTAGATGGCGGTAGTAGTTATGGGAACGGATTCAAACAGCAAATGCATGATAATGAACTGTACCACCGATTCAGTGCTGGCAAAAATCAGAAAAATCATATATGTAACTTTTTGTAGGTTCAGCTATTATAAAGACGTTTCAAAGTGGTATTTGTGATTCATATATACATACATAAAATCACGCCTGTTTGCCATAGAGGGTAGGCAGAGACCAGGGATTCCTTTCTACTTGCTACGATCCTTACATACCTCTTTCGCTTAATTCGTTCTCGTAACTAAATCTTGTGATTATTGAATAAATACCTTTTCACTTTGATTTTTAGGTACAATGCCACATAGCGTTGTAAAAAAAGGATGCCTAAATACCTAAGTATCGTTTTTTTTAAAGAATGTTACTCAAAATTGCAAACTAGATCAAAAAATTTATGAAAACTATTACATTTGCATGTAGGTGCCTATTATTGGTAGGTTATTCTTCAATCTAAGGACACTGGTAACACACATATTAAATTTACATAATAGCGTTTTTCTATTGGCACTTCGTTTGCAATTTAAGTATAACATCAGGTAAAGTCGATTAAATATATTAAAAATCTGATCTCGCAAATAAACGAACAATATATTAGTACAAAGGTACCCCTTTGGTACAGTACCAATTTCAGATAGTACCTACTTAAGTAGATAGTGTTTCTAGGTAAGTACCTAGTCGATTAATTCAAGTTAATTTGTGCCAATTTTTTATAAGTAGGCCTAAACTTATGTAAATTTGTATACAGGGTGTAAAAAGAGCACTCCCGAAAACATCGAGGGGTTAAGTTCCGAAATACCTGTTTTTATCGTGGTTACAATAAAAAAGTTGCTCATATTGATTAGTAGGTACCTATCCCTCGAAGTTTTCGAGATTATTCCTATTACACCCTGTATATGTATACCCAACAATGAGTGCTAGAGGGTAAGTATATTTTTATAGTCAAACTACACAAAACAGAAATACTAGTAGTTCGCCCCGAACTGAGATATCGTGATGCGACCCAACGAACAAATCAAAACTTTGAGTAGGTGGTAGTCAGAGGCAAGTCCAAACATTATGTTTCGACTTGCCTCTGACTACCGCCTACTAACTTGGTACGGTAACAAAGTTTCAACTCTATTGGCCTATTTATTGAAGAGTTCCGTTGAACAGACCTTGGCTCCATCATCAGACCTGGTCGTTGTCACCATTTTATGAGAACTGAGTACCTCCTTAATTTATTTCAAGAAAAAAAAATAAGAAAAAGCAAAGGAACTGGCCGACCAGTAGAAAAACCTTGATGCCAACGAAACTCTTAGAGATGGGAGCTCTTGGATCGCTGGTTATCTTAATTTAACTTTTTAATTTTTATCTCGAAAACCGAGCGTCCCAAAAAAAAAGTAAAAATTGTTTTGGAATGTCCAAACAAAGCCCTTTCATATGAAATGTAACTTGATTTTTTTATGTAACTTTTTTTATTTTTGCCCTCTTAAAAAACCCCATATCTCAAAAACCCTTCATCCGATTTTACTCATATACTTACCAGTAAATTTCTCAAGTACAAGCTATCGACGTATCAAATTTCATGCAGATCGGATCAACGGTTCTTAAGTTATCGCCAGACAAACATACATACATACATACATACATACATACATATATACATACATAAAATGCCAAATCGCCCAAGTTGAAACTAAGATCTTCGTTCGCTTCGCTCACTCGATCAATTAATTTCGTTTCTACGGTACGGTAATTGGTACGTTTAGAAAAGTTCTCAGAAGTATAATGACACAGAAAATATGTACCTACCAATTATTGAAAATGTAAATGTTCGGACTCAAGGAGTTTTGTCCCAGTCTGTAATTACCGTATTGATATTCAATTCAATTATTCATTTGGCTAACGAACCTTTGTGGGGTACATTAGGAATCGGGAACAAAGTTCTGGACAAATATTTGTACTTAGGGTAGATTGACCAAACTAGTACCTAGTATAAGGCCTGGTTTCACCATGCTGGTAGTTACTAATCAAGGATTAACAGGCCGTTAAATCTAACCATAGATGTCAAACGCATACATTTTGCCATATTTAACGGCCCTTTAATCCTTTGTTAATCTAACAGAGCATGGTGAAATCAGCTCTACACCTTACTTACCTACTCAACTTTCAATTTTTATTTTGATGTGACAAATAGCATTACTCTGCGATGGTCAAACTGCCCTTCAGAAGATTGGTAGGTAGGTAATAAGGTAAGTCGATACAGTTTTGACATGTTGCAATATTTAAAACAATAGTAGATTAGTAGCCAAGGGCTGTAAGGCATCAATTGCAGCCCGAGATATTTGTGCTTACACCCGAGCTAACTATTCTGCTTTACATCTCGATTGTGAGGTAAGTAGAAAAAAACCGGCATTACAAGAATAAACAATATTTAAAGTAAAAGTTTTCTATTCCCGCCTTTTTTCATTAAAAAGAATCAAGTAAAGAACTTTTTTTTTTCAAGATCGAAATTTGAGCTTCGCTTTTCGATATTTAAAATTGATGACTATTATACTCACACGAAGACAAGGCTGAATAGCAAAGCGACCTCTTTGGTCATTGGGCTGAATGCATGATGTCTATTGCCAGTACCTATGATGGTTAGATGTACGCGAACTTTTTGAAAGAAAGAAGTGTATTTTTTTTTATTACTTACGCCCTAGGGCTTTTCTAGCTACATTATTACCCTAGAGCGCTAATTAGTCACCTACAAGCCCCATTTGGAGGTAATAAGAACCTACTTACCGAACATGAGAGATGTAAAATTATAAAATAACTATTTCCACCAATAAGGAATGAGAAACAGTGACAGGTCAATATTATAAGCCTGGGAATTTAATACTATACAAAATCATTAATGTATACCACAGATAAAAATAAAATATACATATAAGAATGGAATGAATGAATGAATGACACTAGTAGTACGCGACAACGCAACAAGAATAAATACAACATTTATATATCAACATTTATTTCTCTAAAACATTTGCACAAAAAACTAGTGAGTGCAGAGATTCCGAACAATATAAAAGAATAACATAGATTCTCTAACTGATCACATTTTTTAAGAAGTCGCCGTTTAATTTTTAACCCTACGAACAAGGCAGTAGGGTGTAAAATCGCGTGGCAGTATTACAATAAGTTAAGTACATTTTTGTACCAAGAGGTTTGATATAGGTAACTAGACTGTCAGATTATAATATAAAATTAGTATGGGAGCTACTGCCGATTTTCACACGACATTTCGCCCTATTTGATACCTAAAAGAAACACAAAACCAAAGATTTTTAAATTTATTTGTTAACTTTCATGCTTTTTGAGTAGTAAGTACTCTAGATATGTTTATCCAACTCTTGTAGGTTGTGACGCCCCAAGGCGTCATGACCTAACGACTGCTAGTGCCGGCAGTTTAATTATTTAAAAACAAGCCATAACGACCTCAATAGCTCAGTAATAAAATGAGTTCAATTTTCTGACAGACGGCCAGTCGATTGAAAACTGATCCTCGGAAATTCGATTTAATAAAAATAACGTGCCCTCAGTACGAAGGAAGCGCTCAGCAAGGCTATTTTTAAAGTTTCGTAAACTTTCCGATCAAAGATTTCATTAAAAAAAAATGCCTTCTGAAAGTCGTATGAAAATCATTACAAGCTTCACCTATCTCTTAACAACTAAATAAATAACAATACAATCTACAACAAAAGTGCATAACCAATTTCAGACATCAAAAACGATGAGGTACAAAAGTGATTACGGAATTAGTTCGAATAGAATAATAAATTTACTTTAGCTAAAAATCATTGCCGTTAGAAAACCAACAAAGCGCCAGAATAGTAGAAAATAATCAAAATTAAACATACGACTTTAACGGCTTTATGAAAGATCGATTAAAACGAATCGTATGTCTCGCCATTTCAGCTATTACATCGAATTAGATGGAGATAGCAAGTGACTTGAAATTAGTTTTGATCGGGCTTTCAGAAACCGGCCGAAAGTGGCAGATAGCAAGAATATCGACGCTTATACAATGATAAAAATTTACAAAATAATATTACAAATATTTGAATACAGAATGTTATTTATTTTAAGGGTTATCTTTTTAACTTACCGACATTAAAAAAATATTTTATAAGTAATTCGTTTTAGTTTAATATTCGTTGCACTGAGAACAAATATTTTTCGTGAGTATATATCCATAACTACGCTACAATAAAGAAAATCGTATTATTGAATTATTTTCTACTAATTTGGCGTTACCACATAATAATGCTACATTTATAAATTCATAATAAGTTCTACAAATAAAATAAAAATCCGTTCAATTATATACAATGAGTAAATGTACAAATTATTCTACTTATAATAAGAGTACATAAATGGAAGAACAATTTTCTTATTATAACTATTAAATGCTCTAATACAACTATTTCTAAAATGCGCGTGAGTATACAATGTTGTATGTTTTGTCCACTAGTGTCTAGAATATCTAACAAATAACTCAAGTCTAAAAATGGCCAAAATAAATAAAGCCTACGAAATTAGTTGTCGGCTAATGATGATGATGCATATTATTATACCAACTTGTTATATTTAACAAATTGGTTTATAACAAGTTTTGAGCTGACTGATAAACTACGTGACCTGCGCAGAATGACAAATTTTAAAAGAAATGCGCAGCTCACATGTTTTGTCGGAGAAAAACTTCTTTTTCTTGAAGTACAGCTTAGTCACATCTTTACTTCACCCTGTATTCAATATTAAAATGGACGCATTGTCGTTTTAAAAATGGAACGGTAAAATTTAAAAACACGCGGTTTAAAAAATCGATTGATTTGAATTTGGAACAATTTATAGCAATTGCTGATTGATGATCGAATATTGTAACAGCTTTTATCGGCTAGCTAAACTAACGGCCGGTTTCTGAAAGCTCGATCAAACCAAATCAGATGTCAAGTCACTTGCTATCTCCATCTAATTTTATGTTATAGATGAAATAGCAAGTGACTTGACATCCGATTACGTTTGACCGAGCTTTCAGAAACCGGCCGCTAAGACTGTAAAGTGCGTCACAATCACAACTTGTCCGGAGTGAGTTAATTATGGTGACTTCTAAAATAAAGGAGTAATTATACAAAAAAATATTTTTCAGTTAGCGTTATGGTTATGATAAAGCTCCAAACTAGAGCTATACTATAAAACGCTAGGTCCATTTGAACTAAATTGTAGGTACGGGTTGGTCGCTTGACAACCTTATCGACTTTTTATTAAATGCTCTGTTTGCTAGAAAACTCGAAAGCATTGATTAACCCGTCACTTGACCATTTGTCGGTAAGTAACAAAATTGAATAGTAAAATGGTCGCCGCCTTCAAGTCGCCAACGAAAGTGGCACACAGAAGCCGGTTTACCGGCGCCCACCTGCAGATAGGTAAGGTAAGAAGGATAGAAGCACAGCGGATATGAAACGTGCTAATACTTAAAGTAGGAAGAAAATGAGACAAAGATAGGTCTGAAAAGTTCTATTTAAGAAAAAAAATTGATGGACCGAGGACCTGTTCTGTGGCAAGGTGTAGCAGATAAGTTAGTAGGATATACAGGTTGTTAAAATACCACTCCCGAAAACTTCAGGGGGCTAAAGTACCAATCAATATGAATAACTTTTTCTAAAGAACCAACCCTGTGAACGCGAAAAAAAAACAGCTGTTTCATACATTTTAGCGAGGTAGGTATTGAACTTTTGCATAAAACAGCTGTTTTTTTTTCGCGTTCACAGTGTTGGTTTCTTAGAAAAAGTTATTCATATTTATGGGTACTTCAGCCCCCTGAAGTTTTCAGGAGTGTTGTATAGAAGCACAGATGACGCAAAAAGTTCTGGCAGCAGACAAAGAACTGTGTAGTCAAAATGGTATATTCAGCTCTTCAGCTGGATGTGGAAGGGGATAGCGCGCTATGAAAAAGGTCTTACTCAGCATTGGGTTATAGAAGAAAAGAGAAGAGGCATTCCTACACTAGTGAGATGGTTGTGACTCAGTCGAATGTGGGGAGTGAACTTATTCGAGAGCTTTTCTTTCGTGGTTTTTCTTTTTGAATTTAAATGCACTACGTTACGTGTAAGTACTAATAAGGGAAATATAATGAGGGAGCAGGACACTGGTTAGTGCAAAACTAAATATAAATCACTACATAGTGTAAAACAAAGTCGCTTCCCGCTGTCTGTCTGTCCCTATGTATGCTTAGATCTTTAAAACTACGCAAAGGATTTTGATGCGGTTTTTTTTAATAGATATAGTGATTCAAGAGGAAGGTTTATATGTATAATACTAGCTAATAATAATATAGAAGAGAAACACTGATAATTTTTGAAGTTTCTAATGTGTTGTCGTAAATAAATACATTTTTTGCGCTTATATTGCAAACGCTGGCTGAACCCTACGAGATAGATCAAAATAATGTACTACTGTATTTTACACCTTAAAAAGGTCTTCAAAAAGTAGGTGGTATATGTCTATCTCTTAGGAATAACCCACAATAACCGTGCGAAGCCGGGGCGGGTCGCTAGTAATAAATAAAATAATCATGAAATGAGAAGCTGTAAATGCCTTCACTGGATTTTTTTGTAACAATTTTTTTTTTACATTCATATAGAGACGCAATGTAAAAATCGATTTGTATGTAAGTACACAGATAAACCTATTGTGGGGTCATATTAAGCTTTGTAGCTTTATTTATAAGCAGGTGAACAAATAACAAATATCGAAGATATCGATGATATTGTAACAAGGATCATACAAAAGAATGGTAGAAACCAAGCCGTAAGTTTGTTGCCTGTTCTTCTAGGCTTTGGTCGCGTGGAACTGGCACCTAAGATTCACCCAGCTTTTAGAAATTTCAAAGCGATCTGTGTGATTCCATTGAATGAATACCTTTTGACTTTGACCACGACGGCGCCGGCCACCGGCTTTCTGCGTAAATGCTTCATAACTATATTTATTTAACAATACGAAATGAATAGGTCGTGTTTACACAGAAATGACGGGCCTGATAAATTGGATGCAATAGCAATGAAAAAACAAAGGCGAGCAAATAAAACTACCGCTACAAATTATAGACAAAACTACTTCCCGAAAAGATTCAGCACATTAGTCATTATTATACCTCTAATCTACTTAGTTGTAATTTGGAAAATTATCGAAATTAATTAAGATGCAGACTACCTACCTCCAATGTACATTTCGATATTTTTGAAGATATCTCGGATAATTGCATTACGAAGGTCCAGCAAAGTTAAGATCAGTAAACACAGCAAAGTTAAGATCAGTAAACACAGCAAAGTTAAGATAAGTAAACACAGCAAAGTTAAGATCAGTAAACACAGCAAAGTTAAGATCAGTAAACAACTCGAATTTGCATCGACCAATTATCGTTTTAATTCTTACCTATGGCGTGGTTGTATAGTAACAATACAAAAAAAGTATACTTAGTGTCAATCGTGACTTATTCGGTTGTAGCATAGCCGGATGAGGCGCCTAATGAGTCCTTAATTCTTGGTTAGATTTATTACTTTTTTTTTGTATCTGTTTCATATCATTAACTTCAATAAAAAAATATTTTGTTTATAGCTTGTACCTGTTTCTTTTGTGCTCTATAAGTGTTTTTATTAGAGACTTATTTTTATTTTACTCTTGATTTATATGTATTTTTTGCTGTTACGGCCGGTGTCTGAAAGCCCGATCAAAAATAAACGGATGTCAAGTCACTTGCTATCTCTATCTAATTCGATGTAATAGCTGAAATGGCGAGTGACTTGACATCCGATTAGTTCTGATCGAGCTTTCAGAAACCGGCCGTTAGTCTTCCATAAACAAATAAATCAAATAGCAATTATTACGTGAATTTTATTTTTACTGAACCTTCGGAATGTTATACTCCAAAACTTGGTTGTTTACGATATTTCATAAATACATCCAGTAATTATAAAATATGTAGTTATGAAAATGAAATGAAACGCGTGTCGCAGACGTTGCTGCGCCACATACTTTCGGCGTCACTGAAAACCAGCGCCATACAAGCCACTAGGCTCATATGAAAATGATGAGTGGAAGCCTTTTTTACGACACTATATTTATAATGTTTTTTAATATTATGTTTTAATCTAGTGTATCTTTGTTTTTTTTATCATTGCATTTTGTGTCGTTAAGAAAATATTTTCTATTTTTTTTATAATTTAGTAGTTATAATGAGGGATATGATGTTACATGTAGTAAATAAAAAAAATAGATCCCTGAAGCATGAAACCCTTCCCCTTTGTGATGTAGCGATGCACTAAGAAATAAAGTAGGTATAAGGTTTGTCATATTTTTCTACAATAAACCTAATATTTAAAATAAGCCAAATATACACACAAATTATTCTGAAATAAGTGAATTTTAGATACAATTTCTAACAATAATGTCTTTTCAAATCCTTTTCTACTAAAATTAGTGAACAGTATTTTAAAGAGTAACTATCTAAGCGTATCGTATTATATAAATGTTCCAATGTACAGAATTTTCCAATAATTTAATGAGCTCATCAGTAGGTACTAACTATTATGCACACTATGCACAGTAGTAAATGGAAATCCTTGGTCTCTGCCTACCCCTATGGGAAAACAGGCGTGATTTTATGTATGTATGTATGAATATAGCAAGTAGAAGTAGTAGGTATAAGTTACAAAATTTTGTTAAGAAACAAATACTCGTATCCTAGTAAAGATAAATACATAATGATAGATCTTTGTGGTTGCCCGCACGCACAAAAACAATACACGAAATAAGGAAAATTATAAACAATAGGTTAATATGTCTTGTCGTACGATATCTTCCAGACAACTTTTGTAAAATAAGTAATATATGAATATATTAAATAATAGTGTAAAAAAGTAAGCTTAGATCGATACTTCGATTTTGTTCAATAAATAAATTTTCGTCAGACAGTCAATAAGATTAAATTTAGTATTGCTTCTGAGAGCAACTGGTGGACTAGTTGTAGCGGCCCAGCCTACCGATCTTAAGGTCGTGGGTTCAAAACCGGTCATGCACCAATGAGTTTTTCTGTTCAAAAATGTATGTGCACAATGCCAGTACTCTCAAACGGTGAAGGAAAACATCGTAGAACCTTAAAAGTTCTATAACATGTGTCAAGTGCTCGAAAGGAGCCTCTTGAGGCGCACTTAAAATCCTTTCACCACACTGTCGAAAGAAACTAGTGACACGACAAGAGAGGGAGACTTTTGCATCTTATTCAATATGGAACATCCTGTATTCAGTTCAACCTGTCTTTTGTAGAATTTGTTCTATTATCTGTTAAATATTTAGCCTATCAACAATATTTCACAAGAACATTCAAACTTACCGCATCGAGTCATAACGGCTTCATAAAACGTTAGTTATCAGACGCTTTTAAAGTACTTTTAAGTAAGAGCGTCGCCAGCCAATGGCTCAGAAGAGGGCAAGTTACTATTGTGGAGGATGAGAAAAATATGAATTGTAGGTAGTCAAGAGCATGAAGCTTTACAGCTTGTAGCGCGAGTCTTTGCCTCTATGGCGATTGTGATAAGAATGGTTCCAACTTAGGCCTTTGGTTTATTTGCAGTTAGCTACATTTTTTTATCTATAGGGGGGGGCAGCTGCCCCTCCCTTCCCCCCTTGGCGACGCCCTTGCTTTTAAGACTATAAGAAACCACGCCTATATTGAGGAACTGGCACCTGATTCACCCAGCTTTGAGACATTGTGATCCTTGTGATTCAATTGAACCACAAAGATCACTTTTGTTTTGACAGATCCACTATACGTTTGACAACTAAACGATTTTAAAAATAGCGCTAAGTTAATATTTAGTGCCTATACAATATTTCAAGAAACATTAAATTACGTAAAAACTATTCTAATAACAGTCTATTATAATTTACTAATAAGATTATTTCAAAC
This sequence comes from Chloroclysta siterata, assembly GCA_932294275.1. NCBI lineage: Eukaryota > Metazoa > Arthropoda > Insecta > Lepidoptera > Geometridae > Chloroclysta > Chloroclysta siterata. The sequence goes on from OW028600.1 coordinate 1,813,742, forward strand.
ATTTCTCATAATTAAATAGTTTTTCCAAAAACGAAAAACCGTGGAATGATATAAAACTTTACTTACCCTACGTAAGGTCCACATTGTGCGAGAGAACACTACACTGGTCATTTCCTTGTTGGTCTACTCCAAGGTCACCTAATACTTAAATGGTATTGAATAAATAATAATTAGTACTCATAATATAAACCAACTTGTACGTTATAATTTTGAAGTGTATAAACATTTTGATAACATGGATCAAATTATGATACATGCTATCGAAATCTATGGTTCCAATAACTTTTTTTCTTATAAGAGGCTGTCAACCGTCAAACTACATCTCGCTCACATATTTCATACAACTTTTTGGTAGGAAAACTTGTTAGGATCTAAGTGAAATTTTTGCTGATCATTTGTAATGCCACCAAAACCAAAACTTGGTTGTATGCGGTTTTTAATAATTCTGTGACTTTATATTTTCAAAAATAAAAGCGTGGTTGTATGCGGTTTTTAATAAATTCATTTGGTTATTTCATATCTTAAAAATCAAAACTTAGTTAAATGCAATTTTAATTACTTCTTTCAGTGATTTTATATCTTCAAAAATCGAAACTTGGTCATATGCGATTTTTAATAACTTCTTTCAGTAATTTTATGTCTTCAAAAATCAAAACTTGGTTGTATGCGATTTTTAATAACTTCAGTCAGTGGCTTTATGTCTTCAAAAATTTTGAAATGTGCGAGAGAAATACTTTGATGTTAGTTGGCGTCATAACATTATCTCTCTGTCTACATACATAAATAAATACAATATTGCTAGTGTGTAAGCGAGAGGTAATGATAACTAGCGCCATTTTGAATTTAAAAAAAAAAATGGCGCTTTTTGCAAGTTATACCAGTTGAGTGATATAGACAATTAGGCCGCTAGTCACTGACCTCAGGAGTGACCAGGAAAGGACCAGCCACGTCATTTAGGCCGTATCTTTTCATAAAAGTATATCTGCGCAACATTATTCGCTTCCTTAACCTGTATTTTCCGTTTCACGAATTTAAAATGTTCTAATGCGAATTCGTACAGCTCATTTTCCATTTTCCATATTTTAGATTCTTGAATTCTGTCTATAGTCGTGAGGCTTGGTTCGATTTTACTGCTGGTCTGCCGTAGATGCGACTTGTTGCTGTTCAAGTAGTATTCTGTGGCTCCTTTGAAGAAGCGAGGCAAGGTCGCCTCTAGAATAGTTATGAAGTCAAGCATCTCTTCGGTGACGCCCACTAGTAGGTAGTGGTTGACTAGATTGTACTTGGCTCGCTCTAACGCCCATGGATTTCCTGGTTTCCTGAAAATTCACACAAATTATTGAAATACATCTGTGTATGAGAGGGTAGTGCATGTGCATGGTATAAGGGCACGTTCTTATAGAACGTGACTTACGAGGCAATGTTCAAAAAATAAAACGAATTTGTGTTTCTTAAAATTTAACAAAACTTTAACCGATCTTGCTCAAAGGAGCAGTTTCAGTGTGGTGAAAGGGATTTTAAGTGGCACTCGAAGAGGCTCTTTTCGAACACTTAACTCAGACCTCTGTGTCAGACAGACAAAGACAGATAAGTAAATATCGTTCATTAAAACAACAGGGTTCATTTTGAAGCGTCTCATGGTACAGCTATGTTTAGTAGAGCTCTTTGTGAAGAGCTCGTCCGGGGAAGTACTACCACCACGCCTTTTTTTGCCACCAAGCAGCGTTGCTGTGTTTCGGTTTGAAGAGTTTTGTTGCCGGTTAATTACAGCCATATGAGCCTTAACATCTGTATGCCTCAAGTTGATGGACGCAGGGCAGTACAACGTAGGGCACGTTCCTATCATGCGTGACTTACGAGGCAATACTTTTTTATAGGTGATGGTTACCTTAACATCAGGTGGGCCATCTGCTTGTTCCATCAACTAGTTATATAAAAAAACTACTTCCACACGAATCTTATAAAATCTTGAGGTAAGTTTTTAAAATACAAAACTTAATAAATAAATCTTTAATATAGAACATAAAAAAGCAAGCACATCGCCGCTGTTATAATACTATCTGATTTCCACACGATGTTTTCCTTCACCGATTGAGAGCTGACATTGCGCACATACATACACCCACTTAGTTTAAGTGTATGAGTAAACATAGAATATGGTATTCAGCACACAATCATAAGCGTCGCCTACGCGAAGCAAGTGGCGTGCGAGAATTCACTCTTGTTATTGCAGATGTACCTACTTTTAGGGTTCCGTAACCAAATGGTGCTGACAGGACAAGAATTAACCAACGTAGTTCGTCTGCCTGGCAGTCGTGCGTGACTTACGACGCTTACTTTATTATAGGTGATGGTTGCCACTTAATATCGGCGGGGCCATCTGCTTGGTCCATTATCGAGTTTTATTTAAAAAAAAACAGAACTAATTCTACCCGTAGTGTGTAGCCAGTAATTAGTTTTACTGAAAACGTGGAGAGGTCTTATAATGAAAAACCGGCTAAGTGTGAGTCGGACTTGGGCACGAAGGGTTCCGTACTATTATCTTTAAAAACGGCAAAAAATCACGTGTTTTGTATCGGAGTCCCCTTAAATATTTATCTTTTTTTGTTTCTTAGTATTTGTTGTTATAGCGGCAACAGAAATACATCATCTGTGAAAATTTCAACTACAGACAGACAGACGGACGGACAGCGGAGTCATAGTAATATGGTCCCGTTTTACCCTTTGGGTACGGAACCCTAAAAACAAGGCTCATACTTGGACTGATTTTAGTGCATACTTTATAGTATTTACCTAAAAACGACATAAAGTATTTTCTTTGAAAAAAAAAACTTATCTAGATCCTCCAAATTTCATGGCGCACGTTAGCGTCTATCTTATTATTATGCAAAATGCAACAGTAGTGTACAGAGCCCTCAGTCCGCGAAGCCGTTTCACACTTGGCCAGTTTTATTATCTCATGTCGTGCACGCTACAAGGCAATTGGTATGCGAGACATACATACTATTCAATGGAGCTCATAGTGTATGTTTTCTAAGAAGCTTTGCGGCACAGATATATCTACATTCGTAACAAAACGAACTTTGATTTAGTAGTTCATTAACACAGCTCAGTTGGTACTTCTGCGCCGTAAGCCGTAGGTTCGATCCCCACCGAGAACAAACATTTGTGTGATGAACATTGATGTTTGTTCTCTGTCTGGGTGTTATATAATATTATAAGTATGTATTTACAAAAAAAGGATATATTTATTATATCAGCTATCTGGTTCCCTTATTACAAGCTTTGGCTTAGTTTGGGGTTAGATAGGGCTGTGTGGAAAGTCCACCGATATTTATTTATTTATTTATTAAGGCGAATACAAGAGCTAATGTGACTCTCGCTCGCACGTTTCGACATGTTGCAAGATATAAAATCACTAAACTCATTTTCGAAAAATTAACCATTTTGTGTGCAATCAATACACACAGTTCAGTAAACATTTCATTTTGATCGATACAAGTTTTCCTACTCAAAAGTTTGATTTACTAATTTCGTACGTTGAATGCGATTTTTCGAAAATTAGTTTAGTGATTTTATATCTTTCAACATGTCGAAACGTGCGAGCGAGAGTCACATTAGCTCTTGTCTTCGCCTTAATTTATTAGTATCTACTACATATTAGTCCGTTTATTTCGTAGTGGGCGTGTTTGGGCGTTGACTCCAAACAAAACCTCGGCTTGCAAAACCGAAAACCAAAAAGATTACTTGAGAAGTTGGTTATTTCACTAAAACCTTAAACTAAAGCCTACACAGCTCAGTTGGTAGTAGCGCCGTAGGCCGTGGTTCGATCCCCACCGAGAACATACATCTGTGTGATGAACATAGATGTTTGTTATCTGTCTGGGTGTTATATCATATTACAAGTATGTATTACAAAAAAAAAGTATACATATAAGTATTATCAGCAATCTGGCTCCCATAGCACAAGCTTTGGCTTAGTTTGGGGCTAGATAGTGCTGGGTGGAATGTCCACCAATACTTACCAGCACTCCGCAGCGTGGCCGCAGAAGAATGGCACTTGCAGCCACATATTCTCAGGGTTGCAATCCGCCTGGCTTCTCTCGACACACTCGTCGAACGTCTGAAATGTCACATTGTAGCTTTAAAAGTTGAGTAGTAGAGATCTTTGTGTGTGGCTCGTCCGGGGAAATACTACTACCATGCCTATTTCTGCCGTACTGCTGTTTCGGTTTGAAGGGTGCGGAGAAATTACAGGCACATGAGGCTTAGCTCTGATTGCACCATCTAATTCTAATTCACGGTGGGGGAATGAGATCTGCACTGACGTCCCGCAGTGGGGTGTATTGTGCATTATCCCCCTGCTAACCTCACCCCAGCCAGCCCAGCTCCTTAAAGTAGCGGAGCAGGACTTTGTGGATGCAGGGGAGCAAGACTCGATCAGCTCCTGCAGCCCCGTTTTGACCATGCTGTCTTAGATTAAAAAAGGAAAATCTAACCTTACATAGGCATTATTCAGGACTAAAAAAAAAAAAAAAAAAAAAAAATTTGCAGTAACGCGAGTCAAAAGACCATCACGGGGTTTAATTTTCTCGATTTTTGTTAAATGCCACTTTAAAAATACTGAACTTAGATTTTTTTTCTGATAACTATTATGACTTGGGCTATCATCCGTTTCCGGGTTGACGTCGGTTTCTGGGACACCCTGTATGCCTCAAGTTGACGGTCGCAGGGCAGTGTATCGTAGTACTTGCGAGGCAATACTTTACTTTTAGTGATGGTTACCACTTATTGGTTTGGGTGGCACGATGTCGGTCTTTCTAACGGACATTTTGCTATAAGAGTTACCCCCTAGTTCATACGAAAATACCTAGGTACTTGTTTTTCATGGATCTGCTAGGGATTTATCATCTGACGCTTTAAAAACGCAAATGATCTCATACAGATGTATGTGATATGAGAAAATGTTAGTGTAAAACAACACGTAAATCTATGATAGGTGTGTATGTGTTAGTAGGTACAACAAATGGCTTGACCATAATTGTATATTATTACGAGTGCATAGTGGTTTTACCGTCATTACTTGTAGGAAAATGTTACTTAAACTACTCGTACTTAACTGTAATTAGGTAGTGTACCAAACATGGATATAACAAGATTCTTGCATGAACAATTTCTTAGCTTCATTGTACTAGGCAGATTATTTATTACTAGCGGCATGTCCCGGCTTCGCACGGGTGGACTGGACATTAGTTTTAAATCATTTAAATATAGCCTTTGTTTCTAAGAGATAACGTAGCATTCTAAAGGTGAAAGAATTTTAGAAATCGGACCGGTAGTTTTTGAGTTTATTCGTTACAAACATACACATCTTCATAATATTGAAGTGTAGATTAATCATGCCATTTTATGCCGCCAAGCAGCGTTGCTGTCTTTCGGTTTTTAAAGTGTGGTAGCCGGTGTAATTAGAGGACACACGAAGCTTCTGCATGCCTCAAGTTGATGGACGCAGGGCAGTACATCGTAAGTCACGCTCCTATAGTGACTTACGAGGCTATGCTGTGTTATTGGTGATGGTTACCACTTAACATCAGGTGGGCCATCTGCTTGTTCCATCAGCAAATAGTATAAATAAAAATCATAAGCTTAAGCTATAAATAATTCAATAATTACCATTTTATCCCCATGTTTTTTTCGTACTAAATGCGGTCTAAAATTATCCCCATTCCGGAGAAAATAGTAGTATGATACTAGCCTATCTAGAGGTCGTCGGATTAAGTTTATAAACACAGGTTTGGAGCTTGTTCCCAACCTGTGGACAAGAGATTAAAGGGCATATTTCATTCTGGGTTTGGTCTTTGGCGTGTATAATGTTATAATGTTAAAGGGGTATAATGTTACTCGTTGTATACATAGTGTTCCATGTATAACTAGTAGTACAATAACGGAGAGGTAGTACCTACAAGGTTAATATAAATAAATATTGGTGGACACAGCATCTAGCTATCTAGCCCCAACAAGCAAAGCTAGTAATATGAGAACCAGACAGAATAGATATCTGGTTCCAAACACAAATATATATTATGTTAATTTCACAAATGTTTGTTCTCATTGGGATCAAACCCATAGAAAACAGCACAAAAGACAGACATACTACCAACTGAGCTTAATAAATTAATGCTTTGTTTATGTCCTAAGAAATGAGGCCAATTTGATAAGGAAACACACTGAATGTTGAGTTAGGTCAGTTCTGATAAGTTTACTGTTAGCATTCAATCTTTTGATCAGTGTAGGATCACTTTGAGTATGTTTGTTTATAATCTGATAACATTGAAATAACATGACTTCTTAAGAGATTATAACTTTAAAAAAACATTCAAAGAAATATGCTTTTACTTTTATCTTTCCACTTGGATGAATGCAAACAGAAAGTGAACCTCTTGTCTAGACAAGACCCACTTTCGGTTTTAAAAACCTGAGGAAATAAAAATGGTATGAAAAAGACATTAGCTTGACAGATGCTCACACCAAAGGAATGTAATTTTCATACAATTTCCGCAGGCATGTCCTGCAAACATAAAGTGGATTTTTCTAGACCCACTTGTAAGATAGATTTAGACACTAACCTTTCAAAGTTTAAAAACGCCATATGCCCATGATAAAGGGCTGGCTTAACCTCACTCCATCTTGTCACATTCTGAGCAAACTCGTACTGATTATTGAGCGACATGATATGACTGTTTGCCGTTATATTGATATGCAATACTTTGAAGTTGTTCTTCTTGCACAAGTCGTAGGCCACTCCAACAAAGCTAGTGGACCCTGTCTTCGGAACCCTGTTGTATATGACCACCGTGTCATCGTCATTTCTGTCCAATGCTTTAGGGAAAAATTGACGGGATTCTGTGTGTCTTTGTGCAAGTCTGTACTCTGAAAATTAAAGATAAACATTAGATTATCATGATTAAAATGGGAGACCACAACCAGAGGAGTGACCAATTAAGCTGTACAACTAGGTACATTTGCATTCTGCAACATTTTCTGCAGTTGAGAGGGTACAGAAAGAGTTAGATAGATTCTTATTTTTTTTATTGTAATTATGATAATTAACAAAAGACATGAAAAAAGGCAAGCTACATTGGGACAGAAGAATGGTTCATAAGCCATGACTTAATCTTTCTCAATAGTAAGATACAAACACTATATAAAATAAAACTGTTTGAAGACTAAAACAAGTTTGAAGACTAGTTTTATTAATGAAATTTCCTACAGAAAATAGTCATTAACATATTTTTTTGCAAAAATTTAGCCATCACCATCTATAAAACTATCAATACATACCCAGCTTTCTATAAGTATCTTCCAATCTAGCGATTTCCGACTGAAAATACAACACCACAACAACGAGTACACATAAACACAAAAAAAGAAATAGTTTGTTTACGTTGAACATTGCTGTGCGAGTCTCGTTCACGCCGCGTTACGCCGAAACATGCACTGGCATAATTTAATGCGTGTACATTATAAATAAACATTAAATAGGGCAAATGAAATGAAAAATAGTTTTATCGGCTAGTCTGGCTCATCTCGTCTCGTCTCTTCTTCTTCTCTCCGTTTATGGCTCCTGTCTGTCATTCGACAGACAATCTTGCCAGTGTCAAGTGATTTGTATTGAATAAATACTTTTTTGTCAAGTCAGTCTATAGTCAAGTCGGCCGTCATTTGTTTTGAAGAAAATGGTGGCGGTTTTCTTCAAAACATTGGAAACATTTTCGGTCAAATCAGGATATCACAATACACTTTCATTCCAAATGTTTACACTTTGTGCTAAAACCTCAAATAATGTTGGTTAAAATACCACCGAAATTACACAACACAGCTCAAAAAAACACTAGAAAAACAAATAAAATGAAAAAGCTATGTTGCTTCCCAAAATGTCAGAAAATGAATCCCTCGTCTCGTCTCATCCGTCGATTCGATTTACTTACTTCAGCAGTCTTTCTCAGACCAGTCAAAGTCAGTCAGTCAGTTCAGCTGAGCTCAGTGCTGCCAACTCGTCCATAGCAAATGTTGCTGGACAAATTGTCGGTTTAAAAGTGACTCAATGAACATAACTTCCGCTAAGTGAATCATCATCATAAAGTATCAACTTACCACACTGATGTCACTAAGGCTAATATTCAGAGACATCAATGAAATCCAAGCTACGACTGCGCAGAGAGAAGCATCGTCGAAGCCGATCTTTGGATTTTGGATTCAGAGACATTCAGGATGTCAAACTTACATCGGTCTTCGATTCGAGTACACTTGCCATCGAGTTCGATATTTTTTACTCTGTAGATAGATTACTGCGAAATAACACAAGCCTATAATTATTGTTCAAGATGTACGAAGGTTTTATTTAGGTAGATTAAGTAGGTTATACTACAAATAAACTCAAGGATTTTTTAAATTTATTTTACGTTGGCTATAGATATCCGATACCTGGTTTTAACTGTGTTTTTAATATAAGGGTCTTGTTAGAATAAAAGGCTTGATAGGGTGGATCCAACTTGGATAAGTTAGGTTAGGTTGAAACATATAAATTATGCAAAGCGAACGTGCAGTGGCCGCCGAAGTGCCATAAATGCTTTTTTATTCAGACTAATCTCCGCAGTATTACAATTCGGGTGTTTATTATTTTACAAAGCAATTTATAAACTAAACATTCCTGGAGAAAATGATTTCAGAGGAGGACTTCCCTTCCACCCCCACATCCACCTTTCCTAGCCCCACCCCTCAACGAGGTACCGGACCACCTCAATGCAGGTACCGGATATCTATAGTTTAGCCTCTATTTTTCTAAACTTATTTAATTCGCTTATTTTTGTAATAATCAAATAATAAGAATAAATCTTACCTTTCGGATAACTTGAAATTACATTTATGGTTTTATTTACGTAGATTAGGTAGGTTACACTACAATAAATTGAAAAAATGATATATTCAAATTTCTATAAATTATTTAATTCTCTTACTTATATAATAAAAAAATAAGAATAAATCTTATTTCAGGCGACTTGAAATTACATTTCTGGACCATATAACACACACACAACACAGAGTCGGCACTTTCTTCACTAGAGGTGCTTCCTTCGGTGTACCTACTACTCAGGCTGTCCAAAATCCGGAGAGAGGAATACGTTCTTATGTCCTTTCGTCCACATACCAGAGAATGCTTGCTCTCCCCAGTAGTAGTTGGGTCCAGGCAGGATATTGATTTTGAAAGCGATATCATCTCCAATGTTCGATCAAACACATTCACAATGACTTTCAGATAGGCAAATAAACCCACGGCGTGGAAGCTCTAGTGAGGGATCATCAAAGATTACGTGGAAACTCGACTACATCATCGAAATAAGATAAAATTTTATCAAAATATTCCATTGTTGGAAGATTGAATAATTTCATAGACAGAAGTTTGATTTTGTCAAAAATAGTTCTCCATTACTAGTTTGGCGCTAGTTCTGCTATGAGATCGGCTCAAGTAGTCGATATCCACTACTTACGCTTGACTTAGCGCAAGCCTAAGTTTAGACTGATTTTTAGCGACTCTGAATACAAAACAAAAGCTAAGCTTCCGATTTTGACAAACTCAAGCGTAAGCTCACGCTTAAGGTGAAACCGCACTAGAGCGGCGCAGCAGCGGAGCGGCGCGGCGCGGTGCGATGCGGCAAAATATTCTCGAGGAGGCAACTACGCCGCGCCGCGCCGCGCCGCTCCGCTGCAGTGCTACTGTAGTGCGTCTTATTTCTTAGGAAACAGTGGAAAGAATATTTTTCTGGCCGCGCCGCTCCGCCGCCGCGACGCGCCTCTCCGCCGCTGCGCCGCTCTAGTGCGGTTTCACCTTTACCCTCGTCTCTGAATATCAGCCTAAGTGTCGTAAAAACTAAAGTGTGTATATTTTTTAATCCAATTTCATTGATGGAGTGAGCGAAGCGGAGCTCAGGGACTTGCAACTTATGTGACTTGGCATTACAATTACAAATTATTTGCAATTGATGAAAATTATTGGCGTTGATATTTCATGCTTCAGCGTAGGTTATTAATTATTGATTGAGATTTGTTATATCCAGAAAATTAAGAAAAGAAGAAAGTTAACATGACTGCTACTAATGCGTTCCAAGAGTTGAAAGCTAAATAGAGCTAGCTTTATGAAAATAATGCTAGAATTATCATCAAAACTTTAGTTGGCAACGCTACTTTCATCTTGGTTTTTAGTCCGTCAAAGTCAGTTATATGCCAATGTCAGATAACATGCAAGACATGGACGCAGTAGAATGTTGGTATTATAATTTCATCTTAATGAGCCTCCGACCGTCTACGCGTCTAGAGGACCGCATGGTGTAAAAGACCCCAGTCGTCAATCAGAATCTGAATCTGAAAATAATTCCTTAGACCCCTAGACAGTTGAAATTGAACATTTGAAGTACATAGCAAAGCAACAGCTAGAAGTACTTACCCTGCAAATCCGATTGAAAAAAAAATAGCTGCGATGAAAACTCCTGATAAAAACTAGTCCGGTTAATGTACGACCATGTATTACACAGCCCGAGAATGTACAACCAGGAAAGCCTGGCCAGGAAACGCAGCCAGGAATTCATGTGCAATATGTAATCTACAACATTTATTTTTTATACTACATGAAATCCGGGCCATGTTTTCCAGGCTGTACTTTCCCAGCACAGTCGGGATTGTACAGCCAGGATTACACGACCATGGATTTTGTGACCATTGCTCTGATTGGTCGAAAGCCTATGCTCTGTTTAGATGCACTACACCGTACGTATTGTATGTACTATCCCATTCTCAATTAGGCTAGTAGCACAGATTAAAAATTATGTAAAATAAAATAAGATAATTATTCAGAGATTAGTGTAAGAAATAAATTAAATTCTGGCACTTCGGCGGCCGCTGCCGCGGCACGCTCGCTTCACTCGCTCGCCTCGTGCTTAATTTATGTTTTAACATAACCTAACCAATCCGAGTCGGATCGACAAGTGAGTGAGTAAGTAATTGACGAGTGTAAACAAAGCCTAAGTTTTGGCATCAAAATTTTGGATGCATTTTAACGAGTTATGTTTTCCAAAGGTCATCTGAATTTGTACGGCTTGGAATGTACACCCTTGGATTACACAGCCATGGAATTCGCGACCAAATTCTACATCAATTCCGGGCTGTGTTTTCCACGGCTGTACAATCCATGGTTGTACATTATTGGCACCCATAAAAACCTTCCTCTCCCGCGTTTTTTAGGTATGGTTTGCTGAACCCCGTTAAGGCGCACCTATCTACAGAATAAATAGAAGTACCTACGTAGTTACCTATCTACCTTTGCAGGATGGCAGGTTAGGTACCTACCTTCCTAACCTACTTATTAAAGGTTCCCATTTACCTACATGTAGCTATCTATACACAACACACCCATACAATGGACTGCCTTGGATTGTGTGAACATGAATTACAAACATCAAATCGAAGCGTACTTCCTTCGGTCAGTAAAAGGAAATAAAAACATGCATTGAACATCAAAATAATCAATACGCCATGCTATAGTTACGGGAGTAGCTCTAGCTATACCCACTGGCTACTATGTAGTATGTAATCGCGGGTGGGCGAAGCTAATTTAATTTGAATCCACACACACAATACACCGTGTCTGATAAAGATCACTCTTTTTTGCCATTATTAGGTAATTCCGTAGGTACATTACCTCTACGGTAGGTAGGTAAGTGAGTAGGTACCTACCCTATAATATTCCTACTTTACATACCTACTAACCAAAAGGATTCTGTACTTGACGAAAGTAAAGTTTGGTTTAAAAATCTCTGAGGTTTCTGTATGAAGTGTCTTTTTTATTTTTTTTAAATAATAACTCAAACTGCGTAGATAAATAATTATAAAAAAACAATGTCTATATTACAAAAAAAAATAGAACTATATTTCCTTAATAACCAAATCAATGGTACCTTTATCTAACTCCGTAAAAAAACTCCGTAAACACCATCTTGGTTGGTGGGCGCTTAGCTTATGCAGGCAAGCAATGGAGAGGGTACCTACGTAGTAGGTAGGGTACCTACTCCAATGATCCATTCATTTTAAGAGTATAGTAGAGCTCTTTGTGAAGGGCTCGCCCGGGGAAGTACTACCTTCCACCACGCTTTTTTCTGCCGCCAAGCAGCGCTGCTGTGTTTCAGTTTGAAGAGTGTGGTTGCCGGTGTAATTGCAGGCACATGAGGCTTAACATCATAATGCCTCAAGTTGATGGACGCAGGGCAGTGCATCGTAGGGCACATTCCTATCGTGCGTGACTTACGAGGCAATGCTTTGTTATAGGTGATGGTTACCACTTAACATCAGGTGAGCCATCTGCTTGTTCCATCTGCTAGTTGTATTAAAAAACGGTACCTCATAGACATCTCTAAAATCCCACTGGTCTAATGGTGGCAGTTCACATGGTGTATTTGCGTAGTTATTCGCCTTGTTTGTAATATCGTCGTATTTGCGAAAATAAGACGAATACACGAACAGCTATGTGAAGTGCTTAACAAAATACCTACATAGGTTTCTATAATGATAGCTGACTCCTACTTCAAAATATACAGCTCTACTACTGTCCGTAGTACAGTCAGTCTCAGCGGTTCGTTACGACAGCACGTTTATTTATAAACGGTGCCCTTCGCGCTCGTTTACGAAATATTTTAATACAAACAATTGTAATAGGTACCTAGAATCATCAGTGCGACGTACAATCTAGAGTTGCTGCTTTCTTTAGTTCTCTGCAATCGGCATGCACAATAATTGTAGGGTTCCTAAAATGTAGGTAGATAATTTCTGTCGATATACCGAGGACTTAGAGCATTCCTAGTGCTTCAATCGCCAACAATGGAGGTAGACCGACTACTCTACATCTTCGGAAGCTTCACGCGGAAGAAAGACAAACGCAAATCCCTAGAACAGTCCTCAATCAGCGCCGGCAACAGTCCCCTGCACGGCAAGACCCGTCCCATCAGCAATCTGAACATAGCTCCCAGGACCTCAGCGTATGAAGTGAAGGGGGCTTCGGCTTTTGAACTGAAGGGACGGAAAAGTGTGAAGGAATGGGACTGCAAACTCTGCGGGAAGGGGCTGGCTGAGCCGAGGGTGCTTGCATGTCTGCACAGCTTCTGTACGCGTTGTCTGCAGGACCTGCCGCAGGATGGTTCCACGGAGGTGTGGACGGAGGATGGTGGTGAGTACCAGTGTTGGAGAACAGAGGGCCTAGGATCGTGATTTTTACCTACTAACGAGCGAATCGATCCACTGACTTTGTTCCAAACGCAACATCATGCTGAGCTGGACACCATTTTGTGACGTCTCCACATGGACGGCACTGAGAGACACACCTCTTTTTTCCTTATAATTGTACCCCCAAATTGTTTCGTTGTAAGATTAGTGTTATATTTTAAATCTCTGTTAGTTAGTTTTTGTGTGTCGCTCTTGTTATGTCATGTGCCGTCATAAATAAAAACTTTTTCTTTCTTTCTTTCTAATTCTACGCACTCAATGATCTCCTCTGTTTTCCAACCATCAATCAAGACTACCACTGACGGGACAGGCATCCAGCGCAGTAATTTTTATCAAACAGGGCGGCCATTGTATTAATTAATGGCCTAATAGATGGCTATAAAACATTTTAATGGCTGCTTCAGATACACTAACGTGGTCATCACTCTGGAAATACCATAAACCATGTTTCTGCACCATTAAAACTTTTATCCTAAGCTGTTCGAATGAGCTGCATTCGGTAAAGTTTTTCAGAAAAATGCATTTGTTAGGTAGGTAGGTACCTATGAAGGGAATTTTGTAGATTAGTTATTTCACTATGTGGGTTACAAAAAGAAGCGGTTTGGTTGGTTGGTATTTGAATGTGCAGTTTTGGATGATTGACTGGTTTTATGCCCGGTACCTACCTGTGGGTCAATTATGCGCTGCGTCTTTTCTTATCGGTGTGCTTAGGTACCTATTTCAGAATCCTTTTTTTATCAAGAGGTTTTGACTATGTTTCTCTTATCTGTGACTATGTATAAAACTGTATTTTACGCAATATCTTAGCTTACTATGAGTGGAGAAAGGGCCTTTCCATAAACACATTAAGCTTAGATCTATATCGGTAAGATAGGTTTATACCCAGGTAGGTAGGTAGCTTTCTACATTTCCTACCATAGTTTATCGCGGCAAGGTGTTAAGGAAGCCTTAGAAATGCTGCGGAATTTTCTGGTGACCTAGCTTCTTTAAGCAGATCGGTTGGTACCTACCTACCTACTTTGTAAGTAACTGATAGTTAATCGCACATAGTATAGTCCGACGGATTAGCTCCTTTATGCCAAGGTGAATCATTCAAGTGACCCCTGAATGACCTATTGAGTTAATTTTTAGCCTCTTCTCAGATTTCAGATTGTATTTTTTTAATCCCACTTGCTGATGAAACAGACTTCTGACCTAATGTTAGGTAGTAACGACCTCCTATAAAATCGCAGGTCACGCTCGTTAGAATACCACCTATGAAGCACGCCCATCAACTTGATCATAAGTAGGTACCTACATAGGTATTCATATTCATTTATTTCAAACCATAGGGACTTTTGTGGAAAACTTAGTTACGCCAATACATACAGATGTAAAACCTCTCTAATGATGTTAAGTTAGTGCCTGTAATTTCACCGCCACCCACATCCTTCAAATCCTATCTTCAAGAGCTCTACATCCTTCATGTTTATTGTTAATGTAATAATGAATATCCGAGGCTTGTGGCAAAGGCTTTGACTCGTCTCTGTTCTGATAGCCTTGTCCTGGTCTTGTGTGTGCACTTTTAGATACGCACATGCTATTTTCATGAAGTGGGACATCATGAGTAGGTATTTGATGTAGGTGCAAAAGTTTTCAGAGTCCAGTCCACCAGTTACCAAAACGCACAGGTTATTCCAATGTAGTTTGGTGGCCCAATTTTTACCGAGTGTGAGATCGTAGATTTTTGGAGCTCTGAAGAGGAGTAGGGGAGGACATTTCAAGCAGTTTGACACCGAAACAGTGATAACGATGAATGATTTTAGTCCAGATTTTTATCACGATACATGGAGCGGTTATTTTTGGAAATTCATTGATGCCTCAACACAGGAACTTGGCTAATGCGTGCCCCAAATAGACAAGCCACCCTGCGAGAATGACAGACGGACATGTAAACAAATGTTTTACTTACATAAATACGTAAGGTGCTCCGGGGTAAGATCGGATCTGGGGTAAGATCGAATAAATCAAATATCTCCATAACGTAGGGTATTTTTTGATTCTTGGCAACATTGCCAGCAACGCCATTTTGTTGGGCCCATCCCACTAGTCGCCGCCAGTCGATCGGACCATCAGCGCGCGTTTCATTCACTCGGATATGAAAAGGTACGTAAAATGTGATTTTTTAAGGATCCGGACTTACCCCCGGCAACTTTAATCGTAAATTCTGGTATAACGGCTGTGTTTTTTACGAGTTTTGTGGCTTATCATATTAATGCGGCAACTTGTTTGCTGATTAAAGTGGTCTAGACACGCTAGAACTGTATGTAGCCTGAGATCCGGTCTTTCCCCATCAAAATTTGAATGGGTAAAGTTCGGATGAATTCTGTCCGATCTTTCCCAACTGTAAAATATACACAGTTTCTCAAACTTTTAAAAAAATATTTGAACTAAAAAGGCATTTGCTAGAGGTAGTACCTACCTACGTCGCTAATTTTTTTTTTATTTTATGAACCAATTTGCCTGTTAATTGATCGAGTGAGCGAAGCTAACGAAGATCTTTAGTTTCAACTTGGGTGATTTGGCATTTTATGTATGTATGTATGTATGTATGTATGTTTGTCTGGCCATAACTTTCGAACCGTTGATCCGATCTGCATGAAATTTTATAAGTCGATAGCTTGTACTTGAGAAATTTACTGGTAAGTCTATGAGTAAAATCGGATGAAGGGTTATTAAGTTATGAGGTTTTTAAAGGGGGCAAAAATAAAAAAAGTTACATAAAAAAATCTAGTTACATGTCATATGAAAAGGCTTTGTTTGGACATTCCAAAACAATTTTTACTTTTTTTCTGGGACGCTCGGTTTTTGAGATACAACAAAAAAGTTAAATTAAGATAACCAGCGATCCAAGAGCTCCCATCTCTAAGAGTTTCGTTGGCATCAAAGTTTTTCTACTGGTCGCTCAGTTCCTTTGCTTTTTCTTATTTTTTTTTCTTGAAATAAATTAAGGAGGTACTCAGTTCTCATAAAATGGTGACAACGACCAGGTCTGATGATGGAGCCAAGGTCTGTTCAACGGAACTCTTCAATAAATAGGCCAATAGAGTTGAAACTTGGTAAACGTACCAAGTTGGTAGGCGGTATTCAGAAAAAAGTCCAAAGATAATGTTTGGACTTGCCTCTGACTACCACCTACTCAAAGTTTTGGTGCGTTCATCGGTTCGCATCACGAGATATCAGGTCGGGGCGAACCTCTAGTAAAAGCTAAAAGCTGTAATTATGTATGTACGGTACGTAATCCCATGCACACTTAGCTTGCGCACACTTTTAGCTATGGTGTGTTTTCTTCAGTTTATTTTATTATTTTATATTTATTATTATGCCTAGAAACTACAAATAAAATCTATGCGGGCGACTTCCTACTCAAAAAAAAGATTTGAAGAAATGACTTTTAATAGAAATAAGTAATTTATGGTTAATAATTTATTAACTAGATCTAATTTGCTTCATTGATCAGGCTCGTTAGTTATTAAAACCAACTATGACGTGCTTGCTAAGCCTTTGTATCTCCGTATTCCTACCTACGCACCATAGTTAGAGTTAAGGTGTCAAAGTTTGAGAAACATAGAAACTTCATTTTTTCTGAACTGGGGTAACATCGGATTATAAGAATGAAAAAAACAATATTTTGCCTCTCACTTTTGTCGTTGAAACAGTATCTCGAAAATCGATATTGATGCTTTATTATTGGATAAAACCGGATATTTTCATTATAGGTAGCTTATGTTTGGAGCTACAGAGGCGATTTTAGAATGTAGTCCGATGTTACCCCGTCAAGGTCCGATCTTTCCCGTGGTTTTATAAAAATTACTATCACTTTAATCCCCTATAACTCGGCCACCGTTGTGTTTAGAGGGTTATCGGATAAACCGATTTATAAACCTGTCTTTTATACAAAGCTCTAACTAAATTTTAGGTTCGCCAACATTTTCATAGTCGAGAAAAAAAATATTTTGCAACATACGAATGGTTTGCTAAAAAACCGTCCGGTCTTACCCCGGAGCACCTTAATGCTTAAGTTATGCAACGTTACATGACGCCTTGTTCAACAAGGCTTATTCCACAATCTTCCCCTGTGGGGGATTCTGGACCTGGATTTTGTCCAGAAATCCCCTTCCGGCTTCCAAAAGAGAAGCAAAAGGGATTTCTGGATAAAAGTTCGGTTTATTCCACAATCCCCTGCGATCAACCCCTGCGTAGGGGGATTCTGGACAAACAACTGTTAAATTTGTAGGTAGGTCTACCGGTTAGGTTTCTGTACCTACCTACCTTTTGAAACACAACTTGGATAGGAATATATAGAAAACTCTTAGCCACTCAATCGCCTTGTACAAAATGCTTCGATCAACAATGCAACTTGTATTGTTGAGCGAAGACAAAATGTACAAAAAAAAGTTGTGTAAATAAATCATAGAGAAACAGTTTCTAAAAAAATTAAGAGTTACGTCGACTCTCCTCTAGTTTGCTGGTTTGCGTGTGATTCACATTATAAATTCAAACTTTTATAGTCCAGCTGTAAAATCTCAGGCGAGTTCATCGATTCATTCACATCATAACAATGATGTGGGTGATATAAAACAGACATGGCGGCCGTCGGCCGTGCAAATAAATATTACAATGTTTGTGTTATCATTCGTGTTCGTCGAATCTTTCGTTACCTAAGTATACAAATTGGAATCGCATGTGGCCGGTACCTACTTATATTGCTCTTCTCCGTAGCAAGAGAAATTGTAATGTAGGCACCTAGGTAATTTGTATCCCACCAGGTTCAACTATTGGGTTAGTTAGACGGTAGGAACCAGGCCATAAGTTTGTTGCCTGTTCATCTAAGCTTGGTCGTGTAAAAATGGCGCCTAGTTTCATCTAGCTTTATGAGGTTTCAAAGTGATCCGATTCAATTGAATCTATACCTTTTGACTTTGACTTTGGATCGAGTAGGATGGTAAGGTACCTGATAAGCTGGTTTATACGTCTGAAAACTTAGGTATATGTGATATGTACCAACACCCAATCTTGAATTCAACACTGGCAAGTCTCATAAATACCGCATTGCACTTTTAAGACATTACATTCGTTGTTTATTTATCTATTAGGTAGGCAGATTACCTACACAAAAATAGAGCCCAAAGCATGCCTTGAGTTACATCGATTAAAAGAGTGTGATGACATCGGGATACGTTTTGTCCGATCACAATAATAATACCTATAATGGAAAATGCGTCTGAAACCTGTCGGATATCTCGAGTTTAGTTTACCGTTATGCGTGTCTGTAATCCATCACGAGATTTTGACATGGATTCCGAGGCTTTCAAACTAACGGTAGTGCTTTCAAACTTCAGATTGGCACTAAAAACAGATTTGCTGAATTTAAATGTTATCGTCATGATTAATGGTTTGCCGATCCCTGTTAAAAAATGCTTTTACAAAATTAGCGAGATGATTCATAATTTCATTCAGTCCTGGTATTTTGGTGGCTAAGTAGGTAGGTAGGTAGGTACGTAAGCGTGTCGATAGAAAAGGAGTCTTCCGGAGTAAAAATACTTTCAATGTCAAGAGCAGTTGGGTTAATGCATTTGTCACGTTTCTAATTATATCGACAAGCCGAACATCTATCACACTAAACTATGAATCTGGCTCATAACTTTGTCTGTTTATTTACGCTTTCTTTGCCAATATAACCAATTGATTAACTAAATTCGCTGTAGCTCTAGTTAATCTAAAATACACATCTACCTAATCGTTGTTAAAATTAGGTATCCGTCATGGAAAGTCACTGACCTAGTTACAAAGAGCTTTTTATTTTATTACAATAAGTATAACAACTTTTTTTAACTTTTGAAAGTTTGTGTGTTTAAAATACACACAATATTTCAAAAGTCAGGTAATTGTATTCACATTACAGCTTTCACAGCTCAGTTGGCAGC
Organism: Chloroclysta siterata; assembly: GCA_932294275.1. NCBI lineage: Eukaryota > Metazoa > Arthropoda > Insecta > Lepidoptera > Geometridae > Chloroclysta > Chloroclysta siterata. The sequence continues at coordinate 1,833,034 of OW028600.1, forward strand.
AGCTGCGCCGTAGGCCGTGGGTTCGATCTAGACTGAGAACAAATTGTGTGATGAACATAGATGTTTGTCTGCGTGTTTTAGTATTATATCAACTATCTGGTTTCCATAGTACCTATAAGCTTTGCTTAGTTTGGGAATAGATAGTGCTGTGTGGAAAGTCCATCAATATCTATTATTTATTTATTTATTACCCACCGAATTTAATGATACCTTGTCTTGCAGCTTCTATCCAGCTGGCTCCTGGTGAGTCCCGCTCAGGGTCTGGTGGAGGATCCGCCGGCTCTGGCTACGAGAGCGACCTGCGGCACTCCAGTTCCGACGGCAGCTGGGACCCGAAGCCAAGAAAATGCGGAATCTTCACAAGACAGGTGAGTTTTTACCTATTTTTTCACAGCTGGTCTTTAACGAAATGCACGACCTACCTATATTTATTTGGGAAACAAACATTACTTACTATATTATTAAGTATATTATTATATTATTATTTAAGTTTTACAAAAACCAGCGAAGTTTCTAGAGCATGTGAACAGACTGACAAAAAATTTCAATTATAGTATACAAATTGATTGAAAATATATAGAGAAAAACAAGATATCAAAAACAAACATACTTAATAAAAATACACAATCAAACCTAAACAAAATAAAATTATTTTTCATACTCATTCTGGGATGATTTACTAGTAGTAGCCGCCTTTCTTGCATTAATATCGCGTGTCAAAAGCTTAAGATAATCTGTAAAAAAAAATGTTAACAACCTGGCAACATTCCACAACATATTAGACATGGGCGTTTTCGTTTTTTCCCGCAAACGGTTATCTAACCGATATACAGTTTGCATATCGATATAGAAAACGGTTTTCTGATATCGATATCAGCCGTAGGCGTTAACATGATATTTAGTTATGGCAAACTAACAACGAAACGACAAACGCAAACTATTTGGCTATGGTTACGTCATATTCGCTTCATCTCTTTTTTACCAGTAAAACAATTCATTCTTAGAAAGGGAGGTAGCGAATATCAATTGGTGTTTGTTTCATATCGTTTGGTTTGTGAAGTTTTCGTTTTGTTCGTGTCTTTATTATGTAACAGTTGAGGTTTTGAATAGTTTTTATGATATCGGATATGTTGATATGAATATCGATATGGTATGATATCTAACCCATATCCGATATACGTTACGTTTTGATATATCCGACTCATGTCTACAACATATCATTCGTTCTTTCGCGCGTAATCGCGGCGTCTGCGTTTTCACGCTATTTACAAAACTTTTGGAAAAAAGTTAGTAATAAACTAGTAAAGTGTGTTATTTTCATCAACATTCATCATGCCCAAGCGTAGGGCTTCTTATCCAGACAGAAAAATACTAAAGTTGGAGAGGAAATTTAAGAATATATACCTTTATACTTTGAAAGGAAGGTAAGAATTTGTAGACTATTTACTAAGTTTGGTTTGTATTGGTTAATGTACAATACATTTCGTGCCTAGCCGACGTTATTTACACGGAAAATAGTCCTGTTATGAGGCGTAATTCTTTAGCACACGGTAATGCTAATTTGCCGGCCGGCCATTATGGTGCTGGCTGAAATCAAAAATTACGATTAACTTTATTGCACAAATCAAAGTGAACTCTTAGAATTATTCCTAATAACCTACAGGTTATCAATTACATAATTGTGTGACAATGTATGTACGTTCCCGTTGGGAAGGCTATGTTGAAGCTGATGACAACTTCAGGCTAAAGGTTATCTTGTTCCTATTAACTGGTGAACACACATTTAACCAGTATGGGTAAGCCGGCTGTCCCCTGCCATGTAAAGAGTTAACCTACATGTAATCAAATACATTATTGTGTGACAATATGTACCTTCCCGTTGGGAAGGTTATGTTTAACTCAAAATATCAATAATAAATTATATTGCAATACCTACATTTTATCTAATGCATATTGTGTGACAATATGTGCCATCCTGTTAGGAAGGTAATGTGAGCTCAAAAAATCAAGATGAATTATATTGCAATACCTACATGTAATCAAATTGCATATTGTGTGACAATATGTAACATCCCGTTGGGAAAGTAATGTAAGCTCAAAGAATCCAGATGATTTATATTGCAATACCTACATGTAATCAAATTGCATATTGTGTGACAATATGTAACATCCCGTTGGGAAAGTAATGTGAGCTCAAAGAATCAAGATGAATTATATTGCAATACCTACATGTAATCAATTGCATATTGTGTGACAATATGCACCTTCCCGTTGGGGAGGTTATGTCAGCTCAATGGATCGAAATAAATACAATTATAATTTACATATTTATAAACAAATAATAAATATAAACAATATTGCATAGTTATTGCAATTTTACACTCTCTATGAGAGGAAGAAGTAAAGGAAGATCTTTTAAGACATTAGACTTGATATACATTTTTCAGAACAATAATGTGTTCTAGAATTGGATCTAATCCAGTTTGAATGCCTGGAGCAGAGGACCCCTGGCACTTTGAATCCTGATGTTGAAATCCGTGAGACAGATATCACAGATGCAGAGACAGATTCTTCAGAGGAGGCACTCATAGCAGAAACCTTGGGAGAGCCTACCTAAGATAATGGCTATAGTGATGAAAATCATCCTTATTTGGCATTGGTGATGGAGACCATTCTAAAAAAGGATTTACAAAGGCAGAGAAAGAGAAAATTGTGGATAAAATTGTGGAAAATTCCAAATAATTGCTAGCTACTACAGGCACCCAAACTAAACATAGAGCTGACCGGTAATCTGACACCAGCAGGCAAAAGCCAAGATGAGCTGTTGCAGGAGCATCAGCAAGTGCTGGGACAGTCAGCTGCTAAGCTTGCTCAAGCTATACAGTCTTATCAAGAAAATTGTTTTCTTGAGGCTTTATAGAAACAAGGAGAATCCTCCTCGTTCAATTTGTAATATCCATTTTCAATATACAGACATTTGCAGAAAGCTCATAAGTCCATCCTTGGACAAGAACTTAATGAAATCCTTGAAGAAAAGCTGGAGGGGAGAAAATTTTGATTCAAACTTGGAGGACTCTGTGAAATCTTTATCTTAAAAGGCTGTAAATCTTATTAAACCATGAAATGCAGCAAATATTACTAACAAAAGAGGCTCAATCAGTATCACAGCCAAGGCCTATGAGGGGCTTATCACTAGCACCCTCAGCAACAATAGGCATACAAGCCCACAGATGGCCATCATCAGGCAGGCCCATCCAACAGAGGGCATACAAGATATCCTTAGAGATATGTTTTGCTGGTAGATTGTGGTATTTCAATGTGTGTTGAAATAGAATTACTTAAGAACCCACCATTTTTGAATACTTTATGGCATAAGATACCTTTTTAAGTTTTGCTGGAGCAAACATTATAAGTGCAATAAAGTTAAACTGATTATATCAGGAAAACTTATGATGGAGACTAAAATTTTAAAAACTTAAATATTGGGGCAATTTCATGATGCTGTATATTTAGCATATTTTATCTGAATAAAGTTTAATAACTTATCTGTTTAAACTGGAAGATATGACTGTTAGTAAATTACTCTCAAGAAAAGACTATACTATGTGCACAATAGAGTTGAAAAATGGTTATTATTTAGTCCAATTAACTCATATCATGATATATTTCGATTTGGGTTTATGTGTGATATTATGTGAAAACCACAATACTTACTATAAAAGCTATAGAATTGTAATTTATTTCAATAATTACATTTGCCTGGGAGCTTCATATCATGAATGTATAACAAATATCATGATTGTGTATAAGCTATTAAATGTTTTGGCTTAGTTATTAAAACTGATTGTAGTAAAATCATCACATCAAGTATTAGGAAATTTTCAGGCTTTGGATCAAATTTAATTCATAGGACAGAGTCCTATAAAAAAGAAAGACATAACTTATAAATAAATTCTTAAAGTATTAATGATCTATTAGAAATTTTGCCATATTATTAGGCAGTCTTGGGTCAGTTTATATTATGTCTTTGCTATGTTTACACAAAAAATTTAGCTTTGGAACGTAGTGGGGGATCTATGATTACCATTGGAAATATGAAAGCAGTTATTCAAATTATACCATTGGAAATATTCAAATTATTTTGTGGCAGAAAAATATATGTTTGACAGCAGTCTGTAATAAACAGCAAGAAGTAGTTGAAACCTACAAATTTCAATAGATTTATGGATTTTTATATGATACTTTAAATCAAAGGATAATACCTATAGAATCAAATTTTGACATGTTTGCTTCTCACTCAAGTTTAAAATTTTACAAATATATTGACATGGAGACCCTTCTGGATGGAATGTAAATGCCTTCACTATTAAAAGAAGTTATTATTTATGTTATGCATTCCCTTAATTTTGAAAATCTAACAAAAGATTAGAAAAGACAAGGTTTTGGTATTGTAGTGCATCCAAATTGGCCTACCCAGATTTGGTACCCTTTAATGAAGTTTGTAACAGTAATTATTGAGTCATCATCAAAGTATAGCTTATTACAATATTACAGTTGTATTTAAAAGTGATGGTGTATTGCAAAACAAATAATCAAGATCTAGGTAATGTGTGCCTAAAGTATTATCATATTTATAATACAATAATACAATATAAAATCATTTAATTATGCCACACATAAATACAATTTATAAAAAATACAAGAAAAGACATTAAAAGTAGGTGACAGAAATGTGCTGTCATTCAGCATAAACGCTATAGCAGCATACGCTACCATAATGCTGTTCTTCCGTGACCAGTACGCGACAACGCAACAACTGCGTCATCCATGTCATCGTCAGGAAATAATAATAATATTCTAGTTAAAACTATATATTTAATGAAAATTTTCAATAAGGGGACCTCTTACCAAACATATACCTAACTGCCATCGTTCGGAACATTCTCTCATAATAGGTAATGATATTATGAGTATTTGAATTTAATATTAAATACACATTGTGAATACACATTGGTATATTACAAACTAATAATTTTTTTTATTTTTATTTTTATTATTATTTAGTAAGGTTTTATTCTTTGAATGTCAAGGAGTGCAGTGATCTGTACAATGTATTACCGATAAATAACTATTGACTATTGCACATTGGTTTTTGAAAGATTATTCAATTTAGGGCCATTTGCACCTAAATGTATGCTCACTTGGTACCCAAATATTGTTCTCACTTTTTTAAAGTTTCTTCTTGCAGTTTAAGAAACTAACCAAAATTACAACCTACAGCTCTTACAACAGGTCAAAGAGTTCCGACATTCAGGGACGAGGAGGAATCATTTGATTACTTGTTTCTAAGTTTTAAAGACCCCTTTAGGAGAGCCACTTCCCAATGAATATTATAATCAGGTGGCTTAAACAAGTTATGAAATACAGTAGAGTTGACATTTCAATTTTCACCTCTCATTCTACTTACAGTAGATAGCATGTTGAAAGCAGTAGGCTATTCCAGTAGCTTTGCAGGTCAATGGCTTTTGCAAAGCATTATAATAGGCCACTACAAGGTAGTGTTAATGCTCAACTTTCAATTGCAAATGTTTAGTTTATGTTATTATATATTTGTAGTTCCTCTAATCAGAAGTAGAAACTAGACATATAAGCATTAAGTTAACAATTACTAATGCTATGTATTTTGCTGTGATTTCAAGAATAATGATAATTTGGTACTAAGGATTAATGTTCCTGGATCTCAGTTGTTCCTTAATTGTGGTTTATTCCTTTTGAGTTTGTGATTTAGTAGATTTTATCTACCTTTAAGTTAAAGGAACTTAATTATTAAGACAATATAATTAGTTAGTCGTTAGGTTTAAAAAACACTCATTGTTTTTATTTAATAATGTTGATTTTTATATTCTATGTTCATCCCTCTAAACATCTACTAGTAAATCATCCCAGAATGAGTATGAAAAATAATTACAGGATTAAACGAACTCACCTGAGTGATGTTCTATCCTGATTATTTAAGTACTCATTCTGGGATGAGAGAGTCCCACCCTCCCAACAGCTATGACCATCATAGCTTCCCATTGATAGGCTAATATGCTTATCTGAACTTTAAACGTAATGATATGTTGTGGAATGTTGCCAGGTTGTTAACATTTTTTTTTACAGATTATCTTAAGCTTTTGACACGCGATATTAATGCAAGAAAGGCGGCTACTACTAGTAAATCATCCCAGAATGAGTACTTAAATAATCAGGATAGAACATCACTCAGGTGAGTTCGTTTAATCCTGTAATTTTAATGGTCTAAAAATGTCTTTTCGGAACTCCACTGCAGTCGATTGGAATATATCAATGGGGGTAAATCTAGAGTTGTGAATATCACAAACTCTATAAGTAAACATATTTTTATTATAATTCGTCTTAGAAGAAGGCACAAAGATTTAATATAGTCCCAAAAGTTATTACTCGAGTGAGGTAATAACTTATAGGCGTCCAAAATGTTTTCTTTTTTCTAGTCGAGAGTCGGGGGCAAAATAGATAAATACTACGAACCAAAAATAAGTATAAAAATAAAATATTGCTGAGGTATTCTAACTACACCAAAGATCACTGCACCTGCCAAATTCTAAATTGTGTTGGCGGGTGGGTATCAGATGAGCCGCACAAAAATTCAAGTCTCCTTTAAAAGTATGGACGAGGATCCAGGCTTAAATAAAACTTTCGTATCTGCTCACAGGCATCAGCTAGAATGTAGGAATAGCTGCCGACCAGCTGATGATTGGCAGTCAACGGCACTGTTCTTAATGGAAAATAACTTAAAATAGTTCATATTAAAAATATGCCTAACTGCCTCTAATAAAATGCACGTGCAGAATTAAGTTTTGAACCCACGTTACAGATTTCAGGAAAAATCTCCTCGTACATCCTATGCCCTACCTGCGGGTATGAAACTCCTCTGCCTTTGGGAGGCATATCAGCTCTGCCCTTGAACTACGTACTGCTGAGGAAGATGGCAGCGTCTCAAGACGAGAGCGGCGTCAAAGTGCTGTGTGATCTTTGCAGCAATGATAATAAGGTGAATAGTCGCTGTAATTTTACCTTCAGTAGGCGTTATAAAATAAATAGGTAAATAAATATTGGTGGACTTTCCACAAGTTATGTAACACATTGTAGCAACTTATTCCTTATCCATCAATTAGTTCACGTAGGTACCTACTCTACGTATGTGACACAACACACTAGTGCACCAAAGAAAAATGATCGAGTTTTTTTTACTTTGATGCTACTTTTACCATCTTCAGAAAAAGTTAATTTCACAAAATTCCGCTGGGCGCAAGCTGAACTTCAAATAGGTAATAAATCAGTGACGAATTTCTCGTACAATGGGAATCACTTCACATTAAGGTTAAGTTAATGAACGTAAGAGTATTTTAAGACGCCACGTGGGGAGTCACTCATCCGTACAAATTCGCTTGAAACACGAACGATTTCAACAAATTACCATTTTGGGTGTAACGCTACATTATTTCAAAGCTTTCTGGTATTTTCGGTATTATCCATCACCTGCAAGTTACTGCATCATTGGATGCGTGTGTGGTGGCGTCGTAATAGGATATATTTGAGAATTGTTGATCGAAGATTTGAGATCAATAAGATTTTCGTAAATAATTTAAATCTTTATAACCTATGCAGCTGCCGATTCTCAATATGCGTTATTTTGTAGCCCTGCCCAGTGGCGTAGCTATCGTAGGGCCAGGTATTGCAGTGCACCAGGGCCCCGGAGCTCAGGGGGCCCTTAGCTTTGAAAAGAGAGTATCAGCCAGCTCCCGAAGCTAGAAAACCTTGAGCCTGCTAACTTTTTTTTTCAATGATTTATTTTATATTTTATAAGTTCAAGCTATGAGGAAAGAGGGGGTGAGGGCCCGATTCTTTCTCTGTGCACCGGGGCCCTTGTCCACCTAGCTACGCCACTGGCTGCCTCAGCCTACCAGTCATCATGCCATCATGCCAGAAACTCCAGACAGCCTAACATTGTTTTTCTAATTTGCAGGCAGAAAGCCGCTGCAACCAATGCTTAGTTAGCATCTGCTCGTCTTGCGGAGAGTCCCATGGCAGGCAAAAGGCCACATCCCGGCATTCTCTGTTGCCAATAGACCCCTCTCCACCAAGCTACTGCAGCCAGCATCCTCGCTCCGAGCTTAATGTCTACTGCGCTACTTGCCAGCAGGTAAGTTTATACTGAAGCCAATTGAACGCACCAAACTTGTAACTATTATAGCACCAATCATCAACTGCAGTAGCCTGCCCCCTTAAGTTTCCAGGAACGGATACGAGCCTTCTTCATCCGACGACTACGTGTCATACGCTGCAAAGTACTACCTACTAGTACCAGTAGAGTAGAGTTCTAGATATTTATGTAGCTACCTACTTATTTTTGTTGTGCTGTTGAGTCGAGTGGTCTGTGTAACAGCAAAGGCCTCCTCCTCCGCCTCCTATTTTGGGGTTTTCTTGTCCAGAGGGCATAATACGAGTTTAGTGCCGATCGTCGATCGTTACGATACACCGAATTTTCTATGAAAATAAATCAACGGCATCTAGCGTATTCTTTGCGAAGCTATGCGAATCGAAGAATAGGTACGCTAGATGCCGTTGATTTATTTTCATAGAAAATTCGGTGTATCGTTACGATGATCGTTACGATCGACGATCGGCACTAAACTCGTAATAAGCCCTCAGGTCTTTCAAATTGGACAAATTCGTCATTCCATCTCCTAGTCGGCCTGTCTTTCTTCCGTTTCCCATATCGATCGATCGCCTATTTTTCGTTGATCGATGAATACTAACTTGCAGGTGATATGCCGCGACTGCTGCGTGGTCGCGCACAGCGGACACGCGGCGTGCGGCGCGGCGCGCGCGGCGGAGGAGCGCGTGCGGCGCCTGCGCGACGCGGCGCAGCGCGCGCTGCACGTGCCCGACCACGTCGCGCTGGCCACGCGCGCGCTGCACTCGCAGGCCTATGAGATCGATGTAAGTGATCTCCATTCTAACTGTTGAAGGGCTTTCCACAGGTAAAATGCCGCTTATGGAGTCAGGATCAACAGATATTGTATTGTAATTGGGATCCTGAAGATCTAGGAGTAAATAACGTAGTTGTGTAAGGTTCGTAGTTTTCACATAACACGCTTCCGTGGCATTTTAAGATGTGTTTACTTAACTCATATACTCGCAGTAACTTCACTTTAAGCTGTGACTTGGGTACAACACAAATGCCAAATTGTACTTAAATGACATAAAATGAATAAATTCATAGGCTGTCAGTAGAACGTATTTTAACCGGTTCGGCTATCATCACTTTATCGTTTCGTATCCCCAGTCACAAGCAGCCCAAGTGGAAGCCGAGATCCAGACCTGGGCTGAGCAGTACCGGCGGGCAGTAGAAGCGCACGCTCGGGCGCTGTGCACGGCGGCGACGCGCGCCAGGCAGAGGCATCGGCAGAGGGTTGAAGAGACGCACCGTCAGCTGGAGGAGAGAGCACGGCACGCGAAGGAAGCCGTGGACTTCACTGAAGAGGTATGTGACATGGATCGTAGGTGCTAGACCATTCCGTTAATTATTTGTGCAGTTTTAGCCGGTTCGACCCAATCTGTGCGGCATATCCCAATGATCACAACACTGCATACTCCTAGACACCAATCTACAAGAGTCCGTTTAGATTTAAAACTACGTCACCAAGATTGGCTACTAGCTCACACGAACTTACCGTAATATTAGCTCCTGCCCGAACTTTGCAGAAAGTTTGAAGTCCTATTTATATTTTTGCAGCTGCTTGCGCAAGGCAAAGAAGCGGAGCTTCTCTCACTCAGTGGACCAGTTCTGAGACGCCTGGAACTGCTCACGGAGACTCCAGCAGGAGACGCGCCCAAGATGGAGCTCCGGTTTGCACCGAAAGCCCCTGCTTCGCTGGATTCCACTCTGTTCGGGAGACTGCTGACACAAGCACCGGATCCGGCCACTTGCGTGTTGAGAACTGATGGTAAAGAAATGTGCTACTTTACAGTAGGTCTACCATTCTAACTAGTGCATTAAAATAAGTATGAACACTTGTCAAAAAATAAGAAAATGTAGGTACATACATTTTTACTACAGTAGTGTGGGTAAAGTCACGTAAAGTCTACTAGAAATTGTATTAAGACTCATTATAAGTGGGCTGTAAAGTTCTTCTATGAGTTATTTAATAATAAAGATCTTTAAACCGAAGTCAAACGATGAAAATTTAAGGACACTTTAAATTCATCAAAATAAAATACAGCAAGTCATTTTTGCTTCTCTCGTTGTGATATCTATGTTATATTCAGGGTTCCAAGACCTGAGAGTGAACTGCCAGCACGAGGTGGTGATGGAGCTCCGAGACAGTAGCGGCGAAAGGATCTGGTGTGGGGGCGAACAGGTACCTCTACCTATCTATAGGTAAAGCACAAGCCAATGCATTGAGTAATTTAGCAGCTCAATTATTGCGACGGTTCTTACGACGAAGGTTCAAAATAAAAAAAAAGAACCCCCATTTTACTAGACTGTTCGTTCTGAAAGAAACGGTGACCATCAGGAACCAGAATGTGACACACATGACTTACCATCTCCTTACCTACAGGTATGCGGGTACTTCCGTCGCCGTGACTCTAGCGCCCGCCCTGCATCAGCCGGGGTCAACGACCGCGGTGATGGCTCCTACAACATCTCGTTCACTCCTCCGGCGCCCGGCGCCTACCTGCTAGCTGTCACTTTAAACAATATTCCAATCCAGGTATGAATAAAAAAAAAAGAACAACAGAATCTTGAAGAACCTACTTTGTCTTCCCTTTAAGATCCCTTAGTGATTTGAAGCTACCTTGCATGCAGGTAATAAAACTGCATTTGGTAAACAACGTGTAACAATATACCCCTATACCCCCGAAAGCAGGGTATTCTGCAGGTCATGGCGAACTACTTTTGTTTTACGACTTTTGAAATTTCGTAGTTTTTCATTCATGAAATGCATCATAAAAGTACCTCCAATACGAAACTAAACACACCATGAGGCAGCCCTATTCACAGCAGTTTGTACGTTCCGTGTGTGCGTTCCTTGATGCTTACGTGAACAGTATCAGGGGTGTCGTAAACTGAGACAATATTAATTTTACTTTTGTATGGGAATTTCGAAAACGATATATTCAACCTTTGCACACGTCAAAGTATTCTAGTGCTTGGTCTGATCATTTGGTCTTTGGCCTTATTGGGGTATTATGTTACACGTAGTATAATGGCGTTCGGGCGTGCCTTTGTCTACCCCCTGTACCTTGTTCTTTTTTTATTACCAAAACTAGTAAATTTTTTTGGTAAGAAAACTTTTTTGTATCAGTTAAGTAGGTAATTATACCGGACCTTTGTACTTAATGTTGTTTTCGAAACTAGTTTTTTGCTATTTCTAATAACCTATGTAGGTAGCGAGAGGTTGTTAGCGTCTAAGCGTGAAGATAATACTCCTTTTTGGATAACTACAGATAAACTCTAGGTACATTAATTTTCCAGGGCAGTCCCTTCCCATGCTGTGCCCGCACCGCGAAGGTGCATTCAGGGCAGTTCCATTGCTGCGCCTTCTGCTCTTCCGGAGGCAAACGCGATGCGACCTGTGGATGTGGTGCGACCATGCCGGGGGGTTATAAAGGTAAGTTGTGGATGTGTTGGCTGGTGTCAGCAGTACCTGCTACAAAAAAAAGCATTAACGAAGTTGGTAACCAAATCCTTTATACAGTTTTATGGAGGTGTTTTACTTATTCATAATGAACCTGCTCGACCCCCACTTTCCCCTAAATGCCTCACTTAATTATAATTGGACGCCCCATAGCATGTGGTTGGTCTAAAAAAATGCTTTTAACGAATTGATTTACTAATTTATCTTAATGTTATCCGAATTAATTTTTTATAATTATTAATGAATAGGTATTCCAAAAAAATTGGAATAATATGTAATATGTGATATTATGATTTATTGTATAATATTTTTTATTAAGTACAATGTACCACTTAAACCCTGACTTGTAATAATTTTGATTATCAATATATTGATTATCTGGTTTTTCCAGGCTGCGGGCACGGGCACGCGGGCTGGCCGGGCGCGCGGCACTGGTCGTGCTGCGGCGGCACGCAGCGCCGCTCGGCGTGCGAGCCCGCCGCGCGCCCGCTCGCGCCGCCGCCCACGCTCTACCAGTTCTCATTGTGATCATTACCAATAAACATGTTCAACTATGCTTTGTTTTTATTATACCTACCTTTAAATGTTGGAAGATTTCGGCACGATCATCAGGTGAAATCTATATTATCTACACTATTATTTTATAGAGGAAATATTTGTATGTTTGTAACGAATAAACTCAAAAACTGCTGGTTCGATTTCAAAAATTCATTCACCAATAGAATGCTACATTATCTCTGTCCACCTGTGCGAAGCCAGGACGAGCCGCTAGTCAAAAATATACCTAAAATAAGAGTAGAGCTCTTTGTGAAGAACTCGTCCGGGGAAGTACTACCATGATGCCTTTTTCTGCAGCCAAGCAGCGTTGCTGTTTCGCTTTGAAGAGTGTAGCATATAATATAAGGCTTAACATCTGTATGCCTCAAGTTGATGGACGCAGGGCAGTGCATCGTAGGGCTCGTTTCTATCGAGAGTGACTTGGGATGCGATGCTTTGTAGGTGATGGTTACCATTTAAATGTAGGTATCATACAAAAAAGGCATGACGTTACTAAAAACTTAATACCAAATATGGTAAACAAAGCTAAGAGTTGGCTTACTGATGTACCGACCCGACTTAGCATGGGATGAGGGCAGGAAGATAAATAATATTTAAACCAAATAATAATTAAAACGATTTATTCCTTCATTTACACTTTACTATACCAAAAAAATTATTGCTTACGTTACAGATACAACATTAAGCTTTTATAAAATTCATCAAAAAGGGACTTTTCGAACTACAGTATAACGCAGGTACCTAGATATTTGTGGCTTCTAAGGCAAATACAAGAGCTAATGTACCTCTCGCTCGCACGTTCGACATGTTGAAAGATATAAAATCACTGAACCCATTTTCGAAAAATCTCAATCAACCATTTTGTGTGCAATCACATCGCACACGGTTTAGTAAAAATTTCATTTTATCGATACAAGTTTTCCTACTCAAAAGTTTGCTTTACTAGTTTTCTTACAAACTTTTGTGTAGGAAAACTTGCAACGAGCGCGAGCGCGAGGTACCTACATTAGCTCTTGTCTTCGCCTCAAGTTGTTTGTCTCATCGAATCATGCTCAGCTATTTATAAATGAGCAACTCATCTCCTTATTACAAAACTAGCGACCGGTGCGACAAGTGTAAATAGACAATTATTTAAACAAGGCATTCCAATACTTGTACTTAAAACTTTAGGGTGCTAAAGTACCCATCAATATGAATAACTTTTTCTGAGGAACCAACACTGTAAACGCGAAAAAAAAGCAGATGTTTCATACAAAAGATCAACCTTGCTAAAATGTATGAAACAGCTGTTTCTTTCGCGTTCACAGTGTTGGTTCCTTAGAAAAAGTTATTCATATTGATGGGTGCTTTAGCCCCCTGAAGTTTTTAAACACAAGTATTGGAACACCTTGTATATAGGCATACCTGTCGCGAGTTACGTAACAGAGGCTTGAAACCTAATTCACAACGATCGATTCTACTGCTCATTCATTCATTTTTTTCGTATCACCAGATTGTAGATAGGAATTAGATATGAAGTTTACCGACGCATTTATCTAGGGGCAACTTATCGATTTTTCGACAAATGAGACACCAAATTTTCCAATTATTAAAACTTTTGATAGGTAATTCGAAATAAAGATATTATTTTTCACATAATTTTGTCATTCTGATATTACACAGAAGTTTTTTTTTCATTTGACACTAAATGTAAGATTATCAGTTAAAATTTCACCCAGATCGAATTCAGTAGACTAACGGCCGATTTCTGAAAGCTCGATCAAACGTAATCAGAAGTCAAATCACTTGCTATTTCAGCTATTACATCAAATTTAACTGAGATAGCAAGTAACTTGACATCCCATTAGGTTTGATAGAGCTTTCAGATAGCGGCCGGTTTGAGTAGTGACACTAAGTGCCTTTACACACGTCCCGGTGGCCGGGTACCCGGCAACCGGTACGTGTGAAAAGACACGTACGCGCCGCGGCATCGGCCGCCGAAACGCCAATTTTCAATGACAAATGTAATTTGTAAATTTTATAGTAAATTACCTTATTTTAAAACTTCTGTAAAACGTTATAATCCAATTTAAATACATATGATTAAAAAACAAATTAAAAACTGTGTTTTGAAAATTATAGTAAAATCTGTTTTACGATATAAAAAGTGAATAAAAAATATGGTAAACGATATCTGGGTTTAAAAATTCTGAATTCTATTTTTTGACAGATTTAATGGTAACCTTATCTAGGTCATATCTACGATCTTTCGAGCTGATTTCACCATGCTGTGTTAGATTAACAAAGGATTAAAGGGCCGTTAAATATAGCAAAATGTACGCGTTTGACATCTAAGGTTAGATTTAACGGCCTGTTAATACTTGATTAGTAACTAACAGGGCATGGTGAAATCAGCTCTTATAGTATAAAGACTTAGCCTTGATCTGAACGCACAAAGCTTAGGTAAGTGTAAACTCAATTGCATAGAAAACTATAAGGCGAAGACAAGAGCTAATGTACCTCTCTCTCGCACGTTTCGACATATTGAAGGATATAAAATCACTAAAGTTTGCATGAGTACGAAAACTAGTAGGTACCTGAAGCAAACTTTTGAGTAGAAAAATTGTATCGATCAAAATGAAATGATTACTAAATTGTGTGCAATGTGATTGCACACGAAATGGTTATTTGCGATTTTTCGAAAATGAGGGTAGTTAATATCTTTCAACGTGTCGAAACGTGCAAGCGAGAGGTACATTAGCTCTTATCTCCGCTTTAAGAACCAGAGGCATTATTCTCTATTGCCAAAGCAATCGCGTTACACAGATACGACTAGACAGCGGCGGGAAATCCGTCAAAACCGTATTCCCTATGACTTAGTTGTCATTCCTAGTTGTCATTCTTAGTTCATTTTTTGGTTTATGAATCGCGTTTGCGTTTAGACCACGCTGTGACGTCAGACGGTTATAGCACGGAATCTCCTATGTCATAGAGAATAATGCCCCAGACTGTTATTCTACAAAGCATGCGTCAGCGTTGACGAATGAGCGACAACGCAGCGTTGTACGTTTCGATCAAGGGAATAAGTAAATAGATTCCTTCTAGACCGTTTTGCTTCATCGTGGGTGTCATAGGCACTTCTATTAAGACGCAGGTAACTGTCAAACAACTTGTAGCTCGCAAATTTCAACATTTTTCAAGAAAAAAAAATCACAGCATGTAATTCTGTCAAAAAAATCAAAATATTACTATTTAATTTGTACTAAGTATTATTGGTAGAAAGTTTTCGAATTTAAACAAACTCATTAGTAAGGAAATTTGTTTAGATCAAAGTGATACATTTTTCATAACTACCCTCAGAGATTTTATATTTTCAGATATGTAAAAAAATGACAACGAGAAGTTCTTTGACGGTTATCTGCATCTTATGTCATTGAAAAACATAATGCGCCACAGACGTAAGAAATAAAGAAGCAAAACGGACTTTTTAAAATCTCACGATCACAAAATGTGCTTACAACGTTCAGAAGGAACTAACTTTTGCAAAATATCACAGATTTGTATCACATCTGCAAAAAACTAGTAAAAACTTCACACAGATCATCCCTTTAAGAGTTTTATTTCTAATTAAAATTAGCTTACTTATAATTATAACATTCTACAACAACACACACCAAGATGTAGAGACACAACCTTTTTTCAATAATAAATTATAAAACGTAACATTAATAAGATTTTTAAAATTCTATTCATGCTATTTAAAATGTTTTTAGTACTAATAGCTGCACCTGTAGCTTTTGTATCTATTAAGAGAGTGGCACCCGTCAAACATCTTTATATCTTCAAAAATGCTGGAATGTGCGAGCGAGACGTTGTTTGACGGTTGTCTGCGTCTTAATGCAAACTGGACCAAAATCCGTTCAGTACTTCCGAGTTCAGCATATAAAGATAGATAGTCAGAGGTTTTCCTATAATATGTATGTGAATGTGGCGCTTATAATTTCATTCACAGTATAAAATAAATACGACACGCGCAATACGATGAAATTATTCTATAAAATTTATTTGCTATTACGATAGTAATACTAAAATTATTTATGCTAAAGAAGACGATATAGAAGATTTTATTCTTAATACAATTTAAAACTCTTAGTTATTGCAAAGTAATTGAAGTGGCAATTTACACTTTTAAACAAAACTGGATATATTTTAAAAATTGCCAAGCTGCTTTCTTTAAAAGCTATGAAGACAGAGGATTATTACTATTTTTGTACCAATCTTACTAAAACATTTAATTTGAAAATTAAATGTTGGCGCCATTGAAAACCAGCGCTGCTGTATTTTGCTCGTATTTTTGTCGTCACATAAGTTGTAACAGCTTTTTTGTATAGTTGCTCTTAAGAGACAAAATAAATATTTTTATACAACGTGTAACATAATACCCCTATAACCCCGGAAACAGGGTATTCTACAGGTCATGGCAACCAACATTTGTTTTACGACTTTTGAAATTTTGTAGTTTTTCATTAATGAAATGCCTCTTAAACGATCCTCAAATATGAAACTAAAAACACCATGAGGCAGCCCTATTCACAGCTGTTTGTACGTTCCGTGTGTGCGTGACCTTGGTACTAGCGTAAACAGTATCAGGGGTATTGCAAACTGAGACAATATTAATTTTACTTTTGTGTAGGAATTTCGAAAACGATATATTCCAAACTTTGCACACGTCAAAGTATTCCAGTGCTTGGTCTGATCACTTGGTCTTTGGCCTTATAGGGGTATTATGTTAACGTTGTATTCTATTCTAAAAGGGCGGTATACGTGCATGCAATTTTCGTTACCCGGCTTGTTCATACGCTTATACTACATATCATAAAGTGAAAGAGAGAACAATTGTAACTCAAAAACACCTCAAAGTTTTAACTCAATACTCTATAAATGGTCCTGCAAATTGTTTAGTTTGATAACAAATTCTTCAATTTTAGATGATTTTAAATACCGTTCAGAAATTTTCAGAGAGAGTACAATTTAACAGAAGAAATCGTTCTCAAAGTTCCAACGCAATAATATTTAAATGTTCCTGTAAATTGTTAATTTTGATACCAAATTCTTCAATTTTAGGTTATTTTAGATACAAATTATACATTCAAAATATACGTTACATTATGGTCTCAGTAGTTACAGGCCCATCGCTGGCACGGGAGTGTAGGGCACAGGGCTGGGGGCGGACGCTTGTCTCACGCTCATCTCCCAAGCGTCTAGCAGCTGTCCCACTGAACAGCTTTTCGGTAATCTGTGTTATAAAATTGTGGCCTTAAAAAATGTAAAAGATAAGCAATACAAAAAACCTAATTGTGGACATTTTATGCCGGTAGGTACAGACCGACCTAGCGAAAGCACGCGAAGGTGGGTGGGTACCGCCTTCACCGCTGTGTACATAAACAAAGTGCGAGCACGACAGAAGGCACTCGCACGCCTCGCCTTATGATTCTTAATATATTCAGTGATTTTATATCTTTAAAAATGTAGAGAGCGGAAAGTAACCTGGCACAGCGGGCGTCCATAGCTGCGAGCACGGTGTGCAGGAAGGGCGAGGAGGGGGCGTGCTTGGGGCGGGGGCGCGCGGGGGGCGCGGCGGGGTAGTCGCGCGGCACCACCACGTGCACACTCGGCACGCACGGCAGGCGCGCGTCGTCCAACTGCGCGATCAGGGAAATGGCGCCCTTGCCGCCGCTTAGCTGCATCGGCTCTAATGAAACCTGGAATCAGTATAGTCACAGGTTACACACCATATACCGCACATCATTGAGAATCGTAAGAAACAGAGCACTGGCGTGCGGCTCATTAAATAAAAATACGTCTGAATCGAAAAAAGCTTTCACTCTTATTGTCAAAGTTGTTTCCTGTCTGGACCAAAACAGGAGTAGCGTCGGTGTGTTTATTGGATCTTGCCAAGGCTTTCGACACTGTCTCAGTTTCTTTTCTACTGAGAAATATTAGAGTTCAAAAGTAGGAAGAATCACATTGGAATAGTTTAAGAGCTACTTATGCGAGTGGGAGTCCGTGTCTAAGTCTTCAAGGTATGGCAAATACCTCACAACATAATAGTTTGGAGTTCCCCAGGGTAGTATTCTGGGACCAACACTATTCATTCTCTATATTAACAGCGTTCACAACATTGACTTGAAAAACGCTGATATAGTTTGGTATGCTATGCCTTCTATAATTTTTCTAATAATAAGTAATTACTTAATTTAATTCAAAATTAAGATAGTTTTACCTTGAACCTGGAATCTAATCTGGCTATTTCTCCTTGCAGTACATCGGGTATTTCCATTTCCGGCTCGTCTAATTTAGGCAGTTTCTGTGGCGGTGGAAGATTTCTAAACAAATAACAAATATTTTGGTTGATAGAAGAAGGTCTAAAGAGAGGAGGGATGAACGTAGGCTGCTTAGATAAATGAGACTTCTGATTGGCCTCATAGTTAAGTTAATATTAGCTCTTCTTTTGATGCTGCAAGGTGCTTATTCGATACAGACAGAAGACAAAGATTATAATTATTATTTAATACAGGGTGTTTATACTTTATACAGGGTGTTAAAATACTAGTACCGAAAACTTCAGAGGGCTAAAGTACCCATCAATATGAACAACTTTTTCTAAGGAACCAGAACTGTGAAAGCGAAAGGTAGGTATTGAACTTTTGCATAAAACAGCTGTTTTGTTTTCGGTACTAGTATTTTAACACCTTGTATTTTATTTTACTTTCACTAAGACATTTAATTTTAATTCTTTATTTCACCAAATACAATTCATAGCCAATCAGAACTAGTCTTCTTGAAATATTTAATTCGCCGCCTCACCTTTCTTTAGACAAAAATACATAGATCTCTCTTCTCGATTGACCTGAGTGTTAATACAATAGGTCGAGGGTTCAAATCTCTCGGATAATTACTTTTGGGACAGTATAAAATCTTTCTGGTTTCCTTAATCAGGCTCATGGTTCCCACAGTGTAAACTATGCTTAGTTTGAGGCTAGACAATGCTGCGAAATGTCCACCAATATTTAGAGAGACACCTTCATAATGCTTAAAATTTGCGCCGTCTCTGTTTGCCACTACGCGTTGGTAAGAGATGGCAATAGTTTAGGCATAGTTTATCGTTTGACAGATTGTAGTAAGGCCGATAAAGTCTATCTTACACTATTCTATGGTCTGTAGCTTATCTTACGCTTAGGTAAGCTCCTCCTACTTACTTGATTTCTGGTCCGTTCAGTGAGTCCAAAGTAGATCCAAAGGTCCGTTTGAGCGTGTGGTTGGACAGCGGAGATTGTAAGCAGTTGTTCACTACTTCAAGTAGGGGATTGAAGATTTGTTCCTGAAATCAAGATAGCCTTGGAAGAAGAGAAATAATGGCATAACTAGCCACACTCACTACACAGATCAACTTTTTTTAACTAATTCCTGATGGAACAAGCAGATGGCCTTCCTGAGGTTAAGTGGTAACCATCACCTATCATGAGTAGTAGAGTTCTTGTGAACAGCTCGTCCGGGGAAGTTCTACCTTTGTTTAATACATCTATTTGATGGAACAAGCAGATGGCCCACCTGATGTTAAGTGGTAACCACCACCTCATTGCCTCGTAAGTCACGCACGTTCTGAACATGCCCTACGATGCACTGCCCTGCGTCCATCAACTTGAGGCATACAGATGTTAAGCCTCATGTGCCTGTAATTAACCGGCAGCCACACTCTTCAAACCGAAACACAGCAACGTTGCTTGGCGGCAGAAAAAGGCGCGGTGGTAGTATTTCCCCGGACGAGCCCTTCTCAAAGAGCTCTACTACTCTACTTTAAAAAAATATAAGTTTTATTACCTTTCCAGCGGGTAGTCCAACTCCAACCCCCTCGCTCCGTTTGAAGTCCAGTTTCTCCAGCACCACCTCGCATTTGATGAGGGTTTCCAGTGGCATTCTCTTGCTAGGGTTCGATAATATATCCAGAAGATTCTTCATCTTGGTCAGCTTCTCCACATCTGTCAAATAACAACCAGGTTCTTTTGACTGATTTTCAAAGAAGTATCTGAATTCTAGGTTTTATTATGTACATGAATTATTACTGTTGAAAGGCTAGTACGATCTAGTCGTGTCACTAGTTTTTTTTTAAATAGTGTGGTTAAAGGATTTTAAGTGCGCCTTAAGAGGCCCCTTTTAAGCACTTGAAACATGTATAGAACTCTTTAGGTTCTACGACATGCTGGTTTCCTCACGATGTTTTCCTTCACCGTTTAAGAGTATTGGCATTGTGCACATAATTTTTTGAACAGAAAAACTTGCACGACCGGTTTCGAACCCACGGCCTTAGGATCGGAAGGCGGGGCCGCTATCACTAGACCACCAGCGCAGCGCTCTACCAGTGTTTTTGCAGTTAGTTAGTATACCAAATGCGACAGTTCGCAAGCCCATCGCCGCTGCTAGAATACTAAGTGGTTTCCACACGATGTTTACCTTCCACCATATGATAATCATGATTAGATAAGCAACTCTTAATTGTTTACTTCACCACAACAATGAGGCAGTACAATGGGTATCCTTACCGCTGGGAGCAATCTCTTTCAGGAAAATTAGACAATACAATGACCTTATCGCAAAGTGTGATCTTTCCCGGCGATATTAATGGCAAAAATTTAATGAGTAGTCAAAGTCAAAAGTTATTTATTCAATAAAATCACAAGGATCACTTTGTCTTAAAGCTAGGTGAACCTAGAGTCACCTAGCTTTAAGCCAGTTCCACGCGACCAAAGCCTAAAAGAATAGGCAACAAACTTACGGCTTGGAACCAAGCCGTAAGTTTGTTGCCTATTCTTTTAGGCCGTACCGTTCTTTTGTATGATCCTTGTTACAATGTAATATAATATTGAAGCTCCAGTGTGGTGCCAATCGAATTTAGTAAGCCGTAGCCATAACAGAATAAAACCGGCCAAGTTCGAGTCGGACTCGCGCACAAAGGGTTCCGTACCATCTATAAAAACGCCAAAAAATCATGTTTGCTGTAAATATTTGAGGGGGGCTCCCTTAAATATTTGTTTTTTATTCTGTGTTTTAGTATTTGTTGTTATAGCGGCAACAGAAATGCATCATCTGTGAAAATTTCATCTGTCTAACTATCACGGTTCATGAGATACAGCCTGGTGACAGACGGACGGACAGACAGACAGACAGACAGACAGACAGACAGACAGTCAGACAGACAGACAGACAGACGGACGGACAGCGGAGTCTTAGTAATAGGGTCCCGTTTTACCCTTTGGGTACGAAAGGGGCAATAAAATTCCTAGCAGAGAAGTTAGCTTACTTTCTCCCTCGCTGACCATCCTATGAACCATTCTGCGCAGTGGTTCAATGTATTTAGAGAGCTGTCGCACTTTCTCTCTGTATGCCGCTTCCTCCCCGCCGGGCGAGGCCACGCCCCCTCCGAGGGGCGTGTTCAGAGACGATGATGGAGAGGCTACCATTCCCATGCCCACGTTACTGGAAAAAAATGATATTTCTTATTTAGTTTTACCTAAAACACATAAACGTAATTTGAATAACTATCAGTGCAGTTTCTATAATTAGCAGGCGGAATAGGTAGAGTTTTTAAGTACCAAATGACGTAAAATTACCTACGCAATCTTAACATGGATATGCCTTTTAAACCCGAAATTGGGGATTAATAAATATTGTTTTCTAAAACTTATGGAACAAGTAGATGGCCCAACTGATGTTAAGATTGATATTATTGTCTTCTAAAACTCTTTTTTCCTATGTTAAACATAAATTAAGTAGTGTCACACGTACAGCAGAGCTATTTTAAAACATTCAGAAAGGTTTCCAATCGGAAACCTCAGTTTTTATCACATTTGATTTCGAACCCTAATCATTTCCGACACGGGGATTAAAAAAGGCATATCCATATTTAGATTTCGTAGTAGCGTATTTGACGTCATTTGGTACTTAAAAACTCTATCTATTCCGACCCCTGGTAATTAGTGAATATGGAGACATTTGCAAAAAGTTAGTGTTTAAATCTTTTGTTTTGTTGAATTATTGTGAAAAAAGATTATACATAAATAAGATCATAAGAAGCATAAATTGAGAAGATAGTTTTTCATTTCATTCATTTTCCGTAATTTTGGGAAGCAACAAACATTCTAGTGCTATTTTGAGTAACTATGTTGTGTTTGGTCTTAGCAATTAGTCTTACTTTTGTATTATGTGATATGCTTACTGCCACCATTTTCTTCCTTGACACTGGCAAGATTGTCTGTCGAATGACGGTAAACAGACAAATATAGTTACCGCGGGCCATGCCCAACTATACTGCCACCATTTTCTTCAAACTTCTTTCTTCGACTTTACTAGGGTCTGACTCAACTAAAAAGCATTTACATCTCTCATGTTCGGTAAGTAGGTTCTTATTACCTCCAAATGGGCTTGTAGGTGACTAATTAGCGCTCTAGGGTAATAATGTAGCTAGAAAAGACCTAGGGCGGTAAGTAATTTAAAAAAACACTTCTCTCTTTTAAAAAGTTCGCGCACATCTAACCATCATACTGGCAATAGACATCATGCATTCAGCCCAATGACCAAAGAGGTCGCTTTGCTATTCAGCCTTGTCTTCGTGTGAGTATAATAGTCATCAATTTTAAATATCGAACGGCGAAGCTCAATTTCGATCATGAAAAAAAAAATTCAAAAGTTCTTTTTTTTAATGAAAAAAGGCGGGAATAATAAATTTAAAAATTGATCTCATTTCACTATAAATTTCAACAAATAAAATGTTTTGTTCTTGTTGTGCCGGTTTTTTTCTACTTACCTCACAATCGAGATGTAAAGCAGAATAGTTAGCTCGGGTGTAAGCACCAATTGCACCCTCGAACAAAAAAAAAATATCACGGGCTGCAATTGATGCCTTACAGCCCTTGGCTACTAATCTACAATTAACTTGACACTGGCAAGTTGAATGAGTGGAAATAAGAATATAGTTACCGCGGCGGCTGCGGGCCGTGATGCGGCATGTGGGGCCCCGAGGGCGAGGGGCTGCCGACGCCGCCACAAGCACTTAGCCCCCCCAGTCCACCCATCGGGGACGGCATAGCACTACCCATCACACCTGACAACAAACTATCCATATCAGCTATTTCATGTAATAAGTAAATAAATAAATATAAATATTGGTGGACTTTCCAGACACTATCTAGCCCCAAACTAAGCCAAAGCTTTTAGCTTGAGGCATACAGATGTTAAGCCTCATGTGCCTGTAATTACACCGGCAACCACACTCTTCTAACCGAAACACAGCGTTGCTGCTTGGCGGCAGAAAAAGGCGTGGTAGTAGTACTTCCCTGGACGAGCCCTTCACAAAGAGCTCTAACTACATGGAACCTTATGTGACAGCCTTCACAGCTCAGTTGGTAGTAGATCTGCCTTCTGCGCCGTAGACCACGGGTTCAATCCCCACCGAGAACAAACATTTGTGTGATGAACATAGATGTTTGTTCTCGGTCTGGGTGTTATTATATTATAAGTATGTATTTACAAAAAAATAAGTATACATTTGTTATATCAGCTATCTAGTCCCCATATTACAAGCTTTGGATCAGTTTGGGGCTAGATAGTGCTGAGTGGAAAGTCCACTATTATTTATTTTTAACCCTGAAGAATGATGAACCCTTTTAAGAACAGCGTTACTCTTGAGTTGGTAACTCCACCCATTCCCATTGATAATGTTTAAAATTATAGGGGGTAATATCTTACAATGGGGTAATATCTTACTATGGGGGTAATCTCTCACTATGGGGGTAATATCTCACTATAAGGGGTAATATCTTACTATAGGGGGTAATATCTCACTATAAGGGGTAATATCTTACTATAGGGGGTAATATCTTACTATAGGGGGTAATATCTTACTATGGGGGTAATATCTCACTATGGGGGTAATATCTCACTATAGGGGGTAATATCTTACTATAGGTGGTAATATCTTTCTATAGGGGGTAATATCTTACTATGGTGGTAATATCTCACTATGGGGGTAATATCTCACTATAGGGGTAATATCTCACTAAAGGGGGTAATGTCTTATGATAGGGGGTAATATTTTATTATACGGGAAGTATCAATTCTTAGTTTTACCCATAGGCACAGGACTAGGTCCCCCCATGCCCGGCGAAGGCGCGGACGGACTGGGGCTCTGGCGCAGGAACTGTGTGGGGGGAGGGGCGCGGTTCCCCCCGGGGTACATCATCCCTCCCACCATCCCCCCTTCCTGCTTCACCCCCCGCTGCTGCATGTGAAGCATGTTCATGCCTACCATCTGGTTATTAGACATGCCGCCAACTGTAACAAAAAGTAAGAATTTTATTTATTGGAATGTAACTGCTTTCAACGGTCATCATCCCACTTCATGTGGGGTCGGCGCAGCAAGTTTTTTCTGTCCACTCTCCTCTAGCAAGCGTGGGACGCCCTCCCACCCGATGGACTGACGACATTGTTAGGATCGCGGGTAGTCGGTGGATGGAGAGGGCTCGGAATCGTTCTTCCTGGAAATGTATAGGGGAGGCCTATGTCCAGCAGTGGACTTCTTTGGGCTGATGATGACTCTCCTCTATCAGCAATCACTCCTTTCTTACGCATGTCATCTTTCATACAGTCCATCAATATTTTCTTTGGCCTTCCTCTACTCCTATATCCATCCAAATTCATGCCTAGCATTTTTAGATTTTTCTTTCATTTAATTTACCACGTTTTTTAGAGATAAAGAATGTTAATTTACAAATTTTAGTCAGTTCGATTCTCTTTCATGTTGCCTTTGAGTAAAAAATTCCATCCTGTATAGAATTGACTAACCATAACCAACTGGATTTTAAAATAGTTAATAGGAGATCGCTCATTTTGTATTATCATGGATGCGTCGTGGTCCTGTGTCGAAAATCATCATCATCATCATTATCATATTTCTGCGCTTATCCCACAAGTATTATACAACATGGTCCAGTGTCGGAAGTAGACGAAATAAAACTACCTTTTAGAAAAAACGTATTTTACTGCGTAAATAAACTAAAGGAGTATTATCATCAATGTATGGAGTCTGGGTTGGCTCTGTGTAATGGATACTGATACTGTGGATTCCAACCCACAGGTGTCTCAATGTGATGCGTTAGCCAATTGCGCAAGCGACTTTCAATTCCAATCTGATATCCTTTTATTAGAAAAACCCTCGTAAGGACGAATCGTTAATTTTTATTTAAAAAAAAAATGGTTATAAAAATTGATAATTGCAAATTGTATAATTTTTTTAAGATGCTTCTAACCTGTCTTATAATGGTAGTACTCACCCATTTGCCCGCCCATCTGTCCCTGCATAGAGTTGGGAGCCATTTGTCCCATCTGGTTGCACGGCATCTGGCCCATCGAGTTGCCGCCCATCGGCTGCAATAGGACAAATATTTGCATTAAAAAAAAATGTGCATCTGACAATAGAACGGCTGATGTAACAAGCAGATGGCCCACCTGATATTAAGTAGTAACCATCACCGATAACAAAGCATTGCCTCGCAAGTCACGCACGATAGGAACGTGCCCATCATACGTCACCATGCACTGCGTCCATCAATTTGAGGCATACAGATGTTATGCCTCATGTGCCTGTAACTACACCGGCAACCACACTCTTCAAACTGAAACACAGCAACGCTGCTTGGCGGCAGAAAAAGGCATTGACATAACGCCATTTTCCCATAACTATATTAAGGATTTAATTTATAATAAGAAATTTTCAATATTAGGTAAAATGTTGATAAAGTCGATTTTCATACATTATTATACATCATACCTGCATACCACCCTGCATAGACATCATCTGGCCCTGCATACTGGGCCCCGCCAGTTGGCTCTGCAGCTGGCTGCCCATATTGCCCATTCCCATGCCGCCTTGCATGCCCATTTGTGACTGCGTCATGCCCATTGGTCCGCCGCCAAGCTGTTTCTGCAACTGGAATTTAAAATGATTGGAATTAAAAGCACATCGTTGTAAATACTACTTAAAAAGTAGAAAATTCGTTCAGACGATGACAACTGCTAACGTAGGTTAATTCACCGGTATACTAAATTCACCTGCAGTAAATCACCTGGGTGTTTTAAGTACGCACGGTAGACTTGATGCACCAGGGAGAGCTTTCAATAAAATTGAAGCCCCAATCCGGTATACTTAATTCATCTTACTTGATATTCCAACTCTGGCAAACTCAAGAGCGTTGAGTATATGGCTTACCTAATAGGGGACTGATTATAATTTGGTACCTCTCGCACGCAGATTCCAACATTTTGAAATATTTAATCACTGAACGAATATATAAAATCGCAATCAACATAACATATAGCATAATAAATATTATTTTGACCAATACAAGATTTTCTACTAAAAAGTTTGATTTATTAGTTTTCTGGTATTTTAGTAATATAGCTCCCCTTGTGGAATATTGCTGTGCCTTAACAGGGTTTATATTTGACACAAACAATAACATCTAAAGTAACAACATAAATAGGTGCAATAAATATTTATATCTCTACTTCCAACGGATAGGTATAAAATAACAAGAACTTCAGCTGAAACAGATGTCGTGGACAAAATCGGCTAACATCCTAACAATAACAACATATCCTAACATGTGAACAAGATTGGGACTAATCTATACTAATACTAATATTATAAAGAGGAAAGATTTGATTGTTTTTTTGTTTAGATTGAATAGGCTCCGAAACTACTGTACCGATTTGAAAAATTATTTCACCGTTGGGAAGCTACACTATCCCCGGTGGACATACACTATATTATTATTTAAAACTAGCGGCCTGTCCCAGCTTCGCAAGGGTGGTAATAAATTTTAGGTTAAACTTGGACCGTGGGTTCGAGCCTCGCGTCTACTTATTTCATACATTTGCACGTCATGGCGTGACCCGTGGACCCGTTAACATTTTTAATTTCGTCATATCTTTTGAATGGAATGTCCGATTTGAAAAATTTAAGAAGTAATCTATTGGTATTGAAATTGTCTTAATTATGAAATGATTTATTTGGATAAGGATTAATACCAAGGTACAAATAAAGACCCTTTTCTAGCGGCGGCATTTCAATTAATTTTTTATAATAAAAGAACACTTATTGTGACATAACTATAATAGTTAGACATATGCTATCGCGACATTCTTTGTAGATGATGACGTGTTCTGCAAAATCGTAGTACATTATTTTGTTCTATCATCAATAGTTTCCACAGCGCACGCGATGTAAGGTTTTTGTTTTCCACCTTGGGTTACATTATTGGAGTTTTAGTAAGGATCCCTGACTTTTTTGAAAATATAATATAGCCTATGTTACTCAGGGATAATGTAGCATTCTAATGGTGAAAGAATTTTTGAAATCGGACCAGTAGTTTTTGAGCCTATTCGTTACATACAAAAATACAAAAATACAAATGTTTCCTCTTTATAATATTAGTGTAGATTAGGTATACTTACTTAAACTCCAATAATGTAACCCAAGGTGTAAAAAAAATACGTAAAAAAATCCTTACTTCGTGTGCGCGGCGAAAACTATTGATGATAGAACAAAATAATGTACTACGACTTTGCAGAACACATGTCGCTAGTACATAATAAGCATATTTGTCACACATATTTTCGTACAACCTTGTTCATCTTTGAACTAAACCAATCATCAAGTCAGATCTTTGAAGAAGATCTAGGTTGGATAACACTTGCTGGAACGGTTAAATACATATACTAACGACAAATAAAAAAATAGCTCACCTGCATATTCATCTGTGGTCTTTGATTCAAAGTCTGAAGAAGATTTGTCGCCGGTTGTACTTGTGGACCCTGGGACGAAGGCCCTATCCCTTGCTGGCCCATTTGCATGCCCATTCCAGGGTTACCACCCATCCCCGGATTACCACCCATACCCGGGTTTCCCCCCATACCCGGATTACCAACCATCCCAGGGTTACCACCCATTCCAGGATTACCTCCCATTTGCTGCTGCATCTGCCCTTGAGGGCCCATGTTCATCATTTGGTTTCTGCAATTAATTATCATACACTGAATTTCGAACGTCAAACATGAAAAGTTACTCGTTAAAAATAGCTAACTACCCACTTGAATGGGAAAATATGTCCAGCAAGGATACTTGTCATGAAATTCTGGTTGCCCCTACTAAATTAGTTCTAGTGAGAATTTAAAGTGACTACCGATTGGCACTACACTGGAACTTTATTTATATATATTTTTTTTATACAACCAGATGGAACAAGAAGATGGCCCACCTGATTTTAAGTGCCAACTTACTTGGCTTGGTTCCTACCGTTTTTTTGTATGATCCTTGTTACAATGTTATTGTAATATTGAAGCTCCAGTGAAGTGCCAATCGAATTTAGCGTGGCTTACCTTGATCCTTGTGAAGCCAGCGTCTGTAGTGCGTTGATGGGGTCCGGGGCCAGGTTAGACTGGCTGTTCGGACCCTGTGGTTGCCCCTGCTGATTCTGCCCCTGCGACGGCGGGCCTTGGTTCTGGTTCGGCCCCTGCATGCTTTGCGCGCCTTGATTTTGTTTGGGCTGAGCTGCAATTGTACGTCAAACAAATAACACTTTTCGTACACGGAAACGTATTTTTAAAGTTCGTCAATGATCTCACTGATAGACACCGTTTATACTTCTGCAGTCAGCATCGATACACTTGTTTAATTTTTATCTTGTAGCATAGAACTTTTACTTTACTTAAACAAGCACTGTAACACGCCCCTTTTTATTGCGAATAAACGCTCTTGATACGAAGTTTAGACTCGGGACTATCAATAAACACTTAATGAGCTAGGTAGGGTATACTCCGCAACACGCTAAACGAAGGTTTGCTAGTTACGCGTTCGCTTCAGAGCGTTGCGCGTTAGTTTTACAGTCGCGAACTCTGTCTCTCAAATGCCAAATAACTTATCTGTTTATTTTTTCAGAGTAGACTGGACCCGTTTCTTGACCCGATGTATAATATTAAATTATTAGGCGTCAATGAATGGTGCAAGTTCTAAGTTCTACTGAACTCAAAAACAAACTGAAGCGGCGTTTTGCTTGTGTATTATTTATATACAAATCTGAGTCACTTATCGTCGAGTCTCTGACGACAGCTGTGGGGTCGGATAGCAGTGACCGACGTTATCAGGGATGTGGGAAATATTAACCCATTCATATGATAATGCCATGAGGTTACTCTGAAGTTCAGTTGTAAACGTGCTGTATTGCTTGTCTCCTTATCTAAATGGAAACTAAGGTAGCATCATCATCAACCTGTTAGTACATTGCTGAAATTTGACCACAGCCTGGTCTTTAGCTCTTTTCATTGCACTGGCGAGCACTTGGTCTAGTGGTAGCGGCCCCGCTTTCCGATCTAAGGTTGTGGGTTCGAAACCGGTCGTACACCAATGAGTTTTTCTGTTCATAAAATTATGTACACAATACCAGTACTCTCAAACGGTGAAGGAAAACATCGCCAGGAAACCGGTATGTCGTAGAACCTAAAACTTCGATAAAATGTGTCAAGTGCGCGAAAGAAGCCCCTTGAGGCGCACTTGAAATCCTTTCACCACACTGTTTCGAATGAAGCTAGTGACACGACAAGAGATAGAGCTCTTCTCATCTAGTGCTTGTAAGCAACATTTCGCTTTCCGCCTTATAGATACTTACCTATAGACGAAGTCTCCACTCAAGTGTTCTTATGCTCCAACGATTGTCAGAGGCCTAATCACGAATGAATTTTGACATTTGTGGCGTTAACGTATCCTAGCGATATTAGACCTTATTCTGTTGTAGTTAGGGATACGATACGTTTACGCGACCAACGTCAAATTCGTTCGTGATTAAGCCTCAGTTCTACGGCAAACATGGCCGATGCTATTTCATCTTGCAAATCTTAAAAGCTATGTTGACCACTTTTGTTGAATAACCTCATATCGAATTTGAAATTAATAGTTATATAGAAAGTTATTGAGTAGATAGATACCCCTTCAGATGCCTCAGTGCTAAGTACCTACTACCTCAAGATTCTTCAACCAGTATAATCATCATCATCATCCACAGCCCGACTTAGCCCACTGCTGGGCATAGGTCTCTATGCTCTTTCCATTTAAAACGGTCTTGGGCTACCTTCATCCACCCTCAATGAAGGCCCACGACGCTGACAATGTTGTCAACCAGCATAATAGATAATAATAATTTTGAAAGCCTTCACAGCTCAGTTGGCAGCAGCTCTGCCTTCTGTCTTGTAGGCTGTGGGCTCTATCCTCACGGAGAACAAATTGTTTGTGTGATGAACATAGATGTTTGTTCTCTGTCTGAGTGTAAAATGTAAAATATAATAATATTATAAGTATTAGCTATCAAGGGCTAGATAGTGCTGTGTGGAATGTCCACCAATATTTATTTATTTATTTTATTCATTTATAATATGTAATACAATGCTGTGTTAGTTTCAGTCTTTTTTAATCTATTGTACAAAATTTGTTGTGTGGGTAAGAACTTTACCACAAATGAATTTATACCATTTTACCATGACTTTTATAGAATTCACATCCACAAATTTAACCAACAAAGACTGAAAAGACAATATAATATTTTATTTTTATGAGCAGGTTACCTAATACTTTTAGCAGATATGTAAAAATGACTTTAAAAATGCAATTGGCATGCATGGCAGACATTCTCTTAGATCACTTATTAGGACAGATTTGTTTAAAATACAATAAAAAATTGCCTCATGAATCTCCACAATCCAAAGCATAAATGAAATATACATACACAATTCCCGAACATGAAGAATAAGCTTGGCCACCATATTCATGTATTCCTCCCGAGTCTTGGCCTTCATGAACACATGGTTCTCCATCTCACTGCTGTTCCTGGCTACCTGCATTCCTGACCGCTGGATAACTTCCTCACTGAAACATGTTGAAATGCCTTACAATTAAACAGAGAGTAAACTAACGCCTAGTGATAGAAGATTAGAGCTAGATATTTTCCTGAAGATGTTCTATAGAGTAACATAAGTACTACCACCACACCTTTTTCTGCCGCCAAGTTTTTGAAGGTTTTGAAGAGTGTGGTTGGCGTTGTAATTACATGAGGCTTAACATCTGTATGCCTCAAGTTGATGGATGCAGGGCAGTGCATCGTAAGGCATGTTCCTATTGTGCGTGACTTACGAGGTAATGCTTTGTTATAGGTGAAAGCACTTAACATCTGCTTGTTCCATCAGCTGGTAATATTAAAAAAAATGAGCAGAAAGATGTAGTGACGAGAAAGAGGAAAAGACCAGCTGAAGGTGCACTTTTAATGCTATTTATGATAGTTTAAAGATAAAATACTTAATATGATTTTGGGTAAAGAAACACCATCCAACTGGTTGTGAAGGTGAAATAACAAACAATAAGTCAGATAAAAATGATAGACTGTAATACCCAGCCACAGTAGATCACCTCAAATTTTTTTACTCTTGTATCTGACGTTTTTCGTTGATGTCTGACAGAATTAGTCAACACTCCTAACATTTTCCCGCTTATCGCCACTGCTGGAAGGGGTCTATTCGATTGAAATCTACCGAAACAGCGAGCAGGATAATAACTAGGATATAGTGGATGGTTGTTTAAAACAAATCTTCAAATGAGAATTAATAAACAATTAGGTACACCTTCTATAGACGACTTGTTTATTGGGGCTGTTAGTGTTATGCGAATGGATATGAATCTTATTTATTCAGAGATATATCAGATGGAAAATGCAAGAGAAAGGCGCGGAGGGTTGCGGCCACTAGGTAGCAACAAAGAAACTTGATTTGAGAATTGAAGCAATTAAACAATAGTACCTCAATAAAACTTACATTTTTGAAACTACACTTTGGCGGAAAGCCTGTGTCCTCCAGTTATCTTCGGTGCCAGCCATTCTTCACGTTTTATATTTGTAGCACAGAAACGTTGATAAATATTAAAGTTTATACAGACAAATTACAAAAAGTAAACATTTACCCCGACGATCGGGCGTCGTTTCTCGTTTGGCATAAATTTATTTTGATTGATTATTTGATTTGACACTTTGACATACGTTTGGCATGACAATCATCATATTGTTTTTTTTTTAATTATTCGTCAGCTTAGCAACAAAGAAGATTCAGCCAAGCGGCGTAGGGGGGCGGCCGAGCCTAACTCTGCATGTTGTAGGCCTAGGAACATGCCATAGTGACAGCAGTAGCAATTGCAATAGAAATAGAACATGTCGTTGAAGCTGCCATGCCGGTAGTTGACTTTGTTGATTCAGCATCTTCTATAAAAAATACTGCGCAACATATTTTATAGCGATGTTACGACTCGGGTTACCAACCCGGTTCAACCCGGGTTGAGCTTCAAACCGTTCAAGTCGGGTTGAACCTTTTTTTTTTTTTTTTTTTTTTTTTTTTTTGTTAACGGGGAGGAAATCTGCACACAGACACCCTACCACACCGAGGGATGCGATAGGGTAGTGTGAGGATGACGGACTCGTCGACTCACTAAAACCACCCCGGTGGCCAGCCTCAATGCATGTCAAGGGGCTCCGACAACTCCAAAAGGAACATTTCGGTGCCCCTCTCGCATAGCGCCTAAAAGCACGTCCCGGGAACGACACCCATTGCCGCCCCCAGCACTAGTGGTGCTACGGCTGCACACGCCACGATGTGCCAGCCGCCCTCCCGGGGTCCGCTACTGACCAGCCGAAGCCCTCGCTCCGACCGCCCACAGACCCGAAAGGCCCCCTGTTTGGCAGGGGGTACCACTCTCGCCCCTCATGGGGCAGGCAGCGCGGGGTGGCCGTTGCCAACACCCCGCCGCCGCCTCCTCCGAGCGGGATCGGCCCTCTCCCGATCACGCTCGGCGGCCTCTTTCTGGACCAAAACGGTCTCACAGAAAGAGGCCACGGCCTTCCAAGCCGTCTCATCTACCAGCATAGCCTCGACTACGCTTGGTAGAGAGAGGTCCTGCCCGATCCTGTTGACCAGAATTCCGCGCTCCACGCTCCACGCTGAGCACTGCTCTAGCGTGTGCTGCGCGGAATCCCGGTCCCACCCACAATGGTGGCATTGTGGGGTCGGTTCGCGTCCAATCCTACTCAGGTACTCACCGAAACACCCGTGCCCGGTGAGTACCTGAGTAAGGCGATAGGTGACGTACCCATGCTCCCTTCCCAGCCAGGCTTCGAAGTTTGGCGCAATGGCGCCGACGATGCGCTGGCGCGAACTACGCGGTTCCTCGAACCGCTCGCGCCACTCCACGAGCGCAC
This sequence comes from Chloroclysta siterata, assembly GCA_932294275.1. NCBI lineage: Eukaryota > Metazoa > Arthropoda > Insecta > Lepidoptera > Geometridae > Chloroclysta > Chloroclysta siterata. The sequence goes on from OW028600.1 coordinate 1,866,692, forward strand.
GCCGGCGCTCTTGCACCCGCACTTCAGCGGGCGCGGTTCCACTCCCGTCGTCATTGCAACGGAGACGCCGATACACACGTGCATCCATCTCCGCCAAGACGTCAAGGGGCGGAAACCGCGCCAAGAGTGTTGCCGCCTCAAAGGATATCGTTCGATACCCTCGTGCGATACGAATGGCCATAGTACGCTGTAGGCTATTAAACAATAGCCTATAGCGCCTAACCCCCGCCAGTCTCACAGACCAGACGGGCGCTCCGTAGAGTGCCATAAGTCGGGTTGAACCTTTTTTTTTTTTTTTTTTTTTTTTTTTTTGTTAACGGGGAGGAAATCTGCACACAGACACCCTACCGCACCGAGGGATGCGATAGGGTAGTGTGAGGATGACGGACTCGTCGACTCACTAAAACCACCCCGGTGGCCAGCCTCAATGCATGTCAAGGGGCTCCGACAACTCCAAAAGGAACATTTCGGTGCCCCTCTCGCATAACGCCTAAAAGCACGTCCCGGGAACGACACCCATTGCCGCCCCCAGCACTCGTGGTGCTACGGCTGCACACGCCACGATGTGCCAGCCGCCCTCCCGGGGTCCGCTATTGACCAGCCGAAGCCCTCGCTCCGACCGCCCACAGACCCGAAAGGCCCCCTGTTTGGCAGGGGGTACCACTCTCGCCCCTCATGGGGCAGGCAGCGCGGGGTGGCCGTTGCCAACACCCCGCCGCCGCCTCCTCCGAGCGGGATCGGCCCTCTCCCGATCTCGCTCGGCGGCCTCTTTCTGGACCAAAACGGTCTCACAGAAGGAGGCCACGGCCTTCCAAGCCGTCTCATCTACCAGCATAGCCTCGACTACGCTTGGTAGAGAGAGGTCCTGCCCGATCCTGTTGACCAGAATTCCGCGCTCCACGCTCCACGCTGAGCACTGCTCTAGCGTGTGCTGCGCGGAATCCCGGTCCCACCCACAATGGTGGCATTGTGGGGTCGGTTCGCGTCCAATCCTACTCAGGTACTCACCGAAACAACCATGCCCGGTAAGTACCTGAGTAAGGCGATAGGTGACGTGCCCATGCTCCCTTCCCAGCCAGGCTTCGAAATTTGGCGCAATGGCGCCGACGATGCGCTGGCGCGAACTACGCGGTTCTTCGAACCGCTCGCGCCACTCCACGAGCGCACGTCGGCGCTCTTGCACCCGCACTTCAGCGGGCGCGGTTCTACTCCCGTCGTCATTGCAACGGAGACGCCGATACACACGTGCATCCATCTCCGCCAAGACGTCAAGGGGCGGAAACCGCGCCAAGAGTGTTGCCGCCTCAAAGGATATCGTACGATACCCTCGTGCGATACGAATGGCCATAGTACGCTGTAGGCTATTAAACAATAGCCTATAGCGCCTAACCCCCGCCAGTCTCACAGACCAGACGGGCGCTCCGTAGAGTGCCATCGATCGCACCACCCCTCCATAGAGGCGGCGAACTCCTTCCCTAGGTCCCCCGAGATTTGGCAGCAGTCTGTGCAAAGCACCCACTACCTTCTGAATCCGGGGAACTGAGCGACTGAAGTGCTCTCCGAAGTCCCAGCGACTGTCCAGGATGAGGCCCAGGTACTTGAGGTACCGCCCCACCTGGACGTCCACGTCACCTACGCGAACCGACATGCTGGGTGGTTCCCTTCCCCTCGGGAATTTGTGGAACCACAGCGCCTCGGTCTTGTGAGGCGCTGTCCGCAGACCCAGCGCGTGGATCTTGTCCACGAAAGTCGGGTTGAACCTATGCCAACCCGATCTGGACGAGTTGAGTAAGCGAGCGGTTTGTTGATCGCTGTCCCTCTTCAACTCACGCACCACGGTGCGGCGCGGAACCGCGAGTCGGTACTTCGGGTCGGACCGAACCGAAATATGAAAATGAGATTGACTTGACAAAGTCGATTCAATTTGTTCTTGGGTTCTACGAATGAGTTAAATTTGTATTCATACCGGATTATGAATACAAATTTAACTCATTCGTTTCGGTTTCCATAACATAAAATTCTAGCATGAGCAATACAAATTGGTTCGTCGTATTGACTTTGTCATTTCGGTTTGTAACCCGGTTTCAAACCGGTTTACATAGATTTTTGCGGTTCGATTTACAAGTCGGTTTGCTTATTTTTCAGACCGGTTTGAGTCGGTTTGAAAAATTTCGAGATCGTTACATCGCTAATATTTTATATGAGAAGTGAGTCTTTTTGTAATTTTACCATTTGTCGCAGATAACTGTAATGTCAAAGTCAGTTTATATGGTATGTCCCCCGTCCTTTTTATGGGTCCGTTAGTGTACGACCATGTATTACACAGCCCGAGAATGTACAACCAGGAAAGCAGGAAAACGCAGCCAGGAATTCATGTCCAAATGTACATTAAATCCATGGTCGTACAATCCCGACAAGCGTTGAACATGTACGACATTGTACGATCAAGAGTGTACACCCCTGGAAAACACGGCCAGGAATTCATGTGCAAAATGTACATGAAATCCGGGCCGTGTTTTCCAGGCTGTGCTTTCCCAGCATAGTCGGGATTGTACAGAGAGGATTACACGACCATGGATTTTGTGACCATTGCTCTGATTGGTCGAAAGCCTATGCTATGCTTACACCGTAAATATTGTACTATCCCAGTCTCAATTGGGCAAGTAATACAGATTAAAATTATTGTAAACATAAATAAAAAAAGAGAATTATTCAGAGATCGGAGAAAAAAATAATTTCAGGCACTTTGGTGGCCGCTGCCGCAGCGCGCTCGCTTTGCTCACTCGCCTCGTGCGTAATTTATATGTTTCAACATAACCTAACCAATCCGAGTCGGATCAACAAGTGAGTGAGTAAGTAATTGGCGAGTGTAAACAAAGCATAGGTTTTGGCATCAAATTCCATGGATGTGTAATCCATGGCTGTACATTCCAGACACGTGCTGGGATTGTACGATCCGTATTTGAATGCGAGTCCGGTTATTGTACGACATGATAATGTACAGCACGATAATGTACAGCATGATATTTGGAATCCACTTTGGTACCTTTTTGGATTCGTTATATCTGGGTGTACATTATCGGGGTGTGCATTATCTGGATGTGCAATATCGTCACGTGTCAATAATGCACACCCAGATTGTACAGCATGATAATTGGAAGCCACTTTGGTACCGTAAAAATTAATTTCTGGCACTTCGGCGGCCGCTGCCGCGGCACGCTCGCTTTGCTCGCTCGCCTCGTGCGTAATTTATATGTTTCAACATAACCTAACCAATCCGACTCAACGGTACTAAAGTGGCTTCCAATTATCATGCTGTATATTATCTGGGTGTACATTATTGACACGTGACGATATTGCACAGCATGTTATTGTACGGGATGATAATGTACACCCAATAATTCAAACCAGTGGACACGGATTATCTGGGTGTGCATTATCGTGCTGTGCAATATCATGCTGTACATTATTTGGCCGTACATTATTGCCTCCCTTGAATGCCATAAGAAGCCATTGGCTGCGTTTTGTCGGGTGTTTTCCAAAAGTGTGATTAATTTGTACGGCTTCGAATGTACACCCTTGGATAACACAGCCATGGAATTCGCGACCAAATTGTACATCAATTCCGGGCTGTGTTTTCCACGGCTGTACCGTACATTATTGGCACCCGTTTTTATTATCGCATCGTGCGGCGTATTTGCACGGCACGGCATGGGTTTTGTTTGTTGTTTGTTGTGGTTTAGCGTTTTGTTTAAAGTTCATGAATAATGGCAACGTCTACTGTGCTTCGAGTGAAGCGAAGGCTCGAGGATAATCCTCAGGATGCTTTGGTGCTTATGTGCAAGCGTCTAAAGACGGATACCGATGAGATATCGCCATCACTTTTTGTGTTTCGAGGAACCGTTGAAAATCAGGTACATATAACTAAAACTTTATTGATCGAAGCACGCTCCTAAATGTATTTTCAAAGTTCTTGGCTTTCCCTGTCTAACCCAAAAGAAAAAAAATATTGTGAATATCTCCAGTTCCCACATATTTATTTTATTAGCTAGGTACCTAATGGCATGTTAAATATTTACCCATATTGTTCCAGGAAACGCCAAATGTGAAGAGCATAGTTCCCAAAACTGATTTGAAGCAACAGTCAACATCTCAAGTGAAGGACATAATTAAGAAACTTAGGAATGAAAGAAAAGAGCAGTCCACAGAAAGTCGTTATGAGGTAACTTAATATCTGATAAGATTGATGAAATGAGGTTGGTTAATGAATTCCTGTATTATGTGTATTACAAAGATATTATAACATCATAAAAGCTATGACCCAAGTCGAAATTGAACCCACAACTCTCCTATTAACATTATAAATATCCATCACATATATTTTAGTCCGCTAAATAATTGGTAACCATAAATGAAATGAATACAAAATCCATAATTTAAATAGTAACCTACAATGTAGAAAGCTGAGCTTCTACCAACTAAATTTGTCAACATCCCAGCATGCCAAAAAATCCCTATAAAAATCTGATTATAGCCATCTGACTGATAGCAGATCATCAATCTACACTTCTACATCTACACTAATATTATAAAGAGGAAACATTTGTATTTTTGTATGTAACGAATAGGCTCAAAAACTACTGCTCCGATTTCAAAAATTCTTTCACCATTAGAATGCTACATTATCCCTGAGTAACATAGGCTATATTATATTTTCAAAAAAAATCAGGGATCCTTACTAAAACTTCAATAATGTAACCCAAGGTGGAAAACAAAAACCTTACATCGCATGCGCTGCGAAAACTATTGAAGATAGAACAAAATAATGTACTACGATTTTGTAGAACACGTCATCATCTACAAAAAATGTCGCGACAGCATATGTCTAACTATTATAGTTATGTCACAATAAGTGTTCAATTATTATAAAAAATTAATTGAAATGCCTCCGCTAGAAAAGGGTCTTTATTTGTACCTTGGTATTAATCCTTATCCAAATACATCATTTCATAATTAAGACGGTTTCAATACCTATAGATTACTTCTTAAATTTTTCAAATCGGACATTCCATTCAAAAGATATGACGAAATTAAAAATGTTAACGGGACCACGGGTCACGCGCGGGGTGCGATTTCACTCACTCAAGGAGAAGCGCGTGCAAATGTATGAAATAAGTAGACGCGAGGCTCGAACCCACGGTCTAAGTTTATCCTAAAATGTTAAAAAAATTTATGACCACCCATGCGAAGCTGGGACAGGCCGCTAGTTAAAAATAAAGAAAATAAAACTTTCACTTTCAACATACCTAGTGCATAGAGGCCATCAGTAAACAATCTTATTCCATGTTATGGAAAATAAATTAGTATTCCATGTTCCAGGTTGTGAAATGCAGTCGAGGGTTGATAGACAGTGAAACGGAGGAGTTTGACCTGGTAGATCTACAGCGGAAGGATGATGAAGAAGGGGATGTCCAGTATGCTTACGACTTGTACTTGGCTGCTACTCAGGACTTTGATGTGTCTATGTTGGACCAACTTATAAGGTTTGTGCTATTTTGTTTTTATAGATTATAGGCTTGATTAGATAATGCCTGTTCACTCTTCTCTTTAAAACATCCATGTTATAGTGATCGGAATAACAAACGCCGGTAAAGAATTCTATTCATGGACAGCCGCAAGGTAGAAGAGATGAGGAGGTATTGTAGGTGGGTATGTCAACCATGTTAGTATATCTCCTTTCCATGCGTCTGAGAGAATGGGGAAGGGGAAAAGCATAAAATATATTACTGACTGGTGGGTACTTTCAACATGTCCCATCCACATAGTATTTGCTGTTCTGCTGTACACACCATTTCAATGCTCATCTCATCTACATATCCAAGAAGAACGATTTTAAACTATTCATCGAGGATTAATGTTGTCGGTCCATCAACACATCCCTTGATAAGTGTTGGTTATTATTTCAGAATAGAAAACTTTGAGTCAGATCTAGTCCTCAACCAGAACGGAGCAGGCAGTTCCTCAGATGAAGCGGAAGATGAAGATGACTCCAATGATGAGAACAACTGGCGGAACGAGTACCCTGACTCTGAAGCCAGCAGTATTGACGAAGAGGCCATTACAAAGGCTATGGAAAGGGTAGATATTGGTAAGAAAAAGAAATAAATATTGGGGACCATTTCACACAGCACTATCTAGCACCAACCCGAGAAAAGCCATATTTAGCTAACCTAATAACTGATAGAATACTTATGTACTTTTTTAATTAATTCATAATGCAATCTAAGTAATATTTAATAGTATTAGAGCGTTGCTGTGTTTCGGTTTGAAGAGTGTGGTTGCCGGTGTAATTACAGGCGCATGACGCTTAACATCTGAATGCTTCAAGTTGATGGACGCAGGGCAGTGCATCATAGGGCACATTCCTATCGTGCGTATCGACGCAGGACCATCTGCTTGTTCCATCAGTAGTTGTATAAAAAAGAACTGGTCAGCATGCACATATTTGTTCTTGGAGGGAATTGAACCCACAACCAACAGCTCGGAAAGCCGAGCTGCTACCGAACTTGTGTTACCTGCTTCCTTTGAAACAGTGTGGTGAAAGGATTTTTGGTATGTCTCAAAGAGGCTCTTTTCGAGGAACATGTTTTCTGGGTTTTTAGGTTCTACGACATGCCGGTTTACTCACGATGTTTTTTATCACCGATTGAGAGTGACACTATGTACATTACTTACTTATAACTGTTAAGACTAAAAACTATAAAATAAATAAATAAATATTGGTGGACTTTCCACACAGCACTATCTCGCCCCAAACTAAGCCATAGATTGTACTATGGGAACCAGATAGCTGATATAATGCCTAAATACATAATAATTATAATATTATACATATACATATAACACCCAGACAGAACAAACATCTATGTTCATCACACAAATGTTTGTTCACGGTGGGGATCGAACCCACGGCCTACGGCGCAGAAGCTACTACCAACTGAGCTGTGATAGCTATGTGACTTTTGGAAAACTTTTGAATTTTATTGTTTGGTTTTTCCAGGAGATAGCCTCTCCAGCGATGAAGGCGAAGACCAGATCTACACCGACCAGCTGGTGTTCACAGACGACGCGAAGCGCTACGGAGAAGCGTACGCCAAGTACAAGGCGAAAGTGCTGCGCGAGGAGACCAGTATCACCGATGACCGTGGCTTCGTGCATTGCACTACCATCAAGGAGATGGACGAGGAATCTGTTGATGGTATGCTAAGTTACGTACTTATACTTTAGATAGTTATATCAATGATAAAAGTGAGTGACCCGTCTAACATTGTTTTTTTTATACAACTAGCTGATCGAACAAGCAGATGGCCCACCTGATGTTAAGTGGTAACCTATAATAAAGCATTACCTCGTAAGTCACGCACGATAGGAACGTGCCCTACGATGCACTGCCCTGCGTCCATCAACTTGAGGCATACAGATGTTAAGTCTTACGCCGTCAACCACACTCTTCAAACCGAAACACAGCGTTGCTGCTTGGCGGCAGAAAAGGCGTGGTGGGAGTACTTCCCCGGACGAGCCTTTCACAAAGAGCTATACTACTCTTGAAACATGTCTATCTACAATGTCTGTACTATTGTCTGTTTTATTTATTATAGTTTGAAGCAGGTGCTGTCTTATTTTATTTTATTCGGAAAAATCTAATTGGTGATTAGTATTATAAGTAATTTTAATTATAGAATGTAACAATGTAATTATAGAAGAGTTTTTGTGAAGGGGGCTCTTCCGGGAAGTATTAATTATGCCGCCAATCAGCGGTACTGTGTATAGGTTTGAAGGGTGTGGTTACCGGTGAAATTACGGGCCCGTCATCAATGCTTCGTTAAGGCCTAATTTCACCATGCTCTGTTAGTTACTAATCAAGGAATAACAGGCCGTTAAATCTAACCTTAGATGTCAAACGCGTACATTTTCACATTTTTAACGGCCGTTTAATCCTTTGTTAATTTAACAGAGCATGGTGAAACCGGCCCTAAAGGTGATAGTTACCTAACGCCTTACATCAGGTGAGCTTTATGCTTGTTCCTTATATTCATTTTTTCTGTCCGTTCTCAGGATACAAAGAGGACAGCGACAACGAAGGCTTCTACTACGGCCAAGAGGAAGACACGGAGCAGTTCCGAGAGCAATACGCAAGCGATGAAGAGTACAGTCCGGACTGAACCGGTCCCCACAATCACTATTATTCGTTTTAAGGCACAAGTACTAATGTACCTCTCGCTCGCACGTTTCTAGAAGATATAAAATTACTGAACCTATTTATGAAAAATCGTAATCAATCAAGTTGTCTGCAATAACATTGCACAGAGTTAAGTAAAAAGTTCTTTTGATTAAAACAGTTTTCGGCATTTTTCAAAATGTTGAAACGTGTGAGCGAGAAGTACATTAGCTGTTGTCTTCGCCTTATGGTCGGTCATTTAACATTTTAGAAGATTCTTCAAAAATTTTAAAATGTCGAGTGAGGAGTGCCCTAATTGTTAGCGTTTTAAGTGATTACTCATAGATGATAAGCGTTGATGGAAAATCTATTTTATGAGGAATAAATTCTCTTTTACTGTTAAGTATATAGAATTTTCTTTGGTGCTGGAGAAATATGGGTTCCATTAAAGAAAAGTAGAAACAGGTTACATCGTAGACTGGCGCCGGCAAGTAAGTCTAACAAAATGTAGACAAGGTGAGACAGGTAATGTAGCTCTCTAGGGAGGAAAAGTGAATTGAATTGAAGAAATTGATTCAATTCTTCTTCTTCTTCTCTCCGTTTATGGCTCCTGTCTGTCATTCGACAGACAATCTTGCCAGTGTCAAGTGATTTGTATTGAATGAATACTTTTTAGTCAAGTCAGTCCATAGTCAAGTCGGCCGTCATTTGTCTTGAAGAAAATGGTGGCGGTTTTCTTCAAAACATTAGAGACATTTTCAGTCAAATCAGGATATCACATAATACACTTTCATTCCAAATGCTTACACTTTGTGCTAAGACCTCAAGAAATGTTGGTTAAAATACCACCGAAATTACACAACACAACTCAAAATAACACTAGAAAAACAATTAAAATGAAAAAGCTATGTTGCTTCCCAAAATGTCAGAAAACGAATCATTGATTCAATTCAAAACACTTCAGTCATGTCAGTCACGTCAGGTCAGTCACGTCGGTAACGTCAGTCGCATCTGTCACTTTAGTCGTCAGGCACTTCAGTTGTCAGTCACTTCAGTCACGTTAGTCACTGACTAACGCATAGATTTATAATACTATAGATTGCCTACGAGCGTATACCCGAGCAAGACGGACAACAAGTACATACAATTTATGGGTTGCCACATCTTACTATTTTCACCCAACCAAGCATAAGCTATGATGTCGCCGCGGCTCCAGTTGTTTGTTTAATGATGTTTAATTAAAGCTAGTTTCTGCAGTTTAATAGTTTGTACCCTCCTCTAGGTTACGTCATTTTAATATCTTCTAAGGAATGAGCTAGAAAAAAGCCTACACAGCTCAGTTGGTAGCCTTCTGCACCGTAGGCCGTGGGTTCAATCCTACCGAGAACAAACATTTGTGTGATGTGATACTAGACGTTTGTTCTCTGCCTGGGTGGTTGTGATTTGGCTTATTTTGGGGCTATATAGTGCTGTGTGGAGCGTCCACCAATATTTATAAAAAATAAAATAAAAAAAACAGGGTGAACTGGCACTAAGCTGGCATTTTAGACATTGACATCAGAACCCTAGGCCCCGCGAGCTAGAGTCCTCGATTTTCCTAGTGAGGGGAACAGAGCTAGCTAGTGGTGCTATTTTCACATTCTACCACCTACCAATAGTTTAACTATGTTACTGCACCAGATAGGTAAAATTTTTATGAATAAAAAACAATTTATTTATTTATCATTGATTTATTTATTCTACATCCCTACTCATCAGAAACCGTAATTCAAAAGGTTAATTTATAACGCGTGCTTAAATTTTAAATTAAGTAGGTATAAACAATACATCTTAACAGGAGTAAGCCAGCTTATGCCCTGAAGCGCGAAGTGGTGGCATTATGAATACAGCTATCCTCAGAACATCACTATGAATATGTCATAAATACATTAAAATATATCACGTGTAAGTACGTATTTATTTATTAGACGATAAATATTTAATAGTTTGTACATAACAATTTCAGATGAGAATATTTTCTTAATTCACACTTTTTAAAGCAAGATTTTTGAACATACTTTTTATATCCAGAAAAAAAAGCTGAGATACCGTTTATTTTGAAATAGGCCAAAAGTTTTTTAGTCCGTAAGTTTCTTGCCTGTTCTTCTAGGCTTTGGTCGCGCGCGAGGAACTGGCGGTACATTCACCTAGTACCAATTTAAGACGTTTCAAAGAGATCCTTGTGATTGTACTGAATAAAGACCGTTTTGATTTTGATTTTGGAGCTTGGTGACCTGGATCTTGGTAACCCGTAGTTTTAACCCACCAGCCCAAAGTAGTTGCATCTTTGGGAAATCTGTAAAACAAACATGTTATTATTAGGCTTATGTAGGTATTTAATCATACTACGCGATGGTGGTCTCAGACATAAAATAACTACCAACTTCTCATATGAAAATCGTGAGGAGACTGAAATTATTAAAATGTAACGCAAAGCTAAAACAATAAATTAAATGAAATTAAAATATATGTACCTACTACCTATACCTATATTATATTTTTTTCATTATGTACTTAAGTCAAACAAACCTTATTTCTTTGAATAAGGTATAATAAGTTGCGACATTTATTTTCATTTTTTTCTAGATTATTGTGTGTATTTGAACTTATCCTAACATATCAGAGTCGAATCCACCCTAAAGTTGTTCGTTTCCCAACATTTTTGGCAAATAGATTTTGTTTTAGTTGGCAGCCCGAAAGATCGTATAACCCAGCCAAATTATGTTTCTATAGAACTGTATCGGTTTGAATAGCCATGTCATTTGTGTGGTTTATAGTAACCTATACTCAATTTTACAAAATAATTAAATTCTAGAAATCTACTATGATATGCGATAGAAAGTAAACACAACCGTTAAATGATTAATTGTGGACACTGTGCATTCTCCGTTTTATAGTTTAATTGACAAATAGAACATAAAAGTGCTACTTACCGAAGGAAGCTTAATTTTCAGTTTTCCGAGCTGTATCATTATCACAGCCATAAATACTACAATGCACCACATTATAAACTTAACTCTACGTATACTGGGACCTAGGCACACACTATTTTCAAAGAACTTTGGCACTAAACACCTATAAACTCACAAGCACCAAGCGGTTTGTTTAGCACCAAACTTGGTGCTAAACAATCAAAAACGTATACGCAGAAAGGGACAGAACATTTATATTATATTTCTCTCACTCATAGGTATAATTTGTATTATTGCGTCTCTCTTACTCTTGGTATTATTATTTGATGCTCTATCTATTGTATACTTGATCTAAGGACTAACGTGACTGAAGTGACTGACAACTGAATCAAAAAAAAAAACAAACTTACGAGTACATGGAGGAAATATCATAGTCACTTACTTAGTCGTCAGGCACGTCAGTCGTTCTAAGTTTACTTACGTCACACACTCCATGGAGGAAATATTTCAAACCGAAACACAGCAACGCTGCTTGGCGGCAGAAAAAAGCATGTTTGTAATAAAAAGGCTACTTATCCTACTAATATTATAAACGCGAAAGTTTGTAAGTATGGATGTTTGTTATTATTTCACGTATAAACTACTGAATGGATTTTAATGAAACTTTACAATAATATAGCTTATATATCAGAATAACACATAGGCTACAATTTATAAAGATATTGTATTACTAAGTACACAGACGAAGTCGCGAGCACCAGCTTATGTAATAAATAAAAATAAAATAGAAAATGTTTATTTAACGTGGATAGGTACACGACCACAATAGATTTCTATTGCGAAATTCATTAATGGAATTCCCCGATTTATAGGTACGTAAGCGAAATAAAAAGAACAAAATTGGTCGTCACTCAGCTTTATAACTAGTAGTTCGCCCCGAACTGAGATCTCGTGATGCGACCCGATGAACGCATCAAAAATTTGAGTACGTAGTAGTCAGAGGCAAGTCCAAACATTATCTTTGGAGTTTTTTCTGACTATCGCCTACTAACTTGGTATGGTTACCAAGTTTCAACTCTATTGGCCTATTTATTGAAGAGTTCCGTTGAACAGACCTTGGCTCTATCATCAGACCTGGTCGTCGTCACCATTTTATGAAAACTGAGTATCTCCTTAATTTATTTCAAGAAAAAAAATTAAGAAAAACCAAAGGAACTGGCCGACCAGTAGAAAAACCTTTAAGTCAACGAAACTCTTTGAGATGGGAGCTCTTGGATCGCTGGTTATCTTAATTTAACTTTTATTATTTTATCTCAAAAACCGAGCGTCACAAAAAAAAAGTAAAAATTGTTTTGGGATGTCCAAACAAAGCCCTTTCATATGACATGTAATTTCATTTTTTTATGTAACTTTTTTTATTTTTGCCCCCTTAAAAAACCCCATATCTCAAAAACCCTTCATCCGATTTTACTCATATACTTACCAGTAAATTTCTCAAGTACAAGCTATCGACATATCAAATTTCATGCAGATCGGATCAACGGTTCTAAAGTTATCGCCAGACAAACATACATACATACATACATACATACATAAAATGCCAAATCGCCCAAGTTGAAACTAAGATCTTCGTTCGCTTCGCTCACTCGATCAATAATGTTTGATGCATTACTATAACGCTGGTCTTCCGAGATCCGGATTCCAGGATTAATCATCATTATCATCGTGGTGCGCAAACTCCCGTACATGTAGAATAAGCTTAGCCACCATACACATGTATTCTTCACGAGTGTTGGCGTTCATGAACACGTGGTTCTCCATTTCACTGCTGCTCCTAGCCACCTGCGTGCCTGTTCGCTTGATCTCTTTCTCACTGTAACACAATTAAAATCAAAACGGTCTTTATACAGGTCAATCACAAGATAATATAGAAGGTAAGCGTGGTACGGGCATGTTATTCGAAGGGAAGAATGTCTTACGAGAAGAATTCTAGGGATGAATGTGGATGGATATAGGAGTAGAGGTAGGCCAAATAAAAGATGCATGGACTGTGTGAAAGAGGACATGAGTAAGAAAGGAGTGACTGCTGAGATGACGGCTGATAGAGGAGAGTGGAGGGAAAAACCTGTTGTGCCGACCCCACGTGAAGTGGGTTATGGGCAGGAAAACGATGATGAATCACAAGGATATATAGATAGAAAATACATTATTGCATAGTACATGTTTGTTCTCGGTGGAGATCGAACCCACGGCCTACAGCGCAGAAGGCAGAGCTACTAACAGCTGAGCTACAACGGCTTATAGAATTATTATAATAATACTTTTTTAAATGCCTAATATCATCATAACACAAAAATTTATATACTACTTGCTGAGGGAACAAGCAGATGACCCACCTGATGTTAAGTAGTAACCATCATTTATCATTTATAAGCAGCCCTACGATGCCCTACGATTGCCCTACGATGCACTGTCCGCGGCATAAAGATGTTAAGCCTGGCATGGCGGGTTATTCCCGTTGAGTAACACCTTTCAGTCACACTGTGACACAATGGGACAAAAACTTCCCGTTGAGTAATACCTGTAACACATTGCTACTTTTATTTTCCCGTTCGGTCACACTGTTACTGAACGGGAAAAAAAAGTCGCAATATGTAACAGGTGTTACACAACGGGAATAAATAAATAAAATATGTCGCCTTAAGTCACACTAATTAATTAAAGTTAAACTATGAAATTATATGAACATTATTAACTTCATTTTAAATGAATTCGTTAATTCTTGAAACATTTTATTAGTGAAGAGACTTATCATTTTATTTTTATGATTATGATTATTATTATTCATATCATTAAGTTTTTTTATAATAGAAATTCAAAGAGTGAATTAAATGGTATTTTTTACATAGTTTCTTTATTTTCTTTTGTGGTAATTTTAAATATCTGTTTTTCTCTGCAATTGCAATCTTTAAATTCACTCAATAGTCTCTGATTGGTTGTGACCATGCCCCAAACCAGGTACCATGTGATAATTATGCTTATTCAAAATCTACACTAATATTATAAAGAGGAAAGATTTGTATTTTTGTTGTTTTGTATGTAACGAATAGGCTCAAAAACTACTGATCCGATTTCAAAAATTCTTTCGCCATTAGAATGCTACATTATCCTTGAGTAACATAGGCTATATAATATTTAAAAAAAAAACAGGGATCCTTACTAAAACTCCAATAATGTAACCAAAGGCGGAAAAAGAAAACATTACATCGCGTGCGCTGCGAAAACTATTGATGATAGAACAAAATAATGTACTACGACTTTGCAGAACACGTCATTATCTACAAAAAATGTCGCGACAGCATATGTCTAACTATTATAGTTATGTCACAATAAGTGTTTTTTTATTATAAAAATTTAATCTAAATGCCGCCGCTAGAAAAGGCTCTTTATTTGTACCTTGGTATTAATCCTTATCCAAATAAATCTTTTCATATTCAAGACTGGTTTAATACCTATACATTACTTCTTGAATTTTTCAAATCGGACATTCCATTCAAAAGATTTCTAAAATATAAGCGCCGCGCGGGTCATGGGGCGCGTTCTCACTCAACGCGGGCCCGGGCAAGGCGCGAGGTAGAAGGGCGTGCAAATGACTCGAACCCACCACGGTCTAAGTTTTACTAAAACGTTGAAAAAATTTATGTCCACCCATGCGAAGCTGGGACAGGCCGCTAGTAAATCAAAAAAGATACGAAATTTCAAAAAAACAGTTTTATATTTTTATACTCTTGTAATCAGGTGTGATCTAATGGGAAAAAAAAGTTTCGTTGAGTAACAGTGTTACTCAAGGGGAATTATTTATTCCCATTCAGTAACACTGATACCGTAGGGTGTAACAGAATGGGAATAAATAATTCCCGTTGAGTAACACTATTACTCAACGGGAAGTTTTTTTCTCATTGTGTCATAGTGTGACTGAAAAGTGTTACTCAACGGGAATAACCCGGCATGGCAACCCTTCCTTCAAACCGAATCAGAATCACAGCAACGTAGCTTGGCGGCAGAAAAGGGCATCGCGGTAGTACTACCAAGGGTTCCAATCGTACAACATTATATTTAAATAATTGTTACGCAATGTGCGGAAAAATATTTAACGCTTTACCCAGAGAGTTGAGAAGCCTTCCGCTAAATAATAATAACCAAAGAACTAAGACTTTGGCTTATTAGTAAAGGCTATTATAATTTAAAAGATTTCCTAGGTTAGAATGGTTACTGCAATTCATTGACATAACATAATTTTATTTAATATTTAATAGACTTTGACATGGATTAATATATTTTGACATAAACCTACTAACATACTATTAATTATTTTGATTTGACATTGACTATTGTTTGTTTTATATTTATTGTGAATTTTACTATTGCTTGTATAAAAAGTACCTACCTACCTACCAAAATGTATAAAGCCCACACCTTTAATTTGCATCCCAGCTATGGGGAATGAGTGCTACCGATTATTTTTTTTGTCATCTTTATGTACCTACATTGAAGCAAATAAATGATTTATGATTTATGAGTACTTCCCCAGACGAGCACTTCACAAAGTGCTCTACTGTGTGCTCTACTATTAAAAAAAGTAATTATAGGTAACTTACATTCCTCTAACTACGCTTTGCCGAAACTCCTTTGTCTTCCAAGTGTCTTCGTAGCCTGGCATTTTGCACATTTGATGATTATAAGTACGAATACTTTATCTATCTTTAGTAATAAACAAGACGCGAGATCTTGACTGATTACTTTGTGAACTTGACTGACTTTCCTCAAATCCTTTACCAGCATTTAAATTGTAGTTCTATCACACGAATATAGATGGCGTTGACTGCATGGAAAAAGTTATTTGCAATAATGTTAAATACACACTGTGTATTAATATTATTTATTATATACCTTTATGTAGTAGTATAAGTATTATTTAGCGAAATTATAATTTCCCTAAGGAAAACATGAATGATTTTATGTACGTAGGTAGGTATGTATTTAGTAAAATTAGATTTGTTCGCTTTTTTACCAATGAACTAAATAATTTTCAAATCATCATCATCATCATCATCATCAGCCTATAGAAGGTAGTTGGAGAAAGACCACTCCCATTATATTTATTTTAAAGGCCAATATAAGTTCAAGCGAGAAGTGAAAGAGCGACAAGTTGGAAAGAGGGGATGAGGGCCCGATTCTTTCTCTATGCACCGGGGCCCTTGTCCACCTAGCTACGCCACTGCGCGCATAATGACTTTCGGAGAGAAAAATACATTGGATACGACAGGATTCAAACCTATGACCATGACGTGACCCTATTAGATCACCAGTGCTCTCTCCTCTCAACTTATTGGATTCTGATAAAATTAAATAAAAAGCAACATTAATAGATATGTGATAAATAATTTATTGTCCGGCGGTATTTTTACAATATTATTGTATGAATGCCTACATCAATTGATTTTATAATCAATTAATTTTAATTACGATTATACAATGCATTACGTGATTTTTAAACGTGTTGTTGTGTCGTTAGTATTTTGGATTTATTGACATGTTTCGAAAATCATCCATCAGGAAAAATTTCGTTGGAAAAGGAAGGTCTTGAACAAGTGAGACAAGAATTCGTCACAAAAAGGATAATTCAACGCACATACCTATTAATTTAGAAATTAAAACTTTTACAAATTCATTTATTTATCAAAATAATCTTACCCAAGCGATTACCATTGATTTACATCGGTTACCATTGGTCCCCGCACTCGGACAAGCCTGTGTCGCGGGAGGCCGAAATATGAAAAAAATATTATTCCGTTACAATCTAGCACGGAGGGAACGAATTTTGCAACTACTATTCATTAATTCAATAGCTAATGTAAAACAGCCCATAATACATAGCAATATTATGATCTACATAGGTATCATCAACGTAAGGTTTAGTGATATAGAGCTATCTTTCTAGATCTAGCATATTACACATAAGTTACAAGAATGTGAGCTATTTAAATTGGAATAAATTATGTCAAAGACAAATCATCAGCCAGTATTTATTCGACTGAATCACTTTAAAAGGTTTTAAAGCTAGCTGAATCTAGATTTTTTTACGTTATTCCCAAAATACTAACGACACTTGTAAACAGTAAAACATCTTATTCGAGATGGCGCCCTATCTTTAATTCTTTGAACGGAACACAATAATATGGCACGTAACCTCAGATACTGCTTTTTATGAAGCCAGAGAAATTTCAGCAAAAATAATGAATGGCAAATAGGGAATTGGTTATTGACTTTAAAAAATATTGTAAAAAAAGGATTTATCTCCTGATATAAATGTCTGATAATATAGGTCAACTTTAATTCAGGCATGTTATAAATGATATTATAATTCGTGAAGCCGCAATAGACAAATAAATAGCCGCATAGAATCAAAAATTGAGAATTATTTTTTCCGAAAGCCCGATCAAAACGAATGTCAAGTCACTTGCTATCTCTATCTAATTCGATGTAATAGCTGAAATGGCGAGTGACTTGACATCCGATTAGTTTTGATCGAGCTATCAGAAAGCGGCCGTATGTCTCTTAAAAATAATAATATAGATTTATAATAATATAGATGTCTAATAAAGGTAAACTTTAATTCAGACATGTTAGAAATGATATTACAATTCGTGAAGCCGCAATTAGACATAAGTTTTCAGTTCAAATCAAAATCAAAAGTACAATCACAAGCATCACTTTGAGTTTCTGTTGATTGCTTTGCGTAGTTACTGTCTACACGTAAGTAGATTGGAACCCACGTTTATAGGGTCGGAATATATACGAAATGTATTTTTTTTTATGTTTTATTAAGTGTAGGGCAGTGTGGTCGCCCAGCGACAAAGCCCTTAAAATAAATAATAAAAAAAGGGTCGGAATAATAAGTTCAAGTATCAATATTTTAATTAATTAGTTAGTAAGTAGGTTTATCAAATATCGTCATGTACAATAAACATATAAGTATGTGATTATGTGAGATATGTTCCATGTTTATTTGTAAGATAAACCTAGTAGATAAATAAAAAGCTTTACAATAAATAATGTGTAGAGCTGAATGTATGACCTTTTTATATTTCTTATTAAATTTTATTCGTTTTTGTGAAATTTCTCTGACTGTATTTGAAGGGATTATTATTTTCTTACAAAAAAATGTCATGTTGTATAATAACGTTACGTTTACAAACATTTAGGTATTTATTTGAGAAAAGTCGCTAGCAAGTAATTAATTACCGAATTTCAAAGTTTTACAAAGTGTTACTATCATTAAAAAAATATTAGAATTGATAGAAAAAGTCTAACGCCTAAGATCTGATTAGATCTTCAGGGTCATTGGATCCTATTGCATGTATGTCTACCGTGCATGTGTATTATAGTCGTGATCGTATCTCATCGAACAAAGTTGGCTTAAGAACCTAATTAAACTAGGAAACTCATCATATACGGATGAAACAATTTTGAAAACTAAATGTTTGGTTGTCTAAGACATAATAACACAGATAAAATAATAAACTTGCCATCAACTTTGCTCAAGTAAATTCAAAACATCACAAATTAAAGCCCATTGTACACACGTCTGCAACATGGTGCACATGCAAGTTACTAGGTTCCATCTACTAGTAGCTAGTAGCGTGACAAACTGGCATGCCAGCTACAGTCATGTGTATTACGGTCTTAACGGAATATCTAGAGATAAACCATTATCAAATTGCAAATTTGAGACTCATTCCAAAGTTAGGGACAGACAAACACAGATTACGAAGGTAATTCTACGGAATAAGTCTTTTATTCACTTAGTATCTAATTTATAATTAGTGAGATACCTATAAATGCATTATGATTAAGCTAGCAATGCTTTGGCATGACAAAACATGGTAATTTTAAATTTTGTTTAAATATTTATAAAATAGCGATTTAATATCATTATTTCCAGAATTTTGGAATGAAGCCATTATCCGATTATTAGCGAATCATTAACCGGTATACTGAACAATGCCACAATCACAGGAATTGTATGAAAAATTTATTTCATACAAAGGACATCACCAACTCTATTACAGGTATGTTAAAATATTTCCAATGAAAGCCTTTTTCAAACATGGAATGTAAATTGAATATAGCATATATGTGGTTTTTTTTTATAATGCCAGTTCTTTGTCTAGAATTGGCATTTTAATCTATCACCAGACTGGCGATGTTGAAAACTCGGTTGGTTGGTCAACATTTCGTGTTGACCAACCAATGTTGCGTAGTCCTGTATTCCCAAAAGCCGGAAGCCTGGTTTTTAAGAAAAAAAACGGAATGAGCACTTCGCATTGAGTCAATAAAATTCACTATCAATAATAAACAAAACAACAAAGAAAGAACAATCTTAGAACAAATGGTAATAAAATTTAGTTACAATGTAATAATATCTTTACATATATTTACAGTTTTGGTAATAATAACGTATACTAATACAGAGGAAGGTTAACTATTCATACATAACAATGTAAGTAACAAAAATCTAGATTGAGGACTTATTTATGTACACTAACTAATCGAAAATGGCTGACAAACTTTAATTAATGTTAAAAAACCTTAGTCACCAACTGATTTATTTTAGACTTCTTAAGATTTTTTAAGCCTCAATGCCTCGTATGCCCAAATACATTTAGTGCTTAGATTATTCGGTCTACGACACTTCTAGGTAGATAACACACCTACAGTTCAATCAAATCGAAGTTTGGCCAAACTAGTAACATTCCTAAGTCTGTCAGCCCCTTTAGATACTTTACTACAATTGAAATTTCGAAACATTGATTTGGCATTGATATGCAGTTTAAATATTAATAATCATCAATTATTGCACATGATTTTTTTATAATAAATCCAAATGGATACATTTACGCCTAATTATCAACAGAAGCTTTTTATCGTAGCGATATTCAGGAATCGACACTTTTCATTGGCTAATGTAACATCAAACAGAAACTGACTAGCATTTGTTTAAGTGCGTACACGCATTGATTAAATTAGCCAACCTCTCAACTGACTTGATCCATTCTATAATCAAATCTAAAAAAAAACGGAATTGAAACCGCATCGGTTATCGGATGTCGCTTAATGGCAACACCTCAATGCTGACTGTGTCGTTGCCAGAGGTACTGAGAAAAGAACGTCATATAAGCCAATGAAAAGGTCTCCTATAGAACAGCAGCGTCGCTAACCCGCGCTACGGGGACGTTGTTATTCGCTGCAGCATCCTGATTGTTCGCTGTGCAGTAGAACTGCTTATGCGCTTTGTACGTATTAACATACTTGAAGGATATATCGCAAGATTTACAGTAGTTGGGGGTTTCCTCCTCAGTTCCAGGCTCTTTCTTAATGTCTACGGTGGCAACAGTGACGGGGACAACGGGAGGAGAAGGGGTTTCTTCTTCCGGCTCGTCGGTGGCGTGGACGAGTCTCGCGTGGCGGACGACGTTGCCGCGGTAGGTGGAAGTGTAGGCGCAGCTACTGCAGCGATGGACTCTTTCCCCGGCAGCCGCTGGGCTGGGCGATGTAGCCTCCCGGTTGTCGTCTTCGAGCACGCACGCTATGTAGCTTTCTTCCTGGAATTAAGGAAATGGCTGGTTAGTTGATTTTTGAAGGCTTGTTGCATATTTTGTGGTAAATATAAAAAAAATATTTTTAAGTTGTATTTTGCTAACTTTCAAAGTTACAGACATACTTTCGATAACTGCTTGCTTTTCTGGAAGGTGTTATTTTATGAATTGTCAAAATATTAAATTACCTGCATATCAGCTGGTTTCTTATTGTTGAAGTGCATGCGTATGTGCGTGCGCATTCCCCGTAGCGTGTTCCCGCGGTACCGACATATGGTGCAGCGAAACGCCTTGACCCCCGCGTGAGCCTCCATATGCCTCTGAGCCGCCGCTGCTGTCGGCGACACCACGTCGCAACAGGGACACTTCCAGCCCCCTTCGGTGCCAGTCCGAGTCTCGACCACTGGAGTGGCTACGACAGCACCACGAGGCGATCGCGTCTCCCTCTTAGTGCAGTAGTAAGATTGATGTGTCGTCAGATTGTCCAGCGAGCTGAAGGTAATCCCACAAGCCAGGCAGATTAACTGCCGGTACTGAAGAGGCGGACCCGGCTCTGGAGCAGGACTTGCTCGCTCCTCCCCTCCACCCGCGGAACAGTAATAACGCTTGTGAATCTTGTAGTTGTCAATATTGCAGAATACAATATTACACTCCTTGCATTTGGACACGCCCTGTTTGACTAGGACTTGTGGTAAACCAGTCGTCACCGGCATCTCAGCCGCAAGTCGCATTGCTAGACCGGGCGGTAAGAGAGCGGGGGGAGCAGGGTTGAACTTCTCTTTGTGTGGTGATGGTACGCTGGGCGGTTTCGGTGTTGGCCCTCTTGAACTATTACGTCGCCGTCGTTTGGGCGAGCTCTCTCCAATCGGCGATGAAGATCGTCTCGGCGACGGAGATGGGGTTCCAGGTGATCCAGGAAGCGATGGCGCGCATACTATTTGCTCCGGCGTAGTAGACCTCATTCTATTCTCTTTCTCATGCTCGTCCGTCGTCACAGACTCAGGGGTTCGCCTCATACTCAAGTCCAGCGGTGTTTGCCCCCCATCTCTTGAGTTCTCTCTTGGTCTGTTTGCGGATTTCAGAACCTCTGCCGCTTTTCCTTCAGTGGGCAAGTTTGGCAGCGCACCAAAAGGCTGGAATGTACCATTGGGGAGCAGGAAACATGGGTTGTCTGGATCGGGGAGGGTAGTTCCTGGAAGTGTGCTGGCATTGCGTAATAGTCCTATTGGTAGGATCAGGATCGGAGTGGTGGGTAATGCGAGGGCATAACCACTTCCAGCTGGTGGGGTGAGGCCAGGCGAAGGCGGTGCTGAACCCGAGGTCACCGAGCTACCTCTGGTCGCTGTCGGTGTGTTTTTTACTACCTGCCTTGTGCTGCAGTAGTGCGATTTATGCGCGCGGTAGGTTTTTATGGAACTGAAGCGTATATCGCAATCAGTGCAGTACCGATCCGGCGCTGGAGGACTATCAGCGGTCTCTCCATTGGATGTAGGCGTCGGGGCGGGTGTTCCGCTGCTCACGGGCGATGACGAGTGCATTCGCATGTGCCTATTCAGGCTTACTTTCTTATCAGCGCTATATGAGCAATACGTGCATTGGTATTGCTTGTGGGGGGGACGCGGTGTCTTCGAATCTCCACTGGATTCGTCGGCGTTAGTGTCCGCTGGGGAATCCGTGCCATCCGTTTTGGGTCTGCGGTTCGTGCAGTAATGCTCCTGGTGCGCCTGCAGCGTGCTTAGCGAAGAGTAACGGATGCCGCACGGTTTGCAAATGTAGCCGGGAGGTCCGGCCGAAGGGAAGAGGCCCGGGAAGGCCGCTGCGGCTACCGCTAAATAGTCTCGTGGTTGTGGCGCGATCGAGGCGACCGGCAGCGGCACGGGCGGCGGCGATGGCGACAGGGGCTCACGCTTCAGCACCGTAGCCAGTGGCGCCAGGGCAGGGTCAGTGGCTAGGCTGGTGTTGAGGCGCAGTCTTGGCGGCGGCGACGCGGTGGCGGAGGCAGCTGGCGATGCACCAGACGCCGGCGACGCGGCGCCTGAGCTCGGCGTGCGAGGTTCTCCCGGCATGGCCTCGCTCTCGTTTACCCATTCCTCGTCCTCACCTGTAAAAAACAAATACGACTTTTAGAAAACACAAATACCTAATACAAGTAATGTTTAATAGCATGGTGCCCCACAGATAAGATCGATCCAAGCCTCGCTATGGCTGGAACGTTGATGTAAAGTATTCAGATTTAAAACAGAACTAGGCATTGGAATGCTGGCAGAACAAAAAGAAGCTTGCCGTATCGGCGCCTATTAGTGTTGTTAGGAACGATGCGAGCCGGCGGGGATTCTCGCGATAGCCGTCACTCGTCACGTTTCGTCGCGTATCTGTCGACGTCAGTCAGATGAGGGCTGCAGTCGAGGCATACATTAGCGCTCCTAATTGAGACGTGGTTGCGCTATGTAAATGTCGCCGCGTGGGTGGGGCGCCGGCTCTCCGCGAGAGCCCTTCGTCTCCGCGGCGCGGCGGACCGCGACGCCGACGCTCGTCCATCAATATCGTGAGCAGGCCCGCGGCCAAACAGAACAAAACCTTAACGGGCCCGTTGTAATTGGATCTGATTTCCAGAAAACGCGCGCTCACCTTCCTTTTTGAGCGACAACGATCTCTCCTGAGCGAGGAATTAACCTATCTTTCGCGCAGCGATCTCGACTCAAAACGCCAATTAATGAGAGGCTCAACTTCATTCTCCCGAGTCTGTGAAGATCATTATATGGGCACGACAGCGAGATGGACGCGACGATTGGTGCGGCCGCGCACCGACCGACATCTCGCGGTAACGAATACCACTCGAATCGGATTGCGTTCGGGTCACGCTATCCTAGTGTGCGCACTGTTCCGATTGGTCATTACGATTGGTGGGTGACGCGCGATTGGTTCGCTAATGCTGCCTCTATCTGGCAGCTTAATGTTAGCGTCATACCGAGAGGGCGCGCTTATCGCCGTTCGTTAGTCGCGTTGGCTTCTGTTTTCGCTAAGTAAGTTATAATCCGGTGAGCACCGCGCGGTTCTCGGTGAAACGTAGGTACGCTCAATCAGATAGATGGCGTGACTCGGTGTCGTTTAAATGCAGCTTTTCGAAACTGAACGTCGATTCGTTAAATGATATCAATCTTTGCCCTTTGTCTTATAAACATGTCACTGTGCTTGCATAACACCAAGTACCTTTATATGACGTTCTTCTCGTACAAAGCTAGTGCCCGCATGGTGACTAGAAACTTGACAATCCGTTTGCTAGATACGAGTAGGTGTATTTAACCTTTGGCTGTACGAGACGAGTGCACCTTGTGAACAAAGCACCGTATTTAAATGTTAAGTCTCTTTAAATTAATCTAATACGAAGTAACGAGATCAGACATGGGTGAAACACGTGCCCACATGATAAACAAAGCCGGTGTCTTATCCGATGGAAGATCGGTAGCCAATTAAAATGCTCGAGCATCGGTCCGTCACAATCGGAGGATAGGCATCTGTGACGCATTTGAGCGATCACCTAGGACCATTGATCCACAACTGATACTGCCTCGATCGGACAAAAAATAAATCTGTCTCTAGATTTCAAATGGATTAAAACTGGTTAAAAATCTTGACTCTAGATAGATTTTAGATAAGAAGGTACCTACCTAATAAGCTCCACATTTAAAATCAAAATACTTACAAATAACAAAATGTAACGATCGCTTAGCGTAAAGGCGGTCTTTTTGTTAAAGTTACCGATTCAATTTGTTAGAACATCTGTCATTAATGCGTAATAAAAACTGTGTGTTAATGTGTATTAATGTGAACTCTCTAACGGTGAAGGAAACATCGTGAGGAAACTGGCATGTAGAACCTATTCTAAAACACAAGTTCTAAAATATGCGTCAAGTGCTCGTTTGGAGCTTCTTTGAATCACTTAAAATCTTTTCACCACACTGTTTCGAAAGAAACTAGTGACACGACAAGAAGAAGAAGAAGTGCTATCGTAGTAAAATTAAGTACTTTCTAAAACATAAGGCGAACGCACAATAATGTGACTAAGACTTTGTGGCACGAAACGAAGTTATCTTCAATGCCAGTGTGTATTAATTACGAGAAATTGTGACGATATCTAATTAGTTTTTAGGGTTCCGTACCCAAAGGGTAAAACGGGACCCTATTACTAAGACTCCGCTGTCCGTCCGTCTATCTGTCTGTCTGTCCGTCTGTCACCAGGCTGTATCTCATGAACCGTGATAGTTAGACAGTTGAAATTTTCGCAGATGATGTATATCTATTGCCGCTATAAAACAAATACTTTTCATTTTTGCCCTTTTTATAGATAATGGTACGGAACCCTTCGTGCGCGAGTCCGACTCGCACTTGGCTGGTTTTTTATAAATACCGACTTCCAATGTATGTTTGTGGTTTGTAGATGTCACATCTTGGCCTCAAAAAAGATAAAGTTGAATCGGATTATCGTCGGAACCATCTTGATTCATTCGAGTTTGTCATTTCGATGAGTTCTGTTAGATAAGGGACCATAACTTTTCATTGCTTGCTAAAGCTCGTGTTAATAAACATGACTAAAATCATAGTATGGAGGATCTACAAAAAATAGTAGAGCTCTTTGTGAAGGGTTCGTCAGGGGAAGTACTACCACCATGTATATTTCGGCCGACAAGCAGCATGCCGTGTTTAGGTGTGAAGGGTGTGATTGTCGGTGAAATTACAGTCACATGAGGCTTAACTTCTGTATGCCTCAAGTTGATTCACGCAGGGCAGTGCATCGTAGGGCACATTCCTATCGTACGTGACTTACGCGGCAATGCTTTGTGGTGATGGTTACCACTTCACATCTGGTGGGCCATCGGCTTGTTCCACCAGCAAGTGGTGTAAAACAAAAAAAAAGTAGGTAAGTAACTTTGTTTGCTAAAGCTTGTTTTGATCAAATCTAAGATAAGTCCAACGAGAAATCTATGGAAAGACAAAGCTATGAAAAGTTCTATATTCAAAAAGTGTTTGTCTCCTCTATGAAATCAACACTGGCCAGCACAAAAGAAACAATTTCAACTGACCTATCATCGACTGGAAGTGTCGGGCGTCGTGCGTCACGATCGGTCGCGCATTAACATATCGCTTTGATTCGCTATCGTGTCGCGAGTGCGTTGTTACACGTCACACGAGTTTTTTTATGGAAATGAAGAGGTTTTATAGTTGACAGTCCCTGTGGAGGTTGGTAATAAAATCGTGGGCGCATGATGAGATTAAGAACCGTAAATTGTTTGAATACCTATTCACTTAGTACGAAATGTAAAATAAAATTGCGTTGATTCGAGTTGAGTGTAAGTAATGTGTAAATTACGTTCCAAGATAAGCAATTCGTGATCGAACTCTAGGTGCTTGCCTACTTGGAAGAGTTTGATAACAAACATGCAAGTATTGCTTACATAATTTAACAATTTATACGCACAAACTTGGGAAATTCTTGGCCAAATATCAAAGTCAATCTCCAAAAATTTGTAGTCAAAATGTAATCTACCTAAAAAAACTACTTAAGTCATTTACCTAAGCCATAGTAGGTTCAGTAATGTACGTAACTGAAAAGTTAAACAGTAGATACCTTGAAATATATTGAACAGAGTGTCACTTAGTCGTACGTCAAGTTTTTGTTAAACGTCGTGGGTGGGGTTCCACTGGCACACGATATTTCTCGCAGAAACAATCTATATTTCATAGATTTTTGTCACATATAAAACAATATACAAACAAACACAACAAATAAAAAGTCTTGACAAAATCTTCATAATACATCCACATACTTCATAATACATTCATTTACATATAAGTTAAATCATTCTAAGCAACATAATTAGTACTCAAGGGTATATCTAATCGTATGTTTAGTAGCAAATTTTCTATTAATTTGAGCTTCTAAAATTTGTTCAATATTAAAAAAACTAACCGAGTTTACTATAGTTAAGGCAAGACTTCATACAAAATCAGAAAAAGTTAAAATATCGTTAAGTTAAGTTGCTTTATCGGATGACTTAGATGAAATATAATCAAATTACAATGATCTAAAAGTATCACTTTACTTTCGTTTTCAACCAAGACTTGCCTGTCACAAGAAAGTCGTACAGCAAGTACAGTGGATATGCACTCAACAAAAACTCGTAAGCGAAGTAGATAAACATTTCCTTATAGTGTCCACGTCCTGCCTCATTCATGACGAATAAATCTTGATGTCTACAAGTACGATAGTGCAACGTACGGCGGTGCGATGTGGGTATGAAATGCCGTGATAGTGTCGCCTCTGTTAGTTTGCTATCTAGGATTTCTAACTTACGGCCTTTTGCGTGCGCTGCCCAGTTATTTTCAAATATGGAACTTGTTTTAGAACGTTTTCTTCTAATTTGTTTTTTGTTGTTTGAAAATGGAACTTTTTTTTAAACTATTCTTTATATAAACTCTCTTTTTTGCTTTTAAGTTCGGTTTTGTTAATTTCATCTTGGGGTTACCATCTAATATTTATAAATAAGTACAATCCAAAGAAATATAGGCGCATTGTTTTTTTTTTACATTTAAACCTTATAACCTTTAGTGGTAGCAGATCTAAGCCTAGCTTATGTCATGATTTTATAGAAGTTTATAGAAGTATAAGTAGTGAGTAATCTGAGATTTGTATAATAAAATGTTCTTTACTGTGACCGATCGCGCTCATATCTAACATTTCCTTCTAAGAAATTAATTATGCACCCAATTAACCCAGTTAGGTCGCTAAGTACCCACACTACAACCCTTACAAAGCAGGTAATCTTAGAATCGCTGACGAGTATGTGCTATGATTGATGTGGGGGTTAATATTCATGGGGTGTTGCCAGTTGCCACATGTAGGTACAGGTAACCGGGAATTGCGAAATATAAGGTGCGGTGGATGTGGTTTTTGACCCATAAATAACAAAATAATTGACGTATATTAAATCATAAGTTTCCTTCTACTACTTATTTAATTTAAACTATGTTTTGTAAGACCCATTATATTTTATTTCAACTATATTAAATGACTATCTAAATTCTACGATAATAAATGAAATATCTAACGAAATGATTTGAATAAAAAATCAAATGCACACCTATTGAAGTTATATTCTACGTTATTAGTTAGCTGGCTATAAAGTAAGTAAAATAAAGGCATAAAATAAGGAGGTCCAAGGTTAACTCGATAATGCAAAAGGATATTTAATAATAGCCATAATCATGTCATTAATTTTCTCGTAGCTGGAAGCGTAGACGCCCGCTCTACGGCGTAGAGGTAAATATGACAAAGTATTTTTTTTGTAAATTTACTTTTTTTATACAACTAGCTGATGCAACAAGCAGATGGCCCACCTAATGTTAAGTGGTAGTACTTCCCCGGACTGGATTTTGTGTTATATCCATAAGTTGTGTGCAATAAAGTATTTACTATCTATCTATTTAACTATATCTTCATTATCATGTTTGTTTTGTGCTTAGTAGTTAATATATGACTGTCTATGTATATATCTAGATATATGTATTACAGAGGACTTAGGGGATATCTTAAGTGCCTGGGGACCAAAGTCGTGAGATGTTTAAGTTTTTTTTTACCAATTTACCACATCCTTACCTATTTAATGTTATCGCTCTTACGTCATTTTGGCTATCCATATTCGTATTTGTAATTAAAAAAAACCAAGTGCGCGTGTGATTGTCCGATAAGAGTTTGAGGAAATTAACCCGTTTTCCGTATAATTTGTATTTTTATTCATCAAAAACGGTCAGGAACTAAACCTACTAATGGATGTTGTTCGTATTTACAAACGAATTAACTTTCAAAAACACGTTATGTAAAAATACTAGTACCTATACACTGAAAGTGTAATTGATCGAGTGAGCGAAGCGAACGAAGATCTTAGTTTCAACTTGGGCGATTTGGCATTTTATGTATGTATGTATGTATGTATGTATGTATGTATGTATGTATGTATGTTTGTCTGGCGATAACTTTAGAACCGTTGATCCGATCTCCATGAAATTTGATATGTCGATAGCTTGTACTTGAGAAATTTACTGGTAAGTATATGAGCAAAATCGGATGAAGGGTTTTTGAGATATGGGGTTTTTTAAGAGGGCAAAAATAAAAAAAGTTACTTAAAAAAATCAAGTTACATGTCATATGAAAGGGCTTTGTTTGGACATTCCAAAACAATTTTTACTTTTTTTTTGGGACGCTCGGTTTTTGAGATAAAAATTAAAAAGTTAAATTAAGATAACCAGCGATCCAAGAGCTCCCATCTCTAAGAGTTTCGTTGAAATCAAGGTTTTTCTACTGGTCGGCCAGTTCCTTTGATTTTTCTTATTTTTTTTTCTTGAAATAATTTAAGGAGGTACTCAGTTCTCATAAAATGGTGACGACGACCAGGTCTGATGATGGAGCCAAGGTCTGTTCAACGGAACTCTTCAATCAATAGGCCAATAGAGTTGAAACTTGGTAACCATACCAAGTTAGTAGGCGGTAGTCAGAAAAAAGTCCAAAGATAATGTTTGGACTTGCCTCTGACTACTACCGACTCAAACTTTTGATGCGTTCGTCGGGTCGCATCACGAGATCTCAGTTCGGGGCGAACTACTAGTTAAGTAAAAAAAATGTTTTTAAATTAATCATTCAACGGTCTTCATTTCCGTACAATCACAAAGATAATTCTTAAGTATTTATTTATTTTATTTATTTATTGTGGACCAAATTTGTGAGCCAAAGCTTGTGATATGGGAACCAGATAGCTGATACTTATATATTTTTTTGTAAATACATACTTATAATAATAGATAGATAGAACTTTATTGTTCACCACACAAAATACAGGGTGAAGGCATACATTTAGGCAAAACAATGGGCGGCCTTATCGCTGAGAGTTATCTCTTCCAGGCAACCTTGCCTTTAATGATTTTTAATAATTTATAATTGCCAATAATGACACCCAAACAGATAACAAACATCTATGTTCATCACACAAATGTTTGTTCTCGGTGGGGATCGAACCCACGGCTTAGCACAGAAGGCAGAGCTACTATTAATTGCGGCCCGATTACTCTAATGTCTGGCTAGAGTAGTAGAGCTCTTTGTGAAGGGCTCGTCCGGGGAAGTACTACCACCACGCCCTTTTCTGCCGCCAAGCAGCAACGCTGTGTTTCGGTTTGAAGAGTGTGGTTGCCGGTGTAATCACAGGCCATGAGGCTTAACATCTGTATGCCTCAAGTTGATGGATGCAGGGCAGTGCATCGTAGGGCACGTTCCTATCGTGCGTGACTTACAATGCTTTGTTATAGGCGATGGTTACCACGTAACATCAGGTGGGCCATCTGCTAGTTGTATAAATAAAACCTAGGTACTGCAAAAGTCGGCATAGTGCGAAAGTCAGGCCCTAATCTCCGAAATCGCTGTGAGAGCTGTCTCTAGTCACTACTATGAGTACCAGATTGCTGACATACTTAATTAATTGTTTTTTTTTGAGTAATTAAATTCTAGGCCAGAGTGATTTGTGTAATTACCTGTTAGCTATGCTAATCAGCGCCACTCCCACCAGCTGTGTTATGCTGACACAGCAATGGAAATGACAACAATGATAGAGCTTCCCCCTTCTCCAACTATTAGCTACATATATTAAGTTTTAATTTTCTTAGTAAAATCATGGACCTACGACCAAGGGCCTTATACTTATGTCATATCTCATTCGATAACTATTTATCCCCATTCTCACCATCTCACTACCCAATTTTCTCATTCAAAGTTCATGCGAGACGCAACGTCAACAAGTTATTGAACGAGATATGACGTCATCTCCACCGTGAGATAATCTCGCTCGAAGTGAGCATAAGGCCCCATAATTTTACTATTTATTTTATTAAAAAAAAAAACATTTTTAAAGAAAAAAAAATATAAGTAATAAGATTTTTTTTTGTAATAAGTATTTTAGTTCTTACCATTATTTTCATTTATAGCTTTAGTATTATGTTAGTCTATATCTTTTGTATGTACACAAACCTACCACGATACATATAGTCACCTCTAAGGTTTGCCGGAAGAAAACTCTTGTTAGGGTTAGGCTCGCCTTTGTACGTGTCCTCTATTTCTGTCTTTTTCCTATATATAGTATTGTGTGAAATAAAGAATCAATATAAATTAATAAAAAAATTACAAAATTAAATAATAAATAGTTATATCGTGCGTTCTACGAGGCAATTCTTTGTTTTAGGTGATGGTTACCACTTTAAGTCAAAGTCAAAGTCAAAATGTATTTATTCAATAAAATCACAAGGATCACTTTGAAACGTCTTAAAGCTAGGTGACTCTAGGTGCCAGTTCCACGCGACCAAAGCCTAGAAGAACAGGCAACAAACTTACGGCTTGGTTCCTACCGTTCTTTTGTATGATCCTTTTACAATGTAATAATATAATATATTATTGAAGTTTAGTGAGGCGTAGGCATACAGAAAAAGGTAAACATAATCAAATTTATAAGACAGCACACGCTACGCTTCAAACTAAACCTAATGCATAATCTATTAAATCAGAGAAAAATAAAAAAAAACACACAATAGTAGGTACAGTACAGACATTGCAGACATGTTAGCTGCCAATGGGCAGAGCGACCGGGACATCGGGCCACGCATTTTTATCAACAATATAGCTATCTAAAGTATAATAAGCTTTCCTTATTAGATTATTCTTAATGTACACCATCTGATTATGGTAGGTCATCTGATTGTTCCATCAGGTAGCTGTACAAAAAAAAAATTAGGACCCTCCCTCACCTGATGTACCTACTGCGACGATATAGTCGCAGTAAGTGGATGGTGGTTGTGGATGGTGA
Organism: Chloroclysta siterata; assembly: GCA_932294275.1. Classification (NCBI taxonomy): domain Eukaryota; kingdom Metazoa; phylum Arthropoda; class Insecta; order Lepidoptera; family Geometridae; genus Chloroclysta; species Chloroclysta siterata. The sequence goes on from OW028600.1 coordinate 1,898,418, forward strand.
AGTCTCAAAACCGTTTTTCCTGGAAATGTATGGGGGCGTATCTAACAGTGGATTTGTTCAGGCTGATGCTGAAGATAAACCGACAGTTGAAAAAAAATACGCCATAAAAATATAGATGGCTGATTTTAAAACTTTGCAGGTATTGTAGATACCTGCAAAGTTTTACAATCTTACAAATCAACGTCCCACATTCAGTAGGTGGTATGTAAAACACTAGGCACATTCGTGAGCGCAAACGATTCTAATTTCCTCTGATTCCGATGTCCCCATAACATGCAATCTGTAATCGCGAACGCGGCCCGCGAGAAAAAACTAAACAGTCTCAAAAAAGTCTAATTCTGATAGGCGCAGGGGTCTATTATGGAGGCACGCCGTAACTCAGAAACAAGTAAACACGGCAGCGAGGACATTTGCATAACTATCGAGTTTTTAAATCTATGCAAAACGCGACGATACGTTGCACGGGCTCACGAGTCGACCCCCCCGCCGCGCCTTTGGAAAAACATGCGATTTCATAATAGTCCCCCTCATATGTAGCTTACGTACTAGTTTTGATTAATAACATGGGATTAACAGGACCCGATTAAAATGTAATTTAAATATCCCTTACGAGCTTTTAATTACTCACTATTGTTTCGGCAATTGCGATAAGAAAACAGCAATGTTTCATCTGATAAGTTCCACCTTTCAATAATTCGATTCGCTTTCGAGTTCTGTTAAGTCAAGATGGCCGACATATTATGGCGCGGAATCGATAAAGTGATAAAAATGTAGTAATAAATAAACAGTGTAAAAGTTGCGTACACGCATCGCTGGAGGCGTCAAAAGTGGGCGGCACTTATGATGAATAACGTGACGGAATCCGACATCCAATCGCAACGATCTCGATTTTAATTATACGAATCGAAAACATCGAGACAGCTATAGATCGAATATTAATATGTCGATTGCAAACGTACTGATAACGGTCGGTGTTTCATTTGCCGATACGGCAAGCCGCGACACATGAATTTCGAATTTGTTACGCGTAATTTGATTTGCGGAACTGAAGACATTCCTCGAAACAGATCAACTCGATACTGGCCTTCCGCAAAAGATCTACGATAGTAGCTGAGAAAAATAAAGAACAATTTATTATCGATGCTACAAAAGTAGGTACTATTGGTACGATATTTATTCGCTATATTTGCATACCATACGTGCGACCCGCATCTCCTTTCATCAAAAGTGATTTCAAATTCCCCGTGCATAAGTGCAGGTAATAAAATAATAACGATTTCTTATAATTTCTCAGAGGCAAGTCATAACTAAAAAGAAGGCAAAGGCACTGTTACGTCAATATGATCCATTTCTTCGATATAAAATCTGGGTACCGATATCATCTCTCCGAGCGGTCGCAACACGCCTACAACACGAAAATAATTAACTCAGTTCACCGTCAAACATGATGTTAAACATCGGCTACTCCCATACCAATTACTACCGACAATCGATCGACTAACAAAAACGGGCGCACGATACTAGCCCAGACTGGTTTAAAAAAAAACAAAATGTCGAGCTCTCGTCCGGCATGTGAACGTGTTAACAAGCCTTTGATGGATCGCCCTGCGATATAACAACGCGTTCTAGATCTATCTGCGCCTGTTTACAATTTCAACGACTGCAAAATTGTTTTCTATTACTTGACGCCCGCCTCGTAACATACGACACGACGATCGAGTCAATAACAGATCTCGCGATAGGCTCTGAAGAAATCAATTGAATTTATGAATAAATACCATAAACTTGTCCGGTTGTTATCAACGCGACAAATATTTTTTACAGCCGCTCATGTACCGGTTGCAGGAGAAGTCGCGTACGAGACGGGTTGGTATTTAATAAATTCGCATTCAATCGTTAATCGGTATCCGTTATCTTCGAAATTGCTAACGTGGGCCGGAGATGAAGCCGATACGCGGACTCCTTCACAATGCAAATTATATAATTAAAGAAAACTGTTCCGATTGCGATCGAATGCTTACGATATTAATCGAATAACGTGACTTTTATCGACGTGTACGTCATATTAGTTTAAAAATTGCCGTTTTATAAATGAAGGCAGCGATAGTGTTGTGCACGTGCAAAACGGAGTCGGGATAAAATCGGATTGTTGCTTCAAATAAAAAGGTGTCGTTTCGACTGTGTGGCGGCGGGCGGAGAGTTCGAGATTTGAAAATTAGCATTTTTGTCGAATAATTCTGGAGCGGTGTCGCACCGAGCACCCGATACCGAAGAGTTGGCCGAATCTGAGATTTTTTTTAGTTTTACAGGATTGGAGTTAAAATTATGGCTGCCGCATGAACTAGTTTACTGAAACTTAGGCAGGTAAAAACATGATTGCCAGCGCTACTTCATTTATGTTTAAATATTTAAATATTTATGTTCTAATATTTTTTACACAGGTACCTATTCAAAAATAAATTACGATCTATGTAGATTTATTGGCAGTCTGCAGCTTGTTTAGCTGTCCCCAGAGTTATAAATCCGTCTACATTTTTATCACCCAATTTACATTCCGTAACAAAAACCAATCGCCACAACGCCGATAACACCGAAAACTAGACGAGAGCTAATTGTGCTCTGTAAAAATCTGTGACCCTTTATCTTTCCTCTCCCAGCGCGCGCTCATCGGTCCCGGAGCCGAATTTATGTCGTGGAGTAATCCCGGCCCATTTGTATAGATAATTTTTATTATTGCCATCTCTTCGAGCCGGCCGCAGACGATAACCGCCAACCGAAAGAGTTCGTAATGACGATTTAAATAAGGAAGATGTATTCCTTTCGTCTTCGATAAGTTCAAATTTGAATTTACTCGTAGAAGGAATTTGTAAGTGGAATTTGAAAAAAGAATGGATCTGGTATTGGTATAGGGATGTGCTTTTTATTCCGAAGCTCTTGTTCTGATTTATCAGCTATAACAATTTTTATTTATTTTAATTGGGGTACTGGGTAAATTATGTAAATATCATAATATGCAAAATAAATGTTAATAAAAATGAGAGATAATGAACTCACTCGATGACGAATTTAACGACATTGTGTTTATGGTTACAGATTAACGGTCTATCTGATAAAAACTGGTCAAAAAACTAATATTTTTTTAGAGTTACCTAGTCGTTTCTTACCAATTGGTAATGACAAACAGTGACAGGGCTAACTTACATAAGAACGACAGTAAATAAAATAACCGTTGCCTTTTTTATTACCTACCTTCATACCGTTGCCTTCATGTTGCTATAGCAGGGTCCATGTTAGGTATACTTACTTACTAACCCCTAACAACTGTTGTACCTAAAAACTAAAATATTTTAAGCAATAAATGTATTGAGTACCTAACAGTTACCTTAACAGTTTTTGGTATCATTGGTATAAAGTATCTAAAAAAAGTATTGGTTTCTTATTATTCCATCTACCTGATAGGTAAAGTAATTACTACAAGAACATTACAGGATCACTAAAATATTCAATAACCCTACAAACTACGCGTGTAAACTATTTTTAACATGGCCACACCGAGTTTATACGCTCCCGCACTTATGGCCGTTATCTCTGCCGATGCATTAGCCTCCGATAAAGCACAGATAAAAACAGATCGGTCGGCGCCATGCCCGATTCTGATATTAAAAGAAAAAAATCGATTTCTCCAAGATAAAGATGTTGTTGGTTAATTGTAAATTCCAACATAAATGTAAATGTGTAATAAATTTCTTGTTTGAAGTGGTAACTTGTATTGGTGAAGGGTAAACTTGTTAGCATGTGGTGAATAGGCAGGAACTGCTTCAATTTAAAATGTTTTTGAAAAGTATATTTAATCGCCGAAACTAACGACTGGATAGGACAAAATTCTGATAGGAAGTGTGTTTTACATTCATGAAATAGCACCGACTCTAAGTTACATAAAAAAAAGAATCTGGCTCAAAAGATTGAGAGCTGATTTCACCATGCTCTGTTAGATTAACAAACGATTAAAGGGCTGTTAAATAAGTCAAAATGTACGCGTTTGACATCTAAGGTTAGATTTAACGGCTTGTTAATCCTTTATTAGTAACTAACAGAGCATGGTTAAATCAGCTCTAAATGCGTAAAAGCAATTGATAAACTGCCGAAATACGAGCTTTCATCGTATTCAAACATTAATAATGTCAATGTTATGATCCCAAATATAAATTCAGAAACATTTTCATAAACCTTTTGGTAGGATAGAGGACATTCTGATTAATGACCGCGCGTTCGTATAACAGCCATAACAAATACAGATCGCTCCATTTAACATGTAGCTATTAGGTCACTTCACTAGCCCTCACTACCCCACAAAATGGCGGTCTAATTTCCCTCCAAAATTAATAACCCGCATCGTGCATCGTTTTTCATCAGGCTCATTCTAGTGGCTTTATTATTTATCGTGTTTTCCTCAAAACATCATTTACATCGCTTTATTCACGTTCACTTTGAAAGACTGAAAATTTCGTCTATTCGACAAAATAGTGTCGTATCTACCCGCTAATGACATCGTTCCCGCCATTTATACGCCCATTTTAAGTCTTACGTTTTGTTTGTCAACTCGCGTGTGAAAGTTTCAGCAAAAAGGTCAGATCCACAGTTTCCACGTCAGTTTTTGTAGCACAGCAAAAGTAGCAAAACATTAGCATTTTATGATTTACAAGACAGGACAGCATTAAAAACAATGCTCATTCAGCATTCAACAAATAAAACAACAGCGATATCGGCTTAGGCCGAATGCCGAAAGCTGAATACAATCCGTGCACAGTGGGCCGAAAGCGATCCAGATCTGGCTATCGGGATCTCAGTTTGTTCTCACATCATTACCCGCGCCGACGGCTACAAATTTACATCCAACACAATGGCTATCCAGCATCGAGACATCATTAAGGTGATGCCGATAGCGCCAGTAACAATGCAGAATGAATGCCCTATGCCACCGCAAGCCGACATTTGAAAATTAACTTTATGATATCCTTAGCAGAGTTCAGATTTCAATAGCGGTGGCTGGCGTTTGTTAGGGAAAACTCAATGAAGCGTAATGAGAAAACGTCATATAAGTTACAAAGTAGCGCGCGATTATGAACGCAAAAATGAGAGTTGCAAAGCTGAATTTGAATTGAAAGGAGCGGATTACAGGGCTTCAGGGACGGTTTAGGAAAGGATCAGCTAAGTCGATGCCCGAGGCTATCTCGGCAGTACAATGGGGAGTTATAATATGGGTGATTGCGGAAAAATTGGTAACATGAATATCTTAGCGGAATCTGAATTTCTGTTTAAATATCATACTTTGTTTTTATTTTGTGCTAAGTAACATAAATGGTAGATAGATTTATGTAGCTATAAAATTAATATTAACATGCTTTTGCGTAGATATATCTTATTAGTGAATTTTGCTAGTTCTGAGATAACGATACTTTGAGGAGCCAATAAATAAACCAAATTGGCCTACCAATTCAAATTTATTCGAGCATTATCATCGTAAAAACGCGTATCTAAGGGCTGCGTACGTTCGTGTTTGCATACAATACTTCGTTATGTGGATTGACGGCGATCGACGCGATTGAGGCGCGCGATTTGTGTCGCACTGACGCCACTATCGCGCATCGATACATGGGCACATCCCTAATTTGCTTCATGCTTTTCAACACCTGTTGAATTATAATAACTTCTCCATAAATAATGTACTTATATACCTAGTACTAGTATTTAGAGGTATATTTACTACGATCCCTGAGTAACACTATTCGTGACATAAAAATGTCACCGTTTTTTTAAAGTTTTTTAGCGTTAGCCTACTTAGAGATATTCTTCACATTAATATTATTCTCCCTACGCGTGACTAAAATAATTGTAGTTCTGGAAAATGTATTCTGTATTAAAAAAAATATGTAAAAGCTATAATGTAATATGACGGTCTCAAACCATTTATCACACTCGTGATAACTTTTTGTTACAAACGTTACAGACATTAGATATTGGTCCGTTTCTATTACTCAGATCCGAGATAGAGTCGAAATAATTGCATTACGCCCACTGTGCACGTATCATGCGATCTACATACAATGCGTCAGATTTAAAACAATCAAAATAATTATACGATAGCGCATTCCGATACAAATCTGCCGTGCAAAACAAACGATACTATGACGAAAACGGTCCGCTTAGGGAACAATCGGTGCGTCCTAGTGGCGAGCGATAAGTGAAACATGGCTACCGGGCAAAAATAGCTGAGATAACGGCGATCGCATCTGTAAACAATGGCACGGGTATCCACGCTCTCATTAGCTAGCCTTGTCGAGATACTGGCGGGAAATTGTGCAATTGTGGAATCCGATTGAGGATCGACAAGTCGCGATTATATCGATCGACTCGTTTGGAGCGCGTCTCGTGTTTTGCAATTGACCGTTTACTTTTTGTTTTTCTTTTAGTACCAATAATGTGAAACGCTCAATTCATGATTCAAGCTTGCTTGTTAGTGTTTGTATAGGTATAATTATAAACACAAATTATAGCACAGTTTTATTATGATGTTTTGAATAAAAACATAAATCATTCTTCAGAAACTAAACTTAAACTCACATAAAATGATTTTCCATAAAAATAAACCTTCCTATCAGAACAAACCGACGATAAAGAAAATCAAGATTTAAACTATAATCGTAAATCAGTATCGTTAAACCTCTGACCCCCACAGACGCCGACAGGTTAAATAAAAGCCGCGAATAAACTTGCAGTCACAATAGCTACAAATCGACTACAAATTCGCTACAAAACCTTACATTCCTCAATAAATATCTTAGCACGCGTCTATACTAAACTATACGGGTATAAGTGCGCACCGATGCCGCGGTGTAGACTTGTTCTATACTAACTATTGTGTCTTCTATGACTCGATGTTGCCAGATGGAAAAACAGAAAAGGTTTACTTATTTTGATGTCAAATAATGGTTTCAGAGTTATTAATATGTCAGATTTTATTCGATAAAATTCTATTCATTTTGGACGCGGTATTTTTGATTATTACCTAACTAGTTCCTACCTAACATTATGAATGAACAAAAAAATAACTGTAGTTACTACAGATAGAAAAAAGAGTAAGGATCACTGACCGTAGGCAGTGTGCCCAAACAACTGGTTATATATTGGCTATATATTTATATGATAATGGCTATTGTTCGCAATAATCGCTACCACTATACCACCCACAGCTATAGATAGCGGATCTCTCGAATTAAGCTTTTGGCTAAGATTCACAGTCTTAATCGTAGTGTGAACTTACACTTGTAATAATTTGTAATTGATATATTTTTGTAATAGAAATAAAATGATCATAAAACATCATAAAACAGGGCAAATTTTGAGCAATGTTCAAATTCGTGCCACTTTATTATTTTGAGCAATGATTAAACATAAATTATAAAGCAAATACACCGTTAGAGGCAAAATATTTATTTATTTTATTTGGAAAACTAACAGTGTATATCAACAGTTACCTTATAAAAATAATTTATTTAAAATTAACTACCTACATATCTATTAAATCGATGTCTCGATATTTTATGAACCTTTTCACAAAAATAATAAGCATTGAATAATACACAAACTTTCCATAAGTTAGATCTAGAAACGAACTGTGTAAAATCGAAACATCTGTTTACTGGTACCTACTCTTATTTATTATGGCGATATTTTATGAACCTTTTCACTAAAATAATAGGTATTGAACAATTCACAAAGTGAAAAATACCTTAAGTTAGATCTAGAACCGAACTGTGTAAAATCGAAAAAAATAAAAGCCTTCGTATTTTATTAAGGCCAAAGTTTCTTTAAACTCCCAGGCTAGGTCTCCAGACAGTCTGTTAACATTGAATTTTGACAGATGGTATCATATGACCTGTCTCACATTCGATACGAAGCGAATTCGATCGCCGCGTCGATAGCCAGCCAATGACAATATACAGACAGCCGTGCGATGGCACAGCGATACTCATGTGTGGCCACCCTTACTTTTTATTCGATTGTAGATTGTATTGTGTTATGAATCGATATTTATTTCGGCTTGTCTTGTATTGTGCTCTTGATCATCATCATCCACAGCTCGACTTTAACCTCAGCTTTTTTTGAGTGGACTAAATGCTGGTTTGTATGCTGTATTACGATGACTGATATTTTAATATCTATGACCACTTCTAAGGCTAGATGAATACATAAAGCAGTTCCATTACATGCTGTCTATGTAAATATAAAATACTTTTAAAGTTAAATTTAACTATCACTCAATAACGATAATAAAGGACAGGCCTTTAAATGTAACCTTAGATGTACATTTTGACATATTTAGGGCCGGTTTCACCATGCTCTGTTAGATTAACAAAGGATTAAACGGCCGTTAAAAATGACAAAATGTACGCGTTTGACAGCCAAGGTTAGATTTAACGGCCTGTAATCCTTGATTAGTAACTAACAGAGCATGGTGAAACTGGGCCTTATTAACGGCCCTTTAATCCTTTGTTAATCTAACAGAGCATGGTGAAATCAGCTCTTAAGGCGAAGACAAGAGCTAATGTTTTCCTACTCAAAAGTTTGCTTTACTAGTTTTCGTACATAAGCAAACTTTTAAGTAGGAAAACTTGTATCGATCAAAATGAAATTTTTACTAAACTATGTGCAATGTGATTGCACACAAAATGGTTGATTGCGATTTTTCGAAAATGAGTTTAGTGATTTTATATCTTTCAACATGTCGAAATGTGCGAGCGAGAAGTTGTTTGATAGTTGTCAGCCCCTTAAGTTTTAAAAGTTGATCAGTTATTTTTACGTCAGAGATAGACAAACTGGCTTACGGCCCGCCTGATGGTAAGTAGTCACCGTCACCCATAGACACTTAGGGGTGTTGTCGTTGCGTTGCCTGCTGAAAGACTTTATTTACATTTTTCTTGAAGCTGTTCGTGAAGCTGAGGTATTTTGTGGTGAACGGAACTTCCAGTCTGTGTCGCCTAGGGCTAACTGCAGTGATTTAAAACGCATTTGGGGTCGTTAGGTGTCCATTGGGTTACCTTTGCGCCCCGGCTGCACTTGATGGCACTTACCTGAAAATTAACAAAATTATTGGTTAGTTTTAGGTTAAATATAGGGATTGTAAGAGTAACAGTAATTTTACTTTTTTAATTTATATAGGTATTTAACATTTTCTATAGTAACAACAACCCATTCCCAAATCGTTTGATTACTAAGTAGTTTTTGTCTTATGCAAACTATTTGGCCGTTAAACTTTTTTGGATCAAAATAGATTTTTTTTCTGTGTGGAATCATATTGCAAACAGACTTGGTTGATTGCGATTTTTATAAATAAGTTCAGCGATTTTATATTTTTCAAAAATATGCGAGCGAGAGGTACCTACATTAGCAGTTGTAATCTTAAAACCTTAAAACAGATCTCACCAAGAAACGGCTCTTGTAAATATGAATTCTCTTGATGATTATGATTATGATGATGATGATGATACTCTACAAAAGCCTGAAGCTAGATAAAATAAGTAGGTCGATTTCAAAGACATATTTAGAAAGTTATGCCCTATTATCTATGTCTTCTTATATGACCCATAAACAAAAGCACCCTGTTTGGAATAGTTTCCCCGAAACGGCACCGCATACTTTCGTTGACAAATTATTATCTACGCTGTTTTGTCATGAGAATGTTTATTTTAAAGCTAGCTGTAGGTTAGCTCATTTCTAACAAAGTAGTATTGTTAAAATGAGCTAGCATAGTACTTAGCTATCGTAGAGCCAGGTGGTGCAGTGCACCAGGGACCTCAGGGGCCTCTTACCTAAGCTTTGAAAAGGTCAGCCAGCTCCCGCAGCTAGAAAACCTTGAGCCTGCCCACAAAATTCTTTCGCTATGCCCGATTCTTTCTCTATGCGCCGGGGCCCTTGTTCACCTAGCCACGCCACTGGCATAGTACCGAACCTGCGAAGTTGTAGTATCCCAAAAAATATGACTCGAGTATTGGATTTGTTTCCACACCTGTTCCATTTCTTCTTCTGTAATTACCTGTGATTTTTGAAGAAAAAAAACTATTTAATTAATTTTGATGTTATGCCCTCAAATAAATCTACTGTTGGACATAAACCCAGCCATTCTTTGGGGTATTGCTCTCCCAGATTGGTGCGACACATTCAGAAGTGCTAACCATTTCCTGGATTGTCAAAAGGTATTTGAATCACAAGGATCACTTTGAAAGTTAAAGCTAGGTGTATCTAGGTGCCGATTCCACGCGACAAAGCCTAGAAAATTCGTCTTAAAGTATTAATACTTAAAAAAAAAAAAGTTTTCTGGGTGGGTCTGTATTTTAAGCGAAGGGAGAATTTTAATGTCGTTAGGATAGGTGATACGAAGTACACCGGGTCATCTTGTCTATAAATATATAAATGTTATGTTGATTTGTGTACGCTTCAAAAACTCAAAAAGTTCTGCACCGATCGAGCTGAAATTTTAGCATGATATACAAGGTGTTCCATAAGTTGTGTATATAAACTTCAGGGGGCTAAAGTACCCATCAATATGAACAACTTTTTCTAAGGAACCAACACTGTGAACGCGAAAAAAAAAACAGCTTTTTCATACAAAAGTTCAATACCTACCAGGCTAAAATGTATGAAACAGCTGTTTTTTTTTTCGCGTTCACAGTGTTGGTTCCTTAGAAAAAGTTGTTCATATTGATGGGTACTTTAGCCCCCTGAAGTTTATATACACAACTTAAGGAACACCTTGTATAATCAGCATCAAGGATTGTTTTTATACCATTCAATCACAATGTGCCACAGCGAAGCGTGACAGGCAACAGCTAGTTTAGAATATAAATTTACCTATATGAGTAAAAAAAAAAAACGACGTCAATAAAAACCATTGACTTATCCCTAACGCTACAGTATTGGGTAATGGTATAATACTTCGTATACTATATTATATTCAATGAGTGTGGTAAAGATTAATTTCTAACCACTTCCACCCTTCAGCGGACTCAAGGTCCGTCTAGATAAGTCAAGAGACAGAGGTCTAATCCGACAGCAAACTTGGTCACTAGCTTAAGAACTCACATACTATGTGTATATTTATTAACACGGCGCTATGTAAATAAGTATCATGGCACCATACATCAGTAGAGGCGCGCGGAAGTGGCTGCGATCCGTATCGCACGCATGGCGGACGCCAAACGTACACTTTTCGTCAACATAACGCATCTTACTAATAACCATCGATACACAAGGCTATAAGAAGGTATTAAATAATAAAATGTGATCATTATTATTAACGTTTCACAATTGTTTCGTATAGAAACGAATACCAGTTCATTAGCTGAAACTTAGTAATTAGGATTTTATAATGCTTCTACAGGAATATATGATTATGCAAAAAAATGGTGGCGGAAATGTTATTATTTTTTATGCTTCACAGAATTCTACTCCAACAATGACTAACGTATAATTTGTACAAATGTACAAGCTTAGAAAATTTGAAACATGCCATTAACCCAACATTTTATTCCATTTTCGTTCTATTTATGAAGCCGGAACCGTGACTTTTCACCTGATAGTAGGTTATCCGTTATCACTCGCGTCACGCACTGCGTGTCGTATGTCATGCGTGATGACGCGCCTTCTACCATAGACACAGCACAGCACCATGGGGGGCTTGCGGACACCAATGGTGCATCAATATTGCGTCATTGCTAACTATTTTTCACAGTATTTTTCTACATCTACACTAATATTATAAAGAGGAAAGATTTGTATTTTTGTATGTAACGAATAGGCTCAAAAAGTACTGGTCCGATTTCAAAAATTCTTTCACCATTAGAATGCTACATTATTCCTGAGTAACATAGGCTATATTATATTTTCAAAAAAATTAGGGATCCTTACTAAAACTCCAATAATGTAACCCAAGGTGGAAAACAAAAACCTTACATCGCGTGCGCTGCGAAAACTATTGATGATAGAACAAAATAATGTACTACGACTTTGCAGAACACGTCATCATCTACAAAAAATGTCGCGACAGCATATGTCTATAGTTATGTCACAATAAGTGATCTTTTATTATAAAAATTTAATTGAAATGCCGCTGCTAGAAAAGGCTCTTTATTTGTACCTTGGTATTAATCCTTATCCAAATAAATCATTTCGTATTCAAGACTGTTTCAATACCTATAGATTACTTTTTTAATTTTACAAATCGGACATTCCATTCAAAAGAAATTACGAAATTAAAAATTTTAGCTCGCTTTAAAATATATTTAGTGAACGCGCGGTTCCAAGGGGCGCGTTTTTACTCACTCAGGGAGAAGGGCGTGCGAAATAAGTACACGCGAGACTCTAACCTACGTTCTAAGTTTATCCTAAAATGTTCAAAAAATGTATATCCACCCATGCGAAGCTGGGACAGGCCGCTAGTAACTTATAAAAGTTGGTTGTGATCAAAGTAATAAAATACTGTTTTCACTGGATTAATTTAGTTTATTTTACGGGAAGGCGGGCTTTACATTTTGGAGGGAATAAACAACTGCTTTGACATTAGAAACTATGACTATATGACAGTTCTACAATGTTGCCACATACAGGGTTACAGGAAAAGTCGTGCTAGATCCGTTAAGGGCGTGGAGTACCCATCATTCCTGACATATTTCACTATGAAACACCCTACCCTAAACTAAACCCTTTTCGAGATATTCGACTTTTAATTTTTTTATTGAAAATTGCCGATTTTTAGGCAATTAAATTTATTTTTGGTTGTTTTGTGTATCTTATTATTATTATTATTGCATTTTTACATGTGTAATTAGATGCTTTAGGACGTCAATCATTAAAATAGTGCATAAGTTAATTGAATAGACCGTAGTAGACAAGTGAAAGTTAAGAAATAAAAAAAAAATTAGAAAGTTTATTTTTCTCTAAGGGATATCTAAAAAAAATATTATGGCAATTCTTCGGCAGATGTTTTTAAAAATATCTACGTTTCATCAGCTATCTAACGAGGTATAATAATCTAGGGTTTTATTCAATTGCATTGAAAAAAAATTAGTTTTATAGGCGACAGTGGAGAAGAAAATTTATACTTAGCCCTAAAAAGTAAAAGTAAAACAATAGGTAAGCATGAAATGTCATTTATTAAAGGTTTTCACACAACTTTTTCTTATTCTACAGTTCATGTTCAACATGGCCGCCTCTATTTCTGATACATTGTCGCATCCTTCTACGGAGACCAGTCTTCACTACTCCAGTGGTCAACGTGGTCCTCATTTTATTTGCTGCATCCACAATCCTTTCTCTTAGGTCTTCCACAGACGAAACTGGATTCGGCTCGCTGTACACAAGACTTTTCATGCACCCCCACACATGAAAATCCATGGGGGTTAGGTCCGGACTTCTTGCTGGCCATGGCAACGGCCCACCTCGTCCTATCCATTTGTTTGGATAATTTGTGTCCAGCCAGTCTCTGACACTTCTCCTGAAATGGGCAGGGCAGCCATCGTGTTGGAACCACATGTCCCTGATCAGGTTGAGTGGCAGATCATCCAGCAAATCACTCAAGTCTGCTCTCAGGAAATTTTCGTAGCTTTCCCCATTTAAATTATCCGGTAGAAAGTAAGGTCCAATCAAATGATTGGAGATAATGCCCATCCACACATTCACGCTGAATCTTCGTTGGGACCCCTTCACTCTTTTCTTATTGGGATTCCTTAGTGCTTTTGGGGCCCAGTAATGGGCGTTGTGATAGTTAGTTATGCCATCTTTATCAAATTTGGACTCATCCGTCCACAAGATATTTCTTAGAAAATCTGGGTCTTCTACGTCAGCATTTAGCATAAATCTGCAAAAGTCCAATCTTCTCGCGGGGTCTCCTTCTTCAATAACGTGTACCGGCGTGTAATGGTATGGGTATAGGCCAGCAGTATGCACTGTAAACCACACTCTCCATTGCGAAAGTCCCAGATCACGGGCAACAATATTAGTGGAAGTAGTCGGATCCGCTCGAAAGCGTTGCACTATCTCATTGTCCTGTTCTTCGTCGTCAATTCGTGGTCTACCCATGTCTGTATTACGTCTCAAAACAGAGCCAGATTCTCGAAGTCTTCGATAAACTCTGTCAAAAACGGCCACATCCGGCACTCGACGACCGGGGTAGCGAGTTACGTATTCGTTGCGAGCTTGCGCAGATACACAATCGCAGTATCCGTAACAAATAAGCATATCAGCATATTCCTCAGGTGTGTAGGACGTCATCTTCAACACTTCCGTATCACAGGTACAAATCAGAGTCCGGTTAACAAGTATAGTAGTCACAAATCAGAAGAAATAGTCCAGAATCACAGCCAAGTCGAGAAAAAGAGCAAAACGATATCACATCTACTATGTACGAAGCACAAAAGCAGACTGACAACCAAAACAATACCCCCTGTTGTATTCCCAGCCCTAACCGGTCTCTACACATTTTTTCTTTCATTCATACCTACATAAATCGTCACTTGTCTCGCTCTCACGGTGTGTCTGAACTTGAAGGACAATAGGCGCGGGACCGTTAGAACTGCTACCTGGAGCGTCCCAACTACTTTTTTTCCACGAAATGTAATACAAACCCTAGATTGTTATACCTCGTTAGATAGCTGATGAAACGTAGATATTTTTAAAAACATCTGCCGAAGAATTGCCATAATATTTTTTTTAGATATCCCTTAGAGAAAAATAAACTTTCTAATTTTTTTTTTATTTCTTAACTTTCACTTGTCTACTACGGTCTATTCAATTAACTTATGCACTATTTTAATGATTGACGTCCTAAAGCATCTAATTACACATGTAAAAATGCAATAATAATAATAATAAGATACACAAAACAACCAAAAATAAATTTAATTGCCTAAAAATCGGCAATTTTCAATAAAAAAATTAAAAGTCGAATATCTCGAAAAGGGTTTAGTTTAGGGTAGGGTGTTTCATAGTGAAATATGTCAGGAATGATGGGTACTCCACGCCCTTAACGGATCTAGCACGACTTTTCCTGTAACCCTGTATAAAGCACAGATAACAATGTATGTCCGTAACAAAGTTGTATTAGACAGGCAGGTGATGAGATGATGATGAGGTGTGAATGAAACTGTTGGGAGGGGAAGACCTCGACGAACGTATCTGGATTAGATAACGGATTTTTAGAGAAAGGCCAGGTCAAGAGTACCCTAAACCGACGAGCATCTAATTCTAATTCTAATTCACGGTGGGGGAATGAGATCTGCACTGACGTCCCGCAGTGGGGTGTATTGTGCATTATCCCCCTGCCGATAACCGACGAGCATGTATGAAGAGTGTTATGAGAGTGAATGAAGCGAAAGAGGTATGTCAGGATCGTAGCGAGTGGAAATCCGTGGTCTCTTTCTACCCCTATGGGAAACAGGCGTGATTTTATGTATGTATGTTGCTGTGTTGAGATATCAATAATCGATACAGTGGTAACTCGACTAAATGTGTAGAACTTAATATGGCCTCTTTGAGGCGCACTTAGAATCCTTTCACCATTTCGAAAGAACAAGTGACATGATAAGAAGAAGTACTTGAAGGCTGTAATTTTATAATTACTTCAACAGCAGGTTATTCGATCGAAGAATTGACAAGCGTTGAAGCATATACAACAAACAGTGAGACCGCGGGTAGTTGATGGAAGGAGAAGGCTCAAAAGCGTTCTTCTTCCCCTCGAAGAAGAAGAAAAAGAGGATCAGGACCCAATCAGGACCGGACCGGAGTTTATCAGAACGATAATGTTTAATATCCAGGACTAGCGGCTCGTCCTGGTCTCGCACAGGTGGACATTTTTTTTAAACATTTAAATAACCTATGTTACTCAGGGATAATGTAGCATTCAACTGGTGAAAGAAATTTGAAATCGGACCATTAGTTTTGAGTGAATCGTTACAAACATACAAACCTTTCCTCTTTATAATATTAGTGTATAGGCTGACGACAGGCATAGAAAAGAAAAGTACTACGTAGTAGAGGCGAATAACATATTTATTTTATGATGATACAGCGATATGCTAATGATATTGCCCAAATAGTCATTAGCCGTAGATATGACTAGTGGGCGCGCCCGGCCTCACCCGGTTATATCGTGCGATGTCCACTAGATAAAGTTACAAAAATTTAACAAAAATAAGGTTTGCTCTATAACCTTTTTCAACTGCCCACATTTGTAGGTACCTATACTTTATTTTATTTTATTTTATGTAGTAAAGTCTAACGGGTTCTGAAAGCTCGATCAAAATTAATCGGATGTCAAGTAACTCGACATTTCAGCTATTACATCGAATTAGATAGCGATAGCAAGTGACTTGACATGTGATTAGTTTTGATCGGGCTTCCAGAAACCGGCCGTTAGATAAATAAAATATGTAACAAAATAAACTTTTGTTTACATTGCCGACTTTTGATCGATACATGTTTTCCTACTCAAAAGTTTGCTTTACTAGTTTTCGTACATAAGCAAACTTTTAAGTAGGAAAACTTGTATCGATCAAAATGAAATTTTTACTAAACTGTGTGCAATGTGATTGCACACAAAATGGTTGCTTGGGATTTTTCGAAAATGAGTTTAGTGATTTTATATCTTTCAACATGTGAAACGTGCGAGCGAGAAGTTGTTTGATAGTTGTCAGCCCCTTAAAGGTAAATCCGTTCTCATTGAATTATTTTAACATCTCCATTACTAAGAGATCTGAGGGGATATCTACCGTGCCTGGGAATAAAAGTCGTGAAGCTGTTTCTGTTTTCTTACGACTTTATCATTTTCTTATCACTAGAGCACTGGTGGTCTAGTGGTAGCGGCCCCGCCTTCCGATCCTAAGGTCGTGAGTTCGAAACCGGTCGTGCACCAATGAGTTTTTCTGTTCAAAAATGTATGTGCACAATGTCAGTACTCTCAAACGGTGTCAAAAGTCAAAAGGTATTTATTCAATAAAATCACAAGGATCACTTTGAAACGTCTTAAAGCTAGGTGATTCTAGGTGCCAGTTCCGCGCGACCAAAGCCTAGAAGAACAGGCAACAAACTTACGGCTTGGTTCCTACCGTTCTTTTGTATGATGTTCTTTTGGTGAAGGAAAACATCGTGAGGAAACCGGCATGTCGTAGAACTTAAGCAGCCTTACTACAATAAATCTGTCTAAAGATAAACTATGCTTAAACTATTGCCATCTCTTACCAATGCGTAATGGCAAACAGAGACAGCGCTAATTTTAACTTTGATTTTACTTTAAACACCATTTGTCTTTCACCACACTGTTTCCAAAGAAACTAGTGACACGACAAGAGAGAGAGAGAGAGATAGCAATCACTATTAATAAGCAAGCAAAGCCACGGGCGGCAGCTAGAACTATCATAGGGCTTTATGAAAAGCTACAACTTTTACTAATAGGGCCGTAAAAATTCCAATGGCTTTCGAATTTATTTCCGCGCCTTGCGCGTGCTCACTAAGTCAACATAAATGTTAGCTAGATTCGCTAAGTAATGCGCTTGCGCAGTCTTATCGCTACACGTGTAGCTAGCGCTCCAGATCTAACAGATAGCGTGCTTTTAGCGCGTTGATAGTGAACCTTTCAATTTAGTAGTGAGCTTTTCCATTTATTGATACTAAAACGTTAAAAAAGCTATAAAAAGCCTTTTTATTTGTTTTATAGTTTAGTACGCTTAAAGAAATAACAATGTTTTTTTTATAATATCCTACAAGATGAAAAAATGCTCAAACTATTGCTATCTCACGTAGGTAACGGCAAACAGTGGCAAAGCTCATTTTAAGGCGAAGACAAGAGCTAATGTGACTCTCGCTCGCACGTTTCCACATCTTGAAAGATATAAAATCACTAAACTCATTTTCGAAAAATCGCAATCAACCATTTTGTGTGCAATCACATTGCACACAGTTAAGTAAAAATTTCATTTTGATCGATACAAGTTTTCCTTCTTAAAAGTTTGCTTATGTACGAAAACTAGTAAAGCAAACTTTTGAGTAGGAAAACATGTAGCGATCATAATGAAATTTTTACTAAACTGTGCCACATTATATTGCCTTTACAATGCCACATTATTGCACATTATATTGCCACATCTTTACCTTTACAGCTCCATCATACGTACCAAGCCGTAATCCAAAAGGCCACGTCCATAGCTAGACGATACGCAAATCTAGGTGCCTACCGGCATCCAAGACCCAGGACCTTCCACAATGGTGATCCTATCAGCCGGCCCACGCGGCTTGTAACGTGTCAGCCCGTTTGTATGGACCAACTACATTTTCAGAACAAACGTCCGAAGTTGGGAATCTGCAGTAGCGCAAAGATCTTACTCATACAATCATTGAACTAAATAATCTTGTTTTTAGGTTTTCGTTGATAGCTACGACACAGTTTTTTATAACTACAATCGTCGCCTATCATCACTTCAACTTGTTTTTATAACACAGAAATTGTTCCGAAATAAAATATTGTTATTTTGTATATTGTTTGTGAATGAATGAAAATTCTTTATTATACACTAAACAGTACACTTAAAAACTAAGATAAAACCTGTACAATCGGCGGTCTTATTGCTGAAAGTGATCTCTTCCTAACAACTATTTAAAGAATTGTTTGTTACATGGTTAAAGCAATTTTTATTTTTATGTTACAATGTTTATGTCTTAATGTTAAAATTGATGGATTACATAATAAACCCAGCACAGCTTAGGCCCGACACAACTTAGGCCGAAGTTTGGAATATACAACTAGGTATACCTCTATAATGTAAGTACATTATAGAGGTTAATTACTAAAAGGGCAGTGCAAGATCTTAGTTTATTATCTAAACTAAAGGCAAACTTTGAAAAAGTGTGATAATTATCAATCCTCAGAGTGTAGTCTGTGTGGAGTGGTTAAAATATTATCACTTGCGAAACCGTGACAGTATTTTTTTTTCCAGAAGATTTTGTCTCGGTTTGATTTGTCCGTGCCAATAATTAATTAGAGTAAAAATTGCAATAAAAAAACTCGTTAGGTGGGCGTCGAGCTTATGGCTGAGTTAGTTCTTCCTAAGTCTAGTATTCAATCTTGAAGGTATAGGTAAAACTGAAGACCACTCTTATACTTAGCTCTAATTGCTATCTCACTCAACAACCCTCATAAGAAAGAGAGGTCGGACTCCTAGAGTACGTCTTAAGGTTGACTAGTAACACATCCGTCAGATATTTTCTAAACACATCTGCCTACCTCCAAACGATATTCCCGTAAAACCTGGTCCCGAAGCGCAAAAATTAGCGCTTCCAAGCTATCTGCAGTAGTAAATTAAGGAGTAGATACGGTACATAAATCCCTCGTATCGGCCAATAGTCGATCTGATCTACCCCCACTTAGGGTTACCATTTCGAAATTCAAAATGACCCGAAAAGCCGGATCTTTGCGAGTTTTTCGGATATTTTAGCAACAAAAAGAAGTTCATTTTTGTTTACATAATTTTTTGTGAACTAGTCGCGGTTATAAATCAAAACATGATTTTGGTGACCAAAAATTACAATTTAATAAACTTTATTAGCAAGAATAACTCATAAAACAAAACTAAAAATGTACTTAATACTTAAACTATTAATAATTATATTTATAATATTTATCTGTTATTTATTATAATATTAAATAGTCATTGGTAGTAATCAACAAGTATCCTATATTACTTTTAAAATAATATTTTCATAATTCCGGAAAGTGAAAGTCAAGAGGCAATCAGAAATCAGAAATTATTTATTGTCGTCGATAGGCCGGACGAAAGATCAAAAAGTCGGTAAGTACGGGAATGGAGGGTAACTCTACCCACTGCGCTGACACCCTGAACCGGCCGCAGTGATTGCTTTATAACGGGATTTATGACGATCCAGGATAGCAGGATAGCCGGGGAAGGAAATGCATCCTTGTACCCGACGCGGATAGCGTTATTGGGTTCTCTTTTTAACAAGTCTAGTTATAAATAGAAATTCAATACTGAGGAGGATGACTACGCCCGCAGGTATGTTTATTCTATTTTTCACAGTTTAAAACGCCATTGCGTATTGTTACAGTGGTTACAAGTAGTTAGTTTGAAAAATGTGTTGATTAAGATACTTCAATCTCCTTAAAAATTTTTTTTTTTTTTTTTACCAAGCGCACGATCGCCTGTCGGGTGAAGGAACATATTAGGGCGGTCAAAAACATTGATATCCATAAGTCGGCTATAGCAGAACATCTTCTGGAGTCTGGATCAAACCATTGGATCGAGTTGCACAATCCGCAAGTTATCTCAACCGAGCGCCACTACATACCAAGATTGGTTCAAGAGGCGATTGAGATAACCAAACACAGGACTTTTAACCGAGAAGATGGTTTCCAATTATCTGGAGTCTGGAAACCGGTTATACGATGTTGTAAACACCATAAAAATGTAGTGCCAGTGAAACGTCCGGATACCGTCAGTGTTGTGTGTCGGAAACGAAATCGAGTTGAAAGTGACAATGAAACTAGTAGTAGTGTCGTTTCCAATAAAAGAGTGCGAAAGAGGGTAGACCGTTTTGTCTGCCAATAACAATTGACTCTTGCTCGTTTTGACTTTAGTTCGACCCGTGATCATGGCGCATGCAACTGTGCCGAAATATCGGGAATCAATCAAACTCACAAATCATGGTAAATATCCCGTTTTAAATGAAAATTATGTTCAATCTCCTTGGCTATAGAGCCAAATTTCGTAAAATAGAGGCAGGAAAATATCAGAATGATTAGCAGACTAGGTAGGCGCACCGTTCCCATAGACAGCGCGATTGCAGTGAATACTTGGAAACAGCTTAGACATAAAGTTCCAAACGTACCAGCGTCAGGCATCATCACAATCGCTCGCTGAAGGCTGTATCGCCGCACGGACAGATCGCCCACCCACGGCTCGCAGATTGCTATGGTTGACTCTATGGTCTGGCTAAATAAAAAAAAAGTTTTCTGGTTGCACCAATGAGCCTACCATGAGTTTTCCCAAACGTAACTTGACCTTGAACTTAACTAAGAAATGTACTATTAAAGAGATCGCTTTTAGCGGTAAGACCGCCCAGCGGTGTACCTCTAGTTTTGTTTAAATATTATAGTATTTACTTTATTCCGCTGTACAATAAAGATATATTCTATTCTATTATATTCTAAAAAACATATGACAAATTTTTAAACTAGTCGCAAGCGAAAACTCATGGCAGATCGACGGAGTCACTAAACTCTAGTGATGGAGGTTTTTGGCCTCAAAAGCCTACGTTATATCTGGTCGAAAGAAAAATTGCATTAACGTCTATAAGTTAATCAATAAAACTCTTTGAAAACAAACATTAAAATTAATATAATAATAATTATATAAATAAAAAGCGGTAAAAAACAACGCAGACAACTAAACCGTAAAAACTCCCACACAACAGCCGATTTTCGAAATCATGGCAACCCTAGACACCCAAACGAAGATAGTAAGGTCGTGTCGGGTAACTTCGGCTCCGCTCGGTGATGTCCGCGATATGCCCACGCGCGGGTTGACGGAATTTGATTTTGGAATATGAATAGTTCCTCTATGAACGTACGGCTTAGGCTTGGGTGGGAAATCAAAAGAACCAAACATGTGAATGCTTGTTCTTTTTTATAATGTACTCACCTATTCTATTCTTTGTATGTTTTAAAAATGAAACCAATATACTTCCTATATAAAGTACAAGATTTGCTTTGTTTGGAGTAGATGGCGCTGTAGGAAATGCCCGCCAATATTTATACAAAACTAATCACCATCTCAATCCCGGAGAGTTATCGTCCAGCTATTTTTGATGGAACTTAAAAGCCGAGATAGTAACCAGACGGTATATTTGTAGACAAACAGATAGTCTAATCGATTCGCAGGCGTCTTGTTATCTGTGGTTTTAAAACTGAACGCTGCGTTATCTGTGGGTTGCGCGCGTTCGCGTTTCACGGTACGGTACGATATTTCCTTAGATGCCGTCTGAGAATAGGTAAGTTAAAAAAATAATATGTCTACTTCGATGGAGCTATCTCTATGGAACATCTAATTCTAACTGCTGATGGACTTTCCGTACAACACTATCTAGCCAGTAAACATTAGGACTAATAAAGTTATCGGAAAAAATACGTTAAATCATACCTTACGTCATTGTGAAGCGAGCAGTCAGTCAGTGGATGAACTTCCCCGGACGAGCCCTTCACAAAGAGCTCTACTACTCTTGCAGATAGTTCAAAATCGTTTTTCCTGGCCAATGTGTCTGCTGGTGATCTTACATTTCGTTTCGGTTATTTAAACTGATGATTATAGCGAATTTTTATCGTAACAAAATTTAACTCACAAGCGGAGCAACTGTAAGTTGGCGTGTGACAGTGGAAACGCCCTAGCTATGCTTAGACCAATCCACCACTTTCTCGTTTTCATATCTAACCGAGATAATTAAAGGCTTATTAACTGAGGTATTACCTTCCTACTACGACACGAATTCGACAGAGTACCGGTTAAGGTTTACACAACAGGCTTTGGAAATTATTGGACATGTAAAAAGTTGCTCAATGAATACAACAAACAATATTTCTTCTTATTGGAGATAATGTATGTGAGATTTCGCAGAAGTGTTCGTAATATCCCCACTTTGCTCTAAAAGTCAAAAATATTTTATAGGTACAATATTTTATTTACGAGGTAAATGATACATCGATGTGTTTTCTATCTTTATAGAATTCAAGTTCAAAATGTTTACACCCTATTTTTTTTATGCCATCCTGTATAGTAAGTACCTAGTATAGTTGTGTAAATATATTATTATTTACTATTGTTTATTTTGCGCCGGGACCGAATCACTTTTATCTGTGTTTTTATTGAGAAGATAAAGATAAAGTGCAGATTTTAATGCCAATGTCTGGTTTCCTGATAAAACGGAATCCGTCATATTACTTCCTTACAAATAATTAGGTACTAGCTTCGTAGGCCATGACTTCGTCTACCCAAAAAACCAAAGATATTTTTTTTATTCTACTTGATGCAACAAGCAGATGGCCCATCTGATGTTAAATGGTTATCATTATCACTACATAGTATAAAACAAAGTCGCTTTCTCTGTCCCTATATCCCTATGTATGCTTAAATCTTTAAAACTACGCAACGGATTTTGATGCGGTTTTTTTTATACAAAGAGTGATTCAAGAGGAAGGTTTATATGCATAATACAAGCATAATCTCTTAGGGATAACCCACAATAACCGTGCGAAGCCGGGGCGGGTCGCTAGTCATTTATAATAGTAATGGATATTGTAAGCGCGTGAAATAGTTGGATGAAGATGATGATGAATCGACATTTGTGCAGGATAGGAGCAAGGCCTATCTCAGAGTGACCTTCAGGCTGAAGATAATCAAGATGATAGGCACTCAGGGATCATCTAGCGGTATATCAGTGAATACATGCACCGTAGAAAAACATGGCCTGCCGTCACGACGGTGGCCGCTTTTCGGAAACCAATGTTTATAAAACAAGAATAAAGAATTGCTAAGGCGATTTAAATGATTTAATGAGGCATTAATGGAATTGGTTTTGTTTTTGTAGAGATTGATTGCAGCCGTTCGACATTATTTTTACCCGACCGCGGCCCATTAAAAGGAGGGTTATGAGTTTTTAGGTCTCGGCCTAGTAAGTTTTACCGGTATCAAGTTAATTTAAATTACGTAAAGTGCTTTATTAGATAGACTTATAACTAACCTAATCAAACTACCATTAAAAACATCTATAGATCTTAGAGAAATTCGTACATAGGAATGCACACTTTTCATAGGTTTATTGAGTGCTCGAAAGGAGCCTCTTGAGGCGCACTTAAAATCCTTTCACCACACTGCTTCGAAAGAAACTAGTGACATGACAAGAGAAGAGATAGGTTTATTATGTTTGAATTGATGGCCAACGTTATGTTGAGCCTTATAAATAAAACAAAAATAAAAAAGCCTTTTTATTCCTAACTAAACTTATGTGCATAATAATTTGAAAAAACTTAAAAATAATTAATATTAGGTTAGGACCCCTCTTGGGTATAGGCCTCCTCTAGACTTTTCCATATGTTGAGTCTTACTTTAGTTTTTACAATGTTTAAAGTGTTTTTTAAGACCTGGATGTCTCATGTCTGACATAAATTACTAATTACTATTACATTACTATTAGCATTAAGAGCTGATTTCACCATGTTACTAATCAAGGATTAACAGGCTGTTTAATCTAACCTTAGATGTCAAACTCGTACATTTTGACACATTTAACGGACCTTTAATCCTTTGTTAATCTAACAGAGCATGGTGAAATCAGCTGTAAATCTTCTTAGCACTAAATTGTTTGTGCGAAAGTTTTAATACAATAAAACAATTTAGTATTAAAATATTTTTGCGGCCTCGGTCGAAGTACCGTTTAACAGGTCTCTGTGAGTTATTCGCCGTGAGATCAGGATCCGCTGGCACAGGTGGTTAGAGCAGTATCAAGGGGAAGGCCGTGGGTTTGATTCCCACTCGGAAAACTTTTGGCTCATCATAAAAATCTTTGTGAAAGTAAAACAAATGGTTTTATGGCTTATTTACTTTATCTTTTTCATTTCATGAATGCATTTAACAGAATAGTAGTCAAGTTTCATATCTTCACATGACACGCTTCTCGTTTCTGTACGGTAACATTAGCACTAGTTTTATTTATTTATTTATTTATTTATTTGATCACCAACACAGTGTACACCGTTACATGCGTTTACAAAAATCGATTTATATAAATTTAATGCCACTGCACTTTTGAGTTGCCAGCTTGAGTTGCAAGCTTATTTAAGTTTTAATAAGATTAAAAACTAAAAAAATCATACAGGCTGTATAGGTACGAGTAGATTTGTTCCAACAGCCCACCCGCTCCGGGCGTACAAGTTTCTATAATCTATCTAACAAATTATTTACAGTGCCAGTACTCTCAAACGGCGAAGGAAAACATCGTGAGGAAACCGGCATGCCATAGAACTTAACATCCCATAACATGTGTCAAGTGCTCGAAAGGAGAGGCTCCTTGAGATCTATGGTGTCGGGTTTTGGTCTTGTGGGTATCCTTCAAGCAAATAATTACAACGTTATCACTAATTAGACTATTATTTGAACAATCAAATCAAATCAAATATTTTATTTTGTCAGAATTTTATGTACAAACATAAAGGTCTTCTTAAAAATAATAGTATCACTAAAATCCTACCAATACAGGCGTACCAAATTATTAAGATTTAATCAACTTCGGTTATGGCACAGGGAAACAGACATCCGCTCGGAATATCTCCGACAGATTGAAATATTAGATATGAGCAATACAAACTACTGTAAAGTGTGGGTATGTGCCAAATGTAATGTTTGGACGTACCTCTGACTAGTACCTTAGACGTCTTCAAAGAATTTGGAGTTATTACTTGGTACTAAGAGATCTGTACCCCAAGTATGAGTTTTGCTTACGATATTTCGTTTTTCGTTTTACGTTTTTGTTCCAAGTTCATTGCAGGTTTTGTATGAAGACGCGATAGGGATACCGATATGGAACTTTACAAAACCCGCAATGAACACGGAGCAAAAACGATTCGTTTTTCGTTTTTCCGAAAAACGAAATATCGTAAGCAAAACTCATACTTGGGGTACAGAGGAGATATCTACCGTGCCTGGGGATCAAAGTCGTGAAGTTGTTTCAGTTCCAGACATAAGCGTCCTCGCTGCTGGCTCGATGCAGACCAGAACGAATGCCAAGGGTACGCAGGCTGCAATAACTTCAGATAGTGTTGGCCTGCAGTTTCCGTTGCACCTGACTTCAGGACACTTTATGTGTTTGAGAACTTGTAACACTTTATTGGCGGTCAAGTGGACCACACCTTCATAAACATTGAGGGTAGTTTCGGGAAAATATTAAATTCCAGACCCATTTGCTACTACGACTCTACGTTTTATGTATGTATGTATAGGTAAACAAGGTATGTTTAATTTTTTTTAAATTATTTTAAAAAATTAAGCCAAAACTTATATTTAAGCCGCAAGCAGGAGTTAGTTTATAGCATTCTTCGCTCATTTATGGCTTTCGTCCGTAATTTTTACAGACAATCTTGCCAGTGTCAAATTAAGAAGTTTTCAGTACATTACGTCAAATTGGACTGTCATGAAAATGGGGGCGGTTTTTTCAAAACCTACGAGAAACATTTTCGTTAAAATCAGGATATAACTTAAGAGTATATAACTAGTTATATATTTCAATAGGAAAGCTAAAAATATTTCGGGAAACGAAAAAGTTAAAATAACCACGTTGCCTGTCAGTCATCGTATCACCCAAAAATATGAGTTCCCTCAAACAATGTAGCCTCGCAAACCTATCGCGAACCCCACTGAAGGTCTATTGACACAACCTCAATAAAAAGCCTGAGTTTAAACACTCCATAGGATAGGTAGCCTGTGAAATAAAAGGCGACAAGGCGGGCGGGTGCGGCTAGGCGATAACGCCGCCCGCCCCGCCGCCCGCCCTGCGTGATGGATGCACTGCCCCGATAAGGACCTTCGACTTAACCACGCGGGAAGGTAAACACAGCGTATTAGTTGTCTTCAGAAGTTTCGCATTTTCATAATTTGTTTTTTGTTTGCTTGTTTTGAAAGATGGAAAAAGTAAGTGAGTGTTAGGAAATTGTCGGAAGAAACTCTGTTAGGTACAGCTTTGCTTGATGTTATTTTGTAAGCGTACGCACTGTGTCGAAACTAGTTCGCTCAACTTTGCAAAAAAATAACTACTTCGGTTAGCATGTCAAAAGCGAAGACATAAGTCAAGGTGAATTAAAGGAAACTTTTAATGTGTTTTACGAAATATTGGAACTTTAAAAACATGAAATCTATCTACTTTTGACGAGTATCGCCATTATGTAAAATTATCTTTTGCTTCAGTCTTAGATGATTTTTACCGTAAATATTGTTTTTCTATTGACATATATTTATAAGACCTTATGTTTATTTGGGAATGACTCATTAGGTTCTAACCGTGACCGTGGGTTCGAATCTGGTCGATCACCAATGGTTTATTATTTCAAAAAATGCCAACGCCAATGCTCTCAAACGGTGAAGGAAAACATTGTGAGGAAACAGGCATATCGTAAAACCTAAAAAGTTCTAAAACATGTGTGTAGGGTGCTCGAAAGGAGCCTCTTTGAGGCACACTTAATATTCTTACACCACACTGTTTTGAAAGAAACTAGTGACACGACACGACAATTAGAAGTGTGATGTAATTTTTTTACTCGTTTCTTTTTTTTATTTTGTAACACAATCATCAGTAAAAAGGCATTTTTCCCACAAAAGCATTAAAATTAAAATACATTTTTCACTTGGATATCACAAAAGAGGCACGCAACGTATGCAGTGCAAAATAAACGAACGTTAGGTGTGTGCCGGGGTGATAACGCCGCCCGCCCAGCGTTGTGCGTGATAACCGCCCGCCCTGGCGGAGGCATTGACGTCGAAAACTTATAATTTGCCGTTTTTAATTTTGTTTCTTTGTTGAACACCAACGACTGCAAAATGAGGGTATGAGCCTAATGTACATCTAGACGTACACACGGACACAGATCATGCTGCAATGCTGCAATGTGAATATAAAAGCGGGGTGTGTGACGCCTGATGCGTTACTGTATGTACCTACCTCTAAGACATATTTCAAGAACTTTAAGGCGCATTTAAAATCCTTTCACCTCACTGATTCGAAAGAATTAGTGATACGACAAGAAGATTGCAATGATCGTGGGAAGTCGTTGGAAGAATCATCATTAGCATAAAAAAATTGTTCCTGCACATAGACCTCGTAGATGAATAGTGAAGGGCCCCCGTCCGCAAGCTCTCGCGATCTTTACAATGTCGTCGGTCCATTGAGTGGAGGCGTCATGGGTATCAAAACGAATGTTTATCTTACAAGCGTTATGATTCTTATGTATGAGAGCACTGGTGGTCTAGTGGTAGCGGCCCCGCCTTCCGATCGTAAGGTCATGGGTTCGAAACCAGTCGTGTACCAATGAGTTTTTCTGTTCAAAAGTTTATGTGCACAGTGCCAGAACTCTCAAAGGGTGAAGGAAAACATCGTGAGGAAACCGGCATGTCGTAGAATCTAAAAAGTTCTATAACATTTTGTCAAGTGCATGAAAAGAGCTTCTTGAGGCGCACTTAAAATCCTTTTCCTTCTTCTAGCTGTGAAGAAGAAGATGATCAGAAACATTATTTTCTTACCTTAATCTCACTTCATGAAGAATCGACTAAAAATTATTAAAATAAACTAGACTACGCGACTAATAAACTAAAAATAAGTGCTGCGTGTAAAAAGGTAACTTATAAAAGTGCATTAAGTGATGCCGTCTCCACAACTCCTCGGCTCGGTCGCAGAGATAAATAACGTGACGTCAGAGCGCGTGGCTGGGCGCGATAACGCCGCCCGCCCAGATGCCCAGATAACCGCCCTAGCGCGCTCATAACCGATCGACTTTTTAAAACTGCTTGATGGAATGTCGCTGGTTTTGGGGAAACATGTTATATTAACAAACCATTACACCAGAATTTGTGCCTAATTTCATCAATTATATAAAAATGAATCCCTAGTTCCCTTGGTCACGCCATCACGCGTGAACGGCTGGACCGATTTCGCTAATTCTTTTTTTGTTGTGTTTATTATTGTCAGGAGAAGGTTCTTAAAAAATTAAGTAAATTGCGCGGAAAATTAGAAAATTTAAGAATACTTAACCACCATATAAAATTATTTCTAATCTAACCTTAGCGTTTTGGACAATATAAACTTTTTTAATGTAACCTTATGACGTTTGACATTTAATTGACAACACCGATTGGTTGGTGTGTTATACAATATTCATATTCAATATTCATAGTTAAGATAGGACAACGTTTGTTGGGTCAGCTAGTAAACAATAAATACCTCCCCCTCGTTCATGAAAAAAAAAAAAAGTTCTTTACTTGATTTTTTTTAATGAAAAAAGGCGGAAATAGAAAACTTTTACTTTAAATATTGTTTATTCTTGTAATGCCGGTTTTTTTCTACTTACCTCACAATCGAGATGTAAAGCAGAATAGTTAGCTCGGGTGTAAGCACCAATTGCACCAATTGCAAATATCTCGGGCTGCAATTGATGCCTTACAGCCCTTGGCTACTAATCTACTATTATATACCTTGTATTTTATAAACCTTTTCTGTCATGTATTAGTTTTAATGTGTTTACTAAACTACGGGAAATCACAAAGTCACAAAAAAAAGAACTATTTGTTCTTGGTTTCATCCCGATTGGTGCATTGAGGCACATTATTCGTAATATAACAGTGTACACTAAAAGTTAGTTAAAAAGGGTAGTTACAATAAAATCTTTTTCATTGTGTAGCTTGATCTGCTACCTACATGGACATCGGATTCTGGCCGGAAAATGTCGTGATCAGGAAGTTAATCGGAAGCCTGAAATGAGACACCCGCGCACTCGTCATCGTTGGCATTTTTTAAATTACTATTATATTATTTTGTCTTTAAGGTATCTATTTAATATGGAACAGTAATGTTACGAGTAATTTCATTGTTGTCTGAAATAAAAGTCATTTTTTTTACCCACACATTTTCTGACCCCAAACTAAGCAGATCTTGAATGGGAACCATAATATAGGTAATGCAAATCCTATATCCATTTTTGTAAATAAATACCTACTTATAATAAAAAATAACCGCCGGACAGAAAACAAAAATCTATGTCAAATTCAAAGACAAAATGTATTAATTCAATAAAATCACGAGGATCACTTTGAAACGTCTTAAAGCTAGGTGACTCTAGGTGCCAGTTCCACGCGAATGCTAGGTGTTCGTCACACAAATTTTTCTCGGTGTGGATCGAACCTACGGCCTAGAGCGCAGAAGCCAGAGCTACTACCAACTGAGCTGTGAAGAATTTCATTTTTATATTACATTATTATTTACCTACTAAAAACTTAGTAGGGTAGCTGAGTTAAGTAATTATAAAATATGCAAATCAGAAACACGCGCAATAAAAAACAGCAAATTATGGGCACTATGAGTTAATTACGAACGCCTAATGGGGCATTATCTGGTAGATTTGCGAACCGCATTAACGCCTGGATAGTGAGTGGAGACGAATGAATCACTTCGGCTTTATGGGATACTTTGAGATAGCTTGTCTTCCTTGCTGAGAAATTATAGAATTTTAACAGCCCTCACGGCCCTGTACTTCGATTATCTTATTCGATCTACGAATAAATAATAAGTTCGATAGGCTCTATATTGGCGCTTCTATCTACACTAATATTATAACGAGGAAAGATTTGTATGTTTTTACCAAAAAACTCAAAAACTACTGTTTTGATTTCAGAAATTATTTGACCATTAGAATGCTACATTATCCTTGAGTAACATAGGCTATATTTAATATTTAAATGTAATAAAAATGTGCGAAGCCAAGACGAGCCGCTATAGTTATATTATATTGTAACAAGGATCATACAAAGAACGGTCGGAACAAAGCCGTAACTTTGTTGCCGGTTCGTCTAGACACGGTTGCGTGGCACTGGCACCCAGATTAATTTTTGTTATTCAATTGAATAAATACCTTTTGACTTTGAATGATACTAATAGACAGCCCACCTGATGTTAAGTGGTAACCATTATCATCCATGGTTCTATTCGTCTTGTCATATCACTAGTTTCTTACAAAACAGTGTGGTTAAAGGCTTTTAAGTGTGCGTCAAAGAATCTCCTTTCGAGCATTTGACACAAGAACTTTTTAGGTTCTACGGCATGCAGATTTCCTCACGATGTTTTCCTTCACTGTTTGATAATAATGCGTCTATGTCTACCTGTGGTTGCATGTTTTTGTTAAAAATGAGCCCGTAGTCGCCAGTAACACATGAGATCGCGCCTGCGCAGATACCACAGAGTGCTTTTGCCGATAAGCGGATCGTGCCGTCCAAATCTGAGTATGATTTAAAACGCTGATAGTTTATCTGAGGGACGTCATTCCACTTTGTAAGGATTGTACTGATAGTGCGCGAGACTTGATGGGATGTGGTGATTTAGAATTTTTATCTTAGAAGTGGAATGGCCGGGTCGTAATATTTTTTACATGACCACGCCAGCAAACTAGCGTGCGACTCACCTGTAAGTTTTGTTTCCGTTTTTAGTATTTAGTTTTTAGTAACGTCAGGCAACTGGCGATAGATTCACCTAGCATATAAGACGTTTCAAAGTGATTCTTGTGATTGTACTGAATAAAGACCGTTTTGATTTTGATTTTGCCTTTTTGTATGAGACTCATGAATTTTCGGCACGCCCGATAGATGCGCTTATCGTATCACCATACAAAAAAGGCCTGACGTTACGAAAAACTAAATACGATAAACAAAACTTCGACTTAGGATACTCTTTTTTTCTTTTGAACACTACAGTATCAGTGAGTTTTTAATTATTTCGTTTTAAATTCGTTAATGGGCGAACAGATATTGGGATTTTATTGCACCTATATAAACCACGCCTTTTTCTGCCGCCAAGCAGCGTTGCTGTGTTTCGGTTTGAAGAGTGTGGTTGCCGGTGTAATTACAGGAACATGAGGCTTAACGTATGCCTCAAGTTGATGGACGCAGGACAACGCATCCTAGGGCACGTTCCTATCGTGCGTGACTTACGAGGCTGTGTTTTGTTATAGGTGATGGTTACCATTTAAAATCAGATGTGCCATCTGCTTGTTCCATCAGCTAGTTGTATAAAAAAATATATGGTAGCCATGCAAGTGCTACTGTAGCTTTTTTCATGCTGATGATGATGAGACGGTTCAGCTAGTTAATTATAAATAGTAAGCCGAACAGCAATCGAAGAAACAACAATAGGACTTGAATAACAGATATTAACAGCAAATTACAGCTTAACACGCGCATAACATGCTCCTTGCGTCTTATCGCACGTACACATTTGCATCCGAACTCGTGTATGTACACATTGTGCCTTCACACATGTGCGGGGTGAACACAGCGGTTTTTGCGAATTTTTCGCTAAAGCAGCTGTGAGCAGTTTAGAGAAATTTTCAAATCGGTTCCTAAATGGCGGAGTTGTTAAAAATACTAGTTTTTAATGTCAGCAAATTTGATATCTGCAGAAGTATTAAATAACAAGACTTCTGCTTATGCCGTGATTTAAAGCAGTGAATAGTCAAATGTCGTAAACAAAAATATGTCAAAAAAAAAACAATATAAACATATTTTCTGGCTGAAAATTATGAATTAGAAGTATGAGTTGGTAACGAGTTATAAGTATTTACTTGACAGTTACAAGGGCTAATCTAAAATGTTTGTTTATTTTTGTTTTTGATAAGTAAATAATAAAAAAATCATTATTGATGGAAATTCCACACAGCACTATCTCGCCCCAAACTAAGCCAAAGCTTGTAATATGGGAACCAGATAGCTGATATAATACATAATATACTTCTCAATACTCAATACATTTATTGCTTACACATGGTTTAGTTTTGGTACATACATTGTTGTTAGTTGTTAGTAAGTATCACATGGACCCTGCATAGGGTATGGCAACATGGAGGCAGGCCGAGGTTTTAAATTATAATACGTATAGTCGGTAGACAGGTATAGTTACAGTAAAAAAGTAGGTGTTATCTGTTATACAAGGCACGAAAAAGAAGAACTAGGTATTCTAAATAAACAAGGTATTGGCAATGTATGTCAAAGTTAATGAAATATTTAATTAAAAATAGTCAATATTTGGGTCAAAGTGTGTATATAGCTCCTAACTATATAAGCAAAGCCTCTACTATTGTACTTGCATAAAATATGACTTTGAGGTGAATGCATGGTCTAGATCTTAGATCGCGCTGTAAGACTGCCCGTGTGCATGTGAGCAGGCATGTACAGTCGCGGAGTAGCGCGACATTAGGCGTGAAACTAACATAACTGTTTAATTAGTAGTGCATCTAAGGCGTTAGTAGCAATGCTTGTCTGTACCATTCGGTGGTGCAAGATACAGGATACAGCTACTTGGCTTATGCGATCCATATCAACAGTAAAGAATACAGCTACTAGACATTTGCTCCATATTGATCCATATCAACAGTGTTTAGAGAAGATTTAAAAAAAAAAAACTAAAAACACAGAAGCTTTACGACTTTGATTCCCAGTCACGGTAGATAACTCCTCAAATCTCATAGTCTCAAGATTCTTTGGGGATGCCTAAAAGGGGCAGTTAGAGGTAAGTACGTCCAAAAATTACATTTGACACATTTTACAGTAGGTGGTATGCTATTATTTTATTTTAACTTATTGGGAACAACAATAAAAACGCAAAACATTGTGTTTTTTCTTACTCTTATAGGTAAAACGTTGGACCGCGATCTCACCTGATGTTAAGTGATGATATGGTAGACCACATCTGTGTGGCATGCTCTCCTATAGAAGATTCTTCTCTTGAAAACATCCAAATTATAGGCATTCGTAAAAACGGACGCCGGTAAGGAATTCCACTCTTTGGCTGTTTGCATTATAAAAGTAGAAGCAAAGCGCTTTGTGCGGGCAGTAAGAATGTGAACCATGGATGGACATTTATTTTTTACTTAAATTAGTAAAAAATAATAATATGCATTCAAAGGCAAATCAAAAGATATTTTTTCAATATAATCGCAAGGATCACTTTGAAACGTCTTAAAGCTAGGTAACTCTAGGAACCAGTTCCACGCGACCAAAGCCTAGAAGAACAGGCAACAAACTTACGGCTTGGTTCCTACCGTTCGTTTGTATTCCGCTTATGCTTGTCATTAGCACCAAACAGTACAAGTTTCGGCGGTCCGTATTGGATCTTGGAAGTTGCTATCGGCACACGTATCGATGTCTTTGAATACTGCTGCACCATTCCGGTCCAAGTTAGGGAGGCACTACACATCACGCAAGCTCCAGTACTGTGCTGTCACCAGCTTTCGGCCACAGGGAGCAGCGAAAGTTATTGAAATAAAGAAAGATATGGTAAATTGTTATAACGATTTTTTTTAATTTTATAGTGTTTCCCAACACTTAAGGAAATCACAAAGATTTAAATATAGTCCCAAAAGTCATTATCCGAGCGCAACTGCGCAGTTGATTAGCGCGGCCCCGTATCAAGGGGAAGGTCGTGGGTTCAAATTCCACTCGGATAAAAACTGTTATAACGAGATTTGCAACAAAGATACTTGTGAAAGATGAGATGAATATTTTTTTATACTAAATACTTCACTGATCGGGGTTAAACTTGGAACGAATTCAGTTCGTACACGGGATTAGCATATAGGCTAATTATTATCACAAAAAGTTACTGGCACTAAATAGCTTAAAAGATCTCAGATCTTAGATCTCGGAACAGAATGTCCTCTCTCCGAGAGACAATGTCCGCAATGGCTTAACACATATAGTAAAATGTTAATGTTATAGATTATAGTAGCGCTATGCGTCAGAATAAAATATTTCCATCTCTAGTTTTAGTAAGTTTCTTTTTTTTTTGAATAAAAACCCTTCAAAAACAAACTTTTTTTATGATACTCTAAGATGGTATAAACTTTAGTATAAAGCAAGCGATGATATGTAGTTCGACCTTCATAGCACCTAGTGGCCACGTGCTTCCAGTGTAAGTTAATGTTCTAGCTAGAGTTTGATAGAAGCGGTACATCATAAAGGTACCTTCCTAAATACATAGGTGCTGGTTATATATACGTTTGATACAAATACATAGATACCTGGACGGGTTAGGCAGTTGACTTTATCGGACTTAAACAAACATAGTCTTTGATTTCCAGGCACGGTAGTTATGCAACGGTTTCAAGCAATGGTCAACTTTTCAACATTATAGTATTTTTTTTTAAACTAGCTTATGGAACAAGCAGATGGCCCGCCTGAGGTTAAGTGGTAACCATTACCTATAATAAAGCATTACTCGCAAGTCACGCACGATAGGAACGTGCCGTACGATGCACTGCCTTGCGTCCATTAACTTGAAGCATACCTGTTTACCTTTTTCTGTATGCCTACGCCTCACTAAACTTCAATAATATATTATACTAGTGGCTTCCCGCGGCTTCGCACGCGTTGAAGTAGTGAGCCGTGATTGAGCCACAAACATCCAAACATCGTAACTTTCGCATTGATTTGTATATTATTAGGGTAGGATTTTAAATACCTACGTAGGTATAAGAGATACCTATAGGCGTACATTATCTATATTAGGTAGGTAGGTAGGTATAGGTACTGAGTTTAGCACAAATATGACAAATACAACAAAGACAAACACGGAAAATATGTAACTACTTATTTGTTCCTAGTTTCTACCCCAAAAACAAACGAAACGGAACAGCTTCACGATTTTGATCCCCAGGCACGCTAGATATCCTCAGATCTCTTCGTACCAACTCAAGATTTCCGTTTTTAGAATGTCCCTTTCCAACAATCGCACCACGCGTTAAAAAACTCCCTTACAAACTTTGACATCCCGTTGCACACTTATTAAGGGTAGTTTTAAACGACTAAAAATGCCTTTCCTATTTTTTTGCCTTGAAGTATATGTAAGTACTCCAAGTTTCAAGTTTGTAGGTTTAAGGAATACATTTTTCATACAAACGTTTTCATCCTTTTTTACACCCTTAGGGGTTGAATTTTCACAAATCCTTTCTTAGTACACCTCTACGTCATAATATCTATGTACTCTTCAAATTTCAAGTCTCTAGGACCATCGGTCAAAAAACTCCCATACAAACTTTTACATCCCTTTGCACACTTATTAAGGGTAGTTTTAAACGACTAAAAATGCCTTTCCTATTTTTTTGCCTTGAAGTATATGTACTCCAAGTTTCA
This sequence comes from Chloroclysta siterata, assembly GCA_932294275.1. NCBI lineage: Eukaryota > Metazoa > Arthropoda > Insecta > Lepidoptera > Geometridae > Chloroclysta > Chloroclysta siterata. The sequence continues at coordinate 1,934,459 of OW028600.1, forward strand.
AGTTTGTAGGTTCAAGGAATACTGTTTTTCATACAAACGTTTTCATCCCTTTTTACACCCTTAGGGGTTGAATTTTCAAAAATCCCTTCTTAGTTCACCTCTACGCCATAAGACCTATGTACTCTTCAAATTTCAAGTCTCTAGGACCATCGGTCAAAAAACTCCCATACAAACTTTTACATCCCTTTGCACACTTATTAAGGGTAGTTTTAAAAAACTATAAATGCCTTTCCTATTTTTTTGCCTTGAAGTATATGTACTCCAAGTTTCAAGTTTGTAAGTTCAAGGAATACTATTTTTCATACAAACGTTTTCATCCCTTTTTACACCCTTAGGGGTTGAATTTTCAAAAATCCCTTCTTAGTACACCTCTACGCTATAAGACCTAAGTACTCTTCAAATTTCAAGTCTCTAGGACCAGCAGTTTAGGCTGTGCGTTGTCTATATGTCAGTCAGTCAGTCAGTCAGTCAGTCAGTCAGTCAGTCAGTCAGTCAGTCAGTCAGTCAGTCAGTCAGGACTTTGATTCTTATAGTATTAGAGATTATTACATTGTAAAAGGATCATACAAAAGAACGGTAGGAACCAAGCCGTAAGTTTGTTGCCTGTTCTTCTAGGCTTTGGTCGCGTGGAACTGGCACCTAGAGTCACCTAGCTTTAAGACGTTTCAAAGTGATCCTTGTGATTTTATTGAATAAATACATTTTGACTTTGACTTTGACTTTGGGGCGAGATAGTGGAATGTCCACCAATATATCTAACGTGCCTGAGGGATCCAAGTGGGATGTATCTATTTTCTTATGAACATCTTACAATAATTTTGAAGTAATATAATTATATAATTATAAAGCAGCGTTGCTGTGTTTCGGTTTGAAGAGTGTGTGTCGGTGTAATTACAGGCACATGAGGCTTAACATCTGTATGCCTCAAGTTGATGGACGCAGGGCAGTGCATCGTAGTGCGTGACTTGCGAGGAAATGCTTGATTATAGGTTATGGTTACCACTTAGCATCAGGTGGGCCATCTGCTTGTTCCATCAGCTAGTTGTATTAAAATATTAAAATAAAGTAATAGAACATAATTTATTCTAAATCTAAAATCGACTTAGAATTTAGACCTTTTTACAGTTTTCGACCATTTTTCAAACGGTTTTGATGTAACACTGTCTGTTGATATTGAGTTTACTAACAAAAATCCTAAGCCTTGTATCCACGTTATCATAAAACAATAAAGACTGAAGTGGCTCGCGTTCCCATATACAGCGTAGGTACTGTCAGCATCAAAATAAATCGATCATAAATGACGAACGGACAAAAAGATCAAAAGATTTTATGCATTTTAGATCTAGCAATTTTTTTGTGTAGGTAATAAAAGTTGATTAGGAAGTGAAAATCTAACTTTAAATTTGTATAATGATGAAAAATTATACATTGGAAGGTTGCCTGGAAGCATAAGGCCACCCAATTTACAAAGTTACACCTAGATTTACTACTTACTGGAAATTAATACTTTGTTTTTATTATATTTTTGATTTCATTATTTACATTTCATTAAAATGGCTGCACTCCGATAACATTAATTAAATAACAATCAGAAAAAACATAAAATAAAGTTGTAAGTTGAATTACATAATACATAGAGGAAAATATGAAAAAAGTTTAAAAATAAAATTAATTTAGCTAAATATACTATTTGTCATTACAATGAAATAAAGAATTACAATTAATTAAATTAGGTACCGGCGTGTGAATTAATTTAAGTCAAAAGGTCATTTATACAATAAAAAAGCACAAAATATAATATTACATTGTAATTTTTATTTTTTTTAATATACTATTGAAGCTCCACACTGCAGTGTGATGTGAATCGAATTTAGTGATTATTTATGTATATTTGCAATAAAGTGTTATCTATCTTATCTATACTTCTGCCGCCGACTGTACCGCAGCGAGGTGCCGTCCGATAGCGATGCAGTTCACTTCCCAAACTTTTACTTTGTGCCCGAAAGATACGCTTTGATATATTCAGCAGAGATACCAACTGCGCTGTGATTCCGCCTTGTTGTGTCTCCTAAATACGGAATGGTCAGCGATTTCTAACTTTTGACTTTTAAAAAGTAAAAGTGAAAATAAAAATAAATTAATTTCAATGAATACAAATTTATAATTACAATGAAAACAAAATGTACAAACACATGAAACAGTTGATCTATCTGCAGACTGTTGCGAACGATCTATAGATAGTTCAACTGAATCAAATCAGTGCCTGTCCCATCAGTGGATCGGAAGCGTTCCCAAGACACAGATTGCGTTGCCATTTGTAATCTTTGCTTTTAAAATAAATATATTTTAAATTAATTTACTTCCTCTGTCTACCCTGTCATGGATGTCCTCAAAGAGTCTTGAGTACTAGTACTACGATATGGCTGGTATCGTATTACGAAGAGAGGATCAAATCAAAAATATAAAATATGTGTATAAATTCAAAATATGGCTGGATCGTGGGGATCAAATTTGATTAATTTGTAAAATATAGAACATGGTTTCATAAAAATAAATCATGTTCTTTGTCCCCATTTTGTGGTTTTTAACTGGTTTTTTCTTTAATAACACTTGCTGATAGAACAATCAGATGACCACCTGATGTTAAACAATTTTTAAGTCAAACAATTTTGAGTTAACCGTTGCCATTGTCGTAAATATAAATTACATTTGTAATCCTGCGTTTCCTTTTCCTAAAGCTCGACATCCGGTCAAAACTCCTTAAAAATTTTCATAAAACCGAAACAGAAAATCAACTTGACCCTCTCATAGATACCGATCAGGAAACATATCTCGGCTTTTATAAGTGAATAAATAAGTACGGATGCATTAAGGCGGGCATGGGCGGCTAACCGCAGGTGGCCTTCCGCCCGCCCTGTATCGCTGATAACGTGCGTTTAACGGCCGTTAACGGCTGTAACGAGGCCGTTAGAAGCGGGCGCTTCCTCGGCCATTGTCAGGGACTTTGTAAAACGCCTAACGTTAGTAAAGATCGTAAATTTGACCGATCGCGCGCTATCGCGAGATGGTTTGTTAGTTTGCGCCTGACAAAACGTTACATGCCCTTCTCGTGCTAATATCTTGACAAGGGTTTATTTTTATATTTTTAGCAGTTTTTTTTCATTTTAAATAACCCATGACATGCATATAGTGCTGAAGTAAAATACTCAAAGATTTTAAATCATAGTTAATTTTAAAAAATTTCCAATACTTGTGTCTAAAATTTCAGGGGGCTAAAGTACCTATCAATATGAATAACTTTTTCACACTGTGAACGTGAAAAATAACCGCGGGTTCACTACCTACCTAAAAATGCTAAGAAATGCTAAAATGTTTTTTTTTATTAAAAAAAAACCACTGCTATACATGCTTTGGTGAGGATTTTGTTAGAATGTGTTTAAGAAAAAAATAAAAATTATTGAGAACTATGGTTTGTTATTAAATAAATAAATTGAACATTTAGTCAAAAAAAAAAACTTTAATTCTGAAACTGAAAACAAACAACTCCACGACTTTGATCCCCAGGCACGGTAGATATCCCCTCAGGTCTCTTAGTACCACGTACTAACTCCAGATTCTTTGAGGACGTCTAAGGGGGTAGTCAGAGGTATGTCCAAACATTACATTTGGCACATGCCCACATTTTGCAGTAGTATTCCATATGTGACAGGTTGCGAGCCCATCGCCTTTTTGCTTGCTAATATATTTATCATTATTAAAATCAATCGCTTATGTACGATACAATATTGCTTTTTTATTTAAAATACAACACCAATCAAATCAAATCAAAACGATCTTTAGATCACTTCGAAACAACAAATGTTACATCACTCAATGTATTCAATCTCCAAACCTTTAACTCCGTGCAGAATGATGAACTACCAGAGATGTAAAACCAGTTCAAAAATGACCTAATTTAAATATACACCAGCTTAATGAACAAAGACGGTAAATCCTACAAACAATAAGATAGTATTATCTAGCCCATTAGTGGGCACCTGAGTATGTATATTCAATTAGGCGGTAGGGCGGGCGGCGATGCTATCGCCGGAAGGGCGGATAGTTCACGCCGTTCCAACTCTGTTAACAGGTTAGGGTGCCTACTATTCTGTTTCAATGTTGTTTTTAACAGACTTTACTGAAGTTCTCAAGTCAGTGATTTTTTTATGTCTCTCTTGTCGTGTCACTAGTTTCTTTCGACAGCCTTCACAGCTCATTTGGTAGTAGCTCTGCCTTCTGCGCTGTAGGCCGTGGGTTCGATCCCCACCGAGAACAAATATTTTGTGTGATGAACATAGATGTTTGTTCTCTGTTTGGGTGTAATTATATATTATAAGTATGTAGGTATTTACAAAAAAAAAGTATATATGTATTATCAAAGTATGTATGTATCAGCTATCTGGTTTCCCATATTACAAGCTTTGGCTTAATTTGGGCTAGATAGTGCTGCGTGGAAAGTTCACCAATATATGTATATTTATTTATATATTTCGAAACAGTGAGGTGAAAGGATTTTAAATGCGCCTCAAGAGGCTCCTTTCAAGCACTTGACACATGTTATACCTCTTTTAGGTTCTACGACATGCCGGTTTCCTCGCGATGTTTTCTTTCACCGTTTGAGAGTACTGGCATTGTGCACATTCATTTTCGAACAGAAAAAATCATTGATACACGACCGGTTTCGAGTAGTAGAGCTCTTTGTGAAGGCTCGTCCGGGGAAGTACTGCCGCAATGCCTTTTTCTATCGCCAAGCAGCGTTGCTATATTTCGGTTTGAAGAGTGTGGTTGCCGGTGTAATTACAGGCACATGAGGCTTAGCATCTGTATGCCTCAAGTTGATGGACGCAGGGCAGTGCATCGTAGGACGCGTTCCTATAGTGCGTGACTTACGAGGCAATGCTTTGTTATAGGTGATGGTTACCACTTAACAGCTGATGGGCCATCTGCTGGTTCCAACAACTAGTTATATTTAAAAAAAGACAGCCGATTTCGATAGAGTATTCTTTATTTCTTTCTTTATTCGTTGCTAGCTGATGCCTGCGGCTTTACTCGCATGGTAGCGTTGTCTGCTAACCTCAATAGGGTGGGATAACTATTTTTTTTGAATTCATACGTTTTCGCTTGTCCGTTCAAAAGATTCATAATATTTATAAATTGTACTTTTAAAATTCTTTTGCATCGATAACGTTGACTTTAATTTACTTCAAAACCTTTATCACTGAATTGGACTAGTGAATTAATTAATTTATTCTTTATTGTACAACAGGAGAGCATTAATGTTCATGCATTTTTTAACAGCCAACCTAAGTGGTATAAAAAAAATATTGACATCATTATTTTCCTGCCCTTATCCCACTTCATGTGGGGTCGGTTCAACAGGTTTTTTCTCTTTATTTGCAATAAATATAACTTTTTAAAGCAATTAAAAATGAATACTTTGCATCGATAACATTGACTTCACACAATATTAAAACCCATAAAGTGTTCTCGGTGGGGATCAAACCCACGGCCTACAGCACAGAAGGCAGAGTTACTACCAAATGAGCTGTGAGGGCTGTCAAAAATATCAATTGACTTATTTTTTAACATTCCAACAAGCCATATAACAATTATGTATGTATTTTAGTGTAAAAGTTTTTTTTTTTAATTATTATTTATGTAATGTTTTTAACTACTATTCTTTCCTCGTGCACATGCGACCAATCTTTCCTACTTTAACAATCATCTCTACCAAAGGTTGTCTGGAAGAGATCGCTTTCAGCGATAAGACCACCCATTGTAGTACTTTATTTTATACAAGCTGGTGCCCGCGACTTCGTCTGTGCAAGATTAGTAACACAATATCTTTATAAATTGTAGCCTATGTGTTATTCTGATTTATAAGCTATATTCTTGTTAAGTTTCATTTAAATCCATTCAGTAGTTTTTACGTGAAAGAGTAATAAACATCCATCCATCCATCCATCCATACTACAAACTTTCGCGTTTATAATATTAGTAGGATTTTTAAGGGGTTTTTTGTTCAGTTTGGTGTACAATAGAGTATTTTACATTTAATTCATTGATTCAAGCCTACGTCCGCTACAAAGTCGGTAACACACGCCCAGTGTCTGGTATCCGATAAAAAGGCGGTGACGTGTGGCGACGGCTGAACAAACGTCGTTACTGCGTTACTGTTACTAAATAAATCGTTAGCGCGAACTCTGCGAGATACGGCACGTAGCTAAGGATTTAGGGATGCTGGATGCGGCAGTTTAAACTTATCCTTTGTACAAGGTGTTCCAATACTTGTACTTAAAACTTCAGGTGGCTAAAGTACCCATCAATATAAATAACTTTTTCTGAGGAACCAACACTGTAAATGCGAAAGAAAACAGCTGTTTCATACATAGCCCCCTGAAGTTTTAAGTACAAGTATTGGAACACCTTGTATACATTATTTAAGGAAAGTTTTTCATTAAGTCGGAAAGTATTTATTCAATTGAATCACAAGGATCACTTTGAATACGTCTTAATGCTAGGTGAATCAGTTTGTAACCGAAACCAGTTTCCAGCAGCGGCGATGGGCTTGCAATCTGCCACGTATGGAATACCAACTACCTACTGCACTAATAGTATAAGATTATGTTATTATTTACCCCATTTTTATTAGTACTAACATAGCTAATAAGTTAGACTGTGAGTTTACTAAAAAAAAATTGGACCCATATTGTGCTTGAATAAATATCAATTAAATGAATTAATAAAGAAAATTACTATGAATACAAGTAGGTATTATAATCTTTTATTAGGTATTATATTATTTTTTAATTTCATTAAATTTAACATAATAAAGTTAAATTTAAATTTCTTTTTTACTAACGAAAAAAGGAGGTTCACTTCGACTCGTTCTTCTAGAAGTATGAGATACACAAAGTTAGCAAACCTTTAAAATGATGTCGTATCTAGAAGTCTACATCAACGTTCGCCGAAAACAGTCTCGGCTGGCCAAACAAACTAAAACTCGGAATTATTAGTGTTTTTCGTATTGTACAGATTTGTGGAACGCGCTCGCTATCAGAGGTTTAGTTTAGTAAGCGGTACACTTCATTCTATTTATATCTTTTTTACTTTTAATGTATGTGGTTGAAAAAGTTCTAAAACGTGTCAAGTGCTGGAAAGGAGCCTCTTTGAGGCGCACTTAAAATACTTTCACCACACTGGTTCGAAAGAAACCAGTGATACGAGAGGAAGAAGACAAATAACGTATGCTGAAGTTTCTCGGAATAAATAAAAACTTCATTGAGGACGATCATGTTAAATTTATTATTTATTTGTTTATTATTTATTTAATACTTTAAACGAGTCATCAGTCGCGATCTCGTTCGTTGGGTGATTGCTAACAAAAAAATATATAGTTGACTTTTTTTTAGTTTTTGGCAATCTGGCTTTCTATTTTGCAAGCCTTACTTTTGTATGGAGTTACGGGAGAGTTCTCAGCAACCCCGATAGGGGGCGCTTATTGCATTTCCTTGCAATACCCTTAGAATACAGAAAACTTTAACTAAAAACTGGAATAAAAATAGGATTTGAGCCATTCCTTGCCATTTTCACTAAATGCAATGACGAACAGTCTTTTTGAGACGAACAGTCTTTATAAAACATTTTTTTTGTAACAATGCAGCTATCCAAGCCAGCAATGGCACTTACCGTTATGATAAAACTATTTTTTAAAGTATGTAAACAGACAAAGAATTTTACAAATGACGACACTTATGCATTTTTGCTTATCTTAATTGTATGAATATTTTTTCAGAATTGCCCCGCCGTGGCCGATATGAGATTGTGCAACAAATTTGTGTATTGTGGTACCTACTAACATTTTACGAAGACTTGCGGCCGGTTTCTCGATCAAAACTAATCGGATGTCAATGTCACTCACCATTTCAGCTATTACATCGAATTAGATAGAGATAGCAAGTGACTTGACATGCGATTAGTTTTGATCGGGCTTTCGGAAAGCGGCCGTTAATCAAAAATATTATTCAAGGAGTTTGGCAGATCATGTTTTACTTGCTGAATGGAACAGGCAGACGGCCCACCTAATGTTAAGTGGTATCCATCACCATTACATTTGGGTGTAATAAGGTACCTAATACAAAAATTTTACGAATAGTCAAAAATATTATACAAGGAGTTCGGCAGACCATCTGTTTTTATTTATACTACTTGCTAAATTCGACAATCAGATGGCCTACCTGATGTTAAGTGGTAACCATCACCTGTAACAAAGATTCTACTAGTACATAATTTTAATAAATAATATCTATAATAAATAAACTTAATCCCGTCTGTCTAACGTTGGTAAACAAGTTTGAATCTTCAATCTTACTCAAGTGCAAAATCTTCCCACAAGAGATAGAGTCAGTAAGACCAACATAACTTGGCCCTGACCCATTTGTAAGCATGCTTTCTCTATTATCCTTTGGGATTACTAATTTAGGCATTCTACCACATGCCTAATAAAAATGCAACAAATTGAATTGTACTTCCTAATGGATAACCTTTATTTGTATGCTTATAATATTCGTTTTATTAAGATAGATAGAATTTTTTTTATTGCACAGAACAAAATGTATCGTACATTGGCGAAAATGTACCGAAATGCTAGAGAGCATTTGTGTAGTTTTGGAAAAACCGAAAGGGTATTTATTAGCTTATTTTTATCGGTGGATAGTGAAAACTTAAAATCGTTCGTCCTGGAAGAACGAGTCAATTTTTCAGACTGATGCTGTTAATGATATTTAATGAACGATTAGGAAAAGAGACTGCTTAGGGAAGAAGACGATTTTAAAACCGACTTGATTTCAAAAGTGACGTATAATGCTTGTCAATAAAAATACTCGATTGATTATGTGTTGGATTGACGCCGACACGTTCAAAATAGGCATCCCTCTTAGAGCACCGTATTTAAAAGCATTTGTCTTGTTCCTTGTAGAGCACCAATCAATATTTAGATGGGTGCTCAATGAGGAATATCAAAAATGCTTCCTCGTAGAGTGCAGTGTAGTAGCTTCTAGTGTTGGGGTATTTTTTATATTCTACTCAATACTGATTTCCTTCATCGTTATTGTCGAGTCTCAAACATGCCAGTTATGACAAAAAACGTCGCTAATGACAGAAAACGTCACATGTACGGAAAAAATTGAAATTAAAGTAAAAGCTTGAGTCAAAGTCAAAAGGTATTTATTCAGTTCAATCACAAGAATCACTTTGAAACGTCTTCAAACTAGATGAATCTAGTTGCCAGTTCCACGCGACCAAATCTAAAAGTCTTGCGTGGGTGAGAGGGTATCCTCAGGAAGAAAGCGTGCTGGCATATAGGGTCGGTGCCTGAGGCAAGTTGCACGCATTTACTTAATCGATGGTATCTCTCAATGCATCCAAGCTTTCATTCTGGGGGCGTTATACCACCCTTTACCTTCATAAATAACCTTTACCAACCTCACTCAATTTACAACCTTACACGTCTCGAATAAGGTTATCTTTTGATTGGCGAAAGCGATCAGTTATGATTCTTCTGATCGATCCATTGGAGATTTCGCTGCAGTTGAAATTCAACTTTATTTAATAGATTATTGGGTGTATATTGGTTTGTGTGAAAGAATTAGTTTTGTTGCAACAGATAGCATTGTTTCGCAATTGAGATGTGAAAGATGATTTGTGTAATAAGCTTTTCACGACTTAGCAGGATAAGTTATCAGTTATTGTATTATGATTTGTTTTAAAGGTAAGAAAATACTTTAACTTCTTGAGCATCAAAATTAAAGCCTTCTAGTCAAAGTGCACGCCTCTGGTGTCTATGAGTGACGATGACCACTTCCCATCAGGTGGCCCGCCTGCCATGAATTGCATAAAAAAAATGATCCTTAGTAAATTATATATTAAATAAATATCTTCTGTCTATGACAAAAACACGCTTGACTCGCGAGCCAATGAACAAAATGGCTGATGATTTTTTTCTGTGGAATAAAATATGAAAGTATAAAAAATTATTAGCGTTAGAATTATTAACCTAAGTGACAGACAGACTGTATGTGATACATATTTTCTTAAATACAAAGTGCAATAAGTGGCATACAAAATGACAACGTATCTATTAAAAAGACTATAATATAAATTCTATTGATATATTGCCATAACATTATTATTATAGGCTCAACATTAGGTGTGCCATTTATTTGGTCTGAAACTTTTTCACAATAAAACATGTTAAAAATAAAGAATTCTTATAAACTTTAGTTCATATTAATTCCGCGCACTCGATTAAGTGTTAGCAAATCTATATATTTAAATGTCCAATTTACTTGCAAAAGTCTATAGTACCATTTACCGAAAGACTAAATTGGCCTAGGTCACTAGTGATGTACCGCTATCGAGAATCAAATCTCCCGGGCATCGCGTATCAAGTCCCGGGAGATATACCGCGCGGCGATAGCGCGCCTGTTTGCAAGTGATAACACCCGGACGCGACTGGGCTGGGAATAGGGACGTCCTGAGACAGGACTAGTCTTGATTTAGTTAAAGTCTTCCTACGGATCAAGACTCTATGGTTCCTACTACTTAATCAATCGTAGACGGTATTACGTATTAAGTTTATGCTGGCGACAGATAGCGCAAGAATGCGGTTTAGAAATAGGACGGAAACAGCTTGAACCAGTCATGTTATAGCTAGTCTTTTTTTTTCGGACGACTCATACTAAATTAGGGTCAGTTTTAGGTTTAGACATAACATGTCAATTCTCCCGGGCATCGCTTAACAAGTCCCGGGAGATATATAGATATATATAGATAGACAGCGCGTCTGTTTGCAAGTGATAACACCCAGATGCGACTGGGCTGGGAATAGGGACGTACAGAGACAGGACTAGCCTAAAGTCTCTCTAACATATTTTCTTACAGATTTACAGACTTAATACGTGGATGTGTGAAACTGGAAAGGGTAGTGTTATAAGGTACATGAAGGTGTTTTATACATGTTTTTCTAGTTTTTGTATTCACTTGAAGAAGGAAAACTCCAGCAAAAAAATAATTTAAATGCCAACATGTTTTTATAACAAAAAGTTAGCATGACTAGTTTTCGTACCTAATAAACTCTTAAAAATTCATGTTCTTTTCTGCTTTTTTATAAAACAAAAAAAACAGGTAGTTTGTCAAATTCAGAGTTTTGAAAAACTATCTATTATCTAAACTAACTATGTTCTACTATTTTTTTTGTTTCCAAAAGTCAAGATACGATTCGTCAAGTCCCGGAGACAAGAGGCCAGTGGTCCCATCCTTATTGAGGAGAGAGGAGACTGCATGCAGCTATCGCGCCCGCCCAGCGGTATCGCTATCAGCGCGCCCCAGACGACGCTCAGTTTTATAACGTGTGCTAAGATTTATGTTTGATGCTTATTGCGATTCTTTATTATATTTACCCTTTGAAATACTAGTCCAAATTTTGATAAAGGATTTTCTGAGCGCGGACTTAAATCTGGTAATAATAGATAGGCAGATAATAGATACCTCTTTATTGTTCACCATACTTAAGATAATACAGGTTTAAGGAATACATTAATATATGCATTTACTTTTATACATATAATACTTATAAAGGCATTATTATACACTCGCCCGCAAAAATAAAGGGTCACCTTTGAAAACAGCAATATCTTCAAGAAATGATCAAGATAATGCTGCTTATGAAATTTAAAAAAATAAATAAAAAACCGCTTATCCTATGCGGGCTGTATGCAACCCTTCATTGATCGAGTGAGCGAAGCGAACGAAGATCTTAGTTTCAACTTGGGCGATTTGGCATTTTATGTATGTATGTATGTATGTATGTATGTATGTATGTATGTATGTTTGTCTGGCGATAACTTTAGAATCGTTGATTCGATCTGCATGAAATTCGACATGTCGATAGCTTGTACTTGAGAAATTTACTGGTAAGTATATGAGTAAAATCGGATGAAGGATTTTTGAGATATGGGGTTTTTTAAAGGGGCAAAAATAAAAAAAGTTACATAAAAAAATCGAGTTACATGTCATATGAAAGGGCTTTGTTTGGACATCCCAAAACAATTTTTACTTTTTTTTTGGGATGCTCCGTATATGAGATAAAAAAATAAAAGTTAAATTAAGATAACCAACGATCAAAGAGCTCCCATCTCTAAGAGTTTCGTTGACATCAAGGTTTTTCTACTGGTCGGCCAGTTCCTTTGCTTTTTCTTATTTTTTTTTCTTGAAATAAATTAAGGAGGTACTCAGTACTCATAAAATGGTGATGACGACCAGGTCTGATGATGGAGCCAAGGTCTGTTCAACGGAACTCTTCAATAAATAGGCCAATAGAGTTGAAACTTGGTTACCATACCAAGTTAGTAGGCGGTAGTTAGAAAAAAGTCCAAAGGTAATGTTTGGACTTGCCTCTGACTACCACCTACTCAAAGTTTTGATGCGTTCGTCGGGTCGCATAACGAGATCTCAGTTCGGGGCGAACTACTAGTTTAACCTTTTTTACTGTAATGGCATAAAAAAATGCGTTTTAAGTAAAAACGACCTGTTCTCAAATTGTGATTCATTTTTTAATTTCGACTTCTTTGACTTTGTTTTTTAATTTTGTTTAAATATGGGACTTGAAATTAATTTTCTTTAATCAATTCGAGTTATTTGTGCAAAATCATGCCTTTGACTTTGGAAGAATGTACCAGAAGTACCACCATGTTAGAGTTTGGGTTTAGCCAGCGCAGAGTGGTGGTAATTTATTTTATGCGTAATTAAATTTTCTTTCAGATACTTTTTAATTTAAAGAGCTAGATTGTGTGGTTTCAAAGTTATTTGCAGTTAACTAGTTGAACAAGCTCAAAGTCGCTCAACGGGCTATGGAGAGAGCTATGCTGGGAGTTTCACTACGGGATAGAATCAGAAATGAGGAAATCCGTAGGAGAACCAAAGTAGCCGACATAGCTCGCAGAATCAGCAAGTTGAAGTGGCAATGGGCAGGTCATATAGCTCGAAGGACTGATAACCGTTGGAGAATAAAGGTTCTCGAATGGCGACCACCAACAGGAAACCGAAGCGTGGGACGCCCTCCTACCCGATGGACTGACGACATTGTCAGGATCGCGGGAAGTCGGTGGATAGAGAGGGCTCGGAATCGTCCTTCCTGGAAATTTATAGGGGAGGCCTATGTCTAGCAGTGGACTTCTTTAGGCTGATGATGATGAGGTGACCCTTTATTTTTGCGGGCGAGTGTATGTATTTTAGTATTTAAGGTATTATTAATGATAAAGGCCTGTATTTTAATTTTGTTTTGCCTGAAATAAATGTTTTTATTTATTTATTATTAAGGAAAAACAATGGGCGATCACTTCCAGGTAACCTTGGATGGATATAGATATTTTAGAATGAAGACGATGACTTCAATTTCAAAAAAACATTTTAGTAAAATCATTCATCTAGATATATTTTTATTTCCACTATAAAAAGTATTAGTTATTGCCTAATAAAATGATGATGGAAAGTTGATAGCCTTCTAAACTATTTATAAATTCAAAATATTATAAAAACATATTTTGAGAGACAGGGCCTCATCATGTTTACCTAACCTTACCTAAATTTGTAACTAGTTTTTCCAAATAAATTATATGTTATAATTAAAACCCAAATCATTAGTAGTGGTATATTATTTAAATTGCTTGTATTATCATGTATCACATTTCAATGTCCCACAGATCAGTTAAGTGGAGACAGACTATATCGCATCTGAATGTATTTGTGAGTTTGTCTCGTTGTCTCGTTGTCAGTTGCGCGCCCGCTTCGTTGTTAGTCTGATCGTAGAGTAGAGCTTTCTAGACCATTCTGTTCAATCGTCGTCTTCATCGTTGCTTACCAATATCAGGTGATATTGTAGCCTTTAAGCCTGTAGCCTAAAAGACAGCCAACAAAATTATAAAAAAAAACTCTTTAAAGCACAGAAAACTGCTCAATTGTGAGGTCATTGGGGTGTTCAGTTAGTTTAATTAGTGCAATAAAGAATTAAATGAGGCAACGTTTGCGTCTCTGACATTTTTCCCCTTTTGTGCTATCTCCTGATATTTATGTATCTATGGTCAATCCATAGCGTTTTGGAGATTAGATATCTAAAAATCACTTATCCGTTGATTAAACCTGATATCTATTAAGATAACCCTTATAAAATATCGTTTAATTATACAAATTGCCATTCGAGACATTACTTCTTGAGTTGCTTTGTATTAAAAAGATAACTGTACGGTTTTTTAAACTTACAATTTTATCTTCATAATTCATAATTCGTGAATCTAGGTTGGTATGTAAAAACAAATGCCAAAGTTTGCATACAACCACAGTACGGTTCACAATAGAAAATTCATATTTCAATTTAAAAAAAAACAAGTCTATAAAATATCATAGATTTCTCAGATATTATAATTAATTGACTACTATTATTTGAAAAATATTCCAACTTAATGTATACTTCCTATATGGCCGCTAAGTTGTAAGTGCAACTCAAATCAGAAACTGCTTTGTCATTTTAGGGTTGGCAGTATTTATTGGCAACCCAATTACGCATGCAAACTTAATTTGTAAAAAATAAACGGTCAAAAGTTCAGATTAAAGTATTATTTATTCCTGAACAGATTTTTTTTAACAATTTTTAATTTTCAAACAAGAACCGTTTGCAGCGTTTCTTTTATTTTAAATTATTATCTATAACATACTTTTAGTAACCAGAGGTTATGTAAAATTACTTACTATCTCATTCCATACACAAAGGGAATAAAATGTTTACGCAAAAAGCATATTTTTAATTTTTGTTAAAATCTTTAATTTATTTAGTGTTATCCTACTCTTAAATCCCACTCAGATAATAACTTTTGAGACATTATGAAATAACTATTACTGTTACTGGCAAACAATTAATTATTTATTGAAGGTAATTAATCATGGTAATCAATACTTAAATGAACTTCAAGGTTACACGAGCCAGTTCCACGCAATCAAGCCTTAAAAACTGGTAGCAAGGTTTTGTAACCACTAGACTGGTTTAACATAGGTACAGTCACTTGCACTAAGATGTATATAAATTACAACTTTCAAAATGGCGCCACAGCATTACAATATACATTATCTTCTTGTGGTGCCACTAGATAGTGATATTGTGTCCGCACAGTATCACTATCAATATTTTCTATCCACACATAGTAGAGCTGTCAAAATCTAAATCAAAACGGTCTTTAATAAATTGCAATAACAAGGATCGTTTTGAAAAGTCTTATATGCTACTAGGACCTAGAATGGTAGATTGATGAAATGATTCATCTGGTAAATAGGTGGATCTACTGCCACTTCCTCGTGATCAAAGCCTAGAAGAACAGGCAAGAAACTTACGGCTTGGTTCTTAGCGTTTTTCTTTGTATCCTTATAACAATTATGGTACTTCTTTTTTAGTTTTTGTAACTGTTAGTTTCTAGAGCACTCGATGGCAGATGGAGCGAACGTATCCTTCATTGGTACCCAGCAGAGGTCGGACTAAGAAAAGGTGCGACGTCGTGGTAGAGGTGGCGGGACCCGTATGGACCCGAGTGGCACGGGACCGCTGCAAGAAGCGAATGGAGGAGACCTACACCCATCTTTAGGTGCCCAACAGAACCAGTAGTGTTAATTGTAAGTCTTTAATTATAGTTATTAATAATAGTTTCATATGTAAGAATAGTTAATAAGTTACCTACTGTTGGAATGAATGGCTTATTTATTTATTTATTTTTAAATAAATAAATTTATTAAACTGTTAGTTACTCTCGTGGCAGCCCTGGCCGGTGTGATATCGTGTGTGGCGGGGCGCGATAAGCGCGCTTGCACCCGATCCCGATCCGGGCGATACTAATATTTGTCGTAAAACTGAATCGGACCGCGCGAAGGAATTGATATCGAATGGCTTGCTTTAGCTAAGTTTATTGTGTATGCGGGAGTGGAGATAGTTTGATTTGCAAAGATTTTAGAATATATTTTTTAACTTTCGTTATTATACATAACATATTGAATATTAGAAGAATCAATTAAGATCAAGTAAGAGCAGTTGTTGTAGTAGTAGTTGTTGAAACTGCTACCACATATCGATGACGGTAGATCTTGAGTTTAATCCTCCATTTTGCCCGCGTCCACGACTGTAGATGCAGATGGAAGAAAATAAATTATGTAATGAGCGATTTATAACCATCAAAGATTCAAAGATTTCATAATTATATAAATTTTAGCGGAGCTTCTTCCTACCCGATGGACCGACGACATTGTAAGGATGGGGATGGAGAAGGCCCAGAATCGTTCTTAAATGAATTCCCCTGTTCATTTCTAGGAAGAACTAACATAAAATTATGTCCAGCAGTGAAGTTCTACAGGCTGATGATGATGATGATGATCAACTACTGTAAAATAAATAGCCAGTATTATAAAAAATCCTTACTAAGGTCTACTATCTACCATTCCGAATGTAACTTCTTCTTGTATCACTAGTTTCTTTCGAAACAGTCTGGAATATGAATGCGACTTATTATAGAAGATATCTTGTCGAGTTTACGAGCGGAAGCTTTGAGCTTTGGAAGCTCCAATTTATTATGAAGTCTGTGGCATTGAGCGAATGTCATAAATAATGAGTCATATAGAGTAGTGCTTTGATTTTAAAATGAGTTTGGTTACGAGTAGAGTTCTTTGTGATGGGCTTATCCGGGGAAGTACTTACCATGCCTATTTCTGCCGTCAAACAGCTTTCCTGCGTTTCGCTTTCAAAGGTGTGGGTGCTGGTGAATTTAAAGGCACATGAGGCTTACCATCTGTATGCCTCAAGCAGGACGCAGGGCAGTGTGTTGGGGACGTTCCTACAGCTCTTTTCAATCCGAAGGCCGTGGGTCCAAAACGGTCGGGCACTAATGAGTTTTGTTCAAAAATGTATGTGTAAAGTGCCAGTACTCTCAAA
The DNA here is from genome assembly GCA_932294275.1 of Chloroclysta siterata. Lineage (NCBI taxonomy): Eukaryota > Metazoa > Arthropoda > Insecta > Lepidoptera > Geometridae > Chloroclysta > Chloroclysta siterata. The sequence continues at coordinate 1,951,518 of OW028600.1, forward strand.
CGGTGAAAAAAAGCATCGTGAGGAAGCAGGTATATCGTTGAATCTAAAAAGTCTTAAAACATGTCAAGTGCTTAAAAGGAGCCTTTTTGAGACGCACTTAAAATCCCCACGCTGTTTCGAAAGAAACTAGTGACAAGACATGAAGAATACAGCATCTGTCTCCTAGTAGGACCTGAACCGGAAGACAGAGGACCGCTTATCCGGAAGATATTTAAGCAATATTCAATGCACAATATATCCAGGTAAATGGTTATCGCGTGCACTTCCTACATAATTGCGAGAGCTCCCGTCCAATGAGACGTGGTATCTGCGGGCCGCGCTTGGCTGCACCTGCTATCGGCCATTGCGAGCGGCCCGCCGAACGTACCTAATGAGGAGACGTGTCAGTGCTTTTGCGGAAGTTAGAAAAGAAAATATTTTGATCGAAAGACAGAGGCACATGTTGATAAAAACGCAAAATTTTCAAATTCTACTTGAATACTTAAACTTTTGGGACATTCTAGTAAATTCTGAATAATTGATTGATTGATTGATTGAAAATACTTTATTGCACATAAATAAAATAGCAGTACAAAGGCGAACTTAATGCTATAAAGTATTATCTTCCAGATAACCTTTGTGTATCGTGGACATAGGATGTGTCAGTAGTGCACGGGAGAGGAAAAAAAGTAGATACGTAATAACTTTTCAGAATTCACTATATTATTAAAAGAAGGAATTTTGGGTGAAAAGTCGAAATGTCTAAGCAGAGAAACTTGGAGAGAAACAAGATAGATGGTGGAGTTTTGTTTCTTATTCTAGCTATTAGTAAAGAAAACAAGTATTCAAGTGCAACCATACCCTTCAATCCTTTCACACAAACAGTGTATGTTAGGAGGAATTAATGCTAATAGCGGCCCTAATAGTGTAAAATGGAAACAGCATAGAGAGGTCTATGCCCAGCAGTGGGCTAAGTCCGGCTGCCGATGATGATGATTATTTTAAGACGTTAAAAACCGTCCAAGTGCGATTCGGACTCGCGCACGAAGGGTTCCGTACCATAAAAACGGCAAAAAAATCATGTCTGTTGTATGGGTGCCCCCTTAAATATTTATTTTATTCTGTTTTAGTATTTGTTGGCAAACAGAAATACATCATCTGTGACAATTTCAACTGTCTAACTATCACGGTTCATGAGATAGGTATAGCCTGGTGACAGACAGACAGACAGACGGACGGATAGCGGAGTCTTAGTAATAGGGTCCCGTTTTACCCTTTGGGTACGGAACCTAAAAAAATGAGCCTTGTGATTTTACTGAATACAAACCTTTAGACTTTGACTACCTCATCCCGGGCGTGCAAGATGTTGGAAGATCTCTACAAACTGAAAAGCTAACCATAAACAACACACATCATAGCCAACGACATGAGGACTCGCATTCACGACGATAAACCGCTGCCCACGACGCGTCGTGTTGTTCGCGAAATATCGCGCGCGACTAATCGCCCGATCGGGGCCACCCCGCGCGATGATGCGCTATCGTGCACCATACTGGGATGCCGTCTCGTCTCCGTCTCAGGAGAAACGATGCGCTGTGTTTTACCTACTTATTTGTTAAGAGACGAGCCTAACACTATTTTGAAATAAACCACTGGTAATTTAGTTATTTATTGAAGAAACAACAGATTTTTTACATAATTTTTGTTAATTGTACCTAGAGCTCTTTGTGAAGGGCTCGCCCGGGACTATCACCATACCTATTTTTACCGCTAAAGCACCGTTACTGTGTTTCGGTTTGAAGGGTGTAATTTCCGGTGAAATTGCAGGCTTTACATCTGACGCAGGGCAGTGCATCGTAGCGCACGCTCCTATCGTGCGTGACTCGCGAGGATGCTTTCTTATGCTAATGGTCACCACTCAACATCAGGTGGGCCATATGCTTGTTCCATTAGCATCAGAATGTGTACCAAACACTAATTTAGATTTAGAGTCCCAATCACAGGTTCTCACGGGTAGACGGGTGGACTTATTCGATTTCCTACACTAATCTTAGCGACTAAACTGTAGCCCATATCAGTCTCCATCAGTTGCACATTCAACAATCGCATTACAGAGATACAAACCTACGTTTGCCAAGAAGCATTAGTGTCTGGCACCTGTTGCTAGCACACAATACCTACAGGGTGTGAAACCTGTAAGCATAAACGGGAGTTCCAGCGTGATTGGTCGTTATGAGCGTCAATCTGACTGTAAAACCACTTGGCTTCTTTCTGGCCAATAGAAAATGGTGCCAGCTCAATTAATCGTGGATCCACCGTTGTGGGCATGATGGGCATGCCCACAACCTTATAGACTTCGGACGTCACACGCAGTGTTCGCCCCAAGGCTTTGCCCACGTGAAACTATACACTGTACGAGATCCTGGTCAGGGCGTCATATATTTTGTAAACATCTCCTTTGTAGGAATGCACTATATCGATCATGAGCGAGTTCATGCATTGGCCGACTCGCACTTGGCTATTTTCGCGTGGCTGTGACAACAACATATTTTGAGGGCTGGATCCGCGGCTGAGTGCAATCTCAACAGGCTTAGAACTGGTCGAGCATTAAGACACGCGGTTGGAGGGATTCACCATCATGCCAGTGTGCCTATATTATGTGCCTATATTATGTGTCCATATCATATTGATGCTCGACCTAAGGTACTAAGGTATTTCAGGGCCAATACTAAGTAATGAAGAACACAACCGAAGAACAGCACTTTCAGAATACGGGAGCGGTATTTTGACACAACATTCGACAGTGGTATTATAACAGTCTGGTACTTGGTTCTTGGTGAACTGTTTCCGCATCTTAGTTTCTCGTGGGCCCTTTTGCACGACGCTTATTTACTTTTACACCCCGTGTATACCTACTTAAATGTACCTACTCATAGGTTGTAAGGTGCAAATGTTTCTACAAATGGTGTTGCTGCAAACAGTACCACATTTTGCTGTTGAACTATCTCGACTCATTAGACTCGTTACCTTTCTGCCTGTAAAAAATGTTCAGTAATGAAGGTAGGTCGACATTTAGACAAAACTGATGTCTATGTAAGTCCGAGGAAGGTATATTTCGTGCACTAGGCCTTGATGTCTTCAGACACCGATGCCTACCAATTTAATGCTAATATTAACATATTAAATTTGTTTTTTTATATTACTAGATGATGGAACAAGCAGATGAGTCATCTGAAGTTGGTAACCATCACCATCACACAAAGCCTTGCATCGTAAGTCACGTACGATAGGAACGTGCCCTACGATGCACTGCCCTGCGTCCATCAACTTGAGGCTTACAGATAATTGAGTATATTAGTAAGTTGGTATAAATATACATAATTTTCTTTTTTATCACTGTGGCGGTTTGAATAAATAATTTATATTTAACTAATTAAATAAATAAAAGACATTGGTTCGGAGCGAACCACCATTTATCTCTCAAACCAGAAAAACGTCATCGACCGACAAAAGCCGTGAATTAGAGGAAAAATGTTGTAGTTATTTTAACCACTGTGGAATAAAGACTTGAATGGCGTCCATTTACAGGAAGACGAAGCTAAGATATCCACTCGATAAAAAAAAAACTTCTTACTGTATCTGAAACAGCTAGTCCACTGCTGCATTTTTAGTGTCGTCAGTTCATTTGGTGAGTGGAAATCTATAGCATGATCTATCTTTATGAATGAATAAGAAATCTTTGCTATAGGTAATAGTGAACTTCTTCAGGCTGATCATAATGAACCAAAAGTAGTTTTTTTTTGTAGTTGAACAGTATTTTTCTCAACTAAACGTAAAAATAGTGATGTGCATAAGTATCGACTAGCCATTCGTCGACACAGTGCGATCGCGCGATATCGCATGACGGACGAGCGAGATATGCGCGCGCGCAGCGAGGGTGGCCACGTGTGCTGTGTCACATGTGAAAAATTATACGTAATGTGGGTTTGATAAGACGCTTTATATGGAGAGGATGCTGTTTACGAAACAGTCTTGAACTTTTGTTAGCAACGTTTTATAGCATAATTTCTAAACAACAGCAGATTTAAATAAGACTTTTTTTAGAATGTGTTATTGGTGTCTTAAAATATCGATACCTCATGAGTGAGCAACTTATCATTATCGAAATTAAATAAAAAGTCATTGCAACCTTACACGCATCCACAATGTCAGCACAGCTATTTATGAAATGCCAATAAAACTGGCCACCCTATAGAATGGAACAATGACGCTACAAACGCGCAGCAATATTTTAAAAATCGATGTTTTTATGAATCGATAATTTGTTGGGTGCTTTCGGCGCGACGTTTCGCGACCCGATCGATGCTTATCGCGTTGTCACAACGCTTTGTTTCGATTCGGCCCAACATCGGCCCATGTTTCGCTTGAAATGTGTTTCTTGCTAACGTACGAATTGATACTATCTTGTCCACATTCGCAACCCTATTTTTACCGTCCGCGAGTCTCGTAGCTGTTTCATTTTGACCTTTATTATAAAGAAGGAAGGTTGAGTGCGGTTTTCAGGGAGAGAATGTCAGTTTTGGTAGGGTTGTATCTGTCGTTTTCATATGCATGCCAAGCGGTCTGCCTTCAGGTGTGTCCGATGGTTAATATTTGATACTTTCTTGTCTCGCAAGAGGGCCGAAGAATGCAAGGTTCCGCCGACTGGTGTAGGCCGCGACTCAGCTTTTTGTCGCATCAACTTTATTTTTACTAAGTGTTAATTGGTCGATGATATTTTATATTGCGTTCGAGCGGAATATTAAGCTTCATGATTGTAACTTTTATTGAGTGTAATGAGATCGTCTTTCTGCAATTTTTATTAAATGGCGTGAGACTTTGTAGGATCTCTTTTTGCCTGCGTTCTTTTGCTGGCGCATGAGTGTTTTAAAAATTGTTATCACCTTACTTACTTACTTACGTACTTAGTCTTATCTTGATTTTAGTGTTGAAAAATAACTATAAAGTAAAACCTATGACATTAAAGGCTATTTCTATTGATATTTTGGCATGTTACTTTGATATATAGATTGTTGATTTTTACTGTCCATATCTGTAAATATTTTATCCCATTTTATTTGAGTCCAGGCACCATAAGTATCGGATTATATTTGAAATACATTAGAATTCGTTCGAACCTACATTTCAACTAGTACAGTCTGCATTGTGGTAATACACTTCAAAATTTAAAAATTACGCTATTATTTTGTATTAACTTTTGGGATATCATATCTACTAGTCGGGATACTAAAGCAACAACAGCTCTACCAGATGTGGAATCAAAATAATAAAAAGAAGCCATAGTATCGCAAGCGACTGTACGAAACATAAAGTAGCATTGTTTTGGCTTGCTCCCGACCGCGTAGGCGTGCGTAGGTCTCACTACGCAAATAAACAAAACAATATCGCCGGATCTCAAGATACGCAAGATAACAGTTATAGATTCGCCTTATTTATACCAAGCTAGATAGTGAATGTACGAGAGCCATAAATAAAAAGCGAGACAGATGCTATCAGGACCGAACACCGAAATTGGACGGTGCGGCCCTAGTGGGTATGCTTCCTAATAAGATAAGCAAGTTCTGTGGGCTTCAGGTTACTGTTTTATTGTTTAAAATTTTGTGCTGTTATTGAAAGTGGCGTATTGTTGTTGGGTCTTCTGATGTCGCGTGGATTGTTTTTTTTTTTAATTTAGGTATATTTATCTGTGGGAATTTGAAACGAATACTGCAAACAGCTTAGAACAATCAATCAAAGTACAGAACTATGTAAAATGAGAAAATTTGGTTTGGTTTAAAAAAATATTCAACATGTTCATCAATTGTAATGTTATTTCTACGAAAAAGGGATTGTTATATATATAGGCTCTCTGTATAGTTTTTATAGTAGATCCCTTTTTTAATATACTTAATAACCGATTGAATTGTACCTTTTAAATAAGTTATATTAAAATTATTGAATTTTTCTTAAAAGCTTATGAACCTCGATAGCGTCAACGTCTCTATGTGGTAATGCAATTTTAATAATTATAAATAAAATAAATAAATAAAAATAAAATACGTACTACTCCCAAGCATCTGTCAATTTATGACTGAACTTTTGCATCGCACGTCACGCAATAACTCGCTCAAAACTACTCACAAAACAAAGGTGCGCTCACATCCTGCGGGGATCGATAAATGTAATAGAAAAGTTGTAAATTAAGATCTGTTGCGCGATACACGCGACCTTTCGGCGGATATTGTGTGTTTACGTAGTTTATTTAATCTGTGGTGAAGTCTGGAGTGGTAAAAGTGGTGGTAGGGCTCTGTGTGAACGACTCGGGGAAGTGCTACTCGTACCATGCATATTTCTTGTGACAAGCAGCGTTGCTGTGTTTCGGTTTGAAGGGTGTGGGTGCCGGTGAATTACCTATAACGCATCTCAAGATTATGGACGAAGGGTAATGCCTTATGGTGGTGATTCTACCACTTCTCGTAATGCAAAAATATTTTAGATATAAAAAAAAATCTTAAGTTTTAATAATTCTGAAGAAATTTAATGAATTTTATTAACATTTAATAAATCAGTGGGTATTTCATTTGACATTCGTAAATTTTATAAGCAAATAAGCGAAAAGATGATCTGAAATATCTATTTGCCCATCGAATGAAGGACATGACGTGAAAATGCTAAATAAAAAAAAAACTATCGCTCGTGTCTATGGCTTGATTATTATTTACACTTGTTGTTCATACTTGTATATGTACTTGCTTTTAGCATCTCTACTACCTCAAATTTTAGAGCCATTTTAGTGTCACTGTTCGATTTTATTTCGTGGAAGCTTAAGTTGTGAAATTTCCGATGTTTAAACTCTTTCTTAGTTATTACTACTTACAGTTAGCGTCATTTTGAGCTATATTCTATAATTACTCTGCGAGCGTCAATAAATCAACCGCATCGATGATCACCCTTGTCGATTTTGTATATATAATGTAAAGTGATCGAGTCCCGATAACTTGGAACGTTTTACAGTTTTTTTAGATATTTTCATTACTACCATATGCTTCTGTTACATCGGTTCAGTAGCCATCTTTTAAAAAGATCAATGATATGTTGTTAAACAATTGGTTCGAACAATAAAACTATAATTACATTGTATATTAAAAAATAGAACAAAAGTAAACTTAATGCGATTACGTAGCCTACCAGACTTTTCCATAAATTTATGATTTTGATAAAGCTCGAAGGGTTAAGTTGAAGGTATAATTTCCCAAAAATTATTCAAGCGGTATGATTTCCTTAAGTATCGATAAACACGATAAAATAAATACAACATGATATCATAAAACTCGTTTTCAGGAGAAAGTTTAGATGTGTCATTTTGCCTGTGCGAAGCCAGGAGCTGACCTAACCGCTAAAAATGGTGATCGGATTCAAAACTTGGACTATATTTTTTACAATATTAGTATTATAACATAGTAGGTTCATACCAAAACCAGTTCATATCAACTTGTAAAGGATTTGAATATCGCTAAGACAAAAAATGATCAATAATTCTGTTTTTCAATTTATATTCCCATTACCATTGGTTATCTTTTTTTTACCACACTGGTTTGAAAGAATTTTTTGACTTAAGATTACCATTAGCAGTGATTGTCCTTTTACCACACTGGTTCGAAAGAGCGTGGCACGACTAGAAGAAGAAGCAGCTAGTTAGCCGGATAAAATTAACGCCTGTAAAAAATATTCAAATTAAGAACTTTAGATAGATGGAAAAGGAAAAAAAAGTAGTAAAAAACAAAATGAGATCACAAAAAGAGGCCACCCCACAAAGGTTAACTAACGTTAAACGTTGAAGATGAATGCCATCCGATATATCATCCGAGGTGCGCAAACTTTCAGCGATAACTTTTAAAGACTCAACTTGGTATATTTTATATCGCACTGAAAAATTGTGTATCACTCGCCTGCGGGCGCGCGATAGCGGGAAAAAATCGCGGGCGGACTAGGGACGGGATATCCGGTTTCCTTTGTCCGGTTAAATTGACAAATTCACTAATCCGACTTTTTTGGCAGATGTTTTTATTGATCAGGCAAACAGATATGTTTGAACTTTGAATTTCTAAGTCAGAAAATCTGATTTAGAAATGTTTTTTAGATTCTCTAATTTAAAAAATTATAGGACAATTTGCTTTTTATTTCAAAATAAGCCCAATTTACAATTTCATTATTTAAAATGTAAAAAAAATACGAGACGATTAAATACTAATAAAATGTAAAAAAAATATGAAAAAAGGTACTATTTGATTTGTTCGAGCTGTAGGTATAATGTATTTTCTTCCTTTAAATTCCAAACCGGCTTTTTTCATTTCACCGGTTTTTTTGTAACTTGGCGCAGTATTTGTGAAGTAGATATTTGTCACGGGTCGCAGGAACTTTGGTAATTGCTCTCTTGGAACATGATTTGGAGATTGATGGCTGTAAAGAACTTTTACTTTTTTTTAAAATTTTTAAGCTCCTGTCTTGTCTCTACATTAATCTGCCGTCAAAAAGTTTTTCATAGGCTTCTTTTCCTACTAGAGTTGGAACTCCTGACAAAAAGGTTTTCCTAGAAGTGATAAGACCGTCATGGTTGTTGTATAGACAAGACGACCTTTTATTACATACATCGACTTTAAGATGCTCGTTCCTAAAAGTTTAACTCTTAAGTTTTAGGCAACTTGAAAGTCATACAGAAACGAATTTGCGACAGCAATATATAAACGCGAAATTTGGATATATGACTCAATCACACCTTAATCGCTGAACCTATCGGGATGAAACTTGGAAAACGCCATATTTATTTAATTTATTAATTTAGCCATAACTAATAATACACGAGTGAAGGCGTGGTTGGCAGCTTACATAATATTTATGTACTACGTAATTTCTACCAGCATCAGTGACGTTATTGTTTCAATCTAATATGAACTTTTATCAAAATCTTCCGCGCTGTGAACTGACAAAGTAACTTTAAACGATGTCGTATCTCGCATGTGTCCCTCGACAAAGCGACTCTATTCAACTTTTTTGCATTACTTTTTTGAGTCGGAGTCGGATAAATCGTCGTGCGATAACTCGAGTTAACGCAGGTTTAACGAGGTTAATACATTAAAACATGTTTAGCAGTTTCGCTCCGGGCATTTGACAGATAAATGACGGGAATAAGGCTAAGGCTAGACCAACGTGTTCGACCTGCGTCCACGGTGGCGGTAGTATGCATATCGTACAGTTGCCACATCAAAAACAAAAATAGGTGCTTTTAAAAAACTGAGTAACCGATTGCCGTGTGTTGTGTGCCAAGTTTCAACATATTTTTATTACAGCTAAATATTGGCAAGCTTAAAGGAAATCAAATATTCATAAATAAATATTGGTGGACATTCCACACAGCACTATCTCGCCCCAAACTAAGCCAAAGCTTGTGATATGGGAACCAGATAAGCTGATATACTACTTATATACTTTTTTTTTGTAAATACATACTTATAATATTTTATAACACCCAGACAGAGAACAAACATCTATGTTCATCACACAAATGTTTGCTCTCGGTGGGGATCGAACCCACGGCCTACGGCTCAGAAGGCAGAGCTACTACCAACTGAGCTGTGAAGGCTGTCATTCATGCTGACACTGACCAAGAAAAGATCAATCACTTGAACATTAAAAATGACTGTCATCTTCGTAGAAATTGAATAAATAATTATGTGCCTATTTGTTTACTGTGTAAATATTAAAAAAAAACATATTATTAGGCAGTGACTAACTAACTTATTCAAAGCATAACTCATTTGAATTACAAATTCGAAATTCAAAACAACTATATACCTAACGGAAACCCGGGAAATATTTTTTAAATTAGGAATAAGGAATCCTTTCGCGCGCTATCTCTAAATATGAAAATGTATGTAAAGCCGGCCACAGATGGTCCGACTATAAATCGTGCGCCATCGCCTCCGTATCGCTGCGTCATTAGCGTAGAAAGTAATTGTGCGATTTGTCTCCGGTCGCGCGATGAATTGCTGGTTTTATCTGGTTTTTTGACAAGATGTGGGCTGACTTCTTTGTAAACTAAGTTTTAGCGTGAAAGAGAATATATTCACCTAAAATGGCTAAGAATTTCAAGCAATAACTTCTAGATTATATTTCAGTCACAAATAAATAATTACAAGCAGACAGAATTCCTTGCAAGATCATCAGCTATAAAGATCTTTATCTCATAATAAACGGGACATTCAAGTTTAGAATATTATTAGATCAAATTAATTTAATTTTTAATAAAATAACACAATTCGATATACGGTTATCTTAAGATCTTGAATTAAATTAACCTTATACATGTAGGTGCCACAAATAACAATAATTTAAATGCCAAGATACCTACATACATCTAACGTAGGTAGATATTTTTGGTCCAGGTACAATACAACATTCGTCATCATCTGCCCGAAGAAGGACATAGGAATAGACATGGACTGGACATAGGCCTCCCCTATACATTTTCATGACCCTCTCCATCCACCGATTTCCCACAATATTAACAATGTCGTCCATCGGGTGGGGAAGTCATATGCTTCGTCTTAAGGGTCGTGGTGATCGTTTCAGAATCTATATTCCTTAGCGGTATTTCATCTTTGTTTTAATTATTGAGAAATAAGCTCTCTAGCGTATAATGGTAAAAAAATATAATGGTCTCTACGTCACAGAAATAATAAGTAGCTTCTATTTTAAAAAGAAAAAAAGCACCTACACTTTTTTATCCCAAAAGTCCGAGTGGTAGTGGTAACAACTTTTGGCATATTATAAAAAAAAAATGTATTTCCTATAACATTTCGTTAACACTTTAAAAACTAATAAAAATGATAAACAATTTTTTGCAAACCATTTCCCATAGGTCATCAATTTGTACTTATCATCATCATCATCATCCTAAAGAAGTCCACTGCTGGACAAAGGCCTCCCCTACACATTTCCAGGAAGAACGATTCCGAGCCCTCACCGTCCACCGGCTTCCCGCGATCCTGACAATGTCGTCAGTCCATACTTACTAGGTTGTACTTATAAGAAACGCTTAAATATAAACCTTATTATTTTCAAAACTTCCTTCTTATGAATACTTTATTAAAAATAAATGGAATGCTAACTACTGCAAAATGTGGGTATATTCCCAATGTAATGTTTGGACATACCTCTAACTACCCCCCTTAGACGTCCTCAAAGAATCCGAAAGTCGTACTTGACCAAGAGATCTGAGGGGATATCTACCGTGCCTGTGGATGTCGTGAAGCTGTTTCAGTTTAAATAAACCTATCGAATGTAATACATCACATTGATTAACACGTAGGAAAATGTAAATACGCGTCGCCGAAACACGCGTGATGTATGATTTGCTTCCCGTTATAAATCTTACAAACACATTAGCTTGCGAATTCTTAATGTTGGCACTTACCTTCTAATGTGGCTCGATATCATTGATGTATGGTAGTAATGGGAACTTACCTGAAAAGAAAATTGAATTATTTATTTGACATTTGCTCAAACATTTGGGTGATAACTCTTTAAGGCTGTTGTAATATTTATAAGTAAGGTATGTATTAAAAAAATATATCTTTTAATACTGTAGATGACAACGAAGGTGGCCAAGAGACGCTCAGCGACCACGAGCCAGCCCACCCGCCCGATGGTCGGATGATATAGTCGAAGTAGTTGGGCGGCAATGGCGAAGACTGGCACAGGACCGGAGAGAGTGGCCTTTTAAAGGGGAGGCCCACCAGTGTGAGAGCATACTGAGAGTACCCAGCAGTGAGAGCATACAGGCTGAATTGATTGATTGATTGATATGACTGTAGTTTATAATTAAACCGGTACATTAAAAACTTTTAGAATACAATAAGGAGCCTGTTCGAGGAGCACTTAGAATCCTTTCACCACACTGGTTCGAAAGAACTAGTGACACGACAAGAATAATAAGTAAACAATGGGAAATCATAACGCTAAATGGGAATAAAACATTTCAGTATACAAATTTTCAGCAACCTTTGGATGAAGTGTAATCACTACACAAACACGCTGATGGGACCCACCTGATGTTTAGTGGTAACATCATCATCTTTAACAAAGCATTGCTTCACAAGTTACGCACAATAGGAACGTGCCCGACGATGCACTGCCCTGCGCCCATCAACTTGAGGCCTTAGTGTCTGTAATTTCACCGGCAACCACACTCTTCAAACCGTAACACAGCAACGCTGCTTGGCGGCAGTAATAGGCATGGTGTTAGTTCTTCCCCGGACGAGGATCATACAAAAAAACACTAGGAACCAAGCCGTAAATTTCTTGCCTGTTCTTCTAGGCTTTGGTCGCGTGGAACTGGCGATAGATTCACCTTGCATATAAGACGTTTCAAAGTGATTCTTGTGATTGTACTGAATAAAGTCTGTTTTGATTTTGATTTTGAGCCCTTCACAAAAGCTCTACTAACTTACCGATATCTGGGTTTTGGCACTCGATACTAAAGATTAAATGCAAAATAATTTTAAATAGATGGCATAAATAGAGTGGACATCGGCCGTTAGCTACGTTTTTATTTAAAAAGTGAAACAGAGTGATCTAGCTTCGGGTTTTAATAGCAAGCGCACATAAAAAAACTGCAGCGGCTGCGGACATTTTTTGATATTTATTATGCAAAATAATTATTAAATTTGTTTAACTTATCTTTATATAGATATCATAACATGTTTCAGTTCAAACTGTGAGTTATAAATTACTGTTTATATTTGCACACTAATTTATCAGTGGTATACTTTTTTTTAAATATATTTAGAGTGTTTTTGAAAACATCTATTTTGAAGATTTTGAATAATCTTACTTGTTTTTTTAACTTGTTTTTTGAACACTGCTTGTTCCAACAACAACTTGTATAAAAATAATGGCTTACCTGATGTTATGCGGTAACCATCACCTATAACAAAGCATTGCCTCGTAAGTCACGCACGCTAGGAACGCGCGCATCGATGCATTGCCCTGTGTTCATAAATTTGAGGCATACAGATGTTAGACTAATTTGTTTACTATAGTATTATTATTGATGCCTTTGGGATTCGGGTCCCTCCTATCATTCCACAAATCGCGATCCTGTAGTAGTAGAGCTCTTTGTGAAGGGCTCGTCCGGGGAAGTACTACCACCACGCCTTTTTCTGCCGCCAAGCAGCAACGCTGTGTTTCGGTTTGAAGAGTACAGGCTCATGAGAGAATCGCCTTCTCGCTAGATCAGGATGTCAGTGGCTACCTTTGTCCACAGCTCACCATCCTGTGCCATCAGCTAGTTGTATAAAAAAAAAATCTGGCATACGGCAGACATGACTAGCCCAATACGACTTTACCTTATTTCGTTAAAAATTCCAAAGTTTTAGATTAGATATTAATATTAAAGACAAACGGTTGCTTGCTATCACCGGATATTAAAGGTCTATACGAGAGCACTGGTTCCGCCTTCCGATCCTAAGTTCGTGGGTTTTTCTGTTCAATAAAATATGTGTACCTTCAATGTCAGTACTCTCAAACGGCGAAGGAAAACATCGTGAGGAAACCGGCATGTCGTGAAATCTAAAAAGTTATTATAACATGGGTCAAGTGCTCGAAAGGAGCCTCTTGGGGCGCACTTAAAATCCTTTCACCACACTGTTTCGAAAGAAACCAGTGACACGACAAGAAGAAGAAAGGTCTATAAAATGCGATAGATTTATTCGCAAGATTGTGATATGTCGATTCAGTAATCAGATAAAACTTTTATTCCAAGTTTATGGCCGCTGTTCGTCTCTTATTTATATTCCGATTTTATAGTTTTGGAGGGATGACCTTTTGAAATTATTTAATTAAGTTTTTAGAAATCTTGATTTGATTCTCTGACTTTTTAAACCTACTCTCATTTGTCCCCTTATTTTCACGGCCCACATATACAACGTGTAACATAATACCCCTATAACCCCGGATGCAGGGTATTTTACAGGTCATAGCGAACACCTTTGGTTTTACGACTTTTGAAATTTCGTATTTTTTCACGTTTGGACGTAGCGGTATCAGGGGTGTTGCAAATTTCCGAGACAATATTAATTTTACTTTTGTATCAGTATTTTGAAAACGATATATTCAACCTTTGCACACGTCAAAGTATTCCAGTGCTTGGTCTGGTCACTTGGTCTTTGACCTTATAGGGGTATTATGTTACACGTTGTATACTATTGTACGTACGTATAGCGTCTTAGTTAGCTTTCCCACTCACCACTAAAGGCCCCAAAGGAGTACCCAACAAACAGCAAAAAAAATTGGAAATATACTTTCAACTTTTTTTTAATCGACACGTGGCATCGCTCTCTGGTAGGTAGAATATCCAGGATATTAACCCTCTCAAAGCTTAAGGGTCATATTGAAATAAGCACACGCGTTGATACTTCAAAACATCCCGCTTGTAGATAAACCTGGCTACAGAATGTTGAGGTTACTAAACCATAGAGTATTAGTATTTTAAGAGTAGAGTGTGAAGGGCTCGTCCGGCGAAGTACTATACCACATAGCTTTTTCTGCCGCCAAGCAGCGTTTCTGTATTTCGGATTGAAGACTGTGGTTGCTAGTGAAATTACGTATGCCTCAGGTTGATGGACGCAGGGAGCATCGTAGGGCACGTTTCTATCGTGCGTGTCTAACGAGGCAATGCTTTGTAGGTGATGGTTACCACTTAACATCAAGTAGGCCATCTACTTTTTCCATCAGATAGTTGTATAAAAATATATCTTCAAGAGCGCATCATAGCCTTAATAAGCTTCTGGTGCGATTTCAAATTACACACTTAATTTAGTCGAAATAAAGTTTAAAACAACATGCGCTCTGCTAATGCTCATGGGAACACCTCTAATAAATATTATTAAATAGGCACTACGAACCTAATCATTAAATATTATTTTAATTATTCATTGGTGAGTGCAATGTCATTGTTATGTACCTACGTGTTATCGCCGGGTGCGTTTCCTTGGTAATCTTTTATAACATCCACGGGAGATGATGGAAGGGTCCTTTTTACGGGTCCAGAGCCACATGGTCAACGTCTCGGTTTTACTATCAAATTAATTATTAGAAAATTATTTGTCAACAGCAAGTAGGTATGTAGATTACAGTTATTTAATTATATCGATGAAAATAATCCCGTGAATTTAATCGATAAACAATAAATCGCGTCGGCTCCTTTACAAACTGTCAGACATAAGTAGATGGTATCGAAATAGTGATGTATCCTCGAATTTGGTTTGGAATCGATTTTTCTAATCGATTACTAATGAGCCCGCCCGAATGGAGCAATTCTCATACATAGTTGGTTGTTTGTCTTTAGAAAGTTATTTAAGAATGCTTCTGGCTTTGTCCGAATAACTTGGAGATCTGTATCGATGTATTTTGTTATTTAATATTCTTCATATTGCGTTGCATATTTTAAATTGAAAATAGTTTTTGTAAACACAGTTATAAGTAAATCACAAGGATCACTTTGAAACGTCTTAAAGCTAGGTGACTCTAGGTGCCACTTCCACGCGACCAAATCCTAGAAGAACAGGCAACAAACTTACGTTCCTAGGTTCTTAGTACCGCTCTTTTGTATGATCCTTGTTACAATGTAATAGTAGGTATTATAATACAATATTAAAGCTCCAGTGTGGTGCCAATCGAATAGTTAGTGAGGCGTAGGTATAACAGAAAAAGGTAAAGGTAATCAAATTCATAAAACAGCACACGCTATGCTTCAAATTAATAATACCTAATGCATACATACATTCTATTAAAGTAGAGAAAAAAAACACAATAGTACAGACATTGCAGACATGTTAGCTGCCGATGGGCAGAGCGATCAGGACATCGGGCCACGCACTTTCATCATTAATATAGCTATCTAAAGTATAGTGAGCTATCTAAAGCATACCGTTGTCAGTTCGTTTGTCTCAGAGCTTAACAGCTACACCTCTTTTTTTTGTATAAATACAAATTTATTTACAAAGAAATTACAATGAATACAAGTATTTTGTACAAAATACATATTACTACTTGAAAGGCAAATTGGAGCATTTAAAAGGCATTATCATTTTTTTAAGAACACTTCTCATAGCACCTTTCAGAATGTATTTATCGGTAACTAGTTTCTAATCATATTTACATAATATGATAACATGATTGCTAGCAGGTACCTAACTACACTTGTTTTATTATATCTGTTTGATTACAAGATAGTGTGTAATTTAATTTGTAAGATAAACTAAATTGTTATCTCTTAGATAAAATTGCGATAGTTTGCTTTGCTGTAACCTAAGTATATAATAGATATGTAGGTACCTAAATAATATTATTTTTATCACATCTATTCGCAAGAGCTAGTTTGTTCTTGGTAAACAGGGAGAAAAATAGGTCTTTGCTCCCGAAGAGGAAAAGTGATTAGAATTTGGAATGTGGATATTGTTAGTAAAAGTTCCAATTACCAAAGATATCAATCACGGAAATTGTATGAACAAATAACAGCCTTTGTGATAATGTAACCCGCGCGAGAATATTTTTTTTTTTTTTGTAAATGATATAAAATACGTATAAAGCATTCCGCCTGAATTGCTTACCCAAATTCGGATTTTACTTAGTTTAATTTATTTATTTAAAATAATGCTATAAAAATAAACAAACGTACTTTTCTTATTCATCATTTGAACTAAGTTATTTTCTCATAGCTTATAATAAGTAGAATGTCCACCTCGGGAGCAACACTATTTTAATCTTGAGTGACGTACTTTGAATCCCTCGCTACGCCTCCCTAGGGTTAGAACCCTAAGCGAAGCGAGGGATTCTAAAGTAGACTTTAGAATTCCTAGCTTCGCTCTGAATTCAAAGAAACACTCTCGCCTTTAAAATAGTTGTTTGCCTAGGTAAACAATCATCTCTTTACTCCAGCTATGACATTCTAAAATAAAAATACAAATTATTGCATCATTTTCAATTTTGTGCTGGCATTACAATTTAATAAAAATAAGAAAACATGACTTTAAGATGAACTCGTAGACTGTGTTTTGCTATGAATAGAATGACACAACAATATTTATTACTAGTTTATAAAATAAACATTTAAAAGATCTATTGCGTAATAAAAAATATATATAAATCAGACCTCATCATGTCACTGGACGATTTTCGTTAAATTTTATAGACGGAAAGAAATAAAGAAAATAAATTTCCATTTATTAGTTTTCGATTATCACATCGGTACACGTAAATCAGTTTAGGCCTCATCGAGAAAAATCTAAATAAATTACCCTAGCTATAGGAAAATAGTCTTAGGAAACACGAACTCGATTTTTAAAAGAATTATTACATTTACATAAAAAAAATCGCCACATACATAGTTGTTTTAAATAAAAAAACAAATATATCGCTATAATGAAGTTTTTCTTCCTAACCTGTAAGTAAATTGGTACCGCCTATACACTAGTTGAACTTTATTGTCTGTTGCACATTTTTTGTATTAATTTGTACAAATTTGTTGGTTTAGTTATTATAGACTGAAACGTAGACCATTTTGCCCCATACAACGCAACATGCTAACACAATTATAATCTTTTTTTGACGGCCACCAACCTTGTGTCCACATGTCTTCAGAATACCATCTAGATTTAAAACCTATGGGCAATTATTTTTGAATTTTTATTGGTCGTATTATGTTTTGAGTGCAACAATAAATAAATAAACATGGGTACCTAGGTGTGTGGGTACGGGTACCTATGTACTAATATTCTGCGTAGGTGGTGCTTACCTACACACTAATAAATAAATAATAAATATTGGTAGACTTTCCACACATCACTATGTAGCCCCAATCTAAGCCAATGCTTGTAATATGGGAACAAGATAACTGATATAAATTTTTTTTTGTAAATACATACTTATAATATAATTAATATTACACTATTATTAACTATTTATATTGTTTTAGTGCGAATGTTTATGGGTCAAATAAATATGTTTTCTTTGTTTCTTCGGGCATTTATTTTATCTCACGGCTAAAAATACCGCGGCTCAGTATTTGTAGGTAAAATATTGATTTAAAACAGTTGCTGGTAGACGGTAGCCGATAACGTGCAGGCGTTTAAGGGGTAGGTATGTGAGATAAGAAAGAAAGCCTTATCGTGACATTCACGGCATGGCACCGAAACTGGCGATGCCGAAAGTAGATGTAGAACTTACTTATAATTTTTTATTCGGCCTTTGTTGTCCCCATTTGAGCAATAAAACATTGAAGCACAGAGTTATAAAGCAAATTATATTTTTATTTACTGAAAATCAGCTGAAAAAATGTTTGCAAATGTAAGTTCCTCACACACATTCTCCATGTAAATTTAACTAGGTTATTAGTTTATAATTAAACTAGCGGCCTGTCCCAGCTTCGCATGGGTGGTCATAAATTTTTTGAACATTTTAGGATAAACTTAGACCGTGGGTTCGAGCCTCGCGAGCCTACTTATTTCATACATTTGCACGCCAGAGACTGAAATCGCATCCCGAGCGTGACCCGTGGACCCGTTAACGTTTTTAATTTCATCATATCTTTTGAATGGAATGTCCGATTTGAAAAATTTAAGAAGTAATCTATAGGTATTGAAACCGTCTTAATTATGAAAAGATTTATTTGGATAAGGATTAATACCAAAGTACAAATAAAGACCCTTTTCTAGCGGCGGCATTTCAATTAATTTTTTGTAATAAAAGAACACTTATTGTGACATAACTATAATAGATAGACATATGCTGTCGCGACATTTTTTGTAGATGATGACGTGTTCTACAAAATTGTAGTACATTATTTTGTTCTATCATCAATAGTTTTCGCAGCGCACGCGATGTAAGGTTTTTGGTTTCCACCTTGGGTTACATTATTGGAGTTTTAGTAAGGATCCCTGATTTTTTTGAAAATATAATATAGCCTATGTTACTCAGGGATAATGTAGCATTCTAATGGTGAAAGAATTTTTGAAATCGGACCTGTAGTTTTTGAGCCTATTCGTTACATACAAAAATACAAAAATACAAAGCTTTCCTCTTTATAATATTAGTGTAGATAATAAAAAAATAAAAATAAAAAGATTTTATTAGAAATATCTGTAGCAAAACAAACTTACAATAAGCACAAGTAAAGTCAAAGTCAATGTCAAAATGTACCAGCAATTCAATGAAATCACAAGGATCACTTTGAAACGTCTCAAAGCTAGGTGCCAGTTCCACGCGACCAAAGCCTAGAAGAACAGGCAACAAACTTACGGCTTGGTTCCTACCGTTATTTTGTATAATCATTGTTACAATGTAATATAATACAATATATTAAAGCTTCAGTGTGGTGCCCATCGAATTTAGTGAGGCGTAGGCATAACAGAAAAAGGTTAGGTAAAGTTATAGTTATTATATAAGTATATAGTTATGAGCGTTACTAAAGCTTATACTTAAGATGCTCAAGACAAATATAATTTAACACTATTTAATTGGTACGAGTAGTTCAATAATATCGGTTGTACTTCAATCGGAACCGAAAAAAAACTGTAGGATTTCAGCACAGACGAAAATAAATCTGCAAAAAAAAAAATACTACACCTGTTTGAAATTCGAATCAAAATTCGAATAAGGTTTCACTTTTCCCGGTAATTGAGCACTTCACCACCGCAGCGCATTCGGTAAGCGCGCGCACACTAACCACGACCGCTATCGGAAAACCCGATAACTTTTAATCGAGCGATTTTTACGATTCCCTTATCGCTGACACGCCGGATTACACACTGTGATAACGATCAAAATTACTGTTGGTACATAATTTGAAAATTCTCCAGATAAGGATTGTTGGATTGGATATTGTGCATGGTTTCATGGATTCGGCGAGCAAATGCAATCGTTTGGGTAACCTTGTGTTTCAAATGAACCGGCCGTGGCTTTAAATAGTTATCAAATATCAAATTGTATTATCTGAACAATGTTTGACTAATTAATTGGGTATGTAGGTACTTACTTAGGTAGTACCTACTTTACTGCTATTTTAAGAGTCATATGTACTAAATGGTTGCTATAATGATCTATTTTTCTTGTCTGCAATAAGTTGCCAGAATAAAAAAAGTATTATTGGTAGAACAGTTTATTGAATTAACATTAGTTTAGAAAAACGACACGTCAAATTTTGAGCAGCGGCGCGAGGTTTATCTCTGTACAAAGGGATTTTTGACGAGCGAGCACACATAATGTCAGTTATCCTGATTTTCTGGACAGGTGACATGCGAATAGCAAAATACTAACATAAAAGCTATCTGTTTAAATATTTTATTTTTTCTAACATTTATAACACAGTGGCAAAACGAAAAAGGTTATTACAAAAACTTCTAACCATGTGACATCACGCACAAGCCCGGGAGCGAATTGCGCCGCTATCTTCCTCAGCAGTCAAAAACTTTTCAACTGGAGAGCGAACGGCTTAGCCTGACGAGAGCCACCAGTCAGCAGTCGCAGGTAAATACGAGGATCTGCAACTGCCTGCCGCCGTCTGATACGTCACTCATGTAAGTTTTCTTCCCGTTGCGAATTGTCGAAGTTGAATGAAATTTGTGAGAGGATTTTTTGACGTTTGTCTTAAGTAACCAGCATAACTCTACGTAGTTACCCAAGTATGTAGGTAAATAAGTAGTTACCTACTTAGATACTACTTACTCAAAAGATGTAAGTACAACAATTCAGTACAACAAGATTTTAAGCATCAGACAACCAAACTTTGAACCCATTAGAGAGGATATTGATATGTTAAATTGATTTTTAATTTGCATCAATATTCAATTTAATATGCAACACTGATAATAGAGTTGTCTACTCGTCGACTTTCATTTCCCGCGCACGTCGCTCGATAACAAAGAAGTGTTGACATATTTAGAACAAGCCTGAAATCGAACTGGCAATGCTGGCAACACCCGGCCGCTCGCTCGCCTGACACCCGTCAGCTGCTAGCGCTAACGCGAGATTTTAATTTTCGAATCCATCCCGCGGATGACACATCCTCCCGCGCTTTTTGTTACAAATGTCACAGAGACAGCTCAATTGCTTCCGAAGAATACTTTTAAAAAGCTGTCAAAGTTTGGAGGCGATGATTGACGCGTAGATCACATAAGCGGTATTTTTGTTATACGGAATTGAAGAAGTTATTGAATCCAATTGAACTTTGGATCAACCATCCAAACTAATCAAACTGTAATCTTTATTTGAATAAATAATAATAAATCACACATCTCGAATACCACAAGTGTGCCAGATGCGACGTCTTGATAAAATTACCCGTGTTGGTGGTATAATTAAATAAATTCATCAAAAACGTTGGCAATAACAATCAATTCACACTTCTAATGAGCTACTAAAAAGAAAGATGCATCAAGCTGATTTATCATCCATGGAAAAAGAAATGCATTTACAAATAGATAGATTTTAGATACAATACAAATCGCCAGTGCCCTGGCGATTTGTATTGTATCTAAGAATTCTAAAAATGTTGAAATATTTATGAATAGTTTTCACAGCAGCCTGTGGTATCGTCGCCGTCCACCGTCCGTCACTATCTTTATTCCACACGAGCGCGTCGATACTGGCCTCCTCGATACACCTACTCGATTAAAATAAGAATATTTTGAGTCACAACACTATTGTGCACGGACGGACCTTCCGAGAAAGGTTGTAAGCTGATACCGACCGTGTTCACAAACTGTGAAGGAGTTTCATAAAGCAGTATCGTGTTATGATTTGTTTTGTAAATATCATATTATAAGGATTATGAGTTATGATATTCTGGACCTTGCTATGCTAGCAGATTTTAAGATAAGTGAATGTATAAAATACCTTTGGGCATGAGCGAGTGGTTTTAGTTGCTTTGGTAGCTTGTCCCATTGTGTGCAGAGATATTACTTTGATTTTGTTTTGTTGCTGCTCTGTGGCTTGTGATATTGAGATTGAGGTGCTGAACTTCAGCAAAACTTGTTTATTATTGACTTTTCGAACATAGAGTGCAAGTCAGAACTGCATATTACGAAGATTCATTAATGCATCTGTAGGCAGCTGAGGATCTTGTTAGCCATTCGTTTGTTTTGAGAGTATTTGTACAACCCTACGAGCTAAGATATGAATGGAAAATAAAATAAGTCCAGCAAAACACTTCATCGGGACAGAGAGGCGCAATAATCCAACATGGCGTCTACAATCCGGGTGCAGATGCAATTGTCACGGGCCGGTGGGCTCGCGCCTGCTCCTTCTGTGTACTCGATTGCTCGATTACTCGATTCTCGTTTTTCGTCGTGCCCCGCCACCGATACCGGCGCCCACCGGGTACCTAGAGACCTGTCATATCGACTTTTTGTCCGGCAGCGAAAAAAGTTGCACAAATTCCAGATAAAAAAGTCTCTCGAGCAAATTGGCCGTCTCTGTTATAAACAACAGAGGTGGAACGCCACGATAGCAAACAATAAATGTCAGATGTGAATTTGTTGATTGTTTCGGCTCACCGGTGCTTTTTCAGCGGTAGTTTTGGCGCGATTTCCAACTGTCACTTTGACGTTTCGCATTTTTTGTTTTTTGAAAGATCGGTTCTTTTTTTGGGCGATAGAGAACAATGAGTTGTTTATAGATGCGGGTTCAGTGGCGTGCTTTAGAGGTATATCGGGCATCGGGCGGCACGTTATCTGAGAAGCTGGGGGGGTTGAGGAGCCGACGGTCGAGGGGGTCGATATGAATCACTACGAGTAATGGCTGCAATATCACGTAGTGCACTTTGTCAACTGCTTGTAGTCGCACTAGCATAGATAATACTGAGATTGCAGCCATTAAGAGATACTGGTGTAAGCAATCGATTGAGTTATACGGCTGCAACTAGCTGCAAAGCGACTTATCTGCGACCGTTTACACTTGAATGATCGTGCACCGATTAGTCGGACTCAAATAGTGGACCTAAACTAGCAAAACCTAGTTTTTGGGGTTCCGCTCCTCAGAAGATAACATGTTTTATTATGGTTATTATTTGCTATGAAATAAAAGTTTTATTATTGAATTTGACTTTTACGACTTCGTAAAATATAAACATAAATTTTCGATCAGTGCATTACGAATATTTATGTTAATATAAACACTGTTATATTTTTTTTTCATAACATTTGATTTTTTATTACATTTGAAATCATCATAAGCTGCATAATTTATCATATTATTATAAAAGCTTAAGGTAGGTTATGTAGGTACATCAAATATTATAATATGTAATTCATTTTAATTTGTTTAATATACCCAGGAAGCACTTCAGTCTTACAAGACAGCTGATCTTTAGCCACGATGTGCCGCATAACTTTTTTTTTATCATCATAATTCTTTAAAAGATTTTTATTTGCATTTAAATTGGTCGAATTTGAATGCAAATTGTAGAATCATAAAACTGCAGTGAATAATACATTTTAAAATAGCACGACCGAATTTATTGACAAAATGTTTAGGTATTATCGTTATCTAGACATAATAAAAAAAAATTGCACATTCTATACTTGTGCTATTTGCCTATCTATTCGGAATTTAATTTATTTAGTGCCCAGATACTTAATTAGTGATTCGGATAAATATCAACAGCATGCATAGATTTTATTACCGTGATTCAAGATTAAACTCATATTATAATTTATTAAACTCATAATTTTTGAATATTTTTGTTCCCACTCATTTCCTGAAAGTAACGGTTGAACGCATTTCTATGCAATTTGACATACCAATTATAGAATGCCATTAAGACTAAGTATATATATATTTAGTTTCTTATCTTTTTGTTCGAAGAACCGTTAAAAAATAGCGCGAATTAAGAAACTTGAGGAATAGATCCGACGAATGGCAAATCAGCAATTGGTCAAGAAGATGTTGATTCAACGTTCTGCTGAATTTGACATTCTGAAGTGAAGTTTAATATCTAAGAACTAGCTTTTAGAATGAGTTGACTGAAAATTCCTATAATAACTTCAAAGGTATATTGAACAAACTCCAAAAAGGGCTCTTCCACTTGCGATCCGAATCCGGAATCCTTCTAATTGTCGAATGGCCTCTTGTGATCGGCTCGCGAAAGCAGATTGGCCGCGCTCAGGCCCTCAGCGCGGTGGGATGATGCTTCACTGATGCTATCGCGGGCCTTTCCACGCCACCACTGCCCTTCACGAGGTTATTGATACGGTGCTAAGTGGAACAAATCTTAAAGGCAATTTTCGCTGGTGAATGACTTTTGGTGCCGAATGGATGCGGTATTTTTCAAGATTTAATATCCTATCCTACATTTATCAATGTGAAAATTACAATGTATAGATGCTTGTGTTTCAATTGCGCCCTAACTGATCGGAATGAAACTCTGAACAAATGTAGTTCGTAATCTGGATTAACGTTACTTACTACTTTTTAGCCCGAAATAGTTACAGGAACGGGGTATAAATATAAACAAACCAAACGCCTTAAATATTGGTTTCAGTAATCACCGCTACCACGCAAGCAAAGCCGCGGGTGACTGCTAGTTATAAAATAAAAAAACACTTATTTATCGTTGTTTACTTGGTAATCGATTCTTAATTCGATTTCCACTTTTGACACATTTTGGCTTGAGAATAGGATATAGACTTGCATAGAGCCATTACGCCAAAGTCACAGCTAATTAATTACCTAAGTACCTGTTTTTTGCATTATTTCAAAGCCTTTGAGTCCTTGTTGATCTCTGTGTTTAAAAGTGAAACAGTCTTTTCCATGTAGGTGAACAAAAAAGTTTGATAACAAAAAATAACTATTTTAAAAAGACTTGCTGTTCACCTCATTTAAACTAAGAAGGTTTCTTACAACTCTTTTGCGAATCATTTAAAAAAGCTGTTATTTCCCCGCTACGTCTAAAGCACAGATTGCTGGCAGGATCGACCGATTAGATCCAACTTGCGCAAGATTCAGATACTTAGGTAAATGCTAGTTTGCTCTCACGCTGCCCGATCTTGCCATTTCAGTAACCGATACCATTGGAATAGCTGAATGAACACTATCTTTTGTACATTATGAGACTTTGTTTTATATAGAATTGCTTCTCGCTATAGGCATAGGTCGCTCTGTCGCTAAGTCGCTCTGGTTTAGCAGATAGCACACTTGATATAAAGCTGTAACCATCACAAAGCATTGCCTCGCAAGTCACGCATGATATGAATGTGCCCTACGATGCACTGCCCTGCGTCCATCAACTTGAGGCTTACAGATGTTAAGCTTTATGTGCCTGTAATTTCTCCCGCATTCACACCCTTCAAACCGAAACTCAGCAACGCTGCTTGGCGGCATGATGTACATATGCAGTTTCCCGGGCGAGCCCTTCACAAGAGTTCTACTCTCCCATTTTTTAGTTATCCAGATAATACAAACATCGCTTATTTAGATATTATGTCCATAAATATATTTTTTTACTTTAATTCCACAAATAAATAATTGAACAGACTGCGCTGAACTAAATGTCAGCTATGAATAATAAAGAGTATTTAATCTTTTTTAAATTATTTATGGTCCACCTACACCTACCGAGTCGGATGGAACGATTTAAATTTACTAAACATAAATTATTATTTGAAATTGGAACGACTCGTCACTGTTCCTTTACTTTTCCCGCGCAACGCACAACGAGTGCGCAAGTACACACATGAGAAAGAAAAGTTCCACACAAGTGAAGATGATTTTTTTTTAGCCCTAGAAGAGTGAGACCGCTTGAGCGGCGATTGGCTTGCAACCTGTCACGTTTGGAATATCTAGATAGATATCATGTTTCATACTAACATTTACTGCTTATGACCTACACAATCGATATCCAAATAGAAATAATGTTAGTTTTATTTTTCAATAAGTACCACTTATGTACAAGTTTTTTTTTAAATCTATGTTTGTAGTTTTCTTTTCACTAAAACCGATAACTGGTTCCTAAGAACAGATCTTTGATGTCTTACAGCTACAGACTTTGCCCATACTGACCGATCTAAATGGGCCCTGTATATGGACGTACCTCTGTCTACCCCCCCTTAGACATCCTCAAAGAATCTTAAGCTAGTACTTGGTACTAAGAGATTTCAGGGGCTATCTACCGTGCCTGGGGATCAAAGTCGTGAAGCTGTTTCAGTTTCAGAGTGAGACTGGCTCCCTTTGCCGTGAGACCACACAAGGATCGAAGGGCGTAATCTATCATCTATGAGTAGTACTTGCGCATTTTTGTTCTACAACGATTATCAGTGTAAGTGGAAACTGAGAGAATAGGGCGCGGCTAGAGTGCACGCTGAAGCGGACGCGGATATAACGGCTTAGACATATTGGTATATAATAAAAATAAGAGAGGCTTCATGACTTTTATCTTTAGGCATGGTAGATATCCCCACAGATCTCATAAATACCAACTCAAGACGACGACTGACATTTAACGATCTTGGCGTTTTGTTGAAATTGTCTACATGGGTATTTTGATAGGTACCACTTGGATAAGTACATAATTAGCCTTATTGAAAACTAAGGAGGTTGAACGCAGTGGTTTGTCCAAGCCATTCATAGATGATAGTGAACGAGAACGCCAGAACTTGCTCAAGGTACAAGCCATCACATAGATGATAGTGAAAGAGGACGCCAGAACTCTAGACCGCTCGCTATAGAATTGGCACGCCTAAAGATAACACAGTCTTCAGCTTACCAAACTTGTTAAGGCCAATGGAGTTTGAGACTTACCTGAAATAAAATAAAATATATAAAAACATGTCCTTCAAAGTTCATTCAACATCCATTTGCTTAAAATAAGAAATATAAGTAAATTACTCTAACCCAAAGCATTTTTACTTAAAAAAATTCAAGAATATATTTGAAACGTAGTTGTATAAAGAATTTCCTTCTTTCTCTTTAGACGCCATTTCGACGCGACCAAGTATGTTTAATGAAGAACAGGCCACTATTGCTTGGTTTTCACCGTATCTGTCTTCCATGAATACCTAGACATAGCCATTTATAGTAAAGAAAGCCGACTGTCCTACAAAGTCTTAAACGATAGTTACCATTCCTATTCAAGTATAATTAACAAACACAGAACTGTAAAAGTTACACGAAGCGCAGTGATAAATGTGTAACAGGCAAATATCCGATCAAGCCAAGAAACGTTATAAATACGAAGTTTATGACTACCCACCAAGTGCAATGAATCAAAAACAAAACAATGTGATTATCCTCTCGCATTCTAGTGTTATGTACTAGAGCGAGTCATAGGCTGAAGCGGGAATTATTAAACCTGAATAACTTGAAAAGTTTTCCACGTTGTCCAAGTTTTCCAAAGATTTTTCTCTGATTTCCAATCATAGAACAGAAAAATAACAATAACGACGGTATTCCTCAGACATGGTAGAAATCTCTTAAGATCTCTAGGTTTTTACCAATTAGTTACCTAATCAACTAATACTTATATCCATTGAGGATGACTAAAGGGTTATTCCATAATTAAGGCCATAATTCTTCAGTAGGTAGTAGTTAAATTAGCATAGTACAGTCCTAGATCTGCCTATTGTCCATTATCAGGCCGAGTAGATTGCAAATTGCACAATTTACAGACTTTCAACAGTAGCTCTTGTCGAAAGTCTGTAAATTGTGCAAGTTCCTTTACAACATAATTTATGTATTCAATGTAATACAGTAGCTCTTAGCATACATTGAATAAATAAATTATGTTGTAAAGGAACTCTTTTTACTTAGCTGTCATAACTTGAAGCTTAACATGTGTATGCCTTAGGTTAATGGACGCAGGGCAAAGCATCGTAGGGCACATTTCTATCGTGCGTGACTTACGCTTGCTTTGTTATAGGTGATGGGCACTTAACATCAGGAGGGCCATCTGATTGTTCCATCCGCTAGTTGATAAAAAAAATATATTACAAAGAACTTAGAAGAGAGTTCTAAGTTCTGAAGCCCGCTACCGCGTATGCGTTGCGCCATCCCCTAAGTTCGACAAGAGTCGAGCGCAGGAAATGAAGCGGCTCCTCGGCCGATAAATCCAGCCGCGCTCAGACAAAGAACTTGCCACTTCTAGCCGCTTTATTAACTTGGCGCGTGTGACAAATTGACAACATGGCCGCCTATCCAACCAGTTATTTTATTATACCAAATATATTTTTTATTATGCCCAATTTTAGGCCTGCTTTATTTTATTATGTATAATGTTTAGATGTCTATATACCTCTTGACCTGCTTTTTTAATGCCTGCTTTATTATGCATATTGTTTATTGTACAATCTGGAAATCCCCAGTAGAATATCCCCTGGTGGAGATTTAGTTTTTTTTTAATTTCCCAATTGCTACGTCGTAGCATGCTACGGTGTAGCAGTACGTAGCTATACATCTCGGATGGTGCCAGATATGGTACATTTTTAAAGCGCCCATTATTATTATTTTTTTCGAGTTCAGTCGACCTTCTCCTATAGAGTCTAAAGACCTGAAGACCTGCTCTGCATGAAAATTAAGGTTACGAACTATTATGTTTTTCTCATCATTGGTAGAATGCACTGTCTACTGAAATACAGTTTTTTAACCTAAGACAGGAGACAGAGTCTGCTGTTTTATAATGAAGACACGTTTCATAACTCTAGATAAGTACAGGAAAACATCGTGAGGAAACCGGCATGTTGTAAAACCTAGGAAGTTCTGAAACCTGTGTCAAGCGCTCTCTTTCTCTTGTCGTGTCACTAGTTTCGTTCGAAACAGTGTGGTGAAAGGATTTTAAGTGCGCCTCAAGAGGCTCCTTTCGAGCACTTGACACATGTTATAGAACTTATTAGGTTCTACGACATGCCGGTTTCCTCACGATGTTTTCCTTCACCGTTTGAGAGTACTGGTATTGTGCACATAAATTTTTGAACAGAAAAACTCATTGGTGCACGACCAGGTTTCGAACCCACGACCTTAGAATCGGAAGGCGGGGCCGCTACCACTAGACCACCAGTGCTCTCTGTGTCAAGCGCTCAAAAGTAGCTTCTTTGAGGCGCACTTCAAATGCTTTCACTACATCGTTTTGAAGGAATTAATGAAATGACAAAAAGAAGAAGACTTCAACTTAATTTATTAATTATAAATGTATCTAGTAATGATCACTGGATTGATGATTTGTTTTCAAAGTGTAAAGAAAGCACGCAATTCAAGGAAGAATAACTTTAATCTCTGATTGAACGAAACAAATGGGTTAACTTCCCGTTTTATATTCACAAAACAATCGTTTTACGTAAACAGAAGTTTAAAATAGAGACATTGAGCATCGTGTTCAATCTGACACAGGAAATTAGCATTGCTTTGCTTCCCGCCCGGATTATAGCAAAATAAGATATTGTTCACTCAATCTATTCGTTCACTCGTTCGTTTCGTTCATTTGAATGATGCTCCTTTGTTTCGACATTCGAATTACGTCGAGCGAAAGGGTGATTCAATTATTTGTTTATTGTGTGTTCGTAAATTTTTGATTTGGGTTTATCTTGTTCTACATATTACATAATTCGAAGTTTGTTTGTTTGTTTGCATTTGGTGGAAATTTATGCTCATAATCTTAAGCTCGAAATTCTAGTTATCGTTGGTAACGTAGAGGGCGAACGTTCCCGCCGTAGATCTCTAACTAGATTCACCTAGTTAATAAGACGTTTCAAAGTGATCCTTGTGTTTGAACTGAATAAGGATCATTTTGATTTTGAGATGGACGAACCAGCTTAAAAAGCGTAGATGCCAGTTTTACGATGTGATCTTTAGTCTTACGAGATCTTTCCCACTAGACTAGTTGACAAATTCCTTCAGGCAACGCAACGACAACGCCCCTGGTGTTGTTGGTCTATTGGTCCTGGTGTCGCTAGTTTATTTCAAAACCGTGTGATAGAATTTTAAGTGTTACTTAAAGAGGATCTTTTCGGGCACTTGACACATGTTTTAGAACTTTTAGGTTCTACGACATGCCGGTTACCCCACAATAAACCTTGAACAGAAAAACTCTTTAGTGCACGACTGGTTTTGACCCGACATTCGACATTAGGATTGGAAGGCGGGACCGCACCACTAGACCACTAGTGTCTCCTACATAAAAAAACCAACGGTGCTTAAAATACATTCTTAAACAGAAAAACTCATTGTTGCACGACCGGTTTTGAACCCGAGCTTAGGATCGGAAGGTGGCGCCGTTACTAGCAGACCACCAGTGTCTGTAACATTAAAAAAAACCAACGGTGCTTTTAATAAAAAAAAACGCTACAAAATATAATGATACAGATCGCTGTAAGTGTGAGTATTAGAATATAAATATACATGACACACTGACATGACGGACCGACGGCAGAGGAAATTGCGGCCGCGGCCGATGACAGCTCACTGGTAATGTAAAATTATGAAAATGCTTCGTTCAATACAAATGTTTTGTTTTTCGGAGTACCTTCATTGTAAATAAATAAAGCATAAATAAATGAAACTAATACCATTGGTATTGGTTTTTGGTATAAGAAAGGAATAGATCACATCGCCGATTGTGTGGGCATATTATTATGTTTATTTTATATCTTAGGTAGAAATTATTATTGGCTTACTTTAATCATATTTATTAAACAGAACTGTTCTTAGATGTTTAGAGTGACACCAAATCGAATAGGCAAAATATATGGTATCTATCTGATAGCTTAGTTTAGGTAACCTATACCCAATCTAAGTATACATATAATCCATAACCGTATAACTAACAGACTATTTATTTATTGCTTTGATAGTCCCCACCAGCACTCGATCAAATCTATGACATTTACACATTCATATCATATCCCCCAGATTCCTTGGGAAACGTGCGCGACAGGGGCGCATTCAGGTATTATTTTAGGGGCACGTAAGTTTGTGTGAGCTGGCTTACTCTAGTAACTGTGCTTGAAGGTCATCCGACAGCCCCTGTGTAAGTTTAATGAATGTAAAAAGGGGACTTCCGATCAAACTTACTAACTTTCTAAAAACATATTCAATTAATATTAATTGTATTTTCTGTCCATAATGGTTGAAAGACGAGCAGTTTGTACTCTCACCATAAATTACTTAAAGCTTAGACTTTGATGAGATTCCAACTGCTCAACCCTCTGGTGAGCCTGGTCTTCTGTTTGAGGTATTCCACCACCTGCCCGGGATTCGCTTACGCTCCAAATCTTACCCCACTTCTTGCCGAGCCTGTCGCGCCCTGTCCCAACAGAGGATAAGGGCCGGTTTCACCATGCTCTGTTAGTTACTAATCAAGGATAAAAAGACCGTTAAATCTAACCTTAGCTGTCAAACGCCTACATATTGACATATTTAACGGCCCTTTAATCCTTTGTTAATCTAACAGAGCATGGTGAAACCGGCCCTAAGTCTGATAATTTTAATTCTCGGTCGGATATTGGTGTGTCGTCACACTGTGCTGTAGTGTCATGTCGTGTCATCACACTGAGCTGACGGTCGTTACAACATTTTTTAGGTGGTAATTGTAAGAAGGAATTGTAAGAACCTATCCCTTCTTACCACTTATAAATGGTATGTGAGTTAAAAAAAAGTGTTGTGGCCCATAACTTGTGTGGTACGTTTAGCAGCTACGCCCCAAATCTTAGCCCACTAGTTTAGAGACTGTCGCGCGCCGTCCCAACAGGGGATAGGTCAGATATTTCAATTCTCGGTCGGATATTGGCGGCGGCGTGACGACGCATACATCTGAGATCGGCCTCGTCCACACGTTATCGATATATTAGAATCTTGTGTGCATTGAGTTATGCGGGTCGCTTTATGGACGGATGTTTGTGATGCAGAAATGAGATTTGAAACTCGTTTTGGCGATTGATTTCTATCTCCGAAATGTTGCCATGTTACGGAGTTAATAAAACTGAAAATAAAATCTGAGTTAAGCAAAGCTTAGCGTTGGTCGTCCAGCGGCGAGATCAGATGACGTAACAAACATCGTGGGCATGAGCTGAATGAGACTAGCACAGGATTGTCAACAGTGGCAAAAACAAAGAGCGACCTATACCCAGCAGTGGGTGAAGTCGGGCCGTGGATGATGATGAAATAATCCTTGTACTATGGTAACCAGATAGCTGATATAATACTAACTTACTTTATTTTACTTTTAGTATAGGTATTACAATACCGAGACAGATAACAAACACCAATGTTCATGACACAAATGTTTGTTCTCGGTGGGGATAAAACCCACGGCCTACGAGACAGAAGGCAGAGCTACTACCAGGTGAGCTGTGAAGGCTGTCAAGGCCACATTATTAAAACTAAAGTAAGGCTCAACATATGGAAAAGTCTAGAGGAGGCCTATACCCAAGAGGGGTCCTAAACTAAGGGGTGCCTACAGCGCAGATGGCAGAGCTACTAACAACTCTCTCTCTCTCTTGTCGTGTCACTAGTTTCTTTCGAAACAGTGTGGTGAAAGGATTTATAAGTGCGCCTCAAGAGGCTCCTTTCGAGCACTTGACACATGTTTTAGAACTTTTTAGGTTCTACGACATGCCGGTTTCCTCACGATGTTTTCCTTCACCGTTTGAGAGTACATTGTGCACATAAATTTATGAACAGAAAACTCATTGATGCACGACCGTTTTCGAACCCACGACCTTAGGATTGGAAGGCGGGGCCGCTACCACTAGACCACCAGTACTCTCTTACTTCAAAATTAGACGGCCTTAGTACAAACAATCTGTCAAACGATTAACTTATATGCTTAAACTATTGCCATCTCTTACCAATGCGTAATGGCAAACAGAGACAGCGCAAATTTTAATCATATTTACATTAAAGCACCATTTTATAGTATGAAGGAGATAGTAAAAAACAGCTCACATGACCTTTTGAAATAATATCAAATTTTTTGATAAACGAATACTGCGGTACCAAAAACAAAAATACATTACTTATCTATTGCCGTTATCAAACATGCATATAAATTATTCAATGCACAATGTACGCAGATAGGTTTGTTTGCAATGCGTGTAGGAAGTGTTATCTTGCCATCGCCAATCGGTGAGTCAGTTCATGAACCATGAGTCATAAGAGCTGCTATCATTTCAACGTGGTCATAGTTCAGCAGTTCGTTGTAGTCCGACTTTAAAGGATAAGCACTTTGTTAATCATCAAACACAATATGAATAATACACAATATAAATGACAATTTGTTATTTCGCCTGTCACTTGTTTGATGACATTTTTTTTTTATTATTTGACGACTTTGATCCTCAGTCACGGTTGATATGCCTTCAAATCTTTTAGTACCTTGTACGAACTCTAGATTCTTTGAGGACGTCTATGGGGGTAGTCAGAGGAACGCCCATTACATTTGGCACATACCCACATATTCCAGAAGTTAGAGGTATTCTACACGTGACAGGTTGCAAGCCCATCGCTATTTATTGCTGTTAGAATACTAACTGGTTTCCTCACGATGTTTTCCATCACCGTTTAAGAGCACTAGCATTGCGCTCATAAATTTTTCGATAGGATACATCCATTCGTGCACGACCGGATTCGAACCTACGACCTTACGATCGGCGGGGTCACTCCCACTAGACTACAGGTGTTCATCACCGGGTCTACTGTTTTCTAACACTAGTTATAAATCTAGGAATCAGAGAGATAATATGCATCCGATCAGTTGGCGCTAAAATTCTCATTGAATTCCATACAAATAATTGCTTCCTGATGATTCGGTCATAAATCCAAAGACACAATACGCCTAGTTTTATCAGCTAACTGAAATCCTATGCATCATTTCCCTGCATTTCTCTCACGACTGGCCAATTAAACCTTTAGGCTTGCTCGCACGCTGCTCACGCGCCGGTCTCGGCTTGTTATTTTTGGTAGGTATATATATTAGGCACTGGTTGGTGCTTTAATAAATTAAAATAAATATAAAATATAGATTGACTTTTCACATTGGCACCACACTGGAGCTTCAATATTCTATTATTACATTGTAACAAGGATCATACAAAAGAACGGTAGGAACCAAACCGTAAGTTTGTTGCCTGTTCCTCTAGGCTTTGGTCGCGTGGAACTGGCATCTAGAGTCACCTAGCTTTAAGAAGTTTCAAAATGATCCTTCCGATTTTATTGAATAAATACCTTTTGACTTTGACTTTGACACAGTCCCAAACTAAGCAAAGCCTGTAATATGGGAACCAGATAGCTGATATAATACTTATATGTTTTTAACATACTTATAAGAACACCCAGACAGAGAACAAAAATCCATGTTCATCAAACAAATGCTTGTTCTCGGTGGGGATTGAACCCACGGCCTACAGCGCAGAAGGCAGACCTACTACCAACTGAGTTGTGAGGGCTGTCGATATATAAATCATAACTTGCGATGGTGCTCGAAAAATATATACAAATTATGAGCCAGGTAATAAATACGACGCATAAGTAAATTCATTTTATTAAGGATTCTTAGCAATTAATAAAAAAAGACGAGGGAAGTACTAGTCCATTTATACAACAGTTTACATCATAAGTATAAAGCGTTTTGTTTGTAAAATCACAAGGGTCACTTTGAATCATTTAAAAACTAGTTGACTCTAAACGCAATTGAATAAAAAATTAAGAGTGTTAGAGAGCTCTTTGTGAAGGGCTCGTCCGGGGAAGTACTACCACCACGCGTTTTCTGCCGCCAAGCAGCGTCGCTGTTTCGGTTTGAAGAGTGTGTGTCAGTGTAATTAGAGGCACATGAGGCTTAACATCTGTATGCCTCAAGTTGATGGACGCAGGGCAGTGCATCATAAGGCACGTTTCTATCGTGCGTGACTTACGAGGCAATGCTTTGTTAGAGGTGATGGTTACCACTTAATCAGTTGGGCCATCTGCTTGTTCCATCAACTAGTTGTATAAAAAAACGCCAATTTTACGGTAATCAGAAACTTACAGCTGTATGTAGAAACTTTTTTTTTGACCACAACTTGCTTTTGACTTGCTGATGAGACATGCACAATTGCACATGGCCCACCTGATGTCATGTGGTAATCATCATCACAAAACATAGCCTCGCATTCAAAGCTATTGTATTAAACCTTTTTTACACCAGACACCAGTACTAAATTACTCTATAAAATTAAATGAGTCCGTGAGAACGCCACAGATAATCCTCGTATGCAAATGAGACGCGGTGAAAAATAAGATTATCTCTCTATTAGGTATAAATTAAGGTGCGAGGAATGAGGCACGCGGCACAATTATATTGTCACGAAGCGAAGGACTGAGGCAGGGGCGTATTCAGTTTCGAATGGGGAGGGGGTAGAATATAATGAATGAATGAATGAAAAATACTTTATTGTACACCAAACTGAAAAAAAAAACACTTAAAAAATATAAAATGCAGTAGTACAATGGGTGGTCTTATCGCTGAAAGCGATCTCTTCCAGACAACCTATGTATCAAGTTTGTACCTAAATATACCTAATTGTATCAAGATTGAAGAGACTTTTTATCTCTTCTCTCATGATTTCTGTTGTGTTTACACACGAATACAGATCAAGCTACACATAGCCAAAGAAAAATGAAAAAAGTGAGCAGTAGCCTGTTGCATATCCATGTGATACATGTGTGTGATAAATAAATAAATTATATTATTTCATATTAATATCCACTTCTTCTTGCTTCCACGACTTCTTTTTGCTATGATTTTGTTTAAACGTACACTATATTAAATAATATATATTTTTATAGATTTTAATGTTAAAAAATAACGTATTGGCACATTTGTTTGTCATCACCATATTTTTTATTGTTAATAATAACATTTACGTACATTCCTCTGTATTATGTACACAAACCTACCTCTATAGTCATCTTTCTCTAGCCTCAAAGGTTTGTTGAAAAAAAGCACTTGTTACTGTTAAGCTCTTATTTATTTAGCTTCTTATTATATTGTGTGTAATAAAGAATTAATAAAGAGTTAAGTTTTTCTTTCGGTGATAATTAGTTGTAATTAATGCATGATCAAAGTTCACGTGTATCGAAAATAGCTCTGTGAAAACATAATTGCAAATGTTTTTAAGAAATTACAAGGTAATTGTATATGTCTGCCCCCAAATTGTCTCCCTAACACCAGCCCTGCGTAAAACTGCGAAGCGATCGTGGTCGCACCTGCACGTGCAATCTACCATCTGCGCCCGCGCACGCCACATGACAAAACCATTGCTTTTTTGGTTAAATCTCTGGTAAAATATCTAAGTTATTGGTAATTATCTGATTTGAATTCTTAGTGCTATTTCACTTTAACGTTGATAGGCTGATGATGATGAAAGGAAAATAAACACTAGATAATTAGTGTACTAATTTCAGCAATGCGCACAATGCCAGTACTCTCAAACGGTGAAGGAAAACATCGTGAGGAAACCGGCATGTCGTAGAACCTAAAAATTTCTATAACATGTGTCAAGTGCTCGAAAGGAGCCTCTTGAGGCGCACTTAAAATCCTTTCGCTACACTGTTTCGAAAGAAACTAGTGACACGACAAGAGAGAGAGAGCAATAAATGTAAAAGTTGGTGAGTATTTATAAAAGTATTTTAATATTATTGATAATACTGCAAAATGTGGGCATAGAATGTGGCAAATATAATGTTTAATGACGTGCCACTGACTGCCCCTTAGACATACTTAAAGGATCTTAAGCAGGTACTAACTGGGGCAAAATCTACCGTGTCTGAGATGACAGTCATGACTCTCTTTATTTTAATTTTTTTATTTATAAATTAATAATTTGTGGAATTTTCACACACAATTCATCATAATGATCAGAAACTAAATTAAAATATAACGATTTTACTTATAAATTCTGTCAAAAGATAAACAATGTTGCCACTATTGCCATCTTTCACAAATGGCCTCAAGTTAATTTACTCACGGCAGTGCATCGTCGGGCACGTTCCTATAGTGCGTGTCTTACGAGGCAATGCTTTGTTATAGGTGATGGTTACGAATTAACATCAGGTGGGCGATCAGCTAGTTGTATAAAAAATGCTTATAGTTAGCCCTGTCTCTGTTTGTCACTATGCATTTGTGAAAGATGGCAATAGTTTAACCATTGTTTATCTTTTGACAGAATTTATAAGTAAATTGTATTTAGGTGTTAAGCCTCATGTGCCTCTAATTACACCGCAACGCAAACACAGCGTTGCTGCTTGGCGGCAAAAAAAGGCGTGGTGATAGTACTTCCCCGGACGAGCCCTTCACAAAGAGCTCTACTACTCTTAAATTCATCCTACATTATTTGAATAAATAGATTTTTTAAACTAAGTAAAGGCACCTGCGCAGATTATAAATGTTCATTAACTTTTAACAGCGCCACACTCTCAAATGTAATTATAACATAATTTATTATATTCTTATAATTTATAACTTGCTTCCATATCATAAGATCTTCCATCAATAAATAAATTAATCGTTGAAGACTTGTTTATAAAAAATATTATCTTAGTAATTTTAAGAGTAGTAGAGCTCTTTGTGAAGCGCTCGTCCGGGGAAGTACTACCACCACGCCTTTTTCTGCCACCAAGCAGCGTTGCTGTGTTTCGGTTTGAAGAGTGTGGTTGCCGGTGTAATTACAGGCACATGAGGCATAACATCTGTATGCCTCAAGTTGATGGACGCGGGGCAGTGCATCGAAGGGCACGTTCCTATAGCGCGTGACTTACGAGGCAATGTTTTGTTATAGGTGATGGTTACCACTTAACATCAGGTGGGCCATCTGCTTGTTTCATCAACTAGTTGTATTAAAAAAAAAAAAATGATTTCTATAGCGTTATGGAGAACACTTTAATTTTTAATTTGGAACTAAATAGAGCAATAATGTAGCTTATAATGAGAAAGTTAGTTTACATATTGATGATTATTTCATACAGCACCATCTAGCCCCAAACTACACAAAGCTATGGAAACCAGATAACGGACACTATACATATTAAATACTTTTGTTGTATAACATACTTATATTATTTTATAACACCCAGACAAAGAACAAACATCTATGTTCATCACACAAATGTTTGTTCTCGGTGGGGATCGAACCTACGGCCTACGGTGCAGAAGCAGAGCTACTACCAACTAAGCTGTGAAGCTATCGAAGTCGATTAAGTAAAATGCTCACAAGCACACTAGTACTAGTGAAGAGCACCTAAGGTCAGGTTTAAATCCATTAGTGTTCAAGAGTAGTAGAGCCTTTTGTGAAGGGCTCGTCCGGTGAAGTACTACCACCACGCCTTTTTCTGCCGCCAAGCAGCAACGCTGTGTTTCGGTTTGAAGAGTGTGGTTGCCGGTGTGATTACAGGCACATGAGGCTTAACATCTGTATGCCTCATGTTGATGGACGCAGGGCAGTGCATCGTAAGGCACGTTCCTATCGTGCGTGACTTACGAGGCAATGCTTTGTTATAGGTGATGGCTACCACTTAACATCAGGTGAACCATCTGCTGTTTCCATCAGATGGATGTATAAAAAAAAACTATGATAAAAAAAAAGGTATTAAGTAAGCAATTATCAAAATTGGTGGTTGGTGGCCGAATCAGATTTGCAATATTCTCTGAACTACATAATAAACTGTATCTCGGGGGTCTTCAAACAGTGAAGAAAAACGATTGAAACCAGTTAGTATCTTAGCGGCGATGGGCTTTCAACCTGTCACGTGTGGAATACCAACTACTGCAATGTGTCTAGTAGAATATTTGTACATCCCTCTAACTACCCTCCTTTGCTTAGTAACAATAGATCTGAAGACTACCGTGCCGAGGAATTAAAGTCATGAAACAATTTATTTTTTCACATCACTAGTGCACCATCGACTGCGTCCCAACACTAGCTGTAATCGATACGGCGCGCACGGACGGACAAACAATATTTTATTGTATGCCAATTAAAATTACCCTCTTCCTTATTGTGAGAAGTTGTTTGAGTTCAGTTTCGCGATTCACGATGGCGACGGCTTTATTATCGCATTCGTGTAGTCGGGGCTTTATTATCGTTTGGTTATCGAATAAGTTTAATATATTTTAGAAATAAGGTAAGAGGTTTAATATATTTTGGTACCAAAAAGTCTGGAGAATTATAATCATAGCTTATCAAAAGTTATGAGAATATTGGCACATTATGGGATCTTAGATTAGCTGCTAAAATAGTTAATAAAAAATAATTATGTCGATCAAATAATTTAGTTCGCCATAAAAGAAAATCTTCATTTTACAACCTCTTTACTTCTCAATGGGAGCGACATAGCTATTGTAAATAAAGTCAATGTCCCTAAATTTAAAATAAGAATATAAAAACCTCCTTACCACATATTTTGGAATACAAACTCAAATTATTCTTCAAAATTGTGTAGGTACATAACAAATAAATTTCGTATCTGGAACTGATTTATAAAATTCCACAGACAATTTAGTCCGAATTCCTCTGATTCACCCTTCACAGTCGCCGCACACGCACCGGCTCCGTTAGCGATCGATCCAATCGCACCCGAATTGCGATTCCCCACACGTGTGCATCCACCTTTAGCAACACCGAATCGCACCGTCACAACGTCACTACTACCAAAACAAAACATGCCAAAACCAACTGTAACACAAACATCCTAAGTTCAATATCGCGTAGAGGACGATTCTGTAAGTAAAAGACATCAACGCGCGCTGTTAGAAATTCAAACGTCTGGAGTTTGCAATGTCATTTGTTTTGTAATTAAAAGTAATCTTTAACTTGAAAGAGGTAAGGTCGGTATTTAAATGAGTGAACGTCTCCTGGAAATGTATGGTGCAGGCGACTAGACGACGCTCAGACGATGAAGCGTGTGTGGAATGTAGGCTTTTAATTTAGATTACCAAAATAAGAAAAAAGGTGAAATGAATCCTTAGATATCTTATATATAGAATAGAGATCGATTAGTTATTATTTTTATACATTAGAATAAATATATTGGAATAAATAAAATATAAATAAATATTAAATAAATTGTCAACTTGAGGCATATAGATGTTAAGCCTCATGTGCCTGTAATTTCAACACCCACACCCTTCAAACCGAAACACAGCAACGCTGCTTGGTGGCAGAAATAAGACATGGTAGTAGTAAGTACTTCACCAAACGAGCCCTTTACAAATCGTTATCGTGTAGGTACCGACTTGTAAATAAAATGACGACTTGATTCTCCTTCTTGTGACACGAGTTTATTTCAAAATAGTGTGGTGAAAGGATTTGATAATTTGATTTATCTTTTTTATCTTTAAAGAGCACAGTGTGTGACCAATTAGTTCAAGATGTTTTTGACCAAGTTTTTTTTTATAATTCTTGCTGATGGAACAAGCAGATGGCCCACCTGATGTTAAGTGGTAACCATCACCTATAACAAAGCATTGCCTCGTAAGTCACACACGATAGGAACAAGCCCTACGATGCACTGCCCTGCGTCCATCAACTTGAGGCATACAGATGTTAAGCCTCATGTGCATGTAATTACACCGGCAACCACACTCTTCAAACCGAAACACAGCGTTGCTGCTTGGCGGCCGAAAAAGGTGTGGTGGTAGTACTTCCCCGGACGAGCCCTTCGCAAAGAGCTCTACTACGTACTCAAAGTATAAAGTATTTTACTCTTTTAGCATCAAGCTACTTTTAAGTTATATCTATCTATTTATCTATCATTCCTTCCATTTGTTACTAAGCTGTCACAATGATGTTTAACTATACGTATTTACTTACCAAGCCATAACAAATTATGTGCATAAAAATTACACAAGTGGTATCGCGCGGAAACCGGTAGATACCACTATCGCGCGGGCTTTATCGCTTCCTTGTGGATAACTAGTTTTATTAACGAATTTACTTTGTTTTTTTTATAATTAACTAGCGACCCGCCCCGTTTTCGCACAGTTATTGTGGGTTATCCCTAAGAGATTATGCTTTTATTATGCATATAAACCTTCCTCTTGAATCACTCTTTCTAACCGCATCATAATCCGTTGCGTAGTTTTAAAGATTTAAGCATACATAGGGATATAGGGACAGAGAAAGCGACTTTGTTTTATACTATGTAGTGATAGACTGTCCTTTGGCCACAATCTCACCTGATGGTAAGCGACGATGTAGCCAACGATGGAGCTGAACGGTCTAGAAGACACCTATTCACTCTTGCCTTGAAGAGACCCAAGTTGTAGTAATCAGGAAAGACAGACGACGACAATGAGTTCCAGTGCTTGGCAGTTCAGTTTACACAGTACTTAGATTAGATTAGAAAATTCTTTATTGCACGAAAGGAAGTACATAGGCGAACTTAATGCTAGTTAGCATTTTCTTCCAGTTAACCTTTGTGTAATGTGGAGTGGGTGGTAGTGCTTTTAGGATACAATAATGGGGAGAAGCGTCTAACTATTATATAAATACAACAATACCTAACCTAAATACCTACTCAAAAATAAATAAATAAATAATTACTTATGAATGTAGTAGAAATAAAATTGTAAAGGTACCAAATTGTGGTTGGCCAGTGACCCATGGAGCGCAGTATATTGGGTGTTAAACTTACGGACCGCATAAAAAACACAATACGGTGGCTGTAATCAAGAACGAATTTG
Source organism: Chloroclysta siterata (assembly GCA_932294275.1). Classification (NCBI taxonomy): domain Eukaryota; kingdom Metazoa; phylum Arthropoda; class Insecta; order Lepidoptera; family Geometridae; genus Chloroclysta; species Chloroclysta siterata. Next base: position 1,993,288 of record OW028600.1, read on the forward strand.
ACATTAGTCGCTTAAACGTATTGTATCCCTAACCACAACAGTATAAGGTCGAATATCGCTAGAATACGTTTACGCTAACAACGTCAAATTCGTTCGTGATTAGCCCACAGGGGGCTGATTACATATTTTAGTGAGGGCTACGATAGGTTTACGCGACTAACGTCTAATTCGTTCGTGATTAGGCCTCAAAATAGTGGATGTCATCCAGAAAACAGCTAGTCTGAAGTGGGATTGGGCAGGGTATGTGGCTCGTATGCCAGTCGATCTTTGGGCTAAACTAACGACCTTGATTCCGACAAGATCAGTGCCTTGAGGTAGACCCAGAAGGAGATGATACGATCTCGATTGTCCAAGTCAAAAACAAAGTCAAAAGGTGTGTTTCGGTTTGAAGAGTATGGTTGCCGGTGTAATTACAGGCACATGAGGCTTAACATCTGTATGCCTCAAGTTGATGCACGCAGGGCAGTGCATCGCAGGGCACGTTTCTATTGTACGTGACTTACGAGGCAATGTTTTGTTATAGGTGATTGTTACCACTTAACATCAGGTGGGCCATCTGCTTGTTGTATAAAAAAAAAGGTGTTAGTTCCACGCGACCAAAGCCCAGAAGAACAGGCAACAAACTTACGGTCATTTAAAGGACTGGCCCAATGTAGCCAAAGATCGAGACGTGTGGAAGGAAGGGAGGGAGCCTTTGCCCTGCAGTGGGACGATAAAGGCTAAAATACATAAATAAAAATCAGCAGCCTTATCTGTGTGCACAACATTCCTAAACCAAGAAGATAGTAAAGATTTGAAAACTGGAATTCTCACCAGCAGGTTGCTTGGGGTTTTTTCGAAATCATAAATAAAAGAAAGTATATTTTATAAATACAGAAAATTTAAATTGTCATAACTTTTTTTTATGAATCCTCTTCTCCATGAGTTCTGGATAGAAATTCGAAATAAACTTATCCATTCAAACAGACAATAAACCAACACGGAAGAAATACACTACCTTCCTTCTGTCAACAGGCACCCACTAAACAAATGGTGGGTGTACTCACGCGCGACACGACAGCGCGACGTAAAATCGCATGATCGCGCGACACGTTAACAAGCGGCGCGGCGCAGACAAGCGTTGTCGCGATCGCATCGCGCCAATTTGTACGCGCGTCCAGTGCGATTTATTAGGCACGCGAGTTAGGAAACCTGGTCGCATAGGTGGGCCCATCTCTGCCTCTCTGTACTACATTACAATTTAACTTTGGGTTCTCTACGAAAAACTATCCGCCGGTATCCGTTTCTATTATTATTTGTAGCTCGACTTACCTTTTTAAAGAAAGAAAGAAAAAAAAATGTAACAGACGTATGTCAATACAAGGGACACACAAACAATGTAGATAAGTATAAAAAACATACGAAAAAAAACACATGAAACATAACAAAAAACACAAAAAAAAAGAATGTCTCTCGGCACTCCCGAAACTTATAATCTTTTTTTCATAAATATAACCCAAAAAAATTGTTTTTTGGGTTATATTTACTCTGAAATTTGTAAAACCTTAGCTTTTTATTAATCAAATAAGGATACTTTTTCTTAGTTCATATTTAGTTATGCTAAAATTAAATAATAAAATAGTTAATGCGAATTTGTGGTTTTATAAAAAAGAAAAAGATTTAAGGCAATCGGTAATTTGAATTTCTTGTTTTTTGCAAAAATGTCATAAACGTCATCTGTAATGTTAAGTTAGAGTCATGTTTAGCCTAATGTGTCTGTAATTTCACCGACAACCATCACACTCTTCAAACCGAAACACTGAAAAGCTGCTTGGCGGCAGAAAAAGGCGCGGAAAAACATATTCGTCCTACGAAAATGTGTGTAAAGTCACGGACAAAACTAAGCTTGTTTATAATATAGGGGCAAATTATACATATCGTATCATCGCAGAGCGATACGATAGTACCCGCATGTAATTTTCAGATAAAAATACAATTATTTCGTATGTAGGTTAGCTGAAAACTGAAATGTTATCAGCTGTTATCGGAAAAAAGAAATTTATGAGAAGTTTGTGCCAAAACCTTGTTCATATATGAATGTTCTATTAATTTAATTCTAGTTATATGCTAGTACAATGCCCTGACTTCGTTTGCGCGAGGACATTCTAACAAACTTCATTGTAACAAGAATACATGCTAAATCTAGGCGTAGCTTAATATAGTATAATGAGCGGCTTTATCGCTGAAAGAGATTGCTTTCTATCAACCTTAGAGTAGAGATATAAAGTTCTTTGTGGATGAGTTCCTCTGGGAAAAAAACTGCCATTAATTAAATAATGTATTAAAGGATCATCAAATGATTACAAAATGATTTTCTCGGTAATGTCAGACCATGGTAATATTCTTAAAAAACCTATTTCGTCATTAATTTTAAGTATTTGGAAATCTCCATTGAAATTGATAGCCCTCACAGCTCAGTTGGTAGTAGCTCTGCCTTCTGCACTATGGCCGTGGGTTCGATTCCCACCGAGACAAACGTTTGGGTGATAAACATACATGTTTGGGCCTTGTGATTATGAGTATGTAAAAAAGTGTATCATTTTTGTATCCTTATGGTTGCTTTAAAAGGTTTGCATAGTTTTGTGTGGAATGTCCACCAATTTTATATAACTTTCACTGTACTCTCAAACGGTGAAGGAAAACATCGTGAGGAAACCAGCATGTCGTAGAACCTAAAAAGTTCTATAACATGTGTCAAGTGCTTGAAAGGAGCCTCTTGAGGCGCTCTTAAAATCCGTTCACCACATTGTTTCGAAAGAAACTAGTGACACGACAAGAGAGAGATATAATTTTTCAATTATAATAAATAAATAATAAATTTTGGTGGACTTTCCACACAGCACTATCTAGCCCCAAACTAAGGCAATGCTTGTATATGGGAACCAGATAGTTGATATAATACATATATACTTTTTTTTTGTAAATACATACTTATAATATTATATAACACCCAGACAGAGAACAAACATCTATGTTCATCACCCAAAATGTTTGTTCTCGGTGGCGATCGAACCCACGGCCTACGGCACAGAACGCAGAGTTACTATTACTACCAACTGAGCTATGAAGGCTGTCGGATTATATATTTGTAGTAAGAGATAAAAGAAAACAAGTTCACTAACAAGTCTATATTTTAATTATCTTAAGTAGGACTTAGAACTGAGCGAGTTAGTTATCGTTCGTTGACTGTTACGTGCATTTATCAATATTTTAAAAAGACATTTGTTTTATCTATCTAATTTACTATGTATACTTGATAAAGATATAATAATTTAAAATTATTTGCAAATAAACATCGCTTTTGCTCTCACGAGACTAATAGATTTATTTAAATGTATTTCTACCATTAAGATATTTACCTAAGTTTGTTGCCTTTTTTTCTAGACTAACGGCCGGTTTCTGAAAGCCCGATCAAAACGAATCGCATGTCAAGTCACTTGCTATCTCTATCTAATTCTATGTAATAGCTGAAATGGCGAGTGACTTGAAATCCTATTAGTTTTGATCGGGCTTTCAGAAGCCGGCCGTTAGTCACGTGGAACTGGCACCTAGATTCACTTAGCTTTAAGACGTTTCAAAGTGATCCTTGTGATTCAACTGAATAAATACTTTTTGACTTTGACTTTAATAATTTATTTACTTACTATATACAATACACATTCAAATAGATGCTATGCTACCTTACACTAGTTTTTTCTATATCATTAGTTCATCATTAGTTACGACATTCGAAAATACTACTCATATATCAACCGATAACACATTACTTAGATTTAATATAGTCCCAAAAGTTATTACCCGAGTGGGATTTGAACCCACGACCTTCCCCTTGATACGGGGCCGCGCTAACCAACTGCGCCATCGGATTCTAATCGCACTCGACGAACAACTCAGAGACATGCTACTACGGTACTTATGCGACCGTGGTTCCATCTACAGGTCTGACATATAACTATCAAGAGTCCTTAAGTGTAGGCAAACAGTATAAAAACAAATAAAATATTCACATTACTTTGCTCAATAAATTCAGCTCAATAAACCCAAAACATTTTTATTCATATAAATATAAATAAATAAATAAATATTGGTGGACATTCCACACAGCACTATCTCGCCCCAAACTAAGCCAAAGCTTGTGATATGGGAACCAGATAGCTGATATACTACATAAATACTTTTTTTTTTGTAAATACATACTTATAAAATTATATAACACCCAGACAGAGAACAAACATCTATGTTCATCACACAAATGTTTGTTCTCGGTGGGGATCGAACCCACGGCCTACGGCTCAGAAGGCAGAGCTACTACCAACTGAGCTGTGAAGGCTGTCAAAATATAACTTTTAATAACTTGATTCCCAACAATATTCCAATCACGTAAAACTATTAAAAAAAGTCATTAAAACGAGATTCGTCTGCGATAGAAGAAAAAAGCTTTTTCAAAAGATACAGCCGTGCAGAAGCTTTATCGCGGAGGCATCGCGCGATATCGCGGGGGCGAATCTCACGGTGTGAGGCAGCCTTATCTCAGACCATAGTACAGGAAATACAGTGCTTCATCTGCGTAACGCAGATTGTAGCAGAGATAATGTGCAACGTCAAACCCAAACGTTAAAACCCAGAATCCATTGTGAAATTTGACCAAAAAACAAGAGGATAATTTGAAAACGTGGCCAACTTGAATTTAATTCAAATATTGGTGGCAGTAAGTTTTTGGAGGATTATTAGGAAACATTGTGAAATAACAAACAACAAATTATTGTTATTGACTCCACGGTCAGGACTGTGTCGGAGTTATTTTCGACGAATAGTTGATCGGCGAAAATCTCTTACGGTCAGGCAAATATCGATCAAACATTCTTTAAAAATTCATCATTCTTTTTTTAAATTCTTTTGCGAACGGTCTATGTTGGGTGTTTATAAAACTCTATATCTACTGGTCTTAACCAGTTGTACTACTGTTTCTTATCCACTACGCCTCAGTGTGAAAGGCGGCCTTATCTTAGGGGGCGATCGCACGGGATCGCAATCTTTCGCCGCGATCACAGCATTTCGGCGATAAATACCCCCTTTCCACCCGCTTTTGAAGTCGTAGAACGTAATATTTCACGACGATTTTTTTTATGATAGTGTTTGGGTACTGTGGGACTTTGGCAGCTCTACCTGATGATTCATGGAACGCTTGTGTGGCTTGTATAGTCTACTAATCGACGTCCTGTAATTCTACGAGCGTCCGTTAGTAGGACTACGGCGCCGGCGGGACAATTATCTAAAAACACACCAGCAGATAGGTAGCAACATTGCCTGAGGAATGAACACCAACAGTGGGGTCATAAATACAGCTACCAATCGTGGTGACTGGGGCTACCTCCCAAATATGAGGGAGGGGTATGTCATGTCAATCTGACATCTATTTAGGTATGTCACCTATGCCTACGCATCAGTCTTAAGGCGATGACTACCACTAACATACTACACGCTCGCATATTCCAACATTTTCAAAGATATTAAATCATTGAATCATTGAACTGTGTGCAATTTTATAGCAAGCAACTTTTAGTTTGATTTACAAAAATGTATTATTATAGTCTAATATTTTTCATATTTAAGCGATTTTTTATTATTATGTTCAGTGATCAAGCAACTTTTTATTTACAAAAAAAGATACCGGTTTTTTATAAATAAGTTCAGAGATTATATATCTCGAATTTAAAATGTGGGAGCGAGAAGTACTTTGACGGGTATCAACCTTAACATAAGCTTTATGGATAATTATGTTTGTATGATGGCTGTAATAAGATACTACATCGGTGCTAGTCACCTAACTAGACGCACTACGACGTCGTCTATCTTCTATTGTATTTAAAGAGGAGTTTAGATGAAGCGACAGTATAGACAATCAAATACTATCACGTTTTATTATTTAACTAGCTGGTGCCCGCGACTTCGTTTGCGTAGGATTAATATTTCGAGTAGCTTTTATTAGCGTGGCGTATTATGTGTAACTCTAGCGGTTATGGCAGCGCACGCCGGAATAGCTCGCAGATGGTAGATTTTTTCCTACTTACTTGACACTTGTCGTCATATTTTGGACAATCCACATTTATAAATTGTTGCCTATGTGTTATTCTGATGTATAAGCTATATTATTGTAAAGTTTCATTAAAATCCATTCAGTAGTTTTTACGTGAAAGAGTAACAAACATCCATCCATCCATCCATCCATCCATCCATCCATACTTACAAACTTTCGCGAGGTAATATTAGTAGGATAGTGTTTATCTACAGTGGGCAATCACAAAGATTCTCCACTCGGATAATAACTTTAGGGACATTGTATAAAAATACACAAGGTATAAAAATTTTGTAGAACAAATCTTGGTGAACATTTCACATATTTATGTTCAGTCTTCATATTTATGTTCAGTCCTGTCGATCCCAAGGTTGCCTGGAAGAGATCGCTGTTAGCGGTAAGGCCACCCATTGTTTAACTACAATTGTTAGTTTTTAAGTAAGCTAAGGTAATAAGCGACCATTAGCCTATTGATTGAAATTGGAGATTAAAAAAAAAAAAAAATATTAGAAAAAGTACATTCGATTCGTTTAAAAGTAATTTTCAGGTGGTTTGTCAGTCGACGAGGTTGGAACAGTACCTTAACAAAGTTTCATCAAGATTATATCCCATCTAGTTAAGGTGAGTATCGGTACGCGCGACCTACTGCTGCGACTATTAAAGTTATACAAATTCATTTTTATTTGTTTTTTTATTAGTTTTTATTTTTTATAGTGTTATTTATTACACTTAAGGAAATCACAAAGATTTTTAATAATATCTCAAAAGTTATTATCCGACTGAGATTTGAACCCACGACCTTCCCCTTGACACGGGGCTGCACTAACCACCTGCGCCATCGGACTGTAATCACACCCCGCGAATAACTCATAGGGATACATTAGCACGGTACTATGCGACTATGGTGGAATTTGATTACCTTTACCTTTTTCTGTTATACCTACGCCTCCCTAAATTCTATCGGCACCACACTGGCATATTGACATATTGTATTATAACTAGAGATCGGATAATCGGATGCATATTTACCTAAAGATAATTTTTGGCTAACAAATTATGGAAATGGCGAGCGTAAATGGGACTGTTGGGAGAGGAAGACCTAGGCGAACGTATCTCGATCAGATAGCAGACGTTCTAGAGAAGGGCTAGGTCAAGAGTACCCTAAACCGACGAGAATGTATGAAGAATGTTATGAGAGTGAATGAAGCGAAAGAGGTATGTAAGGACCGTAGCAAGTGGAAATCCGTGATCTCTGCCTACCCCTATGGGAAACAGGTGTGATTTTATGTATGTATGTATGTAAATTATGGAAGCGGCTTCTTAGGATACTTTTATTAAAATGACAATGATTGTCATTAGTGTCACTTAAATTTGAATTTCCTGGGATCCCGGGATTTTAAGACAAAAGCAAAATCTTAATGTCCCGTTCTTAAGTTGCCTGTTCTTAGTAGAACAGGCAACAAAAAAAAAGAATAAACTAATTGCCTTGCAAGTAACGCACGATAGGAACGTGCCCTACGATACACTGCTCTGCGTCCATTCATATGAGGATACAGATGCCTCCACCGCGCATTCACATTTAGAGAATGCTGCTATGGTGCGTTCTATGGGGCACATGGTCGTTGAATGATGATACCTAGTGTGATGGTAGTCGCTAAGCTAGAAACGGTGCTTTAACTGTTATCGTGATGGTGGCAGCGTTCCTTATCGGGCCCCGCTCTCCATCTTAGATAAAAACCCTGAAATAAATGGGAGGTGGCTTGGAGCGTGACGCAGATAGCGTGTGCCGAACTGTTGGTACCTACTTAGATGCGTGTGTTTTCATAGATGTTCAAATCATATCCTATCTTCATCATCATCATGAAGCAGATGCTCATGAGAGTGGTGGTCTAGTGGTAACGGCCCCGCCTTCCGATTTTAAGGTCGTGGGTTCAAAACCGGTCATGCACAATGAGTTTTTCGGTTCACGTACCTATGTATGTTCACAGTGCTCTAGTACTCTCTAAATCTGTTAAAAGTTAAAATAAAAATTGCCTATGTCTTTCTCTAGAATGCAAACTATCTTTGAGACAGATTTCATCTTGATCGTTTCGAAGCCGTAAAAAAGCAACAAAAAAACATGATAAATATATTTTCGAAACACCGATATATATAGTTAGTATCAATGGCATCACAGATTACACAACAGTATCAGTGGGATGGCCAGATCACGTTAATTGATTCGGCGCGGGGCGGGGCCGTGAAAGGTCGCGGGTTCGATGCCGGCCCCGGACCTACGTGTTGATTGTATGGGAGAGAAAGGTGAGACAAGAGTCGCCGATTTTAAGCCGTTACTTATCTTTTTCTCATCAAATACTATGTTGTTTTATCGTAAAAAAATAATACATTCAAGGTTTAGTAATCTATATAACCTGAGGCAATATACAAACGAATCTGATATGGTGCCACTAATCATTGCCTCCCACTCATTCGAGTAGTAGAGCTCTTTGTGAAGGGCTCGTCCGGGGAAGTACTACCACCACGCCTTTTACTACCACCAAGCAGCGTTACTGTGTTTCGGTTTGAAGAGTGTGGTTGCCGGTGTAATTACAGGCACATGAGGCTTAACATCTGCATGCCTCAAGTTGATGGACGCGGGGTAATGCATCGAAGGGCACGTTCCTATCGTGCGTGACTTAAGAGGCAATGCTTTGTTATAGGTGATGGTTACCACTTAACATAAGGTGGGCCATCTGCTTGTACTGTGTGGAATGCCCACCAATATTTATTAAAAGCGATCGCTCTAGGGGTTAAAAACCTTTGCCTATACATCCGACGTAAAATATTTTGCCTTCCGTCATCCTTCAAAGCCTACGAGATCTAGTCGATAGCTACACGCCGATGCAAACTACAGATAAGCGGTTCGATTCCCGGCCTGTGCCGATATTCCGTCAGATAACTTCTGGATTTTTGGAAAAGGCTCGGTCGCTGATGAAATCGTGAAACGGATTGTTATATCAGATTTTTTTATTTGTTTATCTGAAAAAATCATAAAATACAAAGGGACGGTACAGTTATGAATTTCACGGACGGCTGGATTATGTTTTCTTTCTTAAATCAACTACATAGAGGTCATTCACCATTAAATGAATTTACTATACTGAGGTACTGATTATTTATTACATGGATTATTAAAGTATTTCCAAAACGGGCGAAGGGGGATAGGGAGGTCTTTGACCTGCAGTGGGACGATGCATGCCGAAATAATAATAATAATTTCCAAAAAAAAATTGAGTATAGATAATAAAAACAGCAGCGTTGCTGTGTTTCGGTTTGAAGAGTGTGGTTGCCGGTGTAATTACAGGCACATGAGGCTTAACATCTGTATACATCAAGTTGATGGACGCAGGACAGTGCATCGTAGGGCACGTTCCTATCGTGCGTGGCTTACGAGGCAATGCTTTGTTATACGTGATGGTTACCACTTAACATCAGATGGGCCATAATTATGAATTGAATGAAGCATTATTAGCATAGGTATTTACGTGAACAACTCAATTTTTATCCATTATAAACCATGTAAGTTATAAGTAACAAAATCAAAATCAAAACGGTCTTTATTCAGTACAATCACAAGGATCACTTTGAAACAAACAATATTTTTTGCCATGATTTTTTTTAAAGATTTATCCTTAATATAATATGTAACCATCCACGAATTCTAAAAGTGGCTTAAATAATAAAAAAGCACAATAGGTATATATTTCCTAATTAAAATGCAAAATAACATAATCATCGTACTTATCTTGGAGAGGAAATGAACACTTCCATACCGATAAGGTTCTACCTAATTTGATATGCGAAAATAACACATTATATGATTAAATGAGATCGAACGATAACACTTGGAGTGAAATAAGTTATCTAAGTTATAATCTTGGTTAAGGGGCTGACAACTATCAAACAACTTCTCGCTCGCACGTTTCGACTTGTTGAAATATATAAAATCACTATACTTATTTTAGAAAAATCGCAATCAACCATTTTGTGTGCAATCACATTACACACAGTTTAGTAAAAATTTCATTTTGATCGATACAAGTTTTCCTACTTAAAAGTTTGCTTATGTACGAAAACTAGTAAAGCAAACTTTTGAGTAGGAAAACATGTATCGATTAAAATGATTTTTTTACTAAACTGTGTGCAATGTGATTGCACACAAAATGGTTGATTGCAATTTTTCGAAAATGTTTTAGTGATTTTATATCTTTCAACAAGTCGAAACGTGCGAGCGAGAGTCACATTAGCTCTTGTCTTCGCCTTAAGGCGAATGGATACCCCGATACTAGCGCCACTACATATTTTATTTTGTCATCACGTTATACAAAGGAATTATCAAAAAATCGGACCGCGCGTACACGATACCTATCACAAGCTTGTTTTTAATGTATCTGTAATAGTTTTGTATTGTATTATTTAGGCAGGTACTTGTTTCAAGAGTTTAGTTCCTTTTGGTGGCCACCAAGCTCTCCAAACAAGGTATCTGACTGAGTAACACAAAACAAAATGTATTAATGTATTAGAGATACATTAAAAAAAAGCTTGTAATAGGTATCCCCTACGCGCGGTCCGAATTTTTGATAATTCCTTTGTTTACCGCAATGATTAAATAAAATATGTAGTGGCGCTAGTATCGGGGTATCCATTCGCCTTAAGTTGTGTTACATTTCATACAGCGCCATCTAGTTTAGCTATGGAAAACTGACAACTAAATAATTACATATTTATTTCTATTTGAATAATTACATATTTATTTCTATTTTTGAAAATAGATATACGTAGTAAGTAAAAATATTTTAGTTGATGGAACTTCAAGAACAAAATTATTTGATTTAAACGTTACATTCGAAATATAATATATTTTATACGCCATGAGTTCCCAAAGTTTTTTCAATACAAAAAAAAATATCAATAATGTTTTACTTAGGTATTTATTTTTATAAGGCAGACATAAATGGCAATTAATAAATTTGATAACATATTTTTTTACTATGTAGCCTTATAATTTTCTTATTGGACAAAGACTTTGAGAATTTTAAAATTGGGATAATTTAAAATTATTTAGTTTTTTGTTTTTTTGCCAACCTTTTATAGTTAGTTTATAGTTAACTCAAGTTTAATACGAATGAATAACAGTAACATACAACTCAAGTTGACTATGACAGTAACATACATTGAAAGAGAGTCAGTTTTATCGCGATCGCAGTGAGATAACTTAGATAAGCTTAATAAATCTTAAGTCACATTTATAAATACCACCGTTACTTCAGTCTTTTTAGTAACATAAGCAAAGAAACTTCTTTGCTCATTTATGGTTTCTATCTGTCATGTTGACAGATAATCTTGCCAGTGGATTTTGTGTACCTTATGATACTTAGTCTAAGGCAAAAATGGCATATTATATTAATTTTTGTTTATTTTAATATAAACTTCAAACATAAAAATTAAAAACCTATGCAAAGACGAAGAAGGTTCCAATACTTTTGATAAGGTTATGGTCTGCCGAAACATGTTTCATTTTAAAACTTACAAAGCACAATAATACCTTATAAATAAAACCTTTTATAAATACATGATATCTTCAACCGTCAACTTTCCGAGATAATCGAAGGTGAAGGTACGAATATAAAAACAATGTCTAATATTTTGCAAAGGAAACATGATTTTAAAAGAACCAACATTCAAAGTCCGAACTTATCAAACATCATAAATTGATCTCGCTCCCTCCAAAATGCACCCCTACGCACACAGACAAACACTTTGATAATGAACGGCGCGATAAGCCCGCGTTATCATCCAATCGGTCCCATTCACTGCGCACACGTCACCCTTATCGCGACTGGCTGGCTTTATGAGATAGTGGCTTAGCTTTTGGGAAGAAAATTTCGAAAAACGAACGTTTTATAATAAAAACGTGGAGGGCATATTCGAAAAACTACCGTCTTGTAAAGAAAAAATCTGTGTAACGACTTTTTGGACAATAGGTATGTAAGTACACAGTACAGCTAAGGTCAGAAACATACAGCAAATATTGATGTACTCGCAAAGAATTTTAAGTTTTCGAAAATGTTAAAAAAAATTGTTTCAAATACTAGAGTTACCAAGTTATGAATGAAGATGTAAAAATGTTTTTTATTGTTTTCAAAAAGATAAATAAAATATTACAACGATGAAATCTATTTTTAAGTAATAAATACCTACTTGTCGCAGGATTTCTCGCTCTTTCTTAGGTTAAGGATGAATTGCATATTCGTAAATAAAGTAGTTTTCAAATAATCATTTCTTTATTACTGACTATTCTAACATTAATAAGCTAGAACAATTAAAGTAGATATTATCACCACTGTTAGCATATTTTCAGTCTTAAACGATAATTCATTAGCAACGCTAACGATTCATTAAATCTACACCTATCATCATCACCAGCCTGAAGAAGTCGACTGCTGGACATAGGCCTATACATTTCCAGGACTCTGAGCCGTGTTCATCCACCGACTTTCCGCGATCATCAAAATGTCGTCAGTCCATCGGGTGAGATCGGGCGTCCCACGCTTCGTTTTTCAGTTCGTGGTCGCCATTCGAGAACCTTTATTACCCAGCGGTTGTCAGTTCTTTGAGCTATATAACCTCCCCATTGCCACTTCAAATATACCTTATTAAAAACGTTAATTAGATTTAAATACTGCTTGATTGCCTGTCAATATTGTCGTCGTAACTCATTGGTGGCAAGTGCTTCGTATTCAGCACTGTGTATCTTTTGATAGATTTTTATAAGTCATACTACTAATTCATAATTTCATTATTTACAAACACTATGACACATTATTTTGTTTACAATTTGATACACTATCGGAATAGTTGATTTGTAATGGCAATGCACTCAGTATTATCCGTATTATGTTAAAAACATGACATAAATGTAGGTACTTATTTTCATGTTTCTTTATCAAGATCATAAGTTTCGAAGTAAGAATCGGGTGCCACGATAAAATCGAAACTCGAAAATTTAAATATCGAACGTGTGTGGCGTGTCTGTATTTTGACAGCGGCTGTCAATGTCAAATGTCTAACTCATGTGGGCCTTTGTCTTGTGGTTTCTTCGTGGCTTGAGGGGGCGGGCACTGTGTCAATCATTATTTAAATCATGGCAATTATTTCTTCTTACACAACATCACTTGTAATTTTGAACCCCGACCCATAGAAGCGAAGCGAGATAAGTCATAAATAGGCCTTATTTTGAAGGAACTCATTGTGATGTACTGTATTTAACTGTCCTGAATCTATATTGTAAAGATTTTGTAGTTTATTATCTATAGGTATATGAAAACCACTTATGCGCCTTTAAACCAGCTACCATTTTAGCTATCTCTGTAAAAATATCGTTGATTTATCATCATTACAAGCAAAGATAAAATATGTACAGGGCAATAAAAATCCAGTATTTACATTAGTACCACTGTTACGGCTATCAGACACACACAAACAAGATAAAAAAGCAATCTTAACGACATTTTTATCGCTATTTCGAAGAAAATCCTGCCTCAGATAGGTACTTAGCGAATCTCCCTTTAATGTTAGCTGAGGATAAATGAATCACTATCATAACTTGCGAACTTAAGGTATATGTTGTTGTAATTTAATCAGAATTGAACTATGGCCATTTGAAAGTAAAAGCGTTGTGTAAACAAAGATAAGGGGGATGTAAACAAGAAATGTCTTACTTACACATTGTTTTGCTTGCCGCGGCGCCGCTGCCGCCACCGGCCTGCGCGGCGCATGCCATTTCCAGCTCCTTCAGGTACTTCAGCCACAACAACATCACAGTATCGTCCATCACAGAGAACACAGATCCCAGATTTTAAAGCACAAGTTTCATTTTCAAGCCGTCATTCTTTTGCCGCGTAAAGTGAGTGACTGGCGGTCGGTCGGTCGGGCGCCCCTCTCCGCACACTAGCGCGCGTCGCGAGTGTGAGCACGGCGACGCACACACACAGAGCCGATCCCTTATCAGGTCGGTTTAACTAGCAATGGCCCCAGATGGTATCGGCTCCGCGCTCGCGGTAACGTTGCATTGAAAGATAACGTCTCCGATGCTATCGGTACTGTTTGAATAAACTTGTATAAAATGTCAAATAAAAAAGCTGCACGCCCGAGCGTATCTCGGCTGGCGATTGTGGCTGGGGCGGTTTCTGAGCGGATCGTGTCATAAGTGTCAACTGTGACAGAAACTGGGAAAAACTGCTAGACGATATCGTTTGAAATAAAATTATTGGCTCTCAATGAAAATGCTCATACAAAAAATCATACAAATCTTCATTTTCATTTGGTATTTGCGTAATGATCTGACTTTGAGATCCAAACTTAACTATTTTTATAAGCTGCGACACAGAACATCTTGAGCTTATCCAGTCTACTTTCTAAGCTGCGGTTTCCATAATGGTGGTCGGAAAGCTTCTTCTTCTCTCCATTTATGGCTCCTGTCTGTCATTCGTCAGACAATTTTGCCAGTGTCAAGTGATTTGTACTGAATGAATACTTTTTAGTCAAGTCGGTTCATAGTCAAGTCGGCCGTCATTTGTTTTGAAGAAAATGGTGGCGGTTTTCTTCAAAACATTCGAAACATTTTCAGTCAAATCAGGATATCATATACTATACTTTCATTCCAAATGCTTACACTTTGTGTTAAGACCTCAAGTAATGTTGGTTAAAATACCACCGAAATTACACAACACTACTCAAAATAACACAAAAAATTAGTTACCTAGTCTTAAAATAGAAAAACGTATTGGAGAATGTGTTTAATCGTCGGAAAGCTTAAAAGACGTCAACATTTTTTGACGTTTGCTATGACAGCGACATTGTCGTCTGGTTGACGCGACACTCATTCTGATACAACATACCCTAATTCGTTTCCGATTGTGTTTCATGGCAGATGCTCGCTGAATATTTGATCTGGACTTACCTGAAAATAAAGAACATTCGTTAAAACTAAGTAATTTGCTACGTATTACCTTAATATTAAAATTATAATGAAAATATTACTTATTATAACTTTATCACCTGCTAAAGAAGAACAGGTGCTTAGACAGGTGTTTATTTTACTTAAAATGTGTTATTAGGCTTATTAGATATTTCAAACTACGATTCTTATGAAATTCCAAAGAGCCGAGTGGGATTCGACGCCACGATTCTCCCTGAAACGGAGATGCGTTATCCAACTTCGCTATTGGCTCATAGCAACCCAGCTAACTTCAATAATAACTGTGTTCTTATATGAACTAAGTTTTATGATGGCAGAGAGGTAAAATCATGTCAAAATGCTTTGCTTTACATGATTTAATTTTGTTTATATTAGGTTAGTACCTAATTTAAACTATTATTAAACATATCTTTGCCCGGGCTTTTGTATTAATAATTATTATCATGCTGTGTTTTCCCAGATTCAAGGAAATTAAATATGTATTGTGTACATATCACATACCTAAATATAAAGTCAGAACTTGCCTTTTTCGTTTATTTTATTTTACACCACTTTTTAAAGGCATTTAAAAGTTAAGTTAGTGATGGACGGAGTGCGTACGTTGTGAGGCAATGCAAATGTTATAGACACAACAGTAGCTGCAGCAACAGTAACTGCTCGACTCCAAGTGGGAGAATGTGAATTTTTCTCAATAAAACTAGTAGGTATACGTCTAGCCTAGAGGCAGATATTAACATTCCATCTAACAAGGATAATGCTTTACACAGAGTATCTCAACCTTGGAAACTAGTACATGCGATACCAAAAGCTGTACTGAAGAACGAAAAACTATCTTAAAAATGAACCTTAGGTCTATGAAGATAGGAGCTTCACTATCGCTAAGTTATACTTATCAAGATGTTTAGGAACTATCTGAAAATGGACCTTGTTGCGTAGCAGCTAAGGTAGAAAAAGCTACTTCAGCACAATGTAAGTACGCACTTAGCCAAGATTCGTCGGCGATGGTATGATTAAGCCAAGGTTAAGGTACAGGGAAGGTTAAAACCGCTACATCATTCAACAGGTGTGACTACGAGCCCCGAGGAATGCTTGGATGTATGGCAATGGAGTTTACAATGATCTTATCAATAAAGGAGCTGTTTCATAAATATATGGAGCCGAGGTCGGGTCTGTACAGTATATATAATTACGAAAAACTAAATACGAAAAACGCGCGAGTAACAACAAAAACTTAAAACTGTCAGAGCGATGCAAAATTCAATGCGTCATGTCGAACGTCCGTCAATTTCATAACTGTCATGGCGTCTCCAGAAGTGTTCACAAATTTAAAAAAAATCGACCATATAAACATTTATGTGACAACTTTATTTGACTACAAATTAAAGAATTTATTAGAAGAATTTATTATTTATTAGAAGTATTTCTTATTTTTTTCAAATTTTTCTATGTGGCGTGCATAGACCAGACCCACAATAAAAAAGGTCCTTTATGTATTCTGTAAAAATCCAATTCAGTCAAACCCGCGTTCAGTGAAGCTGCAGTTCCGTGACGATCACGTAGCGGCTACGTAGTAATTTATCAGTTGCGTAGCAGCTACGTAGCAGTTGCGTAGCAGTTGCGTAAATTTAGATTAAAATCGAAATAGCTTAACTTTAACTTTAGGGTCCTATTATAAAAATCGTCAGTGATGATGATTGATGACGCACGTTTTTTGTTTTTGTATGCAACTTTCTGATGGAACAGGCATATAACAAAGCATTGACTTGTAAGTCCTGCACGCAAGAAACGTGCCCTGCGTCCATCAACTTGAGGCATACAGACGTTAAGCCTCATGCGCCTGAATTTTCACCGGACACCACACCCTTCAAACCGAAACACAGCGTTGCTGCTTGGCGGCAGAAAAAGGCGTGGTGACTTCCCCGGACGAGCCCTCAGCAAAGAGCTCTCCTACTCTTGTAAAACTTTGACGGGTGCCTTCCTCTTGAACCAGCTATCTTCGTGCACCTGTGGCCATGATGTGAGATAACAGCGATGGCTGTGATTGCTTATCGCCCCCGTAGCGTATGCAACACTCATTTACATAAAAACTATTATTTCGAGCGTCTTATCTACCATCGATTAACTTTTCTATTCTGCTCGGATTGTTATCACTGTGGTTATTATATTGCTTCAAAAGGCTTTATTTATTTAAAATATAAACAACAAGAGTTGAAAATGTACACGCGGATACGAATCAGGCTATACGCTGCTCGCTTTTATATCCTTGTCATAAGCTTCATTTTTGTTTGGTTTTGAGTAGCTTGATTTGTATCAGTATGTACCACAATGTATTGTGTAGTCAGCGACAGTAGATAACAATTTTAGGTAATTATACTAAAATATGTGTTTCTTAAACCAGCTCACTTCGGACTAAAGTTTTGAACTTTATTTAAAGGTCGTAACTAATTACTAAATTGCCATTTATTGGTGAAATTCTACCAACATGGCTGTAGTCATTATAAATTAAGCTTCTTACCTCTGTTTTGATAATAAATGTAATATAATATACAATAAAAAAACAGTGAAAAACGTGAACATGCAATTATTTTGAAAAATATTATAATTTTTAATTGCACGTAAATTACCACAACATTTACAGAATCGAGATAAATACAAAATATAAAACATACAAAATCTATAATTTTATACCTTCCATGCCCAAAAATAGAATCAGTTCAATGCAGTCACGGAAATCTAACTTGCACATGCGTCTTAACTAGTTAGTTTCCCGATGTACCACAGTCAAAGTCGCCTGTATCATCAAACGCCCCGGTCGAAACGAACCCACATTCCTTCACACACATCACTACTTAACTTCAAAACGGGAGCGCTCCTATCTCCCCACTTTGGAACATACTTCAAAATTCATAAAAGAAAGTCAGTGTTCCAACTTAATGCTACCTAATCTGTGACTCAGATATGATGCTGGCGCCATCTATATCTCACAGATAACTGGTATAAATCAACTTGTGCTTTCACATGGATGTGTGCGGCATGCCGAGGGCTTACGTCTTAAATGATATACCCCGTTTACACTCGACTCATGTCCTTGGAAATATGCAGAGACATGAGCAAAGCAATTCAATGCGATGAGGCAATGCGAGAATGTAAACAGGCCACTTCCATGTCCACTCGCGTTGCCGCTCGCGTTGCCCGTGTTGCGTGAACACACATTTCCGGCGACGCTGCCGCAGACATATGGACGGCAACATTTCAGTCCACGCGAATAGCAGCGCTAAAGTTATAGCCGTCCTCGTCGTTTCCGTTTATTTGAAAGAGACAACATTTTCAGTGCTGTCAAATAAAGTAAATTTAGGATAATTCATGTGCAAATACAACATGTTTCGAAGTCATCGCGTGAATTTGTGCTGCCTAATTTAATGTAAGTTTATCCGCAACTGAATAGAAAAATACAAAAGATGTTATCATTTATTTTTGATTGAATTAAAAACCCCGATTTTTATTGCAAATAAAAGTAAATATAGGTGGACATTTTACACAGCACCATCTAGCCACAGACAAATAAAAAAATGGCAAAAACCAATTATATTTAGATGTAAGTGACGAAAAAAAGGCGTTAGAAACCCAGTGGCTGTTTTTCAAGGGCACCGAAAATGCAATAAATGTCGTACGACTAACAAACACAACGGCGCGCCGCGTATGTTATCGTGTGTAAGCCCGCACTCCGGACTTGATACAGTCCTACACGAGATAAAACAAATTAATCAGTATTTTGTGGACTGCTAATGGATTCTTAATGCGGCCATTGCGTCCTCATGTTTTTAGTTGGCGATAACAATGTTTTAATGTTATCCTTTGAGATCTGTCGACGTCTTAAATAAGTGTTTTTGGGTATTTTTATCATTTTGTTTATATTGTGTTGGTAAATAAGATAATGGGGTATCAGATAATCGTAAAAAAAATTGGATAAAAGGATAATCCTGTAAAAATAGTTGTAAGTTGAAATTAATATTTTTGATGAATAATTTGCTGGTGCTTATTTATTTTGGGCTTCCAGTGAGTAATACACATTTATTACAGAGCTCCCAAAGCTCCAGAGCTGGAGCTTTGGGTGGATACCAGTGAAGATATCTATTTTATTCTATTTATATTTACATTTAAATTAATTAATTATTTTATAAATAGAGGTATACCTCTATTTAAAAAATAATTAATGAATTACTACTATTAATTAATTTAAATGTAAATATAAATAGAATAAAATAGATATCTTCAAAAAATAAATGTTGTTATTTGCGAGCGAAATCAGGTATGACGACTGCGGCTTTGCTTTGACGAAGGGTGACATAAAAATTAATAATCAATTTGTCAAATGAACAGAAAATGCTTTACATCTTCGATCCTCAAGCACGGTAGACATTCCGTCGGATCTCTAGTACCAAGTACCGAATCAAAATTGTCGAATCAAAAGAGCATGTCTAAGAGGGTGAGGCAGAGGTAAGTCCGAATATAAAATTTGGCACTTAAACAATGTGTCTGGTTACCGATGTCGAAGACTTTATCGACACATCACTATCCCTATATTTTTTTCTCTCGTAAAATAGGGATAGTAATTTGTCGATAATTTCACCCCCCCCCCCCCCCCCCCCAAAGTCTCCGACACTGGTAACCAGACACATTGTATTTTGCAGTAGCTACTATTCCATACGTGACAGGTTGCAAACCCATCGCCGCTTACATTATACTACTATTACCACAGCGCAGCGTCAAAAACCTAATAACAAGATTGTGGCAGAACGCGATAGGGTTTCATTAAAATTTGATCGAACGATAGGCGGCCAATCGATAGCTACGTTATCATTGACCCCCTCCCCTCGGCCCCCCCAGGTGTACGTACCTTGTACCGATGGACCAAAAGTTTTTCTTCTTAGCATGTCACTGAACACACATGAACTTTTAGTTCAATTCTACTAAAAAGTATAGATATGTGGTTGTGAGTACGAAAAATTGTTAAATAAACTTTTTACTAGGATAACTTGTTTGGATCAAAATGATATTTTCTCTGAACTGTGTGCAATAAACAAGCGAGAGGTAAGAGAGAGAGGTCATAGTTCATTATTCATATGAGTTCTTGTTATGCTATTAAGTAAGCAAACAAGCTTCCGGCCTACCCACCTGATGAAAAGCGGTTACCGTAGCCTTGTTTACACCTTGTTACAACCTTGTTTACCAAAACTCTGTAATTATATGTAACGCGCGTGTGATGCGTTGCATATAATTACAGATTTTTGAAAATAAGCCATTAAAATTGAAATTTGTTTTGCCACCAGTACACTGCATTTGGGCGATGCGATGGTAAGATGGTGCCTCTGATAATCAGCCGATCAAATTACCATCGGCACAGGCACGGTTACTACCTACCCACTACCAGCCGTGGGCCAACCGCGAAATCGTAACACACACGGAGACGCATGCGCCTCAACTTTTTCGGTTCTACGACATGCCGGCTTCCTCACGATGTTTAACCTTCACCGTTTGAGAGTACTGGCATTGTGCACATATATTTTGAACGGAAAAACTCATTGGTGTACGACCGGTTTCGAACGCACGACCTTAGGATCGGACACTACCACTAGACCACCAGTGGTTGCATCCTCGCTAAAATGTCTCAAATGTGTCAAGTGCTCGAAAGGAACCCCTTGAGGCGCACTTAAAATCCTTTCACCACACTGTTTCGAAAGAAACAAGTGACACGACAAGAGAGAGAGACATAAATTGTACTTAAAACCAGAAAAAAAATACTACTTTTTGATGTTAACTGGCAACCATCACCTCGCAAGTCACGGTCGTCTCATGTCGGTTTCGCGGTAAGGCTGGGCGGGAAGATAATATTATGGTAAATGGTCTGATTGAAACTGATGCTGTGTTAAATGGCGATGGAAATGAACTGTGGTAGCCACAGAAGATTGTGGCAATGCCATTAAGATGTCACCATAGATCTATGCTATCTATGGTAATAATAACCTACAAAAACTGTTTTTCAGAAATAACTCATTGATGGATTAATTTACTTTATGCATTTAACTTTATTATTCAGATTATTTTTATTTATTATTATAATTGATCGAGTGAGCGAAGCGAACAAAGATCTTAGTTTCAACTTGCGATTTGGCATTTTATGTATGTATGTATGTATGTATGTATGTATGTATGTATGTATGTATGTATGTTTGTCTGGCGATAACTTTAGAACCGTTGATCTGATCTGCATGAAATTTGATGTGTCGATAGCTTGTACTTGAGAAATTTACTGGTAAGTATATAAGTAAAATCGGATGAAGGGTTTTTGAAATATGGGGTTTTTTAAGAGGGTAAAAATAAAAAAAGTTACATAAAAAAAATCAAGTTACATGTCATATGAAAGGGCTTTGTTTGGACATTCCAAAACAATTTTTACTTTTTTTATGGGACCCTCGGTTTTCGAGATAAAATTTAAAAAGTTAAATTAAGATAACCAGCGATCCAAGAGCTCGCATCTCTAAGAGTTTCGTTGACATCAAGGTTTTTCTACTGGTCGGCCAGTTCCTTTGATTTTTCTTATTTTTTTTTCTTGAAATAAATTAAGGAGGTACTCAGTTCTCATAAAATGGTGACGACGACCAGGTCTGATGATGGAGCCAAGGTCTGTTCAACGGAACTCTTCAATAAATAGGCCAATAGAGTTGAAACTTGGTAACCATACCAACTTAGTAGGCGGTAGTCAGAAAAAAGTCCAAAGATAATGTTTGGACTTGCCTCTGACTACTACCTACTCAAAGTTTTGATGCGTTCGTCGGGTCGCATCACGAGATCTCAGTTCGGGGCGAACTACTAGTTATTTTTAATAACACAAAAGAGTGCCAATCTCTTTAGCCTCTAATCAAAATAATGAAAGCTTTTTTTAAACAACTAGCGGATGGAGCAGATAGCCCACCTGATGTTAAGTGGTAACCATCTTCTATAACAAAGCATTGCCTCGTAAGTCACGCACGATAGGAACTAGGAGCATGCCCTACGATGCACTGCCCTGCGTTCATCAACTTGATGCATACAGATGTTAGGCCTTATGTGCCTGTAATTACACCGGCCACCACACTCTTCAAACTGAAACACAGCAACGCTGCTTGGCGGCAGAAAAAGGCGTAGTGGTAGTACTTCCCCGGACGAGCCCTTCACAAAGAGCTCTACTACACTTAGCTAGCACTATTCGAAAGATTATAGGTAAATTTTTAAGAAGACCAACCAATAGCTACTTCACTCATTTTGACTCAAGTCATTGTAATCATTTGTCATGGTGACTGACTCACTAGTGACTCCAAAAAGGGTTTCGTTTTCCGTCATTTTGGTAAGCAACATAGCTATTTTATTATAATTATTTTACTAGTGTTATTTTGTGTAATGTGTAATTTAACCAACATTACTTGGGGTCTTAGCACTTTTGGAAAGAAAGTGTGTGTTATGTGAAATCCTGATTTTAACGAAAATATTTCTTAAGTTTTAAAGAAAACCGCCACCCTTTTCTTTAAAACAAATCACGGCCGTACTTGACTATATTTTTAAAATCTATATCACTTTACACTGGCAAGATTGTCTGTCGAATGACAGACAGATGCCATAAACGGAAGAATGAAAGTGTATTACGGGAATTCGTTTTCTGACATTTTGGGAAGCAACATAGCTTTTTCATTTTAATTGTTTATCTTGTGTTATTTTGAGTTGTGTTGTGTAATTTCGGTGGTATTTTAACCAACATTAGGTGCTTGAGGTCTTAGCACAAAGTGTAAGCATTAGGAATGAAAGTGTATCGTGTGATATCCTGAAAGTGTATCGTGTGATTTGACTGAAAATGTTTCGAATGTTTTGAGATTTTCTTCAAAACATTCGAAACATTTTCTTCAAAACAAATGACGGCCGACTTGACTATGTCTTGACTAAAAAGTATTCATTCAATACAAATCACTTGACACTGGCAAGATTGTCTGTCGAATGACGGATAGGAGCCATAAATGAAGAGAAGGAAGAAGAAGTGTATTATGTGATATCCTGATTTGACCGAAAATGTTTCAAATGTTTTGAAGAAAACCGCCACCATAATGACTTCAATACAAATGACGGCTGACTTGACTATGGACTGACTTGACTTAAAATTATTCAACACAAATCACTTGCCACTGGCAAGATTGTCTGTCTGACGTACAGGTGCCATAAACGGAGCGAAGAAGGCTCCAAAAAGTGAGTGGGTCGCTAAGGGACCCACTAGACCTCCAAGACAAGTAACTACAAGCCGTCATAACTGCGGTACGGGCGTATTGCATTGTAAGCCTAATTGGATAGAGATGGGTATCGCTGTTGCCGATAAAATGGAATAGATAACATTCTGTAGTGACTTATTAAGGCCGTTCCCAGAATAATATTAGATCGGACGATACGCGCGTGTGGGTAGCGTTGGCAGAACACGCTTTTATCACCACTTTTACAAGACTTTCGTTAAAAGAACAACAGAATCTAGCCCCTTTATTAATTTGACTACACTCGTTAAAAAAAATCTGTAGTGAAATCCGTATATCTATTTTAAAATCCCAAATCATAAGAAACACTACTAAGGGAAGATTTTATCAAAGCAGAAAGAAAATATAATTTGCATGGTGTGATATGAATTCGTGGTCACTAGTACCTGGCTAAGCATTTTTTGCACCGACGATTTACTAGCAGGCACGTCAGCGTCTGGGGAACACTCACGTATGTTCTTTTACCAGATGCTGTGAGAGCATTTAGATGGGAGTGCCATATTTACTTCTGAGCCTTAATCATGATCAGGTTTTGATAAAACTGTAGTCTTCCACATTCCACATCCATTGGAATGACCAAGACAAAACTGAGCGATGACGCGAATAAATAATACATACATGTAAGCATAACGCGTTAAAATACGTAGTACAGTGTATCTACTACGATTTATTAGTACTATACGATTGAAAATGCTATATGAAGCGCACAGAGTGAGATGGACACCAAAACCGAAGCCTATGGTTCTAACCGAAGTACCGCACGTCCTAGGTACCGTAACTTTCTTGTTCCAGCTTCCTCTGCCAACCCTCCTACAACCCTATCAGCGATCTGAACAACGGATCGCGTTGTGTAGTTTTTGCGAAATTGGACCCGATCAAGCTTTATTCACTCCAGGTTCGCTGAAATATTGCCAGTATCAACAGAATCAATCTGGCAACTGGCAAAACTGAAGAATGCAGAGCCCACGCGAACCCGTAGCACGAGTTTTTGAAATGTCAACTCGCAAACCTGTCTCGAGCGTAGTTTTTCTTCCCTCATCTGCCTCCCAGTCTGTCATTTCGCACAACATTCCATTAAAGTCAGTCTAGCTAGTCCAAGCTCTTTTAAGTTCTGTAATAAGTACCTGTAATTTTTATTAGTTATAAGTTTTGAGAAGCGCACAAGCTTGATTTACGTTCATACTTTCGATTTTTACTTTCTAGGAATAAATTTCCACTGGAAATTGTAAAAAAATTAACATTTCGTTTATTTGTACATATTTATGTACAAATAAAGATATTTTAAAATTGAAATTGAGTCTAGCTAGTCCAGGCAACTGTCAATTATTATTATTATTATTTCAGCCTGCATCGTCCCACTGCAGGGCAAAGGCCTCCCTCCTTCCTATAACTGTCAATTGTTTGAAGAAAATGGGGACGCTTTTCTTATAAAAAATAATCACATATGCGGTCGTTGAATTCGTTTTAAATATATCTTTTTAAAGGTTTTCAAACAACTCAGATCAGTGATGATAGAGTTTTTTGTGGAATAGTTCTTCAGGGGAAATACTACCGTAGGTGCCTATTTCTGCCGCCAAACAGTGACGCAGCGTCTAGCAAGCAGTGGCGTATGACTCACGTGTTTTAGGTTTTTTTAGAACATGTTTTTGGGGTCATTAGGTTTTTTGAAGGGCAAAGTGGACAATTGAAAGACAGATATAAAATAGAAAAACAACGATAGTAATCTCGTCTGTATTAGATGGTTCGAGCTGATAATCTTATAATAGAATAAATTAGCCAAGCGGGTGTCGGATCCTGGACTTCCGAAGTCAATACTTAGTTATTTAGTTAATAATTATTTTATGCCTGTAATGTTATACCGTAATTCTTTTAACATTTTATTTCCGTATTTATATGTATACTTTGTCAAATCCATAATTATTTTTTAAATTTCTATGCCTTCTTGTGTTCGTTATATTGATATACAAGGTGTTCCTATAATTGTGTTTAAAAACTTCAGGGGGCTAAAGTACCCATCAATATGAATAACTTTTTCTAAGGAACCAACACTGTGAATGCAAAAAAAAACAGCTATTTCGTTCATTTTAGCCAGGTAGGTATTGAACTTTTGTATGAAACAGCTGTTTTTTTTTCGCGTTCACAGTGTTGGTTCCTAAGAAAAAGTTATTCATATTGATGGGGACTTTAGCCCCCGGAAAAAAAAAACTTTGATCATTTTAACTTTCATAACGATGTCTTTTTACATTTATATACAATTTGATTCAAATGTTATTTTCTCGTTTAGTAAATTTACCAGACGTGATACTAAAGTAACGATAGATGTACCAGACGTTAACACAAAATAATTTTGATATTATGTTACTAAATGCTGGTCTCACAGCTCAGTTGATACTAGCTACCTTGATAGTAGTATTATAATACCTACATTGTAACAAGGATCATACAAAAGAACGGTAGGAACCAAGCCGTAAGTTTGTTGCCTGTTCTTCTAGGCTTAGTCGCGTGGAACTGGCACCTAGAGTCACCTAGCTTTAAGACGTTTCAAAGTGATCCTTGTGATTTTTTTGAATAAATACCTTTTGACTTTGACTTACCTAGAGTAGTAGAGCTCTTTGTGAAGGGCTCGTCCGGGGAAGTACTACCACCACGCCTTTTTCTGCCGCCAAGCAGCAACGCTGTGTTTCGGTTCGAAGAGTGTGGTTGCCGGTGTAATTACAGGTACATGGGGCTTAACATCCCTATGCCTCAAGTTGATGGACGCAGGGCAGTGCATCGTAGGGCACGTTCCTATCGTACGTGAATTACGAGGCAATGCTTTGTTATAGGTGATGGTTACCGCTTAACATCAGGTGGGCCATAAGCTTGTTCCATCAGCTAGTTATATAAAAAAAAACTAAACCATGTGTAAGCAATAAATGTATTGAGTATTGAGCAGTCTTCTGCTCTTTAGGACTTGGGTTTGAACCATGCCAAGCGCAAAAAATTTAATATCAGACAGATAATTATTCTGTGGCTGTTATTAAAACCTGCTTCAAAGCTTGATAAATGCGTTAAACTCACTCCTACAATAAAAACTTCAAAAACAATTCATGTTCTAAATGTAATTATGATACGTATTTAATTAATTGCATGAGATACTAGGATTAATACGAAATAGTGGTGTCGTGACTACAAAACGAGATAATATCTTTGCAAAAAGGTGTAGGTTGCTAATTAAAGAATTATGAGATCCAACCGTAAGATACTTAGATGTCAATCGATGTATAAAAAAACCAGCCAAGTGCGAGTCGGACTCGCGCTTCGTTCCGTACATTATCTATAAAAACGGCAAAAAAATCACGTTTGTTGTATGGAAGCCCCCTTAAATATTTTTTTTGTATTTGTTTTTATAGCGGCAACAGAAATACATCATCTGTGAAAATTTCAACTGTCTAACTATCACGGTTCATGAGATACAGCCTGGTGATAGGCGGACAGATAGACGGACGAACAGCGGAGTCTTAGTAATAGGTAAGTAAAAGGTCACGTTTTACCCTTTGGGCACGGAACCCTAAAAAACAACATAGCTCGCAGAATTAGTAGAACAAGTTAAAGTAGCCATGTAGCTCGTGGAACCGATAACCGCTTCGAAATTTTTTCGAAGAAAACCACCACCATTTTCTTCAAAACAAATGACGGCTGACTTGACTATGGACTGACTTGACTAAAAACTATTTTATCTACGACACTTGACACTGGCAAAATTGACTGTCGAATGAAAAGAATGGTAAGAAAATAAAGAAGAAGTGTAGTTTCTTGTGCGGTATGTTGAGTGAGATAACTTATTATATGCTAGACAAGTTTTAGCACAATGTGTGACCAGTTGGAATGAAAGTGTAATATGTATTAATATCCTAATTTTGAGTTCCATCATGAATGATTAGAAATGTTGCAATATAAAATGTTGTTTACACTGATGAGGGCAAATTCCAGATACTAATTATAGGTACATGTATAAAACAATCAATATATATATTACTGCCTACTTTGAGTATTTATTCCTGTTTTGTAAACATTTTGCTTAAAATTTTGCAGATTGCATTTGCAACTCATTTGGACGGTTTCTGAAAGCTCGATCAAAACTAATCGGAAGTCAAGCCACTCGCCATTTCAGCTATTATCACCATCGAATTAGATAGAAATAGCAAGTGACTTGACATCCGATTAGTTTTGATCGGGCTTTCAGAAACCGGCCGTTAGTCTTGTCTACGTGCGGTTTTACCTTAAAGCGATGATAAAACTTTAATCTAAATACGTAATTCCACTGAATAAATAATATTAATACGTAATGCACAGTATTTTTCCAACATACGCACAGAAGTACTATTCTGTCAACAACACTCGCCCAAGTGACCGCAGAATTCGCCGAGATTTTTCAATTTGGGATTCTGCAATATATTCACCCATCACTAGCGCCATCTGCTTCTCGCCGGCGGTTCTTGGACCAGGCACGCGGACTGAACACTATGGCGACGACGGATGGAGGAGGCACACAAAGATGGGTGCCCGCAGAAAACTTTATATTCACTATAAAATTAATTTTAATAAGTATAAGCAATCACATTTCGTAAATGCACTAAAATTTAGAAAAATAAAGCTATTTTGGAATGGCTTATTATTATTATTAATATATTCACCCACCTGCTTTAGTGTTCTGGCGAGTCGAAATGCCAACATGAGGGAGTCGAAGCTCGTGCTCGAAGTGAGCGCGCACTAGGTCTTCTTGTCGTGTCACTCACGACACAGTTCACAGTTCTTGCAAAACAGTGTGGTGAAAGGATTTTAAGTGCGCCTCAAAGAGGGTATTTTCGAGCACTTAACACTTGCCTAAGAACTTTTTAGGTTCTAAGACATGCCGTTTTCCTCACGATGATTTCCTTCACCGTTTGAGAATACTGGCACTGTGCACATACATTTTTGAACATAAAAACTCATTGGTGCACGACCGGTTTTGAACCCACGACCTTAGGATCGAAGGCTACCACTAGACCACCAGTGCTCTCCACTAGGCGACTCTCCCCGTGAATATTTTGTTGAGAGAATCGACGTGCTCTGTCATATGACGCAAATTACATTTCAAAGTAATCAGACCACAGTAACGTCATTTTGCTCGGGATTTGAGGAAAAACATATTTTACAGAGACTTGCCCCAATACTCAATACATTTATTGCTTACACTTGGTTTAGTTTAGGTACATACATAGTTGTTGGGTGTTAGTAAGTATCACATGGACCCTGCATAGGGTATAGTAATATGGAGGCAGGCCGAGGTTTTAAATTGCCTAATGTATACCTATGCTTATATTCCTAATGACACCGCCATTCGACATCTATTAAAACCCTGTCCATCCTAAGGTTGTCTGGAAGAGATCTCTGATAGCGATAAAATCACATATTGTCCTTAGCACATATTGTGTAGAAGTTATGTCGTTTTATGTAATAATATTTCCTTGTGGTATGCATACAATAAAGACTTTCGTATCTATCTAATATTTAGGGGGTTTTACAGATATCCACATGACATGAGCCTCCCATAATCATTTCCAGAAAGAACTATTCTTAGCCCTCTATCCGGCTTTCCGCGATCCTCTCAATGTCGTCGGTCCATCGGGTAGAAAGGCGGGCTTATTCCACTCGCTTCGTTTTCCTGTTCGTGGTCGCCATTCAAGAACTTTTATTACTCAGCGGTTGTCAGTTCTTCGAGATATATGACCTGCCTTAGTACCTTTTTTTATACAACTATGGAACAAGCAGATATAGAGGTAGTTCACCTAATGCTAAGTGGTCCAAAACCATCACCTATAACAAAGCATTGCCTTGTAAGTCACGCACGATAGTCGTACCGTACGATGCACTGCCACCCACAGCGTCCATCAACCTGAGACATACAGATGTTAAGCCTCATGTGCCTGTAATTACACCGGCAACCACACTCTTCAAACCTAAACACAGCAACGCTCTTTAGCGGCAGAAAAAGGCGTGGTGGTAGTACTTCCCCGGACGAGCCCTTCACAAAGAGCACTACTACTCTAATCGGGCTTTCAAAAAGCGGCCATAAATGAGCTAGGTTGGTATTGAGCTAGCCATGTTTACGTTACTTCATTAAATTTTATCATCTACCGCAAGTAACGTGATTCATTGACCACTAGAAAAAGTGATCACGCTTTATTGATAAAACAAAGGAATAATGCAAAAACCGCATCGATATTGCGAACGAAACAAAGAAAAAAGCGGGAAGCGATGGCGTAAGGAACAAACATTTAAGTCTTCTACGAAAAAATTTGTTTGGATGTATGTATAATATTTTATTGTAATATTGAGAGCTTGCGTATTATTAGTACTAGTTATTGCCAAACTTAATATTATAGGCGTTTTCCCGTTAATGAGTTTTGTTCATGATTTCTGACCAGTACCCCAAGTATGAGTTTTGCTTACCATATTTGGTTTTTCGTTTTACGTTTTTGTTCCGTGTTCATTGCGGGTTTTGTATGAAGACGCGTTAGGGATACCGATATGGAACTTTACAAAACCCGCAATGAGCACGGAGCAAAAACGTAAAACGAAAAACCAAATATGGTAAGCAAAACTCATACTTGGAGTACAGTCCAGAAGATTTTTTTTTTTTCAAAATTGTAACCCTTCCAGGTAACTATAATTTGTATTCGGCCTCCCGCGACACAGGCTTGTCCGAGGGCTGGGATCAATGGTAAATACGCGATGTATAAACGCTTATGTAAGATTATTTGGTATTTATTGGATTATTTATGCCATCTTTATCAAATTTGGACTCATCCGTCCACAAGATATTTCTTAGAAAATCTGGGTCTTCTACGTCAGCATTTAGCATAAATCTGCAAAAGTCCAATCTTCTCGCGGGGTCTCCTTCTTCAATAACGTGTACCGGCGTGTAATGGTATGGGTATAGGCCAGCAGTATGCACTGTAAACCACACTCTCCATTGCGAAAGTCCCAGATCACGGGCAACAATATTAGTGGAAGTAGTCGGATCCGCTCGAAAGCGTTGCACTATCTCATTGTCCTGTTCTTCGTCGTCAATTCGTGGTCTACCCATGTCTGTATTACGTCTCAAAACAGAGCCAGATTCTCGAAGTCTTCGATAAACTCTGTCAAAAACGGCCACATCCGGCACTCGACGACCGGGGTAGCGAGTTACGTATTCGTTGCGAGCTTGCGCAGATACACAATCGCAGAATCCGTAACAAATAAGCATATCAGCATATTCCTCAGGTGTGTAGGACGTCATCTTCAACACTTCCGTATCACAGGTACAAATCAGAGTCCGGTTAACAAGTATAGTAGTCACAAATCAGAAGAAATAGTCCAGAATCACAGCCAAGTCGAGAAAAAGAGCAAAACGATATCACATCTACTATGTACGAAGCACAAAAGCAGACTGACAACCAAAACAATACCCCCTGTTGTATTCCCAGCCCTAACCGGTCTCTACACATTTTTTCTTTCATTCATACCTACATAAATCGTCACTTGTCTCGCTCTCACGGTGTGTCTGAACTTGAAGGACAATAGGCGCGGGACCGTTAGAACTGCTACCTGGAGCGTCCCAACTACTTTTTTTCCACGAAATGTAATACAAACCCTAGATTGTTATACCTCGTTAGATAGCTGATGAAACGTAGATATTTTTAAAAACATCTGCCGAAGAATTGCCATAATATTTTTTTTAGATATCCCTTAGAGAAAAATAAACTTTCTAATTTTTTTTTTATTTCTTAACTTTCACTTGTCTACTACGGTCTATTCAATTAACTTATGCACTATTTTAATGATTGACGTCCTAAAGCATCTAATTACACATGTAAAAATGCAATAATAATAATAATAAGATACACAAAACAACCAAAAATAAATTTAATTGCCTAAAAATCGGCAATTTTCAATAAAAAAATTAAAAGTCGAATATCTCGAAAAGGGTTTAGTTTAGGGTAGGGTGTTTCATAGTGAAATATGTCAGGAATGATGGGTACTCCACGCCCTTAACGGATCTAGCACGACTTTTCCTGTAACCCTGTATACACTGTACACAGAGCCAACCCAGGCTCCATACATTGATGGAGCAACTCCTTTAATTAAAGCTAATTTAATACATCTTGGTTAGCCTATTTTACGAATACACAAATGCGACATACGATTTCTGTAGCGCAATCACACCCAAACCACTGAATCGATTGGGGAGATACTTGGATCATATCATTAAGTACACAAATACAAATTCATTTATTTACCAAATAATCTTACATAAGCGTTTATACATCGCGTATTTACCATTGATCCCAGCCCTCGGACAAGCCTGTGTCGCGGGAGGCCGAATACAAATTATAGTTACCTGGAAGGGTTACAATTTTGAAAAAAAAAAAATCTTCTGGACTGTACTCCAAGTATGAGTTTTGCTTACCATATTTGGTTTTTCGTTTTACGTTTTTGTTCCGTGTTCATTGCGGGTTTTGTATGAAGACGCGTTAGGGATACCGATATGGAACTTTACAAAACCCGCAATGAGCACGGAGCAAAAACGTAAAACGAAAAACCAAATATGGTAAGCAAAACTCATACTTGGAGTACAGTCCAGAAGATTTTTTTTTTTTCAAAATTGTAACCCTTCCAGGTAACTATAATTTGTATTCGGCCTCCCGCGACACAGGCTTGTCCGAGGGCTGGGATCAATGGTAAATACGCGATGTATAAACGCTTATGTAAGATTATTTGGTAAATAAATGAATTTGTATTTGTGTACTTAATGATATGATCCAAGTATCTCCCCAATCGATTCAGTGGTTTGGGTGTGATTGCGCTACAGAAATCGTATGTCGCATTTGTGTATTCGTAAAATAGGCTAACCAAGATGTATTAAATTAGCTTTAATTAAAGGAGTTGCTCCATCAATGTATGGAGCCTGGGTTGGCTCTGTGTACAGTGTATACAGGGTTACAGGAAAAGTCGTGCTAGATCCGTTAAGGGCGTGGAGTACCCATCATTCCTGACATATTTCACTATGAAACACCCTACCCTAAACTAAACCCTTTTCGAGATATTCGACTTTTAATTTTTTTATTGAAAATTGCCGATTTTTAGGCAATTAAATTTATTTTTGGTTGTTTTGTGTATCTTATTATTATTATTATTGCATTTTTACATGTGTAATTAGATGCTTTAGGACGTCAATCATTAAAATAGTGCATAAGTTAATTGAATAGACCGTAGTAGACAAGTGAAAGTTAAGAAATAAAAAAAAAATTAGAAAGTTTATTTTTCTCTAAGGGATATCTAAAAAAAATATTATGGCAATTCTTCGGCAGATGTTTTTAAAAATATCTACGTTTCATCAGCTATCTAACGAGGTATAACAATCTAGGGTTTGTATTACATTTCGTGGAA
Source organism: Chloroclysta siterata (assembly GCA_932294275.1). Lineage (NCBI taxonomy): Eukaryota > Metazoa > Arthropoda > Insecta > Lepidoptera > Geometridae > Chloroclysta > Chloroclysta siterata. Next base: position 2,026,202 of record OW028600.1, read on the forward strand.
AAAAAGTAGTTGGGACGCTCCAGGTAGCAGTTCTAACGGTCCCGCGCCTATTGTCCTTCAAGTTCAGACACACCGTGAGAGCGAGACAAGTGACGATTTATGTAGGTATGAATGAAAGAAAAAATGTGTAGAGACCGGTTAGGGCTGGGAATACAACAGGGGGTATTGTTTTGGTTGTCAGTCTGCTTTTGTGCTTCGTACATAGTAGATGTGATATCGTTTTGCTCTTTTTCTCGACTTGGCTGTGATTCTGGACTATTTCTTCTGATTTGTGACTACTATACTTGTTAACCGGACTCTGATTTGTACCTGTGATACGGAAGTGTTGAAGATGACGTCCTACACACCTGAGGAATATGCTGATATGCTTATTTGTTACGGATACTGCGATTGTGTATCTGCGCAAGCTCGCAACGAATACGTAACTCGCTACCCCGGTCGTCGAGTGCCGGATGTGGCCGTTTTTGACAGAGTTTATCGAAGACTTCGAGAATCTGGCTCTGTTTTGAGACGTAATACAGACATGGGTAGACCACGAATTGACGACGAAGAACAGGACAATGAGATAGTGCAACGCTTTCGAGCGGATCCGACTACTTCCACTAATATTGTTGCCCGTGATCTGGGACTTTCGCAATGGAGAGTGTGGTTTACAGTGCATACTGCTGGCCTATACCCATACCATTACACGCCGGTACACGTTATTGAAGAAGGAGACCCCGCGAGAAGATTGGACTTTTGCAGATTTATGCTAAATGCTGACGTAGAAGACCCAGATTTTCTAAGAAATATCTTGTGGACGGATGAGTCCAAATTTGATAAAGATGGCATAACTAACTATCACAACGCCCATTACTGGGCCCCAAAAGCACTAAGGAATCCCAATAAGAAAAGAGTGAAGGGGTCCCAACGAAGATTCAGCGTGAATGTGTGGATGGGCATTATCTCCAATCATTTGATTGGACCTTACTTTCTACCGGATAATTTAAATGGGGAAAGCTACGAAAATTTCCTGAGAGCAGACTTGAGTGATTTGCTGGATGATCTGCCACTCAACCTGATCAGGGACATGTGGTTCCAACACGATGGCTGCCCTGCCCATTTCAGGAGAAGTGTCAGAGACTGGCTGGACACAAATTATCCAAACAAATGGATAGGACGAGGTGGGCCGTTGCCATGGCCAGCAAGAAGTCCGGACCTAACCCCCATGGATTTTCATGTGTGGGGGTGCATGAAAAGTCTTGTGTACAGCGAGCCGAATCCAGTTTCGTCTGTGGAAGACCTAAGAGAAAGGATTGTGGATGCAGCAAATAAAATGAGGACCACGTTGACCACTGGAGTAGTGAAGACTGGTCTCCGTAGAAGGATGCGACAATGTATCAGAAATAGAGGCGGCCATGTTGAACATGAACTGTAGAATAAGAAAAAGTTGTGTGAAAACCTTTAATAAATGACATTTCATGCTTACCTATTGTTTTACTTTTACTTTTTAGGGCTAAGTATAAATTTTCTTCTCCACTGTCGCCTATAAAACTAATTTTTTTTCAATGCAATTGAATAAAACCCTAGATTATTATACCTCGTTAGATAGCTGATGAAACGTAGATATTTTTAAAAACATCTGCCGAAGAATTGCCATAATATTTTTTTTAGATATCCCTTAGAGAAAAATAAACTTTCTAATTTTTTTTTTATTTCTTAACTTTCACTTGTCTACTACGGTCTATTCAATTAACTTATGCACTATTTTAATGATTGACGTCCTAAAGCATCTAATTACACATGTAAAAATGCAATAATAATAATAATAAGATACACAAAACAACCAAAAATAAATTTAATTGCCTAAAAATCGGCAATTTTCAATAAAAAAATTAAAAGTCGAATATCTCGAAAAGGGTTTAGTTTAGGGTAGGGTGTTTCATAGTGAAATATGTCAGGAATGATGGGTACTCCACGCCCTTAACGGATCTAGCACGACTTTTCCTGTAACCCTGTATAAATATCGCTTAGCAATATACGTGGTGTACATAGACCAAAGCCAGAATGAAATATGTGTCCTTTTAGCTAGGTTTGAACAAGATTTTATTTTAATAAAAATATAAATTTTAATAATCAAACACAGTATTATATCTAAAGTATTTTTTTCTTTAGCCTGTGTCCAATTCTCCCTAACCTGAGCTTTCTCCCACCATCTACTTTTAAAGGTTTTTTTATATCAAACAAAGATTTAAAAGTATAAGCTGTTAACTTACACCATACACTGGAAACACCTACGGCCGATTGCATCCTTTGTTAGAAGAAAAATGGCAACACTATCGGGGAGATAGCGGACCGACGCAGATCCGTACCCAATGGAATTGTGGTTTTAAAACGAAACTAAATCCTCTTGATACTCAATACTTTTATTGTTCATTTTTTACTGATGGAACAAGCCGATGGCCCACATGTTAAGTGGTAACCATCACCTAAAAAAAGCATTGCCGCGTAAGTCACGCACGATAGGAACATGCCCTACGACGCACTGCCCTGCGATCATCAACTTGAGGCATACAGATGTTGAGCTTTTATGTCGTGGTGGCACATGTGCCTGTAATTTCACCGGCCACCACACTCTTCAAACCGAAACACAGCAACGCTGCTTGGCGGCAGGAAAATGGTTTTATTGCATTTATTGCTTAAACGTGGTTGGGTTTAGGGTATAAGGTGTAAGTAGTAAAGGTGTAGTTAATCATTGTAGAGCACCTATTAATATGTGGATGGGTGCTCTACGACGAATAGCACAAATGCACAATTGCGGTGTAGTAGCTTCTAGTGTTGGGGTATTCCTGATTTCCTGCATAATTTTTTTTGAGTCTGAAATCTTCAGATATGATAGAAAACGTCACATTTACTGAAAAAGTTACAGAAAAAGAGTTGGAATCCTACTAATATTATAAAAGCGAAAGTTTGGAAGTATGGATGTTTGTTTCTCTTTCACGTAAAAACCACTGAATGGATGTTAATGAAACTTTACAAAACTATAGCTTATACATCAGAATAACACATAGGCTACAATTTATATAGATATTATGTGACTGATCCTGCACAAACGAAGTCGCGCAGCTTGTATGTCATAATATGTAATATTTGGAAGCGACTTTGATTATCCACAGCCAAGTCACCTCTGGTGTTGCAAACGTCCATAGGCTACGGTAACCGCTTCCCTTCAGGTGGGCTGTATGCTTGTTTGCTTACTTGGTAGTATAAAAAAAAAAAGTCTCCTTATATTTTTTATGTAAGATTTTTTGTTCCGTTATGCTTTTTTAATCTTTTATACATATATTTACGATTTCAGCACCGACAACCTCATATTCCTTAGTCACAGTCCAGGCGCAAGGGCCCTGGGTGGGCCACGATTTGTCACCTGGGCCGTGCCACTGTTATTAATCTGTGGCCATGTCCTTTGTGTTGCGATAGCCATCGGTACAACAATGGCTCCTACTGTTCGTGGCTTAAAGAGCTTCACACATTCATCAGATGCTGGGGATGTGGAGAGATGGAGTTACATGCGATTACGGCGAAGTGATGCCACGGGTATCTGGATTCTAGGATACCTTAACTATACATATTATATCGAAGACCATTTATTTACAAAGAAAATTATAATGAATGCATGTATTTATAAAAAGTACAAAATACATATGAAAGAATTTTGACAGCCTTCACAGCTCAGTTGGTAGTAGCTCTGCCTTTTGCGCCATTAGGCCGTGGGTTCAATCCCCACCGAGAACACAAATTTGTGTGATTACCATATAGATGTTTGTTCTCTGTCTGGGTGTTATATAATATTATAAGTATGTATTTACAAAAAAAAGTATTTGAGTATTATATCAGCTATCTGGTTATTACAAGCTCTGGCTTAGTTTGGGGCTAGATAGTCTGTGTGGAAAGTCAACTAATATTTATTTATTTTAATTTAGCTATCTTTAGACCGTTGAAAATGATCTAGAGATAGCTCAACTGATCCAAATCAGTGCCAATCGGCAGCGTCCCCAAGACACTAGCTGCATTGCCGCGCTGAATGGCAATGCAGATGCGCTGAGCCGGATACTATAATTTATATACCTAGCTATATGGTATCTTAGTCTATAGTGTAGTTACGTAGTAGTAGTATTTATTCTGTGGAAATTAGAGAAATTTAATAACGATAAAACAAATATTACCAATATTTTTATTTATATGAAAAAAGAAGGAATCCCAAAATCTGCCTTATATAATTTAAAACTTTTCAGGGTCAAACTGTGATCAAAAGAAACTTTCAACAACACATACAAATATAACGAAATAAACTAGAAAACATTAACAAAAATAATTGGTAATTCTCCGATTCAATTCATCGCCCAGAACCGTTTAGTGTATCAAATTGTGAACAATACCCTATTTGTAACACGAAAACCACACAGCACGAATAAAGGTATTGACACTCATTACTGGCCCAGAATACAAGCTCGAAAAAGCTCTCGAATGAAAACATCGATGTGTTTGATCCATATCGATAATGTAATGTGACCGTCGCTCGCGCCGGTAGTCGCATCTTTTTATTTTTATATCTCCCTCGCACCCTATTGTTGGGTTATTGTAAAGCAGTGGGTCTCTTTTTATTGTCGATCGATAATATTGTTTTGGGTTTTATTCGATTAGGATCGAGTTGTGCTACAATAACTGTCGTCTGTATCAAATCGTTGCCTTTTGTTGTTATGCCTTTTAAAAATGCATCTACAGATTTTATTGAAGTGACACGTTTTGTTTTTCATTCGATTATTTTGATTCGAGCCTAGTGACTGGGCCAAGTGTCTCGGATTTCGAACCCAATTAGTCAAAGTCAAATTCAAAAGGTATTTATTCAATAAAATCACAAGGATCACTTTGAAACGTCTTAAAGCTAGGTGACTCTAGGTGCCAGTTCCACGCGACCAAAGCCTAGAAGAACAGGCAACAAACTTACGGCTTGGTTCCTACCGTTCTTTTGTATGATCCTTGTTACAATGTAATATAATACAATATTGAAGCTCCAGCGTGGTGCCAATCGTATTTAGTGAGGCGTAGGCAAAACTGAAAAAAAGTAAACATAATCAAATTTATAAGACAGCACACTGTACGCTTCAAACTAATAATACCTAATGCACACAAACAATCTATTAAAGTAGAGAAAAATTAAAATAAAACACACAACATTGGTTTGTATAGACGTGATTCATTAGTTTTTTAGGGTCCGCAAAATGACTAGCCCGCGTGTGGTTAGCAGTGGACTGATTTGAAACAAGTTATCAAGTGCAGTTGCAACTAACTTACTGTACTGGCATATTTTAAATGGCATGTATTGTTTGGACGTAACTCTAACGACCCCCCTTAGACATCCTCAAAGATTTTTAAGTTAGTACTTGGTACTAAGAGATCTCAGGGGATATCTAGCGTGCCTGGGGATCAAAGTCGTGAAGCTGTTTAAGTCTTTTCAGTTTAGAATATCTAGGAAGGCCGGGCAGCCAGTTATGATGACTCAGGCTGTATTAATGTTATTCTCAGAAACTTTGTTGTTGACGATTATTTATATCTATAACTTATCTTCAAAAATGTTGAAATTTGCGAGCAAGAAGTTGTTAAACGGTTGGTCACCTTATCTATGAGGAGGAAAGTTCTATCTTCACAAAAGGTTTGTCTTAACCAGGTCTAGTACCAAGTTATGTAGGTATGTAAAACACGGTCTCCACTGAAGAACATACCTACATTTACCCTATCGAGTTCTACGATAGTTACCACATCTTCAGATAAAAAGCCCCAAACTCTTTTGATAAGGTGCTCTTAATTCTGATAGCCTGATAGAGGTGGCGCCGAGGGTTTTAACGGAGGTATGAGAACAATCGTACGGTTATCAATCGGATATCGAGGCGCCAGTCATATCTGCTTATCGAGAAGGCTTTTAGGCTACGTGTGGGTTCAGGTTTGGAGCCAGCGTGAACCGGCATCAGCTAAAATAATATTCAAAACTTGGAATTGGCACTTAGAGTCACCTAGCTTTAAGACGTTTCAAAGTGATCCTTGTGATTTTATTTAATAAATACCTATTGACTTTGACTTGAAATAGAATATATATTAACCAGAATTTTTGCAATACAAAGAAAATTACATTATATTCATTCATTCAAAAGCTTACTGTAAAATATCTAATAGAAGTCAAAAAAGCTTGAAACTGAACTATGCTCCAACTCATTACAAAAACTAAAAAATTAAGTACCTTAATTGTAAAAAGGATCATACAAAAAAACGGATCCAAGGAAATAAGAAGAACCACATCCTAGGCTTAGGCCTCCCATAGACCTAGATATTGTTAGATCTTTGTTTTTGACCTATCTATCGTGAAGCAGGCATCATGTCTCTGAGTTTTTTTTTATACATCTAGCTGATGGAACAAGCAGATGGCCCACCTGATGTTAAGTGGTAACCATCACCTATAACAAAGCATTGCCTCGTAAGTCACGCACGATAGGAACGTGCCTTACGATGCACTGCCCTGCGTCCATCAACTTGAGGCAAACAGATGTTAAGCCTCATGTGCCTGTAATTACACCGGCAACCACACTCTTCAAACCGAAACACAGCGTTGCTGCTTGGCGGCAGAAAAAGGCGTGGTGGTAGTACTTCCCCGGACGAGCCCTTCACAAAGAGCTCTACTACTCTTTAGCTGGATATGAAAAGTCTCGTTTCAATATCGATTAGTCGCAGATAAAACTTTTTTCATGCTACATTTTTGGCACAAATAAAATGTTTGTCCATACGTTTCGGCTTATACGTTTTGGCAACGTTCTCTTCGATACAGATACAGTTTATAGTGGGGCCTCAAAACCGTACTTTATTACTAGGCCTATCTAGTATTTACATATTTTTACAATGGAGATAAAACTGATAAGTTTACGTCGTTAGAAATAGAGGTAAGTATCATTCGGTTCATGGGGTAGACATTAAAATCATTCCAAGTTGTCATATTTTGGCAAAGATTTTCCTTTAACAAAGCATTGCATCTGAAATCGCGCTCGATAGGAATGTGCCATACGATGCACTGTCCTGCGTCCATCAACTTGAGGCATAAGCCCCATGTGCCTTTAATTTCACCGGCAACCACACTCTTCAAACAACGCTGCTTGGAGGCAGAAAAAGTTATATGTTACTGTTTAACTAGTGATAGCATCTGTTCTATGAGTATCTGATAAAAGCAGTCAAGCATATTTTGATTCCTAATAAATTTGCTAAAATAAGCTATAGCCGTTGCGCGTTGACCCAAAGACGGAGTTAAAAAAACCGGACAAGTGCGATTGGGACACGTGTCGTGATAGTTCCGTAGACACTGGTAATTCTGTTACACACATAACATAGAATCTTAATTGTGCATGAAGATTCCGTGCACAATTAATCATTAAATTGTACGTAACGCTTAGTTAAATAAATAAATATAAGGGCACGTTCCTACCGAGCAATGCTTTGTTATAGGTGATGGTTCCCACTTAGCATCAGGTGGGCTATTTACTTATTCCATCAGCGAGTTGTATAAAAAAGTAGGTGAAGACTGTTCATAGGTACCTACAATTCATCAGTTGCTGCGTTGTCGCGTACTGGTGTCACGGAAGACCAGCGATATAGTAGCGTATGCTGCTATAGCATTTATGCTGAGGGACGGCCAATTTGTGTCACTTACTTACTTTTAATGTCTATTCTTGTTTTTTTTATAAACTGTGTATGTGTGGCATGAAGAAATGATTTTGTATTGTATTGTATTATTTATTTATTTAGTAAATTTATTGTATCTCAGGAATCGAATGCATTGAGATTTAGAAGCTTGATTTATTTCGCAGCACTGATGAAGCTCTAGATTTTAGTTTTAGCATAAAATTTTAACTCTGTGTTGGTATTTGAAGGCTATTTCAGAAAAAAGGTCCTGACAGACTAACAGACGAATGAAAAACAAAGTCCGGCTTCCGTTCTTTACTATTGCGGAACCCTAGTAAAATCAGCATCTATCTTTAGCTAAATTCTTTAGATTTCCGGTCAAATTTAGGCAAAACTTTAAATATCAAGTTTAAAGTAATGTGATCCGATAACAATCAGCACCTCGCTAACACAGACTTCTTGTATGTAATCTAAATAATTGAATAAATTTCCCTTTTTTTAATGTAAACTTTATTCATGTTACAATATTTCGGAGTATTTTACAAAAAATATGCTTTGATTTTACAACTTCGACGCCAATTGATGACTATCAGTAAAGTCTATGTATAAATTATTCTAATAAGTTAACTTTAATATATACAAACACAGTATTTATTGATTATTTAACCTTATATTAGGCTCAAATTTGAAATTAGCTGTTGGTTACTGTAAAGCGAAACTGTGTACAGTCACGGTTGGCATACACCTTTTTTGTATCAAAGATAGAGTGATAACCACCGTGTCATGACACTAGGCACAAATCTTAGGACGTGATCTGTGTAAAATAGATAGAAGTAACTACCCAACACTAGGTGGACCACCTGTATGTCAGGTAACTTTTTCTCATAAAATAGATATTGTTCTCATGGACTAACTATGGAACTAAAATAAATAAATATATAAATAAATTAATAAATATTAGTGGCCTTTCCACACAGCACTATCTAGCCCCAAACTAAGCCAGAGCTTGTAATATGGGGACCAGATAGCTGATATAATACATAAATACTTTTTTTTGTAAATACATACTTATAATATTATCCTAGTAACAAACATCTACCAGACAGAGAACAAACATCTATGTTCATCACACAAATGTTTGTTTTCGGTGGGGATCGATCCCACGGCCTACAGCGCAGAAGGCAAGACCAACTGAGCTGTGAAGGCTGTCCAATAGTAAACTATTAGTTAAACATCTGACCTCAATAAACCAAGTACGAATAAAAATAAATAAAAAGATCCAAGAAATAGATAACGTTTTACCAGAATTTCTGATTTAGATTGATAAGATTATAATACCATGCTTAAACTTCTTCATGGAAAGATAGATGCTCCAGACCTACATGACGAGCTATTACGGCTTTACGTCCCGGATAATTACTGCCGCAGCAGGAGACACAAGTTGTTCTCGGAGCCTTATTGCCGAACGGTTGCGCGCGCCCAGTCTCCCATACCGCGAACCCTTAACGCACTTAACGCCCTCCTGGACAAAAGCCCTGCCTGTGATGTGTTTGCGAATGGGTGGAATGATATTATGGCGGATTGCCTGGGTTTCTGTGAAATGAATATGACATAGTTTTTTATTTTATAAATATGATTGTTTTTTGACATTGTATTCTTTTTGTTTTTGTTTTATTTGATATGTGTAATGAATGTATGACAGTTAATTTTTTCGTTTTTAGTACTATTTAGACATTGTTTTTATTATTTCCTCTATTGTTATATTTTAAATTCCTACTGTTTCTCGTTTTGACATTGTATTTATTCCTGTTTTTGATTATTCCTGTTGTTTGTATATCTGTATTCTTATCTTTGTTGCTATTTTTAATTGGTGTAATTGGCTGATGCCGTTCTAGTTAAATAAATAAATAAAATAAATAATAAATAAGAAGACACTTTCTTTTTTTACCTAGATTTTGAGCCTTTGCCTGATTTTTTGGTATCGTTCGGTAAAAAAATAACTACAATGTATTTAATGTATGTATGTAACAATGTATTGTTACGAGCTCGGGGTTCGTATGGATAGAAAATGCACAATAATAATCCAAGAGATGACTTATTTATTTACACTAACACTTTACATAACTAAAACACTTAATACACTTAATTATCACTTAACAAAAGTTCTCTTCCTGTATCCACTTCCTCCAACTCACTTCTTCCTCGAGTCATCTTCACTAACTGACTTCTTCCCTGAGCCATTTCCACTTACTGACTCTCTTCTCGAGTCCTCTCCACAAAACGAACTGACTCTCTTCTCGAGCCATCTCACCGAACTGACTGCCTGTCGCTCTCTCCGACTGGCTTTATATACGACGCAGCTAACCCGAGAATGTTCTGGATCATACTAGACCATACTTGCATCTCTTTCCACAGTAATAGCTCTCGTTCATTTCCTTCGATTGATTCTAGAACAGTAGTCTAGAATATTCGAAAGTCTGCTATCTTTTTCTAGTAGTGCTATCTCTGTCACTCCTATGCAAATATGGCTCTATAGTGAAATGTCCTTCAAAGGTCCATAAGGGGTCCTGAAAACGCCTGAAAACGGGTTTTCAGGATATTGCATGGATCGATGGGTAATAGCTTGAAACGGACTGAAAACATGTTTCAGGCGCCTGAAAACCACGGCAACTTGGTCGAAATTGTAATCAACCGGGAGGTGACAGAGCCTCTTCTGGCAACGGCTGAAAACATATTTCAGCCTTCTGAAAACACCTGTACGTCAGGATATATAACGAAACAAGTTGCTAGGCGTCCAGCGCAACAGTATTTAAAATTTACGCATCTTCTATGTTATAGGTATTACTATCTGAAAAATATAAAGATTAAACAGAAAATAAGTTGAATGAAGTGGAAAGTGGTTGGGATGGCACAACAGGTTTTCTTCTTCCACTCTCCTCTATCATTCCTCATCTCGGTGCTCACTCCTTTCTTACTCATGTCTCCTTCACACAGTCCATCCAGCTTTTCTTTGGTCTGCCTCACCTAAAACAATCCACAATCCTCTTCCAAAGGCTCCTCTAACATCCAAAGGTTGTCTGGAAGTGATAGCTTTTAAGCGATAAGACCGCCCATTGTACATTTGTTTTTCTATAATTATTATAATTTGTCCTATTTTGTTAGTTTGTAAGGTATTTTCATGGATTCATTAATTCCATCCACATCCATACCTAATACTCTATTTTTTTCTGATGATTCTGATGTTAAGTGATAACCACCACCTATAACAGACCAATGCCTCGTCAGTCGCGCACTATAGAAACGTGCCCTACGACCATCAATTTGAGGTATACTTCATTGTACTGTGTGCCTGTAATTTCACCGTCAACCACACTTCAAACCGAAACACAGCAACGCTGTTTAGCGGTAGAAAAAGCATGGTGGTAGTACTTCGCCGGACGAGCCGAAAGAGTTCTCTTTAACAGCTTGCCATTTACAGCGTATACCCAAAATCCGCCTAATAGTCGAACCTATTTCAAAGAAAGAAAGATACATTAAATTCACATTTGCGTCAGCCATCAATTGCAGAGGACGCTTAAACGAAATATATTGGCCATAAAAATGTTAATACTGTAATGCAACTGCACATTTCTTATGTGTGTAATTTGCCATGTTGCTAACTAAAAATATGTGTGGGCCGGGACATGCCATGGGCGGCAGCGGGGCGGAATCAACTACAGAAACAGCTTCACGACTTTTATCCCCAGGCACGGTAGGATCCCTTCAGATCTCTTAACGCCAAGAACCAACTGAAGTTTATTTGAGGATGTCTAAGGGGTATAGTCAGAACGAAAACTTGCTGGGACTATATTAGGATATTTTAATTCTCTCTCTCTTGTCGTGTCACTAGTTTCTTTCGAAACAGTGGGGCAAAAGGATTTTAAGTACGCCTCAAAGGCTCTTTTCGAGCACTTGACACATTTTATAGAACTTTTTAGGATTTATGACATGCCGGTTTCCGTACGATGGTTTCCTTCACCGTTTGAGAGTACTGGCATTGTGCACCTACATTTTTGAACAGAAAAACTCATTGGTGCACGACCGGTTTCGAACCTTAGGATCGGAAGGCGGCTACCACTAGACCACCAGTGCTCTACGATATTTTGACTGAAACTTTGTTATAATGCTTTAAAATTTACTCTCATCATCTTCATTTTTTTTTCACGGTCGTCTGCAACTTTTAAAGTAGCTGTAATGAATCAAAGCTGTTTAGAATTAAAAATGTACAACAACAGAAATCGCTGCCTCCTATAACTTAAAACTCATGTCCAGTGAGTGCAGTATTCTCGAAAATGGCCGTTAAGGAAATGGGACATGTAAATGAAGCTATTGGTTGTACACGAACGACGCGATCGCGATACGATTTTAAAATATCGCGCCAACTTTTCTACGACCCTAAACATATTGCGCACGGTTTATAAATAAGCTAACTGCGTAGAATGCAAAGTCAGCCAAGCGCGAGTTGCTCTTGTACATTATCTTTAATCATCATAATATATCTACGAATTGTATAAATTACCTTAATCGTGAATAAAAAATTGCACGCCTTGTTTTGAGGCAAAATATAATAAAACCTGAATTTAATTATTCTACTTATATTTTGCAAATATTTCAGTTATTTTGACATGCGTGACTTGTAAAAAAATTAACCACTAATATCTTTTCATTTCTTCTTTCCATTTATGGCACCCGTCCATCATTCCACAGACAATCTTGCCAGTGTCAAGTGATTTTTATTGAATACTCTTTAGTCAAATCAGTCCATAGTCAAGTCTGTCGTCATTTGTTTTGAAGAAAATGGTAGCGGTTTTCTTCATAACATTCGAAACATTTTCAGACAAAACTTACACTTTGTGCTAAGACCTCAAGTAATGTTGGTCAAAATACCACCGAAATTACACAACACAACTCAAACAAATACTAGAAAAACAATAATAATTAAAATGAAAAAGCTATGTTGCTTCCCAAAATGTCAGAAAGCGAATCCCCACTGATAGCTAAAAATATTAATACATTTGCTGTCATCTCTTCTTGACATGAAAGTGACATAACGAATATTTGAAAGAGCCTAAACAAAATGAAAGTGATAAAAGTAGACGACATAAAGTTTGAATCACACTTGTTTTTTTTAAATGACAACAAAAAACAAAAGTAAATAGCTTTTTGGTTAATTTAACAGTAAGTACAGGAAAATATACAATATCAGATAAATAAATAGGTAGTGTCGAGTTGACTGCACATTGTGTGTACACACGGATGAATAAACTAGCGAACAAAACTTTGCGTTGTCAAAACGCTTTTATCGAAACTAAACTTAAATGATATGAATTTTTGTTAAGGCAACTATAGACTGTTTGTTAATAAATTTATCAAATCCAGTTTTGACTTCCAATGACATAATTTTGTACTTAAGTCATGTCCAACTGTGAAACAGGCGGCGCGCGCAAATTAAACTTTACCTAAAAAGGGCACGACAATACAGTCCAAAACTTGAGAAAACGGCCAAGTGAAAATCGAACTCGCGCATGAAGGGCATCTATAAAAATGGCAAAAAAATCATGTCTGTTGTATGGGAGCTCCCCTTAATATTTTTATTTTAATTTAATTATTTATATTGAATATATAACTAAATATTTTGTGAATATTTCTACCTGTTGCCGTTATCAATATCGAGCAAAAACGAGCATAAAAATCACGTTTGTTGTATTGGACCCCCTCAAATATTTATTTTATTCTGTTTTTTAGTATTTTTTGTGATAGCGGCCACAGAAATACATCATCTGCGTAAATTTCAACTGTCTACTGTAATTTTACCCTTTGGGAACGGAACCCTAAAAATATATTATACAGCATTTTATCTGTATTTTTTATGAAAAAATTGTGAAGTGTACCATATAAAGTGAAAGCGATGATTGTCACCTCTGATACTTCTGGAGCCGTTACCATCAGCTAAGCCATACGTTTGTTTGCTTTACTATTGCCTTAAGGGGCTGACACTAATCAAAGTAAGTTCAGTGATTTTATACCATTCAAATCTTGAAACGTGCGAGCGAGAGGTACATAAGCATTATTCTCCCTCCCGCGATACAGGCTTGTCCTAGTGTGGGGACCATTAGTAAGTTCAGTAACCCTTGAAAGCGTTTTTTTTTGTAAATAAATGAACTTCTTTTATGAGAGTGCGAAAGGTATGTCAGGATCGTAGCAAGTGGAAATCCGTGGTCTCTGCTTACCCCTATGGGAAACGAGTGATTTGATGTATGTATGTATGTATTCTTCGCTAAGTTCGCCAACATCTCCGAACAAGCAGCCCGTGTGTCACGCGTGCAAACTTAACAAACAATGGCGTCGCTAAGCTCGGTTTATAAATAATTGGTCTAGGTACGATAAGTTTAATTAGCGGCCGATGTAATCGCACCGTATCGTACCGTATCTCAGACGGCAAACAGGATGTGGCCGATAGCCGCGGTAAACAATTAATTCTTATTAAAGCTCGCCCAACGAGGGGCTCGTGTGTAGCTCACTTTTTTAACATATTTTTAGTTGACTTAGATTTTAGAATAACATTTTAAAAACCTTGACCTTACCTTACATTTAACCTTGTTTTGATCTTAGGGTTGCGTGTATGAATAAATAAAATGCACTTCAATATTTGTTTTGTTTATTTTTCAAAATCCACAACTCTTTAGATTATAAAATGTAACATTAAGACTATTATAACTTAAGGCCAATAACGGATTTAAATTTTTTAATTGAGATTTTAGAGGCCGTAGACTAACAGAAACGAAGAGGTCAAGCGAGTTATGGAGCAAAGGGTTTTACTTAAGATCGAAGAAAAACAATGTTTGCACTTTTTTTACGACATGACAGCTACAATAAAGAATACATAATCATTGAATCAACAGTTGAAGGAAATCGTGGAAGAGGACGTCTCAGAATAGGTTACGTTACGTGAGCCAGATAAAAAAGAAGGTCGCTGTCATCTCGATTAAGAAAGTCAAGGAGGCCGCATTGGAAAGACTCAATTGGGGGAAACTGCATCATAAATTTAAGAAGAGCGCGGATCTACCGTTGTGGGTACTATGGGCATGCCCACAACCCTAATAGACTTGAGACATCTCACACAGAAACTGAAAGCCCGATCAAAACTAATCGCATGTCAAGTCACTTGCTATCTCTATCTAATTCGATGTAATAGCTGGAACGGCGAGAGACTTGACATCCGATTAGTTTTGATCGAGCTTTCCGAAACCGGCCGTAACTTGCTAAGTTTGGGGTTAGCTTTGGTGAGAAATGTCCACCAATGTTGTATTTATTTAATAACTAGCGACCCGCCCCGGCTTCGCACGGTTATTGTGGGTTATCCCTAAGAGATTATGCTTGTATTATGCATATAAACCTTCCTCTTGAATCACTCTTTCTATAAAAAAAAACCGCATCAAAATCTGTTGCGTAGTTTTAAAGATTTAAGCATACATAGGAATATAGGTACGAGGTACTATAGAGGTATATGTGTTGAATTTTTTTTGAATATACGCACATATACTAGTATTCTCATAACTGTGCGAATGTTTAAAAAAATTTCACAACAACCTACATAACTTTGGCCAAATGTTTTTCGTAGGACTCTGCATCATTTGCATTTATATAACGTGTAAGTCCTCCTCAATAACCTCCACAATAATCCGCTTACTATTCAAATATTGTATTCTTTGACTCTGAAGTGGAAACTATTGGTTTGGCCATACTATTGAATCAAACTTAGTACAAACTATTTATATCGCTGTTGATTACCCAATGAATACAAAAATAAAATAAATAAATTAAATATTTAAATCATACTTAATCAGCAGGCTGATCACGAATGAATTTTAACAATTGTCGCGTTATTGTATCCTAGCGATAATCGACCTTATTCTGTTGTAGTTAGGGATACGATACGTTTACGTTACTAACGTCAAATCCGTCCGTGATTAGCTCACAGGCAGTTTATCTCGAAAGCAGATTATTATCTTGCCAGTTGATCGTTATCTTGTAAACTTGGCTCGATGTGTATCCGAGATAAAATAGTTTTGTAAACGGATAAGCTTTTATGGTGATTCGGGTCCAATGGGATTCACAGCTAGCTATTTGTTTTTTATTACTTTATTTATAACATTCGTAAGTTATCTTCAACATTCGATCAATAGATCAATTTAAATTCTTTCTCACGTTGCTTTTCCGATAAATTCCTACAAAAATTGTCTTAGGATTGTAAAACTAAAAAAAAATGCTTATTCCGAAATCTTAGCTAAGTTTAAATTGCAGGGCATGAACCGCTTAATTTGAACGTGTAAAACGCGTAAACAATAACTTAAAACGCTGACAACCGCTAGGGAAAGACACTTTGTTTAACTAGTATTCGGTTTTTATTAGGAATAGGAATACTTTTTGGATAAAATAATATTTTTGCTGAATCTTTGCGACTTTTTTATAACGAAATTAATAAATCAGTATTTTTATTATACCACTTGCTGACGGAACAGTCAAATGGCACCCCCGATATTAAGTGAACATCACCACAAAGCATTGAGTCTTAAGTCATGCACGATGCACAGCCCTGCGTCCATCAACTTTAAGCATACAGATGTTAAGCCTCATGTGCCTGTAATTACACCGGCGACCACACTACTATTCTTATAACTTTCCTCGTGCACCTGCGACCAATCTTCCATACTTAACAATCCTCTCCATCCAAAGGTTGTCTGGAAGAGATTGCTTTCAGCGATAAGACCGCCCATTTTACTACTTTATTTATATTTTAAAGTGTTTTTTTGTTCAGTTTGGTGTACAAAAAAGTATTTTTCATTCATTCACACTCTTCAAACCGAAACACAGCAACGCTGCTTGGCGGCAGAAATATTCATGGTGGTAGTACTTTCCTGTACGAGCCACACACAAAGAGCTCTACTAACATTATTTTTAATGAAGTGAACATACTTACATTGTTATTATGCGTAACAAAATGTACCATCAGCAACAACAAATACCAAGAAACGTGTTAGATAACAAACCGCCCTAGATAAGGGTATACGGGACGATAGCGCAGGGCGGCGATAAGCCGCGGGCGATAGCCCCGCCCTGCGATGCTATCTGTGATTAAATAGCGGCCTTATCTGAACGCTCTTGGGCGGCAGGTTAATGGTAAAACAGAGACTTGATAATATTTCAAAAATATCTCAAAAAAATACATCAAACATAACACAGAGATTAACTGAAAGAAAATGCTAAAAAGCATTAAGTTCGCCTATGTACTTATTTTTTGAGCAATAAAACAACATCTTATCTAATCTTAACAAAACCTTTCAACATCAGGTGGTATTCAGTCGGATTTTAAATAATAAAATAAGTGATTTATAAGGTGTTTTTATTTATTTGATAACACCAGTGGCATATTTACACTGATTACTAATATGATGTTGTCTCAACGACTTTGACAACGTGGTCACCAAACCTGTCAAAAAAAAACAGCCCAAGACAAGGTTGCTGTTGTTCGTGTTATTTGCTTGTTGCTCCAATGTACCGGCTACCGGCCTTTCATGTTTTCCATTATATGGTAGGTAGGTACTTCCGTAAAAATGACATTTAGAAAATCCAAAACACAGTCACTCATACGCAGACACCTGTGAGGTCTCTCTTCTCTCTTGTCGTGTCACTAGTTTCTTTCGAAACAGTGTGGTGAAAGGATTTTAAGTGCGCCTCAAGAGGGTCCTTTCGAGCACTTGACACATGAGAACTTTTTAGGTTCTACGACATGCCGGTTTCCTCACGATGTTTTCCTTCACCATTTGAGAGTACTGGCATTGTGCACATAAATTTTTGAACAGAAAAACTCATTGGTGTACGACCGGTTTCGAACCCTCGACCTTAGGATCGGAAGGCGGGGCCACTACCACTAGAGCACCAGTGCTCACCTGTGAGGTAATGCAGTGCTTATAAGCAGAGGAGTTCAATATAAGGTGGACTTGTTCCATTACATTTTCTCAAAAATTTAAAAATATACCATTCCAAATATAATTCGTGGGCAACAAGGTCACCCAATAAAACCCACTAAAACTTCAACGCACCTGGTACATTAATTCTAATCTAGATAAGTCTCTGAGCCGGCACTGATCTACATAAAATATGAATACTCCGTTGTCTGTGAATCCGTCAAACAGATGAGATAACGCGAACTTAACTTTTGCTGTTCGTCCCCCCACACTTACCCCTCTAACCCCCTCTATCCCCCCCACAGCCATATATCACCCCCCTAAGAGTTATATGAGGTGGATCTGAGTGGATCTTTGTCGTGGAGATAAAATTATAATTATTTAGATTACGGTTCTGCGGATGTAAAGTTTTTACACACGATTTACAGTCTGTGTTTTTTTTACTGTCGAAATGAAAATAATAAATAAATATTGGTGGACATTCCACACAGCACTATCTAGCCCCAAACTAAGCAAAGCTTGTACTATGGAAACCAGATAGCTGGTATACTTATTTATTTAATTATTTATTTGTTAATTCACTAGCGGCCCGCCCCGGCCTCGCACGGGTATTTAATGAAGAACCGCTCTACCGATTTTGTGCAATCTTCACATAAACCATCTACTAAATAATCCGAACAAAGCCTAAACATTTGGTTTGGAGAGGTGAGCCCGTTCTTGAGTTATAAAATTACAACGAAAAGTGGCATTGATTTTTATATGTATAGGTTTATGAGTTTTATTGTAAATACAATATACTCATAACATTATACATAACATGACATAAAGTGTGTAACATAATACCCCTATAGCCCCGGAAGCAGGGTGTTCTGCAGGTCATGGCATACAACTTTGGTTATACGACGTTTGAAATTTCGAAATTTTTCATTCATTTAATGTCTCTTAAACTTTCCTCCAAAATGAAACTAACACAACATGACGCAGCCCTATTTACAGCTGTTTTTTGACCTTTAATTGTATGAAGTATTCAAACTTTGCACACGTCAAAGTATTCCCGTGCTTGGTCTGATCTCTTGGTCTTTGGCCATAGTAATATACATAATAATAATAAATATTGGTGGACATTCCACACAGCACTATCTCGCCCCAAACTAAGCCAGAGCTTGTGCTATGGGAACCAGATAGCTGATATACTACTTATATACTTTTTTTTTTGTAAATACATACTTATAATATTATATAACACCCAGACAGAGAACAAACATCTATGTTCATCATCATGACACAAATGTTTGTTCTCGGTGGGGATCGAACACACGGCCTACGGCACAGAAGGCAGAGCTGCTACCAACTGAGCTGTGAAGGCTGTCGGGGGGATAAACGGGTACCTATTATGTTACACGTTGTATAACACCCAAACAATTTTTTTTTAATATTTGAAAGATGTGAAGTGGCACATTAATTCATAGTATGTTTAAAAAATATAGGTCAATGTCATGCATTTTTTTTATTTTTACATCGTTTATCAATCGGGTTGGGATCTCTTCTTTTAAGTTTTACAACCAGTGTTAGAAGAGTCCCCTCTTTTCTGTGTGGATTTATTTGCCATAAAAATGTTATAAAATAAATAAAACATATTTAAAGAGAAGAAACCATTGCACAAGATAATATCTTAATATAAGGTCTATTTAGGGGTACCTGTGTAGCTCCTACAGCTTTGGAGAATGGTTGTTTTACACCCTGTAAAGTCAAAATCCTCTCTCTTGAAGAATCATCGTCACCCGCGGCCTACTTACCTGTAAAGACGAAATTATATTACATTAATATCATTACTATCGTAAAGTTAGGTCGTGACCTGCAATTGACCTAAAATGGCACAAGACATAAGCGGTAGCGATTTAAAAAGAGTTAAGAGCTCAAACGCAGCGGCCTGTCTTGCCGTAGTCGTATTTGTGTGAACATGTACGGCCTTACCACAAAATCAAATCAAATCAAATCAAATCATTTATTGTTCGTGAATCTGGGTTTTACAAAAAAATAAGATGGTTGGTGTCTGAAAAAATCTGTCAAACGATAAACTATGCTTAAACTATTGCCATCTCTTACCAATGCGTAATGGCAAACAGAGACAGCGCTAATTATAAGCATTATTTAAATTTAAGCATCATTTTATACAATGAGGGAGAAAGTGCAATGACCTACTCAAAATCGCTACGTATACAATGGACGCTTTTATCGCTGAAAGTGATCTCTTCCAGATTCGTTCTTGATATTTCTCTAGGTTTTTTTAACGACTCGCTGATGGAACAATCAGATGGTCCACCTGATGTTAAGTGGTTACTATCAAAAACAAAGCATTGTCCCGCAAGTCACGCAAGCGCTGCCCTGCGCACATCAGCTTGAGGCATTCAGATATTAAGCCTCATGTGCCTGTAATTTCACTGGTAACCACACCTTTCAAACTGAAACACAGCAACTCTGCTTGGCGGCAGAAATGGGCATGGTGGTAGTGCTTCTCCGGACGAGCCACACACAAAGAGCTCTACTGGGCGAGTTATGAGAGTTATGTGAACTAGCGAGTTAGTAACTCGCTAGTTCTCATAACTCGCACCGCCACCACCCACATTAGCGCATTACCACGTTTATACGAGTACGTATGTATTGTTGAAAAAATCTGCAGTATTATGCAAAGTGGCGGTCTTATCGCTGGATCTCTGCAGGTTGCACACGCGTCGTGGCATGTTCTGCTTATTGGAGTGTTCAAGGAAAAATATGCCTTTAACATAGTTTAAATAATATCTGCAAGTGTTCGTAGATCGTTAACACGAATCTTTCACGACGTTTTAAAATTATCCTTATGATACAACTGAATAAAGGCCATTTTGATTGTGATCTTGGCCTTACTTAAGTCTGTTTGTCTACGCTTCACTAAGTTCGGTTGGAACCACATTGAAGCTACATTTTATTACTAGTAGTTCGCCCCGAACTGAGATCTCGTGATGCGACCCGACGAACGCATCAAAACTTTGAGTAGGTAGTAGTCAGAGGCAAGTCCAAACATTATCTTTGAACTTTTTTCTGACTACCGCCTACTAAGTTGGTATGGTTACCAAGTTTCAACTCTATTGGCCTATTTATTGAAGAGTTCCGTTGAACAGACCTTGGCTCCATCATCAGACCTGGTCGTCGTCACCATTTTATGAGAACTGAGTACCTCCTTAATTTATTTCAAGAAAAAAAAATAAGAAAAATCAAAGGAACTGGCCGACCAGTAGAAAAACCTTGATGTCAACGAAACTCTTAGAGATGGGAGCTCTTGGATCGCTGGTTATCTTAATTTAACTTTTTAAATTTTGTCTCGAAAACCGAGGGTCCCATAAAAAAAGTAAAAATTGTTTTGGAATGTCCAAACAAAGCCCTTTCATATGACATGTAACTTGATTTTTTTATGTAACTTTTTTTATTTTTACCCTCTTAAAAAACCCCATATTTCAAAAACCCTTCATCCGATTTTACTTATATACTTACCAGTAAATTTCTCAAGTACAAGCTATCGACATATCAAATTTCATGCAGATCAGATCAACGGTTCTAAAGTTATCGCCAGACAAACATACATACATACATACATACATACATACATACATACATACATAAAATGCCAAATCGCCCAAGTTGAAACTAAGATCTTTGTTCGCTTCGCTCACTCGATCAACTAAGAAATAAGTACCACGCCTTTTTCTGCCGCCAAGTAGCGTTGCTGTGTTTCGGTTTGAAGAGTGTGGTTGCCGGTGTAATTACAGGCACATGAGGCTTAACATCTGTATGCCTCAAGTTGATGGACGCTGGGCAGTGAATCGTAGGGCACGTTCCTATCGTGCGTGGCTTTCGAGGCAATGCTTCGTTATAGGTGATGGGTACCACATAACATCAGGTAGGCCATCTGCTTGTGCCATCAGCTAGTTGTATAAAAAAATGACCATTCAATAGTAAGGTAGGTTAGTACCAAGCTATTACTTTGTTTCTTTTCCTATAGGCTTGGTCGCATTCTTCTTCTCGCTCGCACGTATGAACATTTCTGAAGTTATGAAAAATTGCAAAACACCATGACAAAGGTTCAGCCGAAAATTCATTTTGATCCAAACGAGTTTTCGTAACGAAAAGGTTGATTAATTACAAAAACTAAAGGACTTTTTTTTTAAATTTTCTTCTAATTTTTCTATGTGGCATACATATGCCACATAGAAAAATTAGAAAAAAATAGGAGATTACCATATAAGTGCAATTTCTATAATTTGTAGGCAAATAAAGTTGTCACCTAAATTTTTATCTGGTCGAACTTTTCAATTTGTGAACACTTATGGAGACGCCATGACAGTTATGTAATCGACGTTTGACATGACGCATTGAAGTTTGCATAACTTTGACAGTTTTGTTTTTATTGTCCGCCATATTTTTTGTGCATTGTGTTGCTCTCCTTGACCAAGAAAATCTTGATGGGCAAGAAAACGAAGAAAAAACAAAGCCAATAAGCAGTTAAAACAGTTACTATATTGTTAAGCGATAATTATATATGTATACCGTAAACAGATCCGACCCCGGCTCCTTATATTGATGAAACAGCTCCTTTCTGCGATATTCATAACATAATTCAATGATTTCATATCTTCAAAAATTTTAAAATGTTTAAATGTTTAAGCGAGACGGTCGTTTTGTTTGACGGTTGTCAACCACTTACGCCTACATTCGGAAGCCTCATGTCTTTAGAATATAAGTCATTGACCCGACTCCATTGATAGAAAAGATAAGAATATCATCTGTTTACTAATATCTGATTACAATAATAAATAAAAATAATATTCAACAAAATGTCGTTCTACCTACAAAAGCGCAGCGGGGTAGCCCAATCAGTGTGTATAGCAGAACACTTAGGAGAATAGGAACATTGTCCACTAAACTAAAGCGTAGGTATTAAATTAAATAAAAAAAAATATTGGTGGACATTCCACACAGCACTATCTAGCCCCAAACAAAGCCAAAGCTTGTGATATGGGAACCAGATAGCTGATATACTACTTATATACTTTTTTTTTGTAAATACATACTTGTAATATTATTTAACACCCAGACAGAGAACAAACATCTATGTTCATCGCACAAATGTTTGTTCTCGTGGTGCGTAATTGGTGGTGCGTTTTTCGTCATTATTGTCCTAACTTTACCGGTTGAGCGCCTTCCGCGCTCGCCATTGTTCGGTAGCGCTTTAAGAATCGTCAGACGATCTCCAGCATTTAGTCCATTCGTAAAAAAAAAAATTATTTGTATTTTAGGTTAAGGTTTTTATCGCGAAAAAAATTATTTTCTATTTTATTCCAATTTAAGTGAGCTGACCAAGCCGCAGAATAATAAATAATAAATATTGGTGGACTTTCCACACAGCACCCAATATAAGCAAATCTTGTAATAGGTATGTGACCAGATAGCTACTATACCTACTTATATTATTTTTTTGTAAATACATATTATCCTATATTATAAAACATACTCAACAAACAACAGAAACAAACATCTATGTTCATCACACAAATATTTGTTCTTGGTGGGAATCGAACCCACGGCCTATAGCACAGAAGGCAGAGTTACAACCAACTGAGGGTTGTCAATAAACATAGCAGAAAATATTGAAAGAGTTTGTCTTACGAGTGTACGTGTATATTTTTCTGTACGTGTTTGGTAGTAACCTTCTAAATATTAGATTGCTGCTAAATGCTACGCTTTAGTTGACGTTGAGCTTTAGTACCTACGTATTCAAACGGCTATCGGAAATATGATTATTTAATGCATAAACTATATTATTTACTATTATGTGACAGTGTAAAACAAACAGCTAATAGAATATAAATTATTGTTGAATGCACGATTTGAGATCTATAGCATTTGAATGGAATAAAATATACAAATTGTTAGTTATTCGATCAGGCGGGCGAGATCTTTTATAACAAGAAGGATGAATTGGTATTGAAAGTATAATTTTATACTCGTATGTATTATAAAAAACTGCTTCACAGTTTTGATATATTGGTGGACATTCCACACAGCACTATCTAGCCCCAAACTAAGCTAAAGCTTGTGATATGGGAACCAGATAGCTGATATACTACTTATATACTATTTTTGTAAATACATACTTATACTAGTAGTTCGCCCCGAACTGAGATCTCGTGATGCGACCCGAAGAACGCATCAAAACGTTGAGTAGGTGGTAGTCAGAGGCAAGTCCAAACATTATGTTTGGACTTTTTTCTGACTGCTGCCTACTAACTTGGTACGGTAACCAAGTTTCAACTCTATTGGCCCATTTATTGAAGAGTTCCGTTGAACAGACCTTGGCTCCATCATCAGACCTGGTCATTGTTACCATTTTATGAGAACTGAGGACTTCCTTAATTTATTTCAAGAAAAAAAAATAAGAAAAAGCAAAGTAACTGTCCGACCAGTAGAAAAACCTTGATGCCAACGAAACTCTTAGAGATGGAAGCTCTTGGATCGCTGGTTATCTTAATTTAACTTTTTTGTTGTATCTCAAAAACCGAGCGTCTCAGAAAAAAAGTAAAAATTGTTTTGGAATTTCCAAACAAAGCCCTTTCCGTCCAAAGACGTTGCCGTTCAGATCAGAACACGTAGGTAATAGGTAAGTAGAGCTTACGTAAAGACACACAGGATGAATTCAATTTAGTTACGTTTTGTATTATTAAGTTTGTTAGAAAAATTCAAAATTTTCTATTATGGCCTTTTTGTTTTTTTTATTTTTTTTTATTAATTCTGATAAGTAGCTCTACTCATGTGTTTATTTAATGTCGTCATTGTAGCGCCACGCTGTATACTTTTTTTGTAAATACATACTTAGAATATAACACCCAGACAGAGAACAAACATCTATGTTCATCACACAAACGTTTGTTCTCGGTGGGGATCGAACCCACGACCTACAGCGTAGAAGACAGAGCTTTACCAACTAAACTTTGATGGCTATCAAAATGATGATTGCACACATCGATTTAATAGTTATTATGTAGTTATGACGTATGCCTGCAGAAGGTACCTAAATATCGTTTTCCGCACAGCAGGAGATATTTTAAAATATGCTCAATACAAATAAATTCACGTTTAAAATAGTTATGGCAGACTTTGTATCAAAATTATGTTGAATTTGACTTAAGAATCGATATTGCTAACTCAAATAGGTAAAATTATCATCAAAAATATCTTAACTTGAGTTACAACATGTTTTATTTAATAGTGTATTTGTACATATTTTTGTAAAATATTTTATTCGCGTGCATATTAATCTATCGCTTAGTTTTTTTCCCATTCCCAGCTTCGCTCGGTTTTGGCTAGATGGCGCTGTTTGTAAATGTATTTTGAATGTCTCATTTAATCTTATAAATGACTAGCGGCCAGCTTCGCATGGGTGGTCATAAATTTTTTGAACATTTTAGGATAAACTTAGACCGTGGGTTCGAGCCTCGCGTCTACTTATTTCATACATTTGCACGCGCTTCTCCTTGAGTGCGTGACCCGTGGACCCGTTAACATTTTTAATTTCGTCATATCTTTTGAATGAAATGTCCGATTTGAAAAATTTAAGAAGTAATCTATAGGTATTGAAACCGTCTTAATTATGAAATTAAATTAAAAATTTATTTGGATAAGGATTAATACCAAGGCACAAATAAAGACCCTTTTCTAGCGGAGGCATTTCAATTATTTTTTTATAATAAAAGAACACTTATTGTGACATAACTATAATAGTTAGACATATGCTGTTGCGACATTTTTTGTAGATGATAACGTGTTCTACAAAATCGTACTACATTATTTTGTTCTATCTTCAATAGTTTTCGCAGCGCACGCGATGTAAGGTCTTTGTTTTCCACCTTGGGTTACATTATTGAAGTTTTAGTAAGGATCCCTGATTTTTTTGAAAATATAATATAGCCTATGTTACTCAGGGATAATGTAGCATTCTAATGGTGAAAGAATTTTTGAAATCGGACCAGTAGTTTTTGAGCCTATTCGTTACATACAAAAATACATAAATACAAAAATACAAATGTTTCCTCTTTATAATATTAGTGTAGATAAATAGTAATAAATAAATTTATATAATAGGTTAATAGTATGGAATGGCATTTTACAGTTATGTTAATAAAATTCTACTATTGTATCAATAAGCAATATGCACGTAGCCGAAAAACGCAATCAGTTTGCAAGTCGAGGCTAGCACTTATTTGAATACAACATACGTAACAAGACCAGAGGCTATCTCCCCGCGCCAAAACCGTTATCGGCGCCACTTTTCACGTTTTTCACGGTTCCCCCGACCCCACACCCGAAGGGAAGGGATGTTTTGGTGCCTACGGTACGAACACGTCACGCGGTCATTTCTGAGTATTGAGCTATTGAATTTGAGGTTATCAAATAAACAGGAGTTTTATTTAAGGGCACCTGTCACAGTACTCCACTCTCGCACATTTAAAAAATATTAATTATGATAGTAATAAAATTACTGAGCTTATTTATGAAAAATCCCAATCAACCAAGTTTGATCCAAAGTCTGCAAAGTCGAATACTAATAAAACAAACTTTTTGGTAGGAAAACTTGTATCAAAGTTATATTATTGCTGAACTGTGTGATTGAACACAACACAACTTGGTTGATTGCGAATTTTCTTAATAAATAAGCTCAGTGATTTAAATCTTTCAAAATTGAAAAATGTGTGAGCGAGAAGTTGTTTTACGGTAAAATAAGATCTTTTTAAACAATTATGGTTCTTGGACTTCTTAAGAATTAAATAGATAGATTATATAGAGAAATCAAACTTAATCAAATTCTCGGACCTTTTTAACAGCACTGTACTAAAATAGTCATCATGATATTTCCGAAACGATTAAAAAAAAATTGCAAGCTGCTATTAAACAGTGAAAAAAATAAAAAGTAGGCGTGGTGCGATTAAGTGATACAGAGTTTAATTAAGTAGGCGATATGCAACCTATTGTGTGAAAATTTGTAAAAGTCTGCTAAGCGCTATAGTAGGCATCTCGCTACTAAATAAAATCTACACTAATATTATAAAGAGGTAAACTTTGTATTTTTATATTTTTGTATTTTTGTATTTTTGTATTTTTGTATGTAACGAATAGGCTCAAAAACTACTGGTCCGATTTCAAAAATTCTTTCACCATTAGAATGCTACATTATCCCTGAGTAACATAGGCTATATTATATTTTCAAAAAAATCAGGGATCCTTACTAAAACTTCAATAATGTAACCCAAGGTGGAAAACAAAAAACCTTACATCGCGTGCGCTGCGAAAACTATTGAAGATAGAACAAAATAATGTACTACGATTTTGTAGAACACGTTATCATCTACAAAAAATGTCGCGACAGCATATGTCTAACTATTATAGTTATGTCACAATAAGTGTTCTTTTATTATAAAAAATTAATTGAAATGCCTCCGCTAGAAAAGGGTCTTTATTTGTACCTTGGTATTAATCCTTATCCAAATAAATCATTTCATAATTAAGACGGTTTCAATACCTATAGATTACTTCTTAAATTTTTCAAATCGGACATTCCATTCAAAAGATATGACGAAATTAAAAATGTTAACGGGTGCAGGGTCGTGCGAATGTATGAAATAAGTAGACGCGAGGCTCGAACGCGAGGTATAAGTTTATCCTAAAATGTTCAAAAAATTTATGACCACCCATGCAAAGCTGGGACAGGCCGCTAGTATATTATAAGATAGTATTTGGGGCTAGATAGTGCTGTGTGGAGTAATTTTTATTTTGAATTTGTTACAATTAACCACACAAACAAAGACACGGGCGTTTGACAAAAAAAGTTAACTAATTTATTTTTAAATTTTTTACAATTAACCACGCAAACTAAGTCACGGGCGACACTAGTTTGAAAAAAAAATACTAAAACTGGAGCAAACGAAATATTTTTATCTTATAATTTAAATACAAATTGTTCTAGTGTTGACTAAAGTAATAATGATTACAATTAACTTCATTATCTTGTAACTTATCGTACCTACGACTACAATACGCTGCAAAGCCTCAAGGCCTCTTAAGGCCACGAATTCTTACAAAACGGTGACCGACGTGTTAGTGGTGACCCCGACATGAACATCGAACAAGATCTCATATTAAGCAGATAAATCAGAAGATAGATACTTAAAGCAAACGTAATGTTTGTATCAAACCTCAGTTGGTAGTAGCTCTGCCTTCTGCGCCGTAGGCCGTGGGTTCGATCCCACGATCGATATAACAAGAAGAAGGCAGAACTGTGGAATGAACATCGAACAATATCTCATACAGAAGATAGATAAAGCAAACGTAGTGTTTGGACGTATCTCTGACTACCCTTTATATGGCCTCAAAGAATCTGGAGTTCTTACTTGGTATTAAGAGATTTGAGGGGATATCTACCGTGCCTGGGGATCAAAGTCGTGAAGCTGTTTCAGTTTTTTTTTAATGATCAGTATCTACGATTACCAAAATACCAAGACCCTCCTTTCTCCAATTGTATTTTCAACGGTTTCGATGTTTTTAGGGTTCCGTACCCATAAATATTGGTGAACTTTCCACACAACACTTATCTAGCCCCAAGCTCTTTGGCTTAGCTTGGGGCTAGATAAGTGTAATATGGGAACCAGATAGCTGATATAATACATAACATACTTTTTTTTTGTAAATACATACTTATAATTAATAATAAAACCCAGACTGAGAACAAATATTTATGTTCATCTCACAAATGTTTGTTCTCGGTGGGAATCGAACCCACGGCCTACGGCACAGATGGCAAAGCTACTAACAACTGAGCTGTAAAAAATAATGTAAGTTATTGTTACGTCCGCTATATTCTAACGGTCACCGCTCTTCTAGAAGCACGCAGCAAGGTTCCAATCGACAGGTGATTCATACATAGGTGTAGTATCGTTTATTTTGTTATCAGTTGGCTGGCGCAGGTTCGATTCCGTGCCAGGCTCATTAGCCGATACGTATTCGTGAAATGCAGACTGATAGTCGGGTTCGCGATAAGGCTTTTAATTTGAATTTGCAATTGACGAGTTAAACTGTTTGTAGACTAATTTGGTTTTGTGTTAAGTATATTTTAAACTAGGTTCCTGGCGGCTTTTTATTTTTATTTTATTACAAATTCCTGATGGAACAAGCAGATGACCCACCTGATGTTAAGTAACCACTACCTATAACAAAGCATTGCATCTTAAGTCACGCTCGATAAGAACATGCCTAACGATGCTCTGCCCTGCGTCCATCAACTTGAAGCATACAGATGTTAAGCCTCATGTGCCTGTAATTACACCGGCAACCACACTCTTCAAACCGAAAAACAGCAACGCTGCTTGGCGGCAGAATAAGATAACGGTGAAGGAAAACATCGTAAGGATACCGGTATGTAGTAGAACCTAAAAAGTTCTAAAAAATCTGCCAAGTGCTAGAAAGGAGTCTCTTTGAGGCGCACTTAAAATCCTTTCACCACACTGTTTCGAAAGAAACCAGTGATACGACATGAAGTAAAACTTTTTTTATACTACTTGCTAATGGAACAAGCGATGGTCCACCTGATGTTAAGTAGTAACCATCACCTATAACAAAGCATTGCCTTTATTCACGCACGATAGGAAAAACATATGACAATGATTAAATAAACAAAATTTTTGAAAGCAAAATGTTAATATAGTCCACATTCTTGTTGATATTATTAAAGAGCTGTTCGATAATGCCATACCATTATCTACAACTAACTTTTGCGTAAGTAAGTAAGTGCTAAGTAGTAAGTAAAATATCCAATTGCCGCGTCTCGTATGAAGTCACACATGAAATATATTCAATCTGCGCTTCTGAGATAAGCTCCCCCCTTTCACCCCCTTCCCTGTTGCCCCCTTGCCCCCTTGCCCCTCGGGAGAGCAAAGCTAAGCCGGATAGAAGTCGTTGATGGTCACTCAGTGTTTTGTTTTTTATTTTAGGTAGAACAGTTTAAAATTTCCGGTACTGTTCCATTTTTAAAAGCTTTGGTTCATTTTTAAAAATGGAACCTTCTTCCTGTCTTGATAACATTACACTAAAAGGAAGGTCAAAACCCTATTGGGTTATCTATCAATGTCTGAATCTACCGAAAACTGCACAGTGTAGCATGACGCCACTATTCGCAACAATGAGGTGGCAACCCTGGATCGCGATAATAAAATTATTATTATTCGTACTATCAGGGCTGCCACCCGGCGATGGTATCGCGCTATCTCGCAGCGCCAAGCGACGCTCACCCCCTTCTAGGGATGGGAGACTGTCGATAGTTTGGTTATCGATAGTTTAAAGAGCAGAAATAATGTGATAAGAATTAGACGCTTAGGAAATTAATCAAATGTGTAGAAAATAGTATAGACATAATTACTAAACCACTGACTGTTAAATCACAAAATAATTATATTTTAATTCCAATTTGCAATTTAATGTCTGATAATTTTATAATAATCAATAAAACAAATTATTTAGCAGCATTAGCAGTCAGCCAATCACTTCTCGATCATATTTCTCCTTGTGATGAAGCTGTGAGTTAATGGTTGGTTTATAACAAAACCGGCCAAGTGCGAGTGGGACTCGCGCACGAAGGGTTCCGTACCATTATCTATAAAAACGGCAAAATAATCATGTCTGTTGTATGGGAGCCCCCCTTAAATATTTATTTTATTCTGTTATAGCGGAAACAGAAATACGTCATCTGTGAAAATTCCAACTGTCTAACTATCACGGTTCATGAGATACGACCTGGTGACAGACGGACAGACAGACAGACGGACAGCGGAGTTTTAGTAATAGGGTCCCGTTTTACCGTTTGGGTACGGAACTCTAAAAACTGCCTTCGGGTTTATCCCATTTATAGTTTTTATATGCTATAGATAGCTACATAGCGTTGCTTATACCAAGTCATCGTTAAGTGTAATTATATAGAAAAGTAAACTCTTAATGCATGAAATAAAAATCATTCCTACTGCAAGATCTCCGATTCTTCAATTTGTTGCCCATTGCTTATCGTCTCTTATCGACGTTCCATTCAACACTAGCAAATAAACAAGTCCTACATCGATATCTGCGCCCGTCACTAGGGGTGTAACCTGCCTTAGCCTGGATAAGAATGAATACAGTGGCTCTCGAGCGGAATGTGCTAATACATCCTTATCGTCGACGCCCGTCCGCACACACACATACACACGTGTATTTTAAACACACAACGAAGGGTGTTGATTTTTCATTGCGCGTCTGATTTTAAACTGTGGTGAGATGTGTATAGGTTTGAATTTCGATTGTCATCGGTTTGCGGTTTATTTTTGTTGGTTTATGGACGTTCATCTAAGAATGGATACACATCTTTTATTTGTGAGTTGTTTTTGATGTAAAATAAGAAATTAACTACTTTGACATACCCATTACAACCTCAAAAAGTCCACGATTTTTTTTGGGGATTATTGTTGTAAGGTTATAAGCTAAATTTGACTAAGAGGTTGTTAAAATAGAGTTTCGAAGTCAAAGTCAAAAGATATTTAAATATTATTCAAATGAATCACCAGGATGAGGCGATTTCGACGCGTGCACAACGCGTGCGCTAATGAAAAGCGTTGAAATCGCGTTGAAATCGCGTCATATGAACGCGGCCTAACTCAAAAACGTCTTAAAGCTAATCTAAGTGCCAGTTCCACGCGACCAAGCCTAGAAAAACAAACTTACGGCTTGGTTCCTACCGTTCTTTTGCATGATTCTTGTTACAAAATAATATAAAAGTGAAGCTCTGGTGTGATGCCAATCGAACTAAGTAAGGCGTAAATAAAATAGAAGTATGTAACGGTAATCAATATGTGACAGCCCCCACAGCTCAGTTGGTAGTAGCTCTGCCTTCAGCGCTGTAGGCCGTGGGTTCGATCCCCACCGAGAACGAAAAATTATGTGATGAACATAGATGTTTGTTCCCTGTCTGGGAGTTATTATATTATATAAGTTTGTATTTATAAAAGAAAGGCATAAAAGTATTATATCAGCTATCTGGTTCCCATATTACCAGCTTTGCTTAGTTTGGGGCTAGATAGTGTGTGGAATATCCACCTATATTTATTATTTTATTTCTTTATTACAAATGACCAAATGTTTAACCGTAGGTACGTATTTGGTACCTCTGACTACCCCCTTAGACATCCTCAAAGGGTCATGTCTTGGTACTTGGTACATTTTTTTTCATAAAACTTGCTGATGGAACAAGCCCTCCGACGAGGTGGGGCGACGATCTGCGAAATGTAGCTGGCAAACATTGGATGAGAAGAGCCGAAGACCGGGCTCAGTGGCACGTCCTGGGAAAGACCTACGTCCAGCAGTGGACGAACATAGGTTGTTGATGATGATGATGATGATGATGGAACAAGCAGATGGCCCACCTGATGTTAAGTGTACCCATCACCTATAACAAAGCATTGCCTCGTAAGTCACGTACGATAGTAACGTGCCCTACGATGCACTGCCCTGCGTCCAACTTGAGGCATACAGATGTTACGCCTCATGTGCCTGTAAAACCACCTCTTCAAACCGAAACACAGCGTTGCTGCTTGGCGGCTGAACTAGGCGTGGAGGTAGTACCTACTTCCCCGGACGAGCACTTCACAAAGAGCTCTACTACTCTTAAACTTGGTAATAAAAGGTCTGAGGCGATATCTACCGTGCCTGGTTCAAAGTCGTGAAGCTATTTCAGTTTAATTTATTATTATAGTTACTATTATTACTTACAGGGTGGCACTGGCTGTGATGTGTCATAATCAAATAAAACAAGTAAAAGTAATACATTGACGTTTTACATATCGTTATCACAAGAAAACACTCTTGAATCCATTAAATGACATGCAGGTAGGTCTTGCGGAAGGCTGTGTTACAAGGTTGTTGTCGTTTCCTACCGATAAGCTGCCCTTGTCGGCTTGTATTGACTTTTTTGACGGAATGTATATAAAATGTATAGTAATATCTTAGTGTTCCCGCACACGGGCCCCCGGCCACAACCACAAAACGCCGCCACTGGCATATTCCTGTAGTTATATTTTTTTTTTTATTTTACTTTGGGGGACATTCCATACAGCACTATCTCGCCCCAAAGTAAGCCAAAGCTTGTGATATGGTAACCAGATAGCTGATATACTACTTATATACTTTTTTTTGCAAATATATACTTATTATAACACCCAGACAGAGAACAAACATCTGTGTTCAGCACACAAATATTTGTTAGGGGATCGTACTACCAACTGAGCTGTGAAGGCTGTGGGATTTAATGATGATGTATTTCTGTTGCCACTAAAAAACAGAATAAAATAAATATTTAAGGGGGCTCCCATACAACAAAACGTGTTTTTTTTTGCCGTTTTTATTTATAATGTTACGGAACCCTTCGTGCGCGAGTCCGACTCTTACTTTTTTATAATGAAACTGAATGTGGAGGAAATTTTAAAATTTAAGTAACTTTTAAAGAAATAAAAGAAGGAACGACATACATTTACATGTCCCACAAACACTATTACAAACTACAATTAAATTTTGAAATTATTTTCTAAGTGCGGTAGAAAATCTCATCATCATCTATGTTAGTCCACTGCTGGACGTAGGTTTCTCCTCGGACGTGCCACAGTGTAAAATCTATTAAACTCATATTGTTTTAGAAACTATGCAATTCACACTAAGCCGCTTCAAGGTGCTTGCAAACAAGGACCATAAAATGTAAGCTGTTTAATTATCATTAAAATAGGTACTTTAATTAATTATTAGCGATACGGGCGTGTCATCTTGATGTGGGTGTTATGAAAAGCACACAGTTTTTACGGCGCTGTTTGTGGAAATTAATTAAAAAGATACAGATCTAAAGGTGTGCCTGGACGGCTTTGATAAGGGAGCATTTGACTGGACTTAAATAAAATTAAAGTGATTGAACGGACTGCATATGTTTTAGATAAATAGGGTAAGCTCTTGGGCACCAAGAGTAGTAGAGCTCTTTATGAAGGGCTCGTCCGGGGAAGTACTACCACCATGCCTTTACATCGTATTCGAGAAAGTTATAAAAAAAAAAACATCGCTGATCCGCAGCTTGTCAATTTTATTGTTCTTTATTTAAAAACTCAAATATCGAAACGCATCGCTTATAAGCCAGTCACCAACTGACAAGTTACATCGAACCTTACATCAAATTAATATAATTGTTATTATAATTTGATAGACATAGACATAGACAGACATTTATTTGATAAAAAAATACACATACAAAACAATAAAAGCTAGGAAATGGCTAAACAGAGATATATATTACAGTACTTTGTTGGTAAGTAGGTGTTTGTGTGCTGCAGCAGCAAAAGGGTCTCGACTCAGCGTATGCCTCACCACTTTTGTAGTAGATAGGCGCTGTTATTCTGCAGAGACCTTCAGCCAATAAACCTTGTGAGAAATTTATAAGTGTGGAGTGTTCTGTTATAAAATAAGTTACAATTAAATTGAAAATAAACAGTACATACTAATCATATAAAAAATGGTAATAAACTTACATCGCGCAGTAATAGGCGAGTTAATATATTATATTTATATATTTAATATAATTTTTAGGTTTTGCCTGTTCTGGGCTTGGTTGCATGGAACTGGCACCTAAATTTGCTTAGCTTTAAGAAGTTTCAATATTATCTTTGTGTCTTTACTGTATGTCTTTGACTTTAAAGACATAAAACAACGGTAGGAACCAAGGCCTGTTATTTTGGAGCTTTAGTCCTCAACTTATTTTTACTGTAACTGTCACTCAAGATATACGAATTTATTACAGGTAAAGTCAATTTAATGTTTTCCGCGGAGCCAAAGCGGAGCTTAAAATTTTCAAAGTCTATGTCGTACAATTTCTTTTAATCTACTTGCTAATGTAACAAGCAGATGGCCCTTTAACGCATAGTGTTGCCTCGCAAGCCCCGCACGATAGAACGTGCCCTACGATGCCCTGCACTGCGTGCATCAGTGTTGCCAAAACGTTTAACAACGAACACGTCTCACAATCCAAGAAAGTATTTAATTACCCGAAGAGCTGATAATTTGGGGAATTACAGGGTAATTCCCGGCAGGGGGCGCCTGTGATAGACCGGGGTAATATCCGGAAGCAACAGGCTACCTCTCACCACAAAGCAAAGTGCACCTTATACCGTAACCCGAGAGCTGAATTTCGTTTGGTTGTTGCAACAGGCTTTGAGACTTACCTTTGGTACATTTCACATAAAAATGCACCTTGTCAATTTGAGATTTGAGTAGATTTTTATTTGAGAGTTTATGCAAAGTGCTACTTAAAAGTAGAGTAGGGAACTAAAGAATGGATTAAAGTCTGTGTTCTGAAACTGTGAATTGATGATTGTGAAGTAAAATTCAAACATAGGTTTTTAACAGCTAGCCTTTATAAAAAAATATATATATCTGGTTTTAACTTATGTTTGACCATAGATTTAGATATACAAGGTGTTCCAATACTTGTGTTTAAAAACTTTAGGGTGCTAAAGTACCCATTAATATGAATAACTTGTTCTAAGGAACCAACAATGTGAACGCGAAAAAAAAACAGCTGTATCATACAAAAGTTCAATACCTACCTAGCTAAAATGTATGAAACAGCTGTTTATTTTCACGTTTACAGTATATTGATGGGTACTTTAGCCCCCTGAAGTTTTTAAATTCAAGTATTGGAAAACCTTGTATATCTTAATCTATGGTCATCCCATAACGACAAAAACTACCACTAATGTACTTCTCGTTCGCACATTTCAGTTTTTTTTTAATTCAAGAAGAACGGTTCTGAGCTTCCCGCGACCCTCATCATGTCGTCGGTGCATTTTTGAATGTGTCCCACGATACGAGAACTTTTTATTCCCCAACGTTTGTCAGTTTTTCAAGATGTACCTACCTCTATGATCTTCTCATTGCTACTTTATAAATTTGTCTACTGGAGAGTATCTGGCTCAGATAGATAGATAGATTTACTTTATTGTAAACAAGGATAAAAGTTTGCTTATGTACGAAAACTTAAAGCAAACTTTTGAGTAGGAAAACATGTATCGAAAATGAGTTTAGTGATTTTATATCTTTCAGATATCGAAACGTGCGAGCGACAGTCACATTAGCTCTTGTCTTCGCCTTAAAGTTCATGTGTATTTCGCAAAAAATGTATTTTCTTTGTTAACAAAAGTTCCCGGCATATTTTCAAATACTTTCCAGCAATTTGAAGATTCCTGTACACGGCACAATATAGGAGTGTGTACATCGGAGCGCTATCTCGCAGACGATCGGACCGGGGGGCCTGCACGCTGCAGATAACGGGGCCAGTGATATGTTTCAAGTTAAGGGTGTTTATAAAGTGACAATTGAATTTACGCGAAGGGAGTCTGTGGAGACGTGTTCGTTTGACTTTCTTGAAAACACGTGTCAATTACTCAGAAGTTAAATAATTTACCTGTAAGTCTTAGAGCTGATTTCAAAGGGCCGTTAAATATGTCAAAATGTACGCGTTTGACATCTAAGGTTAGGTTTAACGGCCTGTTAATCCTTGATTAGTAACAAACAGAGCATGGTGAAATCAGCTCTAAGAATCGTTTTCTATCAAAGTCAAATGGTATGTATTCAGTAGTCACAAATATCACTTTGAAACGTCTTAAAGCGATTAGCTTAGAAGAACAGGCAACAGGCATCTTGGGAAGCAATACCATTTATTTCCAGTATTATTTCAAAGTTATGTTGTGTAATTTTAACGGTGTTTTAACTAACATTATTAGCAGACCTTAAAGATGCTTATTCGTAGTTTTTTCGATTTTTTGAGTTCTGTTGTGGAATTTCGGTATTTGTAGGTATGTTGTTTTATATTTTTTATTATTTCATCATGTTTTTTTTATGCTGCACTTAACCAACCAACTTATATAAAGGGTCCTCTCCACCCAAAGGTTGTCTGGAAGATATCGCTTTTTAGCGATAAGACCGCCCATTGTACATATCTATTTATTTGTTTCCGATTTTGTTCATTTGTAAAGTGTACAATAAAGCATTTTCATTCATTCATTCATTTCGGCAACATTTTGAGGTCTTAGCACAAACAGTGAGTAGTAGGAGCAATGTCGGTATTATCTCTAATACTATAAGAATCAAAGTCCTGACTGACTCACTGACTGACTGACTGACATATAGACAACGTACAGCCTAAACCGCTGGTCCTAGAGACTTGAAATTTGAGGAGTACATAGGTCTTATGGTGTAGAAATTCAACCCCTGAGGGTGTAAAAAGGGTTGAAAACGCTCGTGTTATAATAATTATTTTAGTTTGCACGAAACTTCTAGTCTAGTGGTGTGTTTGAAGGAACCACTACAACAAGTCGGGCTGTCATCTTTTGAAAAATAATGTTTTCGAAACATGACAGACGACGTAATGTGACTGACTTGACTAAAAACTGCCACGGCCGCGGCCTTGCGATGAGAAGGTGGGGAACTCTCACTTTTTTTTTCAAATAGCTGATGGAATAAGCGGATGGCCCACCTTATGTTATGTGGTAACCATCACGTATAACAAAGCATTGCCTCGTAAGTCACGCAGGATAGGAACGTGCCCTACGATGCACTGCCTTGCGCCCATCAACTTGAGGCATACAGATGTTAAGCCTCATGTGCCTGTAATTACAAGGCAACCACACTCTTCAAACCGAAACACAGCAATGCTGCTTGGCGGCAGAAAAAGGCGACCACTAGACCACCGGTTCTTTACCGCCGGTTAGTAGTTTATATACTGCTTGCTGATGGAAGAAGCAAATGGTCCACCTGATGTTAAATGGTAATCATCACCAAAATGGTATAACAACGGATTACCTCGCAAGTCACGCACGATAGGATCGAGCCCTACGCTGCTCTCCGTCCATCAATTTGAGGCATACGGAGTAATCTAGAGAATAAATTATTTATCAATTTGTCGCTACAGGGAGGCGCAAACGATCAAGAAAAGTCCCTGAGTCCTGTTAGTTTGTTTAAGTTATATGTGTATGTTAGTCCGTAAGGTATTTATTGATATGGGTCATGGCATTATATTTTATATAATGTCAGGTTGCCTGAAATAAATGTATTATTATTATTATTATTATTACGTTACGTTTTATTAATACTTGTATTCATTGTAATTTTCTTTCTTATTAAATTATTATATATAATCACCGTTAAATTCACAGACAAGCTTCACAGCTCAGTTCGTAGTAGCTCTGCCTTCTGCGCCGTAGACCATGGGTTCGATCCCTACCGAGAACAAAAATTTGTGTGATGAACATAGATGTTTGTTCTCTGACTGGGTGTATTATTAATAATTATAAGTATGTATTTACAAAAAAAAGTATGTTATGTATTATATCAGCTATCTGGTTCCCATATTACAAGCTTTGGCTTAGTTTGGGGCTAGACAGTGTTGTGTGAAAAAGTCCACCAATATTTATTTATTTATTTATTATTTAAATCACGTCAGCCAAAATGACGGTAACCGTTCGGTAGAAGAATTACCGGGTAAACAAAACGTAAAAACTCGTGGGTACTAAAGCTATCAAAAACAAAGTAACACATTACGGTTCTTCCAGACATACTTACCTCAAGGATACCTTATCCGGCTCACGCTCAATTGAGCTAATGAAACACCTCGGAACATCGCTCTCACCCTTGTATTCTAAGTCACGCTCACGGAAATTCGGTTATTAGCCGAATTTTGTTGCCTTCTAGGCTTAGGTCTCGTGGAACTGGCACCTATATTCACCTATAGTTTTAAGACATTTCAAAGTGATCCCTGTGATTTCAGTAAGGTAGAATTGTCAGTACTATTAATTATTCTGTGGTTAAGGCCAACTAAGTGATTCCTCCTTCTTGTGATTCATTGGCATAAATACCTTTTGACTTTGTCTGAAAGGATAGTATCGGTGCTGCAGCAAACCATATTAAGGGGCTGACAACTATCAAACAACTTCTCGCTCGCACGTTTCGACATGTTGAAAGATATAAAATAACTTAACTTATTTTCGAAAAATCGCAATCAACCATTTTGTGTGCAGTTACATTGCACACAGTTTAGTAAAAAATTCATTTTGATTTTGATTGCTTATCGATTGAGGTGGTATATGATTGTGATTGTTATCGTTTGCTTATTAAAGAAAATGAAATTTTTACTAAACTGTGTGCAATGTGATTGCACACAAAATGGTTGATTGCGATTTTTCGAAAACTAGTTTAGTGATTTTATATCTTTCAACATGTCGAAACGTGCGAGCGAGAGTCACATTAGCTCTTGTCATCGCCTTAAATCCTTTCCCAGGCACAACAGCTGTTTAAGATAGTTGCCTGTTTTTCTAGGCTTGGTCGCGTAACACTGGCACCTAGAAGATTCACCCAGCTTTAAGACGTTTCAAAGTCATCCTTGTGATTCGATTGAATAAATACCTTTTGACTTCGAGTTGACAGAGCGCCGTAGGTAAAACGCTTTTTGTATTCAAACATGAGTGAGGAAAACTGAGTGAGCAGATTAAGATACGTGTGTTAGCTCACTTGGCTTGCTGGGCTCGTTTAAGGGTTTTTGAACGAATTTAAGGAACGTAATTGAGGACTATTTCGTTGTTCAGCGGCTTCCACGCTCGAGCGCTTGTCAACATCTGGTGGCATGTAAAGTGTCACCTACAACGTTATGTAAACCATGGTAAAGCATAGATATTGTACGAATTGGTGGAAGAAAGGTAAGCAAAAGTTCAGTTAAAATTTCAGACAGTTTACTAACTATTATTTATTACTTACTAAATATTTATTTAAGCTATTACTGATAAACGTGCTCAATGTTAACCGTGTCACTGTTTGAAATTACCCATCGGTAAGAGGTGGCAGTAGTTTTAACACTGATTATCGTTCAACAATTTTAATAAGTAAACTTATAAAAATCTGTAATCATTTTATCATAATAATTTACTAAGATGTAAAAAAATGTTTAAAATAAAATAAAAGTACTATTTTTTACTATTTCATTTGTGAGATACCTGTAAATTTCAGACAGTCATTTTACAATGCATAATTACAATAGGTAGTTCAAAAACCAAATAAACTGAAAACTGAAAATGATTCACGACTTTGATACTCAGGCACGGTAGATATCCCCTCAGATCTCTTAATACCAAGTACGAACTCCATGATCCTTGAGGACGTCCAAGTACCAAAGTCAAAGGTACGTTCAAACAATACATTAGGCACATATTGCAGAAGTTGGTATTCCATACGTGACAGGTTGCAAGCCCATCGCCGCTGTTAGAATACTAACTGGTTTCCTCACGATGTTTTCCTCCACCTTTTAAGAGCACTGGCATTGCACACAGAGATTTTTCGATAGGATAAATCCATTGGTGCACGACCGGATTCGAGCCTACGACTTTACTATTGGAAGGCGGGGTCACTCCCACCCAACCACCGGTACACAAAAACCAAATATTGGTGGACTTTCTACACAGCACTATCTAGCACGAAACTAAGCCAAAGCTTGTAATTGTTTTGTAAATAAACTTATATTGTTACAGACAGATAACAAACATCTATGTTCATCACACAAATGTTTGTCCTCGGTGGGGATCGAACCCACAGCCTACAGCGCAGAAGGCAGAGCTACTACCAACTGAGCTGTAAAGCCTGTGAAGGCTGAATGTTATGAGTAAATAAAAATGTCATTAGTCAGAGTAGCAGAAGCATCGCGCAGGTCGCATAGACCGGCCACAAAGCATCGGTATCAGTGACGTAGATGCGGCTGTTAGTTCCAACGAGCGGTGCTCGCCAAATTGCGCGTGACGCGATAACGATACGCTTTTCGAATACGGACGCTTTTAAAAACTTTTGTTGCTTGCTTTTTGATGGATTTTGGACGATAAACTGTGTTTTGGGGATCAATAAGATTTAATATTATGAAACCTTGAATAGGAACGCTTTTAACTTTTGGTTTTGCTTTTTCATCAACTATGGACTTCTTCTTCTTGTCGTGTCACTAGTTTCTTTCGAAACACAGTGTTGAGAGGCAGTGGCGTAGCTATCGTAGGTGCAGGTGGTGCAGTGCACCAGGGCCCCGGAGCTCAGGGGGGGGGACCTCTAACCTAAGCTTTGAAAAGAGAGGGTCATCCAGCTCCCAAAGCGAACCTTGAGCCCGCTCACAATTTTTTTTTTTTCATGATTTATTTTAATGGTCAATATAAGTTCAAGCTATGTGGAAAGAGGGGGTTAGGGCCCGATTCTTTCTCTTTGCACCGGGGCCCTTGTCCATCTAGCTACGCCACTGATGAAAGAGTTTCAAGTGCCTCAAAGAGACTCTTTTTGAAAACTTCCAAAAAATAAAATAAAAAAAGGTGGTTAACACTAATTGTACCATCTATATTCTTAGAATGATGATTTCTATGTACCTACCTACATTATTATAACAACAATATCAAGTTCCATGATCACTCTTGTATACTGTACGGCATTCCATCACAGTTATCTCACGGCTATCTCATACATTGTACCACATTTTCATAAGGATTCATTTAGCAACGTTTTGCTCACACCCAGCCGAGTGGGTTTCCATTGATCCCAGAGTTTTTCCAACTTTGACAGACGACTTTGATAATGGTGCAAAATCGGATTGAAACAGAAAAAAGAAACAGCTTCACGACTTTTATTTAAAGTTACGGTAGATTCCCCTTTGATCTCTTAGAACTAAGAACAAATAGAGTAGTCAAGACAAGATTTTTTGAGGTACCTATGGCCAAAATGACTAATGAATAATATCCATTTGGTAATATCCATTTGGTAAGTCTATTTTCGTCAATGGCTATGAAACTGTAATTTAAACAGAAGCTAAAATAAATAACGGTTAAATTTTACCCACGTAGTCAAATTAGCAGGGATCGTATTTATAGGCTTAGAGCTGATTTCACCATGCTGTCTTAGATTAACAAAGGATTAAAGGGCCGTTAAACATTTCAAAATGTACGCGTTTGACATCTAAGGTTAGATTTGACGGTCTGTTAATCCTTTATTAGTAACTAACAGAGCATGGTGAAATCAGCTCTTAAAGCTTTATTATGACATTATGACAGCCCTCATGCGCTAAAACTTTGCATTCTGCATGTGGTTTTATTGGTATGCATGGTCGTGGATTCGATCCTTACCGAGAAAAAACATTTGTGTGATGAACATAGATATTTGTTCTCTGTCTGGGTGTTACGTAGTTACATATTGGTGCCAATTCTGTTGTTTAATTTTCCTAATTTAGACCGATATCTAAACTATCGTTACTTTTTTTTATCGTACGATATCATAATAATGAAAACGTTGTCAGGGCAGGCGGGCTTCCATTGTTCTAACATTCAAAGACCGATATCTTATTTTATTTGAACCGATGTTGTATCTTAAGTTTTTTTTATCGTACGACATCGTATAATGGAAACGTTGCCAGGGCGGGCGGGCGTCAGTGCGCAGGGCTGCCTCGCTGCGATAGCCGCACGTACCTTTGTTCTGAGATCGGATATCATCGGATCATACTAAATTATTTATCCTTTCCCCGAGCGAGGTGAGACCTGATACGGAATCACGGATAAGTTGAGACAGAGACGAAGTTACGTAGTTAGGGAGATTCATTCATAAATTCATACTTTTCGAGTAGTATAGCTGTTTGTGAAATAAATATATGTGTTTGTTCGTTCAAGGAAGTTTTAGAACTTCTTTAGTGGTAGCACCGTACTTATTTTGTTGTCATTTAGGTATTCGGGTGGATGTAGTGCAATGTTACATAAAGCACGTGCTCTGTAGACGTGCTCTATAAGGCAGTGCAATTGTTTTGAGCAAAGATGACCGCTCTATCTGCTTGTTCATTCATATTTATCCAGGAAATTATGATACGGAATTGGTAAGCCTTGTTTATAAAAATATATCAAAAATAAATATATATATATATATATATATATATATACATAACAAGCTGCTGCCTGTGACTTTGCTCTCAGCAATATTAAATGCGTTTTCCCTTTATTGTGTTGTATTTTCGCATTGATGTATTAGTAGGATAGGATATCTAACAAACCTACACATTACAAAAAAACTTTATTTTTTAACTGTAGGTATAACAGAGCAATATATAATATTATCCTACTAATATTATAAACGCGAAAGTTTGTAAGTATGGATGGATGGATGTTTGTTACTCTTTCACGTAAAAATTACTGAATGGATTTTAATGAAACTT
The DNA here is from genome assembly GCA_932294275.1 of Chloroclysta siterata. Classification (NCBI taxonomy): domain Eukaryota; kingdom Metazoa; phylum Arthropoda; class Insecta; order Lepidoptera; family Geometridae; genus Chloroclysta; species Chloroclysta siterata. The sequence goes on from OW028600.1 coordinate 2,069,306, forward strand.
TACATTAATATAACTTATACATCAGAATAACACATAGGCTACAATTTATAAAGATATTGTGTGACTAATCCTGCGCAGACGAAGTCGCGGGCACCAGCTTGTATACTATAATCAGGCATGCAGTAATAGACCGTTTGTTTAAATTTCAGTACGTAGCGTATTATTTAGCAAATAAATAACATACTCGTATTTCACCCACTCACGTAGAAGCATCAAAATATCCCCCAAGTCCGTCACTGGCTATCTCCCAGTACCAGGTGAGTAGAGAAATATATTATGCGAGATTACGCGTGAAAAGGGCCTACAGATTGATCATGTGACTGACGTTATCAGCACCCTTCACACGCGGTCGCGCGGTTTTTCCGATCGAAGCACTATCGAGTTGCGATCGAGAATGGATTGCTTGTCGATTGGTTATACTTATTAGTCTACTAGCGACCCGCCCCGGCTTCGCACGGCTATTGTGGGTTATCCCTAAGAGATTATGCTTGTATTATGCATATAAACCTTTCTCTTGAATCACTCTTTCTATAAAAAAAAAAGCATTTAAATCCGTTGCGTAGATTTAAAGATTTAAGCATACATAGGGATATAGGGACAGAGAAAGCGACTTTGTTTTATACTATGTAGTGATGAGTAGATTACTTGTAGAAAAAAATTGGCGAGATTTTATTCTTTCTTTTTTTTGTTTTTTTGTAAGTAGAGTAAAGGAAAACTTGAGGAGGAACTTGCTGACGACGTGTGCTCTACGATTTTGTTGTGGCTCTGACTATCCTTTTTAGACTTTTTCAAGGATCTTATATAGATACACAGATATCTGTGAGGATGTCTAGCATGTCTGGGAATTATAGTCATGAGTCTTATTTTCTTTTTAATTCAGTTAATAAAATATAGAATAATCGTTTTCGAATAGCGACCACGGACTGGAAGACGAAGCGTATGGTCTTCCTGTTCGATGGACCGATGACATCGTGTGGGTCGGGGGAAGTCAGTGGATGGAGAGGGCTCAGATTCGTTCTTCTTGGAAATGTATAGACCTAAATCCAGTAAGTAGTGGACTTCTTCAGGCTGATGATAATAATAAATAAATAAATATTGGTGGACTTTCCACACAGCACTATCTAGTCCCAAACTAAGCCAAAGCTTGTAATATGGGAACCAGATAGCTGATATAATACATATATACTTTTATTGTAAATACATTAGTTTTAATATTAGAGGTATAATAACACCCAGACAGAAAACAAACATCTATGTTCATCACACAAATGTTTGTTCTCGATGGGGATCGAATCCACGGCCTACGGCGCAGAAGGCAGAGCTACTACCAACTGAGCCGTGAAGGCTGTCAAATAATGAATGTAAAACAAAAATTATTCATCCGCTTGCCGAACTTTATACCCATACATATCGATAAACGAGATTTAGAAACTATCACATCAGCATAAGGTTCAAAATCGATTACCACCTTTCAATGGTCGCGCCAAAGCTCTATTTTTACCACACGATCAAACTTTCACACTAATCTATTACCAGACAATTGCCCAATCTCAGATCTGGCACTCGCTGATACTCCGAGCATCGGGGGTGGGGGTTGGGGGGGCGAGGGGGGCGTTATCAGTGATTCTCGCACCATTAACCCCCGCGATACAATCCGCACTCCATGTAGAGGACGTAACTTTGATATAATTGATAATACAGGTGGAATGAGCAAGGGATTTCTTAGATATTTATACTTTTTTTGTACTGGGCCGGTCTATAAGTCGATCTATCCCTATCTGCCCTATATTATTCTATATTACGCGTAGTATAGCTCTTTGTGAAGGGCTCGTCCGGGGAAGTACTACCATCATGCCTATTTCTGCCGCCAAGCAGCAACGCTGTGTTTCGGTTTGAAGAGTGTGGTTGCCGGTGTAATTACAGTCACATGAGGCTTAACATCTGTATGCCTCATGTTGATGGACGCATGTCAATGTTTCGTAGGGCACTGTCCAGGCTTGCGAAGTATTGCTTTGTTATAGGTGATGGTTACAACTTGTTACAACAGTTGTATAAAAAATAAATATATTTAAAAAAACATGTACCAACTCAGGATTGTTTGAGGATGTCAGAGGTGCGTCCAATTATTATATACATTTGGGAAATACACAGATTTTGCAGTAGTCAGTATAACATGCGTGACAGGTTGCAAGCCCATCGCCGCTGTTAGAATACTTCTTCTTCTTGTCTTGCCATTACTTTCTTTATTTATTTATTTATTTATTTATTTATAATTAGAAACGCCAACAGCGATCTCTCTTTCGCAACATTGTGGTGAAAGGACTTTAAGTGCGCCCCAACGAGGCGTTAAAATACTAATTAATGTACTTACAATATAATAACATCATGTTGTCACGTTAACTACTATGGTCATACGATAAAACGTGATAAGTTACAGAAACTGCGACTAGTGGCAAGTGCAGTAGTTATCAGCGATGGGTTGATGATAGGGCACGATGTTTTGCACTACCCACATGCAATTGTAGATAGCAGCTGGCAATACTGATAACAATGATCGTGGAACTAGACTTTGTAACATGTAACGGTATCCTTACAACTTGGACTTGAATCAACATCGTCATCATCAGTCTGTACAATTCCTCTACTGGAATTTACCCAATATTTGTTTAAGAGTGTAGAGCTCTTTGTGAAGGGCTCGTCCGGGGAAGTACTACCACCACGCCTTTTTCTGCCGCCAAGCAGCAACGCTGTGTTTCGATTTGAAGAATGTGGTTGCCAGTGTAATTACAGGCACATGAGGCTTAACATCTGTATGCCTCAAGTTGATGGACGCAGGGCAGTGCATCATAGGGCACGTTCCTATCGTGCATGTTTTACGAGGTAATGCTTTGTTATAGGTGATGGTTACCACTTAACATCAGGTGGGCCATCTGCTTGTTCTATCAGCTAGTTGTTAAAAAAAATGTATTAGACTTGACTTGAGTGACGTTCTATATATAATTGATAAATAAAAAAATAATATTGGTGGACTTATTTCAAAAAAAGTATTATAGCATTATGTTATATTATGGTTCCGACAGTACAAGCTTTGCTTAGTTTGGGACCAGATAGTGCTGTGTGGAATGTCCACCAATACTTATTGATATATTAAAAACATTGAATACTAGTGTGAATAAAATAAACCTACACCTAAACGTGTTGGCGCCTCTTGCTTTTAATTTGGCGGCAATTCGATTGTCTGCGATTCGTGGACGGATGCCGCTCGGAAACCTCTGAAAGTGGCGCCATACTACTACACTACTCGGAACTAAGAAGAAAAAAAGATGGTGATTCTGGTCGGCTATTGAAAGGTGCGCGTGCGGTCGAAACTTTGGATGATTAAAATATATTGGTGCTTGTGTTTCGGATCTGTCGGATGAACTGGCATTTCGTAGTGGTAGACAATTAGCATCATGATGCGGTCCGAAGGGGGGTGGGGGTCACAGGGGACATGACCTCCTTTAAATCGTACACGTCAAATTGAAAAAAAAAATACAAAATAAAAAAGCGATTTTTTGCCCCTAGCCACGATGCATTTTATGGTTTGCTGACAACTAACGGTGCTTGTGATTGGGCAATAAAGTCTAATTTACTCGACATTGTATTTTTATTAGTGACCCAGTCCAAAATTTCAGGCTGCGAACGCGGCTGTTTCACAGGTGAAGAGGACTGTTTGAATTGTCGGTAAAGGTTGTGTGAATTGTCGGTACTTTTATTTCGGTGACGCAAACGAAAAACCAAGGTTTTCCTCTCATCGTCTTCATGTTCTCGCGAACACTAAGTGTTATAGACGAAGCAACATTGTCGAGGTCCTATCTATGTTTTACCATTAAAATCGATAAAACATTCATTTACATATAGTAGATAAGCCTAAGAGCTCACAGTTGCAATACAACTTACATTATAGAGTTGTTTAACAGAGGGGATACTCAATTGCTTTAAAAACTAATCTTCCCTGTTATAACTGTTTGACAGCCTTCACAGCTCAGTTGGTAGTAGCTCTGCCTTCTGTGCCGTAGGCCGTGGGTTCGATCCCCACCGAGAACAAACATTTGTGTGATGAACATAGATGTTTGTTCTCTGTCTGGGTGTTATATAATATTATAAGTATGTATTTACAAAAAAAAAAGTAGATAAGTAGTATATCAGCTATCTGGTTCCCATATCACAAGCTTTGGCTTAGTTTGGGGCGAGATAGTGCTGTGTGGAATGTCCACCAATATTTATTTTATTTATTTATTTTAGTTTTATAAAAAAAACATAAACAGTTTCAAAACTTTGATCCCTATGCAGCCATGGTACACATACATACCTTCGGATACTTTAGTACAAATTACCAGCTCAAGATTGAGAGGAAAAATCCATTGGTGTACGAAATCCATACATGTTTTTAATGCCTGTGTTAGCAGTGGTTGTCCGTGGAAAAGCACGGGGCAGGATGTTGTTTTGTTTGTGTCTAGTATTAAGCTTTGTGTTTTTTTTTTAATTCAACTTTATGTTAAGTGGTAACCATCTCCTATGATAAAGCATTGCCTCGTAAGTCACGCACGATAGGAACGTGCCCTACGATGCACTGCCCTGCGTCCATCAACTTGAGGCATACATGTCTTATCTCTTGGCGATCCTAATAAATAAATAAATAGCCTCATGTAGGCATGATGTATTCTTGCCTCCACCGTGTCTCATCTGTCCATCTACTCTACGTCTTCAAATCTCTATAACAATATCCATTGGCTGCAGTAACAGCCATGACATTAGTCGAACACAACCATTTGCATTAAACACCTGTTTGCGCTATCTTCAGATAGGACCTGTTGGTAGGACTAGTATCCAAGTATCCACTATCCACTCAGTATCGAGAAAGTGATATTGAATAATATCTTTTATACAAAAAAAACCGACTTGAAATACACTCAAACATAAAACAGCAAATACGCAATTTAAATTACTTGGGTGACATACATTTTTCCTGTTATTTTGGTTTAGAGCCAAACTACTAGACCAATTTAAATGAAATTTCTATGGGACCAATCGGAAAGTGTATGCTGTCAAATAAAAAGATTTTTTTAAATCGGTTCATAAATGACTTAGTTATGCGTGAACAAAAAAAAATACAGTCGAATTGAGAACCTCCTTCTTATTTGGAGTCTGTTGAAAATAGGAAATGTTTATAGAACCAATAGCAAAACTGTCTTTATTCAGTTCAATGACAAGGATCACTTTGAAACGTCTTGTGAACTAGGTGAATCAAGGTGCCAGTTCTTCGCGACCAAAGCCAGGGTAAGTTTCTTACGGCTTGGTTCCTAGTGGCTCCTAGTACTAGCGTGGTACTGGCACCTACATTTACTTAGTTTTAAGAAGTTTCAAAGTGATCTTTGTGATTCGACTGAATTAATGTCTTTTGACTTTGAATTTGACTTTAGCGAATAAAATATATAAAATATATATTTTGTATGATCCTTCTGGCAATCTTGGTACTTCATTTTTCGGGTTCCGTACCCAAAGTGTAAAACGGGACTCTATTACTAAGACTCCGCTGTCCGTCCGTCTGTCTGTCTGTCCGTCTGTCACCAGGCTGTATCTCATCGTATCGTGTTTTTGTTATTTTGACAACGCAGCAGTAACTATTTTCTTCTAGAACCTACTTACAATCGACAACTTTTTCTAACTGCTTGCTTCAATCAATTTGCAAACGGAAACATAATTTTAAAAAATCGGCTTGGATTTTTAACCTTACAATCGCTTAAAATCAGATAACATGTTCTTATTAGCATAAAAATCAAATGTTATTAACACCTTGTTAGCACGCTGCGGGCCCAACAAAGGGACAGTGTGCCCTTATATTTATTGCAAATTATGGTTCTTATCCGTCCATCTCCATCTCTCGATAATGGACTTCATACGACGAAAGGTAACTGTGGATATTACTGTGTCTTCACATCCCTTTAAAAATTAAAAAAAAAACACTCGCGATGTCATTTTGTCTCTCTCGCTCTTGTTTTGTTTGTTTATGAACAAAAAAGATAGCGACTTACTGGAAAAGTATCCGAATGCTTTAAAATAGTCCAAAAGGAACATAAACCCAATTCTCAGAACCCTCACCGCCCTCAACAAGCTACTGAAAAGTAACCCACACTGCGATATTTCTGCAGATGACTGGAAAAATATTATGTTAGAATGTTTAAGGTTTTGTGAAATCGAATAATTAAATCTAATTTGAATGTTGACCTCATTTAATTTCTTATTGTATAAAATATTATTTAATTTTTATTTTAGGTTTATTTTTGATTATAGATTAATAACTTTATCTGACACTATTTGCAGGCATGACATATTGTATTTTAAATTTAATTTTAACTTGACTGAAATAATTTGTATTGTATTCTAATTTTAGTTGTATTCTTGTTATTAGTTAGTATAATTGGTCTGCGTACCGTTCTAATTAATTAATTAAATAAATAAATAAAGCACACACAGCTGTAGATCGACTTTTCGATTTAAAGTGCTAACAACTTTCAAAGTACTTCTCAATCGCACATTTCAACATTTTAAAATATATAAAATCAATAAACTTATTTATGAAAAATCACAATCAGCAAATCAACAGTTCAGCAAAAATATCATTACGATTTTCTTTGTTTTCTTCGCCTTAAGTTTATCTATAAACACGACTTGCAACAACTGAAAAAAAAACTCCTCGACTTTGAACCCCAGGCACAAATTCAGTATTGTAATAAATAAAATCAATCTGTCCAAAGACGTAAGACAAAAGTGTGGGTTTGATTCTCCATTAGGCAGATACGCCTTATCCACTCATTCCTCACAGGTCTCGACCATTGACAGCGCCGGTAACATTGATATGGCTGATTTATGCACCATTACACCGCCTTAACTGATCCCGTCGATATTACAATTTTAAAACACCCTAACGACCCCCCAAATCCGGGATGGAGGTAATTTATTGTGTCAATTTTGATTTAATTTTGGGTTGAAATGATCATTGGTGCTGATTACTAGTTTAAGTGCGTGGTGATGGGCTTGCGAACTGTCACGTTGGCATGAGATAGGATGCAAAACGGGCTTTTACAAAACATGTTAATTATATCACATCCTCAAACGTTTCGAGGTGAGCTCCTATGCTTGGGTACCGTAGCGATAAATGTGCCCTTCAACGCACGGAGTACCCTCACGTTGTTGTTTGGGCTGACCAGTTGTAAGCGCGTGACATGTCAATCATTCGTTGATGTATCAGCTTACATTGGTCAGCAGCTGGACGAAGGTCTCTCAAAGACGCACTCAGGTCTCATCTCTTCTTATACAGTGTTTGCTACAAGCTGCCTTTCTGAACCCTCCAGCTAAGTAAGGTGATATTCTGGACCCCCTGGACGTTCTACACTACGCCTACCTAAACGCAGTCTTCACTCAAGAATTCATTTGCTCTGCCGGTTTTAGCAAAAATGGCCAACCCACTGCCATTTCAGCTTGCTAATCCTGTGATCTATGTCGGCTCCGTTGGTTCTTGGTCAGCCTTACGTCATGTAAAAGGTACACAGATAGGGCCCGGTCACCTTTGCCAATTAACGGTATTCATATTTACAAATACGATGATAACTACTTTCTCCTTATCGCGAATAACAAGTTTATCGGGGACAATGCACTATCGGGACGGCGCTGCATCGGAGACTGCATCTTTTAGGGCTGTCCTAAGCTTTACAATGCAGTCTTAAGCTGGGTTAACGTTACGAGGTGTAATGTAACGAGTTACACAGCGAGCATTCATGCAGTCAGTACGTAGTGTTACGAGGAAACCAGCGAGCAACGAGCCGCTCGTTGCTCCCTTTGAAGTGCTCCACCCGGCTGTCGGTTTTTGGCGAATCCTTTTACTGTTACGCGGTTCAGTCAGTATGCTGTAACAAGTCGGCCATCTTGACTGAGAGTGGCTGGCGAATATGGAGCACAGAGTTTTGACGAGCATTTCGCCGATTTTTCGAACACAGCGAACATGCTCAATGCGTAACATGCTCGATGCGAATGTTACATTACACCTCGTAACGTTGGTCAGTACCCAGCTTTAGACGAAGGTCATGGGTCGTTTGAAGGACTGTGACAAACCTCGCCCCTTGATGTCTGATTTAGTGGCTTAGACTGCATCTATTAGGGATGCCCTTAGTTTCACAATTTATTCTAAGACGAAGGCCAACTTTAGCTATAGTGGTGTTGACACTACTGTTGCCAAAGGACTTGCACCTCGTAGAGGTTATGTATAAGTTATTACTGCAAGAAAACTATGAAGATTATTAAGTCTCATTCTTTCAGGGCACAATTAATCAATTCAAAATAAACCTCATAATTTTTATTTTTTTAAGGTAAAAAGATATATTGTCAAAGAAAATTATGTACAATGAATACACGTAGGTATTTACAAATTTACATTGATTTATACCCAAAGTTAAAAGAATAAATTGTCCAAGTCAATTATTAACCAAACGGATCAATTAGATAAGTGTCCAGTACTACTTAATTAGTGATAGCGACAGCCCTACGTATCGAGCGAAAGTGCACTTCTCGATATCGAACAATGTGACACGGCGATAGTGTAACGTGATCGCAGCGTTATCGCCGCGTTATCGCCACCGAGACGCAGCATTGTGTCTCACGCTGTTGTTCTTACCACCTTCAAAATATGCATCTCAGTTTCAGTTTTTTCTTAAAGTATGCGAATTGAAAATCAAAAATGATCGATTTGAATAACATTTTGGTAAAGCAAATATATTTTAAGCAAAATAAATTCCATCCGTCATCATCAGTTCAAAAATACACATTAGACTGTGTCTAGAAAGAAAAGAAATAGATGATAGATAGGTACATTTATTTGAAAAACACACATCAGCCTCTTTTGAAAATAAATCCTGTCATGGATTACTTATTAGTAAGAAATGGCATCCATTTAAGTATTCCCTATCTTTTCACAAATAAAGTTTTTATATGTTTTTTTTTTAATACAACTAGTTGATGGAACAAGCAGATGGCCCATCTGATGTTAAGTGGAAACCATCACCTATAACAAAGCATTACCTCGTAAGGAACGCTCGATAGGAACGTGCCCTACGATGCACTGCCCTGCGTCCATCAACTTGAGGCATACAGATGTTAAGCCTCATGTGCCTTTAATAACACCGGCAACCACACTCTTCAAACCATACATTTTCTACTTATAAAATAATTTTTACACCGTTTAGACTTTCCTATAAGAAAGCTGTCACCGCCATCATCCATTTGCGATGCGTCCGAGCGCACTGGCCGGCTACAGTCGGGAAATTAACTGGCGCGTGACGCACTTACCAAGTGTGGACGCTGCCGTAGATTATATCGGCTTAGAAATAATAAACAGGCATTACAAACGCCATCATGATGTGCTTAAAACTCGCAACAATCTAGGTAGTGATTCTAAATAAAGAATCTATTCTATTCTACTTCTTCTCTTCTTCACCTTAGGATTGAAGGAAATTAATTAATGAGCAAAAATTTACGAAGATGTTTCTTTTGTTTCTTTTCATATGCATTAGATGATAATGAAATCCTGATAAGGAAAGCGTGAATCTCCCGTAAGATTGTTGCCTGTTCTTCCAGTCTTAGTCGCGTGGAACTGGCACCTAGTTCCACCTCGCTTTATGTCCAAGTGATTCTTGTGATTCAATTGAATAAACACTTTTTGACTTTGACTTCCCAGCTTTTGATAAAGTCGCACCAAACCTTTCACCGCCAAGCTATGCCAATAATCCAGTCTCATTACAAAACACCTTTTTGCAGCAAAAAACAGCCGCTTCCTGAAACTTTGCAGCACACGCGGCACAATGGCTGCAGATACCCCACTTGCCTGTTTAAGCCGCGCTGAACTGGCTTACCATTGTTCAAACTTGCCTCAACACATTATGGGCGCATTTGAATTGTCTCCACAGATTAAAAAGTTTCCAGCGTGTGGTACATTGAGTCGCTGAAGCTTCATTTGTGTGGTTTTAAATGACTGTGATGCTAGACTTGGTCTTAATAAACCTGTAAACCTATGATATTTTTTTATCATGGATGGCAGTCTTCTTCTTTATTTAGGTTTTGTATATGACAAACAAGTTGCCAAATGTCAAGCCACGTGACTAAGCTGCGCAGTACTTTTTTCGGAGATGAATTTTCGTTCGGCGCAGCTCACGTGGTCTGTCAGTCAGCTGATATTTTATTTCACTTTTATTAAAATAATTATACCAATTACAATAATTAAAGATGATAGTAATTTAAGAATATAGCACAAAAAAAGTTTAATATAAAAATATATTCAGTTAATATAGCCGTCTCGGTCCCTTTAATAACGCAATTATAGTTTTTTTTTAGAATCACTGCTGCTGCGGCTGAGGTTCTCCAGCTCATTTAGTAAACAGATAAATAAAGTAAAAAAAGTTTCAAAACTATTCGTAACAACGCAACTGGTAAAGTTTTTCACGTATTCGTTGAAAAATGCCGTGAGTACGTGGTAAAGACATTAATTTTCACAAAGACTATTAGATAATGTTTATTTTATAATTATAATAACTCACTTACCGCACACACAGGGCTGTAGACGTTAACAAGGTGAAAAACAAATGAGGTGCGGCATTGGTCGGGCCAAATGATTTGTATTCACTTACCTGAAAAAAAAAAGAATTTTGTTATTGACGTGTTTTACCTTTAAAAAGTAATGTATACCAAACTAAAACAAAGCAAAATAATAGGTAGGTACCTCAGGATGAGATATTCGCGTCTACACAGTATGTTTTTTTTTTATTGCAAACGTTTTAAGAGTAGTAGAGCTCTTTGTGAAGGGTTCGTCCGGGGAAGTAAGCAGCGTTGCTGTGTTTCGGTTTGAAGAGTGTGGTTGCCGGTGTAATTAATACAGGCACATGAGGCTTAATATCTGTTGCCTCAAGTTGATGGACGCAGGGCAGTGCATCGTAGGGCACGTTCCTATCGTGCGTGACTTACGAGGCAATGCTTTGTTATAGGTGATGGTTACCACTTAACATCAGGTAAACAAGAAGATGCTTGTTTCATCAACAAGTTGTATAAAAAAAAAAAAAAAACAGCAGGTTCATACAGTTTTTGGTGTCTCCTTTTATGCTATAACTATTTGCTTGAGATAGTATATTATTAAGCTGATATTTTGTCGTTTCATTTTATAAGTTTACGATAGCTAAAAATATGCACACGTTATTAAATAAACTTTTTATTTCAAGTGTCATATTTTAATGAAACTTCCTTACATGTTTCCTTCTTAGGTCGTTAACAAAGATTTGTTTTTAATTACACATTTTACTTGAAATTATTTATTTTTTCGGATGTAAGAACATTAGCGAAATAGCATTAGCTATGAAATATTTTGTCGAGGCATTTTTTCAATTAGCATGATTACTAGGCACCTATAATATTTATTTTTCGTTGGCCGTTTTCCTTCTTCGTTTGGGATAAGGACCGTTCTTATTATCTAGGAGACCGTTTCAGGTGGAGATAAGCAAATACGATTATTTTTATTTTTAAATACGTAGGTAAAAGCTTAAATTACGGATTTTACATAAACAAATGATATTATTTTATTCAGTTGATTTTATGCCCTTTTTTTTGTCTGTTCTTCTAGGCTTGATCGCGTGGCACATGGTAGATATTTCAAGCCCATCGCGCATTTTTTTTTCACTATCTAGAAATGGCTCTAGGTGTCCCTCTGACATGAGGATCAGAGACTTTGTTATTACTACTTTTGATTCTATACAAAATAAAAACTACTAATTACCTCAACAAATTTTTTACGTTACAATTTTTTACTTAAGTTATGCTAAATGTATTTAAAAGTTTACATAGATGTTGAGTGTTCGAAGATATTGCATAGACCCTGCATAGTTTATTTATAGCAACATTCAATATGTCTCAAGTTGATGAACGCAGGGCAGTACATCGTAGTGGACGTTTCTATCTTGCGTGACTTGTTAGGCAATATTTTGCTATAGGTGATGGTTACCACTTATGTTCCATCAGATGTAGCATAAAAAAATTATTACGTAGACAATTTATACAGCGCCGAGGTTGACTTTTTTTCACTCACGTCACGACCCTTACGAGACGCTGTAATATGAAATTAATTAATATTACAAATGGCATACCACCAAAGCAAATACTGCTACTGCCAAAAATATCATAACACCTTAACCGTATAAGTTGTTGTTCTCTAGGGTCACATCCCCCCTCTCACAGCTCCCCCTCCCTAAAGGAGGTCGAATTTCCGCCGCGGCCTCACCGGAAGTGACGGCATGTTTACAAATCGCGCGGGAAACGTCATCGCGAATTTTAAGTAGATGACGGCGACGAAAAGAAAGGATATTACGTATCACCGTGATACAGTGATGAATGGTTTGAAGAGTTACTTTGCTATCTAGACGTACCTATGTAATATATTATATTACATTGTAAAAGGATCATACAAAAGAACGGTAGGAACCAAGCCGTAAGTTTGTTGCCTGTTCTTCTAGGCTTTGGTCGCGTGGAACTGGCACCTAGAGTCACCTAGCTTTAAGACGTTTCAAAGTGATCCTTGTGATTTTATTGAATAAATACCTATTGACTTTGACTTTGACTTTGACTATGTATTCAAGCAATGCTGTAATAAATTTTGGAATTTAGTATAATTTTATATTCAATGCAAAAAAAAGATAAAAAACCTTTTGCTAAACTTAGACTATAAACAAACAGAAAACATGATAAGTGTTCACTCATAATCTAGATTATGTACTACAACCATTACGTATTACACGCGCACTTGCACACATAGGTACACACACCCTCATATACACCCACCCACACACACACACGCAAACACACCCTAACACACCCTCACACACCCTCATACACTCATGCACATAGTACTTAATTTAACTCATATCATTGGTTGGTTTTTCTTTCTTTCGGTTTATTCCCTAGATTCTAGGGCCTAGATATTTAGTATTTAGCATTAGGATCTACCTGTTTACTTCTTTTTGGTTTTTTGTTACATTGGCCTTTCTACCTCATCTTGATCATAACTTGATTAATTCTCTTATTATTGAGTATATCTATAAATAAGTTATTAAATAGCACTATCCGCATTGCAATTAGCCGAAGCAGTGATCCCTTGCGTCTAAACATAAGTTTTCTACTTAGTTAGAGCAAGGAGTCAAACACTTGACTATGCAAGGTTTACGAGTGCATCTTACTTAAAACTTTACTAAAACTTACTTAAGCCTACCTAAATGTAATGTGTATTTTAAAATATACATATGTAAACTTGTCTAAAAATGTAAACCTTTTAGAAAATAAATATATATATACAGGGTGTAAACGCTTGTACGACATTAAATTAATACACGTGTAGTGCTACTATCTAGTATTGATTTAAAAAAATATTTATTGAAATTCATTCATAATTAGTTTTTTTTTATTTTCAAACAAACTAATCATCAGTTAAAGCATAAAATTATACAGCACTCTGTATACGTACACAAACAACGAAACGTAAGTTCATTCATTACTCGTCGGTGCCTATAAGTGCGAATATGACGCGCACTCACGGCGCGGCGCTCAAAGGCGCCGCCGCGCCGGCCGGTAAAGCCGAAAGTCGAGCGCGCGGCAGAACACACAAAATGTACCGCACACTAAAAATAAATAATAAATGTACCTAGGTTACCTCAAATCCGTAGGTTTTCAATATCCCCCCGCACGTTGCACACACAAATTTAATTGACGGGGAACGTTCGCCCGTACTTTCACCAACACAGCTGTTCGACACTTGCCTTCAGTTTGTCGAAAGCACCTAGGTACAATCCGTCTGCGCAGTTTTTGCACTGTATCGACTTCTTGTGCGTACCTACCTCTTCTTTGATGAAGCCCCACAAAAAGAAATCTAGTGGAGTGAGGTCTGGCGATCGTGCTGGCCACTACACTTAGTTTAATAACAAAAAAACACATTCACAAGCGACAATTTCGCGGTAACTAGATAGGTAGGTTAGGTACGTATTTAGTTTATTATGAAAAAAAACACACACACAAAAAGCGTCTATTTCGCGGTACCTAAATCTAGCAATGCAACAAATATGCAATTTTCAAAATTAGATGGGTCAAGGTTGCTACCGAAACAATTACTAAATCATACGCGCTTCCTCAGTCAGTCGCTCTGTGGCTAGGCGTGGGCGACGCGGGACGGGGCGCGCTTCTCTTCTCTTTCCGACACGCACGTGAAATGTATCTGTCCTGGTCACGTCGTTCTAGATCGCACTTTTTGATTGTTTATTCTGCTCAAACGCGTGTAAATTTGGTATTTCTATCTTTTTTTTTCTTTTGATTCATAGACATATGATTTCGTGACCCCGGAAAGTTGACCTGAACACGACTGATAATAGGTACAGGTTGTTTAGAAATGATTTATTGGAAAAGTATCGATATCTCGTTAAATATTCAGGCTTTTTTTAAAAAACCAACTCCTAAAATCTAAAAATGCCATTCCGAGTACGTGTTTCAATTTAATGTCGTACAAGCATTTACACGTTGTATATATATATTATTATTATATTATGCAGGTAGTGTCTTGGGGACGCTTCCGATTGGCATTGATTTGGATCAGTTTAACTATTTCAAGACGCCAATGAAAAAAGTGTGCAAAGGTATGTCAAAGTTTGTATGGGAGTTTTTTAACGCGTGGTGCGATTGACTTAAAACTTAGGGTAAATATACTAAGAAATGAATAATTAAGTTACGATGTTTGGATGTTTGTGGCTTAACAACGGCTCACCACTTCAACGCGTGCGAAGCCTCGGGAAGCCACTAGTTATCTAAAAAAACGGCAAAAAAACACGTTTACGCCCCCCTAAATATTTATTTTATTCTATTTTTTAGTATTTGTGGTTATAGCGGCAACAGAAATACATCATCTGTGAAAATTTCAACTGTCTTACTAACACGTTTCATGAGATACAGCCTGGTGACAGACGGATAGACAGACAGACAGACAGACAAACAAACAAACAGACAGATAGACAGACAGACGGACGGACAGCGGAGTCTTCAAAGTCAAAGTCAAAAGGTATTTCTCTAATACTATAAGACTCAAAGTCCTGACTGACTGACATATAGACAACGCACAGCCCAAACCGCTGGTCCTAGAGACTTGAAATTTGAGGAGTACATAGGTCTTAATGCGTAGAGGTGTACTAAGAAGGGATTTTTGGAAATTCTACCCCTAAGGGTGTAAAAAGGGATGAAAACGTTTGTATGAAAAATTGTATTCCTTGAACCTACAAACTTGAAACTTGGAGAACATGTACCTCAAAGCAAAAAAATAGGATAGGCATTTTTAGTTTTTTAAAACTACCCTTAATAAGTGTGCAAAGGGATGTAAAAGTTTGTATGGGAGTTTTTTGACCGCTGGTCCTAGAGACTTGAAATTTGAGGAATACATATGTCTTATGGCGTAGAGGTGTACTAAGAAGGGATTTTTGGAAATTCAACCCCTAAGGGTATAAAAAGGGATGAAAACGTTTGTTTGAAAAATAGTATTTCTTGAACTTACAAACTTGAAACTTGGAGTACATATACTTCAAAGCAAAAAAAATAGGAAAGGCATTTTTAGTTTTTTCAAACTACCCTTAATAAGTGTGCAAAGGGATGTAAAAGTTTGTAAGGGAGTTTTTTGACCGATGGTCCTAGAGACTTGAAATTTGAGGAGTACATAGGTCTTAATGCGTAGAGGTGTACTAAGAAGGGATTTTTGGAAATTCTACCCCTAAGGGTGTAAAAAGGGATGAAAGCGTTTGTATGAAAAATAGTATTCCTTGAACGTACAAACTTGAAACTTGGAGTACATATACTTCAAAGCAAAAAAATAGGAAAGGCATTTTTAGTTTTTTAAAACTACCCTTAATAAGTGTGCAAAGGGATGTAAAAGTTTGTAAGGGAGTTTTTTACCGCTGGTCCTAGAGACTTTACATTTGAAGAGTTATGATGATGATCATCATCAGCCCAAAGAAGTCCACTGCTGGACATAGGCCTCCCCTATACATTTCCAGGAATCGTGTTCATCATTGGGCGGGGGGGGGTTTGCCATAGTCACCACGCTTGGCAGGCGGATTGGTGACCGCAGTGTTGATGGTGTTTACTCTGGAAATGCTGCTTCCCATTTCCTGGTGTGTTCCCTTAGTCGCCTTTTACGACATCCACGGGAGGTGATGGAGGGGTCCAATTATAGAATTGGACCCCTCCATCACCTCCCGTGACCGGGACCACCACGGCCAATTTGAAGAGTACATAGGTCTTATGGCGTATAAGTAGACAAAGAAGGGATTTTTGTAAATTCAACCCCAAAGGATGTAAAAGGGTTGAAAACGTTTGCATGAAAAATAGTATTCCTTGAACCTACAAACTTGAAATTTGGAGTACTTACATGTATTTTAAGGCCAAAGAAAATATGGATGGACTGTGTGAAAGATGATATGAGTAAGAAAGGTGTGAGCACTGAGATGACGTATGATAGAGGAGAGTGGAAGAAGAAAACCTGTTGTGCCGACCCCACTTAGCGTGGGATAAGGGCAGGAAGATGATGATGATGACATGTATTTTAAGGCAAAAAAATAGGAAAGGCATTTTTAGTTTTTCAAAACTACCCTTAATAAGTGTGCAAAGGGATATCAAAGTTTGTATGGGAGTTTTTTAACGCGTGGTGCGATTGACTTAAAACTTGAGGTAAATATACTAAGGAATAAATAATTAAGAATGACGCTTTTAACTTTTGATAATTACCCCTGCAAAGGGTTCAAATGACTGTAAAAGTTAGTATGGGAGATTTTTAACGCATAGTGCGATTGATTTTAAACTTGAAGTAAATATACTCCACAACAAATAGTTCTAAAATCACGTTTTCAATATTTTAAAACTACCCCTGCAAAGGGTGCAAAAGACTGCCAAAGTTTCAAGGTTTGTATGGGAGATTTTTAACGCGTAGTGTAATTAACTTCAAACTAAAAGAAAATGTATTCTGTAGATAAATAACATAAAGACGTTGCCATACAGGATACAACGAGGCGTCAATGTTCTAAAAACGGGAATATTGAGTTGGTACGAAGAGATCTGAGGGTATCTACCGTGCCTGTGGATCAATGTCGTGAAGCTGTTTCGTTTTGTTTGCTTTTGGGGTAGAAAATAGGAACAAATAAGTACATATTTTCCGTGTGGGGTGGTCTTTGTTGTATTTGTCATGATTGTACTAAACTCAGTACCTACCTATACCTACCTACCTAATACATATAAGTAATGTACGCCTATAGGTATATCTTATACCTACGTAGGTATTTAAAATCCTACCCTTATAATATACAAATCAATGCGAAAGTTACGATGTTTGGATGTTTGTGGCTCAATCACGGTTCACCACTTCAACGCGTGCGAAGCCGCGGGAAGCCACTAGTATTCAATAAAATCACAAGGATCACTTTGAAACGTCTTAAAGCTAGGTGACTCTAGGTGCCAGTTCCACGCGACCAAAGCCTAGAAGAACAGGCAACAAACTTACGGCTTGGTTCCTACCGCTCTTTTGTATGATCCTTTTACAATGTAATATAATATATGTATTATTGAAGTTTAGTGAGGCTCTCTCTAGGCGAGGCGTCTTAGTAATAAGGTCCCGTTTTACCCTTTGTTTAATTACAGGCACATGAGGTGCAGTGCATCGTAGGGCACGTCCCTATCGTGCGTGACTTACGAGGCAATGCTTTGTTATAGGTGATGGTTTCCACTTAACATCAGGTGGGCCATCTGCTTGATCCATCAGCTGGTTTTATAAAAAAAGACTTCACCACCCTATGTGTGTCAATTTCTTTATTTATTTACGTGTCCCTACATGAGGAACATTAATTATAACTGCTTGGGTCAGGATTTCATAGTGTTGTAACAATCTGTTCTTAATCTTAATTTGTGAGGATTTTTCGCCACTTAGATCAGATTTCAGATCTCAAAACTCATTTTTCAAATTTTCGCTACCCCTTAATTTCCCGATCGGTATCAATATTGAATCTATTAAGGCGAACATCAGCTCATTACCCGTCAATCGGCTCGATCGCGGAGACTGAAAAATGAAACATTATGTGTAAATCCGTAATTTATATGCGTGGCCGCGGCCAAGCTGACGTTCCCTCTTCGCAATTTTTAAGGATGTCACTAATCGAGACATTTATGAGTAGAAGGGCTCGTCTGGGGAAGTACTACCAGCACGCCTTTTTCTGCCGCCAAGCAGCGTTGCTGTGTTATGACTTACGAGGCAATGCTTTGTTATAGGTGATGGTTACCACTTAAGGCGAAGACAAGAGCTAATGTGACTCTCGCTCGCACATTTCGACATGTTGAAAGATATAAAATCACTAAACTTATTTTCGAAAAATCGCAATCAACCATTTTTTGTGCAATCACTTTGCACACAGTTTAGTAAAAAAATCATTTTGATCAATACATGTTTTCCTACTCAAAAGTTTGCTTTACTAGTTTTCGTACATAAGCAAACTTTTAAATAGGAAATCTTGTATCGATCAAAATGAAATTTTTACTAAACTATGTGCATTGTGATTGCACAAAAAATGGTTGATTGCGATTTTTCGAAAATAAGTTTAGTGATTTTATATCTTTCAACATGTCGAAACGTGCGAGCGAGAAGTTGTTTGATAGTTGTCAGCCCCTTAACAGCAGGTGGGCCATCTGCTTGTTCCGTCAGCCGGTTTGTATAAAAAAAAGACCATTACATTTTTGAAAAAAAAACCATCATCAAACAATTAATTTTTCAGTTAAAAAAACAAAGAAGGTTATTTTAATTTGCCTGTAAATATGTGACTGTGTAACTAATTTTATGTAATTTTATAAATTTTGAGCGATTTGGTCTGATTTAGTCCGAGACTGTAAGCCCAAACTGTGTTTTTATTAAATAAATAAATAAAGGTTTCGTTGAAAGAAACCACAAATCAATCAAATGTTATCTATGACCGTCTGAAAAATCTGTCAAAAAAAATTTTTTTTCGTATTTACTATTGGCATTTGTTGATTTTTTCAAAAAGCGGTTTATCAATTTCGATAAAAATTCATATTATATTATCATTACTCAATATTATCTAAGGATGATGGAGGGAATTCAAAGTGTCTGTGTGTAACTAATAATAATAAAATAACAACAAAATTGAAAATGAATTATAATAATACAAATAAATTTTATTGTACATAAGCAATATGTGTTATGATCGCGGAAGTTTAAAAAATACTAATACAAATAAAGCCAAAAATATTGATAAAAAAATTGAAAGCCCTCATTAATTGAAATCAAAATAATCACCTAGTAAAAGTAAATGCAGAGCCTCCCCAAATCAATAACTTGCGGCATCCCACAGGGATCTATCCTTGGACCGCTCTTATTTCTAATATACATAAATAACATGCATGAAGCAGGCCTTGGTGGACAAATAATGTTATATGCTGATGACACCTGCCTATTTTATTTCGGTAACTCTATTCAAGATATGGTCAGTGAAGCACAGAACGACCTAAATTTGGTCAATAACTGGTTTAAGCAAAATCTACTGACAGTCAACGCTTCAAAGACTTCATTTATGATATTTAGGGCTATTAATAAAATAATAGGCATGCACACTCCCTTAACTTTAAATGGTGAAACACTTAAAATCTGTGATAGCGAAAAATACCTTGGTCTCATATTGGATGAACACCTTACCTGGAGACCACATATAGATCGGCTTAGATCCAAAATATCATCTTTAATGGGTATTCTTCGCCCAGTAGTTAAATGTTTGCCAAAACAAGTCAGACTTATCATCTACAACTAGCTTGTAAAATCAAATCTAGAATATTTAATTGAGGTATGGGGAACAGCAGCAAAAACGAATTTAAAAGAACTACAAACTGCTCAAAATAAAATAATTAAAGTTTTATTTCACTATGACTTTCTGACACGAACACAAACACTTTACAAGGAAACCCAAATAATGAGTATAAATCAAATGTACACTTATAACACTTGCTGCTTAATACGTAAAATAATTACAAAAGGGATACACACTGATTTAACATTTAAACGAAGAAACCAAATACACAAATACAACACAAGAAACTCTAACAATTTTATACTAATACCACCCAGAACAAACTATGGAAAGAAAAACATTACCTATGAAGGAGCACAACTGTTTAATAAATTACCTAGTAGCATTAAAGAAGCCACAAGTATATTGTCATTCAAAAATAAATTAAAGGAACATGTTTTGAAAAATATTGCCATAATGTAATCATACTGTCAATTACCTACTTATATTTCACGTATATCACTGTTACGTCACTGGACTTAAACCAGTACACTGTGTACACACATTCTGTAATATGTATTATTCTCTGTAAGTGAACTCCGTTCTTTGAGAAATAAATATCTTTAACCACAAATACATAAACCAATTTTTTATTCACGCACCTAAACCTATGCTGTTATATTGTTAACAAGTTAAATAATAACCGATTTTAAAATCCAATAGGTACATTTTTTCCGGGTTGGCAGCCCTAAACTTCCGGCCCAATTTATTTCTTAATAACATCTCGTCAGCGTCCCCGTCGGCAAATTTGTTTGTTCTACAAATCGAAGGACACCGGGTCCTATTAAAAAACCTTTTATTAAAAAAGTTATCGCTTAAACTTCCTAAGAAGCCGTTTAGAGCCTTATAAGATGCCAGTGTTTGAATAAGGCAGGTTTCGTTTTTTTTTAATAGAACTTGCTGATGGAACAAGCAGATGGCCCACCTGATGTTAAGTGGTAACCATCAAGCACAAAGCATTGCCTCGTAAGACACGCACAAGAAGAACGTGCCTGTAATTACACCGGCAACCAATATATCTAGATTTTTTAGCTTATCTCTTAAATTTCAAGCGAGCGAGAAGTCGGTTGTCTGCTTAAACAGTAACTCCGAATAAAATGTTAGAGAGAGAAGTAATTTGACTGTTGTCTGCGCCTTAATAGGAGCACAGCTGCAAGTTTAAATAAAACCTTGATTTTGAAGGTAGAAATTAATTCGAGTAAAGTAGGCAACTGTGCGGTTGATTACTTCAATCGGCGCTAACACCTGTTACATACAGAGTGTTCTGACATTTGTGTTCAATTTGTCGAAAGAATAACTTAAATAAAATAAAAATACTTTGATAGCGTTGAAAAGCTTTTAGCAAGTATAAAAATGAGACAAAAATAATACTATTTATTGTATACGTAGCTTATAATAACACAAGTACTAGCTGTGTTTTGGTTTGAAGGCAGTGGCGTAGATATCGTTGGTGAAGGTGGTGCAGTGCACCAGGGCCCCGGAGCTCAGGGGGCCCTCTAACCTAAGCTTTGAAAAGAGAGGTCAGCCCCGAACCTAGAAAACCTCGAAACTTCTCACATTTTTTTTTCATGATTTATATTAAATGCCAATATAAGTTCAAGCTATGTGGAAAGAGGAGGTGAGGGCCCGATTCTTTCTCTATGCACCGGGGCCCTTGTCCACCTAGCTACGCGAAAATTAAAGCTAAAGATACTTACATAGAAGGAATACATCATGGTTGGCTTAAAAATACAATCCCGAGTGTATGACATAGGTACCGAAACTAGGAAGAAATGTAAGACGGCGTACCTATAGCCCTCCGCCGGAGAACTAGTTGTAGCAGAGTACTTACTTTGACGCTACTTAAATCCTACTAATATTATAAACGAGAAAGTTTGTAAGTATAGATAGATGGATGGATGGATGTTTGTTACTCTTTCACGTAAAAACTACCGAATTGATTTTAATGAAACTTTACATAATATAGCTTATACATTTATAAAGATATTGTGTGGCTAATCCTGCGCAGACGAAGTCGCGGGCACCAGCTTGTATAGTGACAACATAAACTTAAAATTCCAGGCGCATGAGGCTTAACGTGTATGCCTCAATTGGATGGACGCAGGGCAGTGCATTGTGGGGCACGTTTATATCGTGCGTAACTTGTGATGCAATGTTTTGATATAGGTAATCGTTACCGCTCAACATTAGGTGTGCCTTATGCTTGTACTACCAGCACTATATTAAAAATTCATTTGTATGTTTGCATGTAAATAGCTACACGAACAACGTCACGGGATAAAACTAGTCAAATATTTTGAAGTAAGTACCTACCGTATAGTATAGTATATTCTTACATACCGACTTAATTAATGTCAATTTTTGCTTCGATGTTGACAAAAAGTCAAGATATTGATCCCATTTTTTAATTTTTGATGGTAATTAGGTACTCATAATTAAATTAATAGAAATGTGGTCTACCCTTCTACGTCCGATTCTGAATTTAATTAGTCTTAATCAAAAAATACTTTAGCACCACATTCACACTGAAAGCAGATAAGTCTTTAAAGAACTGTACTTTTTTTATAGGTGATTCTAATTTAAGGTGGGCACAGGTGGTTTAGTGGAAGTGGCCCCGCCTTCCGATCCTAAGGTCATGGGTTCGAAACACAATGTCAGTACTCTCAAACGGTGATGGAAAACATCGCGAGGAAACCGGCATGTCGTAGAACCTAAATTAGTTTTATTACATGTGTCAAGTGCTTGAAAGGAGCCTCTTGAGGCGCACTTAAAATCCTTTCACCACACTGTTTCGAAAGAAACTAGTGACACGACAAGAGAGAAGAGACTTCAGGTGGGCGTCAGCTTATTTCATTATCAAAGAAATCACTTAGAGCATGATAATTCACAACCAAACTTAATTAAAACTTCGTCGTTAAATTCTTAAAAGTGATATGAATTCATGAACGAATGAATTTCCTAAAATGGTTGTAAAATAGGGAAAATATGTGTAAAACTGTACAATATCTCTAACATGCTCAGAATTCTACGAACAGCTCCTATACCTACTCAGTAGTGATACGTTTACTCAGAAGGCAGAGTTGGAAATCGACGCAGACTAAAAACTGTGAGACAACCTAGGACAAACTGGGACGATATTACAGTTTGTCTACTTTATATAAAAAACCGGCCAAGTACGAGTCGGACTCGCGCACGAAGGGTTCCGTATCATTATCTATAAAAACGGCAAAAAAATCACGTTTGTTGTATGGGAGCCCCCTTAAATAAATTTTTTATTCAGTTTTTTTGTATTATTTGTTATAGCGGCAACAGAAATACATCATCTGTGAAAATTTATACTGTCTTACGGTTCATGAGATACGGCCTGGTGACAGACGGACAGCAGTCTTCGTAATAAGGTCCCATTTTACACTATGGGTACGGAACCCTAAAAAGTACGGCGCGCACATAAGCAGGCAACCTGCTTTCTGCGTAAATGCAATTGAGGTACTATGAGGTAAGTTGTCGAACCAGTCTCTTTCTGGAGGGGAGAGGGAGGGGCCTGCATCGCCGCGCCCTATCTTACCAGTTATGATAACAGAAAGACACAGTCAACATTCTAGCACCGATACACGATGTTTGTGATAATAATCCCTTAGAAAAAAAACTGAAACAACTTTACGACTAGTAAGAGTAGTAGAGCTCTTTGTGAAGGGCTCGTCCGGGGAAGTACTACCACCACGCCTTTTTCTGCCGCCAAGCAGCAACGCTGTGTTTCCGTTTGAAGAGTGTGGTCGCCGGTGTAATTACAGGCGCATGAGGCTTAACATCTGGGGCCTTATGCTCACTTGGAGCGAGATTATCTCACGTCATATCTCGTTCAATAACTCGTTGACGTTGCGTCTCGCATGAACTTTGTATGAGAAAATTGGGGAGTAGGATGGTGAGAATGGGGATAAATAGTTATCGAACGAGATATGACGTCATCTCTACCGTGAGATAATCTCGCTTGAAGTGAGCATAAGGCCCCTGTATACCTCAAGTTGATGGACGCAGGGCAGTGCATCGTAGGGCACGTTCCTATTGTGCGTGACTTACGAGGTAATGCTATAGGTGATGGTTACTACTTAATATCAGGTGGGCCATCTGCTTGTTCCATCAGCTAGTTGTATTAAAAAAAACACTTTATACTTAGTTGATTGCTGTTTTTCATAAATAAACTTAGTAATTTTATATCTTTCAAAATGTTGAAATGCCCGAGCGACAGGTACTTCGACAGCTGTCAGCGCCTTAATAAAGTATAGTAGACGGGCCATAAACATTATGATGATTTTCCTGTACTTATTCTGGTGTAAAATAATGTATGTGAATCAAAAGCTGTAATCTAAAACGTGGAACAAACAACTCATAACAGGAAAATCATATTAACCACCATTATAATTAAAATAAATGATAAATGTACCAATTTAACGGAAAATAATTCCATTAAATATCGATAAATTTCTGTATTTCCTCGTCCCTAAGGGCTTGGCCTCATTTCCATATAAAACTGACATGAAATATAGTAACCAGATACGTGTTGAAAACTTTTTTGTAGTCACACAAATATGGGATATTAAACCCACTACCAACAGCGCAAAAGAATACTCTGAAATCCACAGTCGCATATTTGACTACTATTAACAATAATTAAATAAAACCGACCAAGTGCGAGTCGGACTCGCGCACGAAGGGTTCTGTACCATTATCTATAAAAAAGGCACAAAAATCACGTTTGTTGTATATTTGGTATGGGTAGCCCCCCTTAAATATTTGTTTTATTTTAATTTAATTATTTATTATTAAGGTCTTCATTTATTTCTAAAAAGAACATATAACTAAATGTTCTGGGAATATTTCAAGCGTCTACCTGTTGCCGCTATCAATATCTAGCAAAAACTACCAAAAAATCACGCATAAACTGTCGTCGGTTTGAATGAGTTTTGGAATATTATAATAATATTATTTTTTTTGGAAAAGAACCGACTTCAAGTACACTCTTCTCTGTTGTCGTGTCACTAGTTTCTTTCGAAACAGTGTGGTGAAAGGATTTTGAGTGCGCCTTTAGAGGCTCCTTTCGAGCACTTGACACATGTTATAGAACTTTTTGCGTTCTCGATGTTTTCCTTCAACGTTTGAGAGTACTGGCATTGTGCACATACATTTTTGAACCGAAAAACTCATTGGTGCTCGACCGGTTTCGAACCCACGACCTTTGGTTCCGAAGGCGGGGTCGCTACCATTAGACCACCAGTGCTCTAAATACACTGCTTCAAATACACTGAAAAATATCAAACAAAACTTTTAGTGAAGGAAAAATCAAACCGACAATTTTTTTTTGTTGGTATTATCAAAAAGCGCTGAATCAATTTTGATAAAACTTATATGATCACTTCTGAACTATGACCTACCAAACAAAAAAAAATCAATTTATAATCGCGTAACAAACATGCAACAAAATATACAGTCGAATTGATAACCTCTTCTTTTTTGAAATTGGTAAAAAATGTCACGTCACACGTGTAGCGCCGCCTTTACTAAGTTATTTTAATCTAACAAATGTCAACGGACTACAGTTAATCAAGACATAACATGTTTGTATTCAAGCAGAATGATGATTTAATGATTTATGGTTTAAAAATAAATCTGACATAATGCAGTGTGATTTGTCTGAATCATTCAATCGGTACTTTCAACAAGAATTAAATTTAGAAAACAGTAGACTTGAAATACCTTACCACAAGGAAATAAAGGTTCTAGAATAAATATGTTTTTTGTTTTTTTTGTATCTGCTTATAGCAAGGTAAAGGCCTCCCTCCCTTCCTTCCTACTTCAGACGTAATACACACGCAAATACAAAAGCAATCTACATATATCATCATATAAGAGTAGTAGAGCTCTTATGAAAGGTTCTTCCGGGGAAGTACTACCACCACGCCTTTTTCTGCCGCCAAACAGCAACACTGTGTTTCGGTTTGAAGAGTGTGGTCGTCGGTGAAATTAAGGGCACATTACAGGGCAGTGCATGTGAGATGGAACAAGCAGATGGCCCACCTGATGTTAAGGGGTAACCATCAATCACCAAGGCACCAGGAACATGCCCTACGTCCATCAACTTGAGGCATACAGATGTTAAGCCTCATGTGCCTGTAATTACACCAGCAACCACACTCTTCAGACCGAAACACAGCGTTGCTGCTTGGCGGCAGAAAAAGGCGTGGTGGTAGTACTTCCCCGGACGAGCCACACACAAAGAGCTCTACTACTCTTAAAACCTACATAAGCCAAATTAAGGCTTTAGTTCTTTTCACATGTAGCCTGATCCGTGTTATTATCTACAATCATCACTATAACGGGTTACCTTTATGTAAAAAAGGCCTTACGCAATTACGTTACCAATTTCGGGTTAAAAAGATAGCTTTAAACCCATCAAGATCTCTTCACAGGTTCGATCAGTCAGGCAACATGACGAAATAAACGTTTTACCAACATGACGAAATAAAACGAACATTGTTCTTCTTATTTAGTTAGCAGATCAACCATTGTTGTGAGAATCACGAAAAAAGCATGGGCGGGGCTGTAGTATCAGCCACATCGAGACGATGCAACTTGCTATCCGTACATGCCTTCAACACTCAAGCACCCATCATTCAACATAATACCTTAACTCCGATCAATAAAGCAGATTTTCGCAAATCAAAACCTGAGAAGCTTATTAAAGAAAATTAAATTTGCAGCCACGCGAAATCGGAGCTGCGTTTTACTCTCACGCTATTATAGCCCTGTGCTTTGATAAAGTCTTCCAATTTTGAATTGCATCTGGAATCTTGAGAGGCGATATTCCTGTGAAACTTGCGGCTAGCTGGTATGGAGTAGCCTTTCGTAAATGTTTATATAGTGAGGGATGTTTATATAGAGTGGATTAAAGATAAGAGGCGAACGTATTTTCATTTTATTACCAAATTACCGATGGCGAGATTACGGTCCGCGTCGATTGTAGGCCGTATCGGGAACGCAGGTACATTGTTGAAAGTATTATTTTGTTGCCAATCTTAGCTCAGGTTTCTTTACCGAAGTAAGGATGTCCGATGAAGAAAAGCCTATGCCCAATCAAATTAACAAAATAATTTGTTATTTTATTACAACTAACACTAAAAAAACCTTACCTACATAAAAAGTCGGTCGAATTATGATAATGCAAATTTTTTGTTAACAAGGTTCTATTTATGGAATTGTTAAATATAAAGTAACGTATAAGAATGTGGATAAATAAACTTCGTATGCAATATAATCCGGCAGTATTGTATGGTTTTTTTTATGGAAACTAGTGACAAAAAATAAATGATGGTGAGTGACTACCTCCTATAAAAATATCCATCCATTACCAAAGCTTATCCAAGAGCGTAACAAAAGTAACGGAATGGAAAGTAATCAGTGGAAATAATAAAATTTTAATAAAGTATTAGTGACAGTGTGAATTGTTACTACTTGGTACTAAGACATTTGAAAGGATATCTACCGTGCCGTGGATCAAAGACTTAAAGCTGTTTCTGTTGTGGCAGTGTGAATAAATGTGATAAACATAGAAATACAAACAATACACGAACAGTAATAAAAACAAAATATAATTATTGCGAGCCCTATCCGCGATCGGCACGACCTCTCGCCAGCCCTTAAATCATTGCAACGCTTTCGAATTTCGAATTGATCGATCAACCAATAAACTGTGAAGTGTTCAACCAATCACATAATTCTATTTCTATGAATTCCGTCTGAGATTGTGGGTAGCTGTAAGTACGCTGATGCTTTCGTTCTGATTTTGAATACAGAGCTAGCTAGTCCGTTAATTTAAGGTGCAATCTTCCTTAGGCCCAGTTTCACCATGCTCTGTTAGTTACTAATCAAGGATTAACAGGCCGTTAAATCTAACCTTAGCTGTCAAACGCGTACATTTTGACATATTTAACAGCCTTTTAATCCTTTGTTAATCTAACAGACAGCATGGTGAAACCGGCCCTTAGGAAGACAAGCAGAAGAAGGTTCATTAGTCATTAGTTAATTAAAAACAGTGTGGTGAAAGGATTTTAAGTGTGCCGCAAAGGGACTCCTTTCGAGAACTTGACACATGTTTTAGAATTGTTTAGGTTGTACGGCATGTCGGTTTCCTCACAATGTTTTCCTTCACCGTTTAATTTTTTTTTTGCCTTAGCCTATGGCATGCTGGGAAAAATGCAAAGGCTTCCTAAATAAATTAATATTGGTAGACAATTCACACAGCGGCATCTATAGCTACAAACTTAGTAAAGCTTGTTCTAAGTGGACTCCATAGCAGACTGATGTTGATACTTTCCCTATCATGATGTTATAATAAAACCGGCCAAGTGCGAGTCGGACTCGCGCACGAAGTATTCCGTACTATTATCTAAAAAAAACGACAAAAAATCATGTCTGTTGTATGGGAGCCCCCTTAAATATTTGTTTTATTTTAATTTAGTTATTTATTTTTAAATCGAATACATAAATAAATATTCTGTGAATATTTCAAGCGTCTACCTGTTGCCGTTATCAATATCGAGCAAAAAAATCACGTTTGTTGTATGGGAGCCCCCTTCAAAAAAAAAAAAATTATTCAGTTTTTTAGTATTTGTAGTTATAGCGGCAAAAGAAATACATCATCTGCGAAAATTTCAACTGTCTAACTATCACGGTTCATGAGATACAAGCCTAGCGTCAGACGGACAGCGGAGTCTTAGTAATAGGGTCCCGTTTTATTCTTTGAGTATGGAACACTAAAAACAGTCTCATCATCATCATCATCATCATCAACCTATGTTCGTCCACTGCTGGACGTAGGTCTCTCCCAAGACTTGCCACTGAGCCCAGTCTTCGGCTCTTCTCATCCAATGTTTGCCAGCTACATTTCGCAGATCGTCGCCCCACCTCGTCGGAAAAACAGTCTAAGATCATACAAATGTTTATCAAAGTCTAAGTCAAAAGGTATTTATTTTTCACTTTGAGCTATGGTAAATCTAGATGCCAGTTCAACGCGACCAAGCCTAGAAAAACATACAACAAACTTACCACTTTCCATATTTAGAAATTCATTATGGTGGCCCGTTTAACATCTATAAAATATTTACTACCTACTCAACAGAAGCACTAATGGTCAAATAAACTTAAAAAATATATTCACTATTAAAAATAAAAACATCTTTCTATCAAACCATCGCTTTAATGGTCTGATTTAATCTTTGAAAATGTCACACTATGACAGGTAACTGTTGTTATGAGAAACATATAATTTCAAACAATATTCGAGCAGAAATACACCGTAATGCTGTAGAAATAAGGGTGAAATTAGCTATTGCTGACGCTAGTGACGTTTGGTTTGACATCCGGCGCGCGCGCACCCGTAACGTCGATTACTCGATAATTTACGAAGATTAAAATCGGATTTTGACAACACTACTTATTTTAAAGTACTTAGCTACATTTATTGTTAATCTTTTGATGGCTAAATAATAACACGGACAATATTCTATCAGTTTAACTAAAATACGTACCTATAGGTACGAAACGTATGGGTACAATAAATCTATGAAAACAACAGTAGTAGAGAGTAGTACTACCATCATGCCTATTTCAGCTGCCAAGCAGCGTTGCTGTGTTTCGGTTTAAGGGGCTGACAACTATCAAACAACTTCTCGCTCGCACTACTAGTTTTCGTACATAGGCAAACTTTTAAGGAGGAAAACTTGTATCGATCAAAATGAAATTTTTACAAAACTGTGTGCAATGTGATTGCACACAAAATGGTTGATTGCGATTTTTCGAAAATGAGCTTAGTGATTTTATATCTTTCAACATGTCGAAACGTGCGAGCGAGAGTCACATTAGCTCTTCGCCTTAAAGGGTGTGTTACCGATGAAACTGAGAGCACTGGTGGTCTAGTGGGTAGCAGCTCCACTTCCGTTCCTAAGGTCCTGGGCTTAAAACTGGTCGCGCACCATTGAGTTTGTCAAACACAGACATAATTTCGCATTAAAATTTGTAATCGCATAATTACAGCCTTCACAGCTCAGTTGGTAGTAGCTCTGCCTTCTGTGCCGTAGGCCGTGGGTTCGATCCCCACCGAGAACAAACATTTGTGTGATGAACATAGATGTTTGTTCTCTGTCTGGGTGTTATATAATATTATAAGTATGTATTTACAAAAAAAAAGTATACATATAAGTAGTATATCAGCTATCTGGTTCCCATATTACAAGCTTTAGCTTAGTTTGGGGCGAGATAGTGCTGGCGTGAAAAGTCCACCAATATTTATTTATTTATCGATATGGAATACGTAGGGGATCATACTTCCTTGCGTTCTATTCTAAAATGGTTACCCCATAAAATACTACTACAATAAATCGTTCCAGACAAATTCTGTATCCCACCTTATACAGTGATATCGTAGTCGATGGTATCTGCACGAACGCTACGTTCACACAATGCTGCGTGGGCGCGGATTACAGCAACTATCTCAATCCGATCTCGCTCGGACCATATGGAGTACGTCTTGTTAGAGAGGAAGCGTTGCTTTATTTGTAATTAGAACTAAATTAGAATATTTTTTTAATATTCGGCGGTGGTTATTCTACAGCACTATCTAGCCTCAAACTAAATAAAGGTTGTACACGCGGATACGCTTCAGGCACTGCTCGATTTTATGTATTTGTAGTAACTGTGAATCCTTGTATTATGGGAAGCAGATAACTGATTTAATTCTTATATAGGTACCTTTTTAGGGTAGTACTTCCCCGGACGAGCCCTTCACAAATAATAATAATAAAAATAGTATAGTATTATAATAGATTATGTGCCTATACCTATCTGCCTGGACCTAGAGCTAAGCCTGCCACCAATTGCCTACTAATAGGAACCAAAGGAGTTTAGACTGTACTAAAATCTAACCAATTTAAAAGTATGTAAGTGCGAGTTGTTGCGTTTCGTTTACTCGCCATTTTGAAAGATCTTTTTGTGTCAGTCGACAAAATACTTCATCCTACTAATATTATAAACGCGAAAGTTTGTAAGTATGGATGGATGGATGTTTGTTACTCATTCACGTAAAAACTACGGAATGGATTTTAATGAAACTTTGCAATAATTAGCTAATACATCAGAATAACACATAGGCTACAATTTATAAAGATATTGTGTGAATTGTCCAAAATATGACGATAAGTGTCAAGTAAGTAGAAAAAACTCTACCATCTGCGCAGACGAAGTCGCGGGCACCAGGCTAGTGTTTCTATAAAAAGAAGTCTAGGTGCCAATTTCTTTTAGCTTTAAGAACAAAATACATCATTGAACCCAACCACACCATACTCGGTAGCAACATTCCACCGATAACCATTAATAGTTTGTAATATACAAACACGTATATAATTAAACTAAAACATTGTGCTTATCTTATCTCCCATCAGCCATTAACGGAGCTCAAAAAAACTATAACCTACAGCAGAACAATGTGTAATGTAAAACCTTTGGGACACACTGCTGGGAAGAATGGACAACAGGGATAACAGGTTTGTAACACATTTCTGTATACTGTAGATTGTTGTACCATTCTGTTTATGGAACTCCCCATACCTAAATCTAAGAGGTGGGCTTTGATGGTTACGTCACAGTTTTTATAACTACTGCAGCTATCATCGTTTTTCAAAACAGTACACCATCACGGGAAACATCAAATGCGAGATGTCTGATGTCAGCTGAAAATTGTTTTGGTTCTAAAAAAAAAAAAAAAAAAAATGAAGTATAGGTTGTTTAAAATGTTATTAAAACAAACAGAGAGATGTTATGCTATTTAGCTCTGATTTCACCATGCTGTGTTAGATTATCAAAGGATTAAAGAGCCGTTAAATATGTCAAAATGTACGCGTTTGACATCTAAGGTTAGATTTAACGGCCTGTTAATCCTTGATTAGTAACATGGTGAAATCAGCTCTTAGTAACCTAGTATAAACAAATATAGGTACCTAAATAAATGTCACTTTTAATCTTTCTTTCATACTAATTACAGGCATTGAACAATGAATCATGTTCATCATGTTCATTAAACAAATATGGGGTGGGGATTGAACCAACATCCAGTGCAGAAGACAGAGCTACAAAGCCTACGCTGGACGCGGGCGACTGACCGCAGACTGACAAGAGCAGGAATACCAGCCACTGAACCTTAGAACCATCGTAGGGACCCTAATTTTCCACTGAACAAATATCTCTGTTCCCTAATGTTTTACTGTTTATAATAAACTGAATTTATTTGATCTCTACAACATCGGAGCCACTGACAGTCCACTCTGCAGAGGCTGCCTGTCCGAAGAAGAATCAGCTGCCCACGTAGTCCTGGAATGCGAGGGCGTAGCCTCTCAACGGCAAGAAATCCTAGGAAACCCCAGGTCACTCCTCCAAGCCTGTGAAGCCACCGAGAAGCTTCTGCGCTTTTGGGAGGAGCTAGGCTGGCTACAAGTGTAACCAGATCACCCCTCACGCAATAATGGACCACCTTATTTATTTATTTTTTATTCAAGTAGCTGTTGGAACAAGCAGATGGCCCACCTGATTCTAAGTGGTAAACAGCACCTATAACAAAGCATTGCCTTGTAAGTCATGCACTATAGGAACGTGCCCTACGATGCACTGCCCTGCGTCCTTCAACTTGAGGCATACAGATGCTAAGCCTCATGTGCCTGTAATTACACCGGCAACCACACTCTTCAAACCGAAACACAGCAAAGCTGCTTGGCGGTAGAAAAGGGCGTAGTGGTAGTACTTCCCCGGACGACAAAGAGCTCAACTACTCTTAGAAGTCCTTAGAGTCTAAATGCGGATACAAGAGTCCTATACCAGCATCAAAGGCACTGCTTTTGGAATAACTTTTTTGATAGGTATGCTATCGATTCTATACATCAGTGTGTCCAATACGTTTATCTGTCGATCTAAAACGCTCTACACAATCGCACGATCTTAGTCACCCGTAACCGTACACTGCCTGTCAAAACAAACGTACTGTCCTTTACGGAACACAAAAAAACACGCCCAGACAAACGATATAACAACTTACTCACGTGAGAATACAGTACAAAATGCTATTAGAATCGATTTTGACAGTCGTATCCGTCATCCGATTTATCGATATGCAAGTGTCAAACTCATAACCTCAAAATACATCAGAGATTTATCTTTTGTTTTATGTTTTCTAATGTTCACTGCTACCAACAATGGTATCTCTCTATATCTTTTTTTTTATATATTTTTTTTACCATAGTTACACACAACATTTTTATTTTATATTTTCTTTTCTACGAGTAGTAGAGCTTTTTGTGAAGGGCTCGTCCGTGAAAGTACTACCACCACGCCTTTTTCTGCCGCCAAACAGCGTTGCTGTGTTTCGGTTTGAAGAGTGTGGTTTCTAGTGTAATTACAGGCACATGAGGCTTAGCATCTGTATGCCTCTAGTTGATGGACGCAGGGCAGTGCATCGTGGGGCACGTTCCTATCGTGCGCGGCTTGCGACGCAATGCTTTGTTATAGGTGATGGTTATCACTTAACATCAGGTGGGCCATCTGCTAGTTCTATCAGCTAGTTGTACAAAAAAAAATTGTGAGTTATGTTTTGTAATACTTGTAGCTTCATATAATTCGTATAAGAAAATGATAGAACATCAGGATAATTCATAATTATAAAGGTTAAAATTTCAGTACCAGTAAATAAAGTAGACATAGGTAGGCACATAAATAGTCTGCAAAAGTTCCACGTTGATATACCTAATAATAAGTACTAATTAGATTTGAACTAATAGGTAGGTGAGTACCTAAGTCTACGTTGAAAAGTTCAGCGATGATACAATAATATATAGATTTTAACTTAATAAGTACCGAGCTTAATGTTAATATAATCTATAATTTGATTACAAAAATGGCACAAACAATCTATCGACAAAGGCGTCCAATCTCTGCGTGTCGGATTGAATTTGACTAACGGACGATCTGCGCCCGCGGCAATCGAATAAAACAATCGAGTCTAGTAGAAAATAAACGACATAATCGCTTGTATCGATCACGAGAATCGAGAGGTTGTTAACAATTGACGCCTTTAGTATTTATGCTTGAGATGAAATGGATCGCGGGCCGTAGGTCGAAGCTCCGAAACCACAAAAGTCAACTCTAAATGTATATGAAATAGAGTTAAAGTTTTCTGTGCAGGAATAAATGAACAATAGTGTAGTAGAGATGAGACAGGTGATTAGGTTACAAAATGTTCTACACCTAGTCTAGAGATGGGTTGAAATACGTTTTGCTCTGTTGCTCTCTCAATGAATTACGAACATGTCCTTTCGTGGGATAGGACTTATTTCTGCGTTGTTTTGTTGTATAAAAGTTTTCAACTACGAGTAGGCATGGCGGGTAGTACGAGTATGTTCTCTTTTAATTAGCTCTATTATTTTGAAAGAAATATTTTCTATTCTAATATTGTTTGCTGATATGACAGACGAGCGATGAAGAAGAGAATATTTAATATTTAAGGGGGCTCCCATACTACAAACGTGTTTTTTTTTTGCTCGTTTTAGCTCGATATTGATAACGGCAACAGGTAGACGCCAGAGATATTAACAGAATATTTATTTAGTTATATATTCACTTTAAAAATAAATAATTCAATTAAAACAAATATTTAAGTAGGGCATTAGTATACAGCAAACGTGATTTTTTTGCCGTTTTTATAGATAATGGTACGGAAGCCTTCTTGCGCGAGTCCGACTCGCACTTCGCCGGTTTTTTTTCAATTTATAGGTAAAACTTTAACGTTTAACTGGAGTTTGTACTTGGTACCAAGAGACCTGAGGGGATATCTACCGTGCCTGGGGATCAAATCGTGTACCTAGTTTCAGTTTTTCAGAAATGTTTAAACTTCGTTTTGTCAAATTAAATCCAAACGATCACCAAGTAATAGATGGTAAATGCTCATTCTCAATATCCAGGATACTGAAGCCACAATCCAAATGATTACGAAGTCAAAGATGGTAAATGCTCTTTCTCAATATCCCTGGCAGTGAGGCCACCCGCGAGGTGGCACCTGTTGGATATCGCAATACCATCGGCGTCCAATTACACTATTATTGTTCTGATTAGACATTAATATTCGTAAACAAATGGAAGTACCAAGGAATACGTGGGAAGAGGTTTACTTTGTTCTATTTTTGTGTACTGTGTTATAATTTTTTTGGTGGTATGAAGTTTTTTGAGTTGGGGTGCAAATTTTCTTAAGACTTATTAACCGTCAAAAAACGCAACAACATTTCAACATTTTCCGTCAAATAACGCCCGGTTCGACATTTTTAAGATTGAATCTCATTGAAAATTAATTGCAAACAACAATTGCTACTTTTCGTATTAATCAAAATCGTATTGGTAGGAAAACTTGTTATGATCTAAATGATATTTTTGCTAAGCCTTTATGATTCTCCAAAACTTTCAGTGATTTTAGGTCTCTTAAGATGCAGACAACCGTCAAACAAGTTCTCGCTCGCACTTTTTTTTTAATTTTTTATTTTGTTTATTTCACACTACCGACACTAATGACAGATACATAACATTATAGTAAATTAAAATCTAAAAGTATGAATACGCTGAAACTAACAGACGAAGCATACTCATACGAGTACTTGAGGCATACAGAAGAGTTTTAAGAGTAGTCGAGCTCTTTGTTAAGGGCTCGTGGCATACAGATGTTAAGCCTCATGTGCCTGTAATTACACCGGCAACCACACTCTTCAAACCGAAACACAGCAACACTGATTGGCTGCAGAAAAAGGCATGGTGGTAGCATTTCCCCAAACGAGCCACACATTCTAGAGCTTTTAAGAGTAACTAGTAACTTTAAAAAACTAACGTCTTTTCAGAAAGCCATGAACCATTAAAATAGCTATTATTTGTCGGCGAGCTATCGTCCCACCAGAAAAAAAGTAATTGAAAACAATTAATTTACGAAGCAAACGACCAATTTCTTCAAAATCTCAACATCGCTTAATCGAATTAAAAATTCAACCTTTCCCCATTGTTCCGCCATCAAGATAACCCGTCTAAAACAAATAGCTCTAATTACGCCTGAAATTCGGTCAGAGCCGAGTCATTTCTATTTGGTAGATTAATTCGGGCATCAATCAGAGTGGCTGGACAAATTGAGGGAGTTATTTTTTCGATTAGAAGTGTATTGTTAAATCGCGGTGGGTTAATAGACCAGATACGATCAGAAAGTTGGCGTGTTTTAACCACAAAAGAGATAATAGTAACTAGAACGCCCTGCCTTGCTTACTGCCATTGAGAGCACTGAGAGCACTGGTGGTGTAGTGGTAGCGGTCCCGACTTCCGATCCTAAGGTCGTGGGTTCGTAACCGGTTGGGTACCAATGAGTTTTTCTGTTCAAAAATGTATGTGCACAATGTCAGTACTCTCAAACGGTGAAGGAAAATGTCGTGAGGAAACCGGCATAGAATAGAACCTAAAAAGTTCAATAGCATGTGTCAAGTGCTCGAAGGAGCCTCTTGAGGCGCACTTAAAATCCTTTAACCACACTGTTTCGAAAAAAACTAGTTACACGACAAGAAGAAGCTTACTGCCACACTCAGGGTATTTAAGACGCTGACACCAGCCAAACACCTTCTCGCTTGCACATTTTATCATTTTTTAGGTTAATATTACTGAAGGCAATTTTTTTTTAGTAATTATCTAGTTTGGAATAACTAGATAATTACTAAAAAAAAATTGCATGCATATAAATTTTGAAATCTTTTTTGCTGTATAATTTTTTTAAACCTACTAAGAAATTGGATAATTTTCTTCTGAAATAAATGAATTCAATTTATTTGAAAATAAAATAAGGGTAACGCTTCGCTATATTGCGGAATACTAAAAACACCCCAAACGAACAACTTCCTCTGTTTTTGAAAGTGGTTAAAAAATATAGGTACACAAAAATTACATTATAATCGTTTTGGCTCCTAAACAGGATATATCAATTGATGCTGCGGACTGTACCTACGAGTAAAAAGCTACGCTAAGTTGCTAATATTGTTCTTTGCGTAACTTTTTTTAACATTATATTGTACTTGAACCGTCTCCGGCCCGTATGTAACGATTACAAACACCCTTTTCCCGATAACAGATAGTATCGATTCTAAAGACAGTGGCATAGAGCTCATTTTTAAATGCAAGCATTTTTGAAATGACACATTGTGTTGGTACTGTTTTTACATCGCAGTGATAACGCCACAGCGATAAGCCACGGTGGGGCCATCTACATCGCTTTGTTGTAACTTTGTTGGGTCTAAGTGCAAGGGAAAACTTACTTATATTTAAACGATTGATTGTTTTGTTAAGATAAAGAAAGAAAGTAAAAACTTAAAAAAAACTTAGGGTAATGCTGATGGATCAAGCTGAAGGCCCATCTGATGTTAAGTGGTAACCATCACTATAACAAAGCATAGCATCGTAAGTCATGCTCGATAGGAACGTGTCTTTTGCATTACATTGCGTCCATCAACTAGAGGCATACAGATGTTAAGCCTCATGTGCCTGTAATTCCACCGGCACCCACTCTTCAAACAGCAACGCTGCTTGGCGGTAGAAAAAGGCAAGGTTAAGGCAATTACTCTCTTCAAACCGAAACACAGCAACGCTGCTTGGCGGCAGAAAAAGGCATGGTAGTACTTCCCCGGACGAGCCCTTCACAAAGAGCTCTACTACTGTATCACAATAAAAATAAATTGAGAGATAATTATGAAGTTCTGAGAATTGTAACACTGAATCTCCTATCATGTCCAAGTTACGTGGAACATCTGATAATCGGGAGGGTATCGGGGGTCGGCCGCTATCGGGCTGATTAGGTGGCCGACTATTGTAAAGTCCATTTTGTTGATCGATCTGACGATTAACTATACTTTCGATGATAGGTCTGAGGGAGCATTGTTGGAAAAATCTTGGGGTGAAACTATGATACAATGAAATGATGTACGTAGTAGTACTTCAATAGTCATCATCATCTTCCTGCCCTTATCCCACGCTGCATGGGGTCGGGACAACAGGTTTTCTTCTTCCATTCTCCTCTATCATACGTCATCTCAGTGCTCACTCCTTTCTTACTCATATCATCTTTCACACAATCCATCCATCTTTTCTTTGGCCTGCCTCTCCTTCTAAAACCATCCACATCCATTTCCAACACTCTTCTCGTAGTATGACTTTCTTCCCTTATAATGACATGCCCATACCACGCTAATCTATTGCTCCTCAACTTATCCATCACAGGCGCTACTTTCAAACTTCCTCTAATATACTCATTCCTTATTTTATCCTTAGTACTTCAATATAGTAATAGGTATATTTCTGCAATGAAAAAAAGCTATTGTTAAAAAGTTTTATTTTATTCTTACTTTACTTTATGTCTAGATCGTTTACAACGGTCTGCAGATAGCTCAACTGTTTCAAATGTATTTTATACATTTTGTAAATACTTGTATTCGTTGTAGTTTTCCTTGTAAATAAATGTTTTCATTTAAACAAGTAACTTAACTTTAATGTAACTTGTAACTGTAATTTCATCGGCTGACACCCTTCAAACTGAAATAGAATCGCTTGACGGCTCTTCTCTCTTGTCGTGTCACTAGTTTCTTTCGAAACAGTGTGGTGGAAGGATTTTAAGTGCACCTCAAGAGGCTCCTTTCGAGCACTTGACACATGTTATTTATGCTCTCATACGTGTTATAACTATCACTGTCACTACTAATACCACCAGCGTTGCCGGTCGGGATTTTGAAACTTTTGAGTGAAAAAAGCGAGATTCTTTCGTCGAAAGCGGGACTACGTTTACGTTAGCGTCGAATTACGTTTACGTGACAATAAATAGCAAAAATAGCCATAGAAAATGTATTTTAATAAAAATATGATGTTTTAAAT
The DNA here is from genome assembly GCA_932294275.1 of Chloroclysta siterata. Lineage (NCBI taxonomy): Eukaryota > Metazoa > Arthropoda > Insecta > Lepidoptera > Geometridae > Chloroclysta > Chloroclysta siterata. The sequence continues at coordinate 2,108,320 of OW028600.1, forward strand.
CAGATTTACCCTATCGTTAAATAGTTGTCGGGTCGTCGTCGAGTTATCCCGAAAAGCGGGACGGAGTCTGTCGCGCGGGTCATAAAATTTTTATTTATAAATCGGAGCGTCCCGCCAAAATCGGGACGTCTAGCAACGCTGAATACACACATTGGTAAGAGATGGAAATCGTTTTAACATTTATTTCTCGACAGGTTTTTATGTAAGACCGTAAATTAATCAACCAAATAACGGTCAAACCTATAGAAAAAACAGCCAATCAAGACTCACTTCAATGACGAAATATCATAATTATAGCAGATCGACCGGTTGACATACCAGATGTTCCCTTATCTCCGCGATATACGTCGGATGCTGGCCGATAGCACCTTATCACTCATTATTACATTTTTAATTTCAACTAGCTGATAGTCAGACAGAGATAGCGATATTTATCGGAACGAGAGAGCGGGACGGAGGGAGCGTGATGGCCGCATGGTGGACCGATCTGATAATCAGACAGTTAGGCGTTGGAGAGTTTGAATGGTGACCTTTATTTTGACCAATGATAATCAATTGTTTTGTTAGATTTACTAAAACTTTTTAAATTATGTATTTTTTAATCTTAATTGCCAATAAAAAAGGAGGTTAAATTGAAATTACCACCTAGACGTGCTGTTTCTATTTTCAAACGTAGGTCTATTGAAATAAAGTTCAAACCAGCACATGCTTCCTTGTGGCGCTTACAATTACCATGACATTCAAAATGTGAGAAAGATTGATTTTTTGATATCGATCAAAAAATTGTTATTGTAATTTATGTAACTACTGGCAGATTATTTAAAAAATATTTAAATTTATTGCTAATTTATTCTTAGTGGAATTCGAACGTAATTTAAAAAAACCCTGGAAGGTCCTTTAAATATCTTGCGATCAATTTTGATAGACACCAGAGTCGGGATATTTTTGACATGTACTTACGTAACTTTCGTGGTTATTCAAGAAATAAGGTTCAAAATTCAGAAAATACCTTATCCTCTATGCTTATTTCTGCAGCCAAGCAGCGTTGCTGTGTTTCGTTGAAAGGTGTGGTTTCCAGTGAAATTACAGGCACAATGCCTCAAGTTTATTAACGTGCGTCACTTGCGAGGGATGCTTTGTTATAATATTATATAACACCCAGACAGAGAACAAACATCTATGTCCACCACACAAATGTTTGTTCTCGGTGGGGATCGAACCCACGGCCTACGGCGCAGAAGGCAGATCTACTACCAACTGAGCTGTGATGACATTCTGTAATTTTATATATTCAAAAATTGTGTACGATTGTTGTCAGCCTCATTAAAAACCTCACATCGCGCAATAACATCCAAAATAAAATTAGCGTTGCAAATAACGAAGTGTTCCCACAGTGCTATCTGTGTTTGCATCCCGTGCTCTATAACTCACTGATAGGGCACGAATATTCGGAATCTGATGACGATCCAGCTATCGTGGCCAACGGGACTTCCTTCTTTATTTTATTTTACTTATTTCATTTTATTCCATGACCTATCTAAGCCGACGTAATTTTTATAGGTATGCAAATGTTTTAGTTTAGTTTAAATTGCTTGGTTTAGATAAAAACAGATACTTATTTATCTAAATACTTTTTTCTACTTAATGTTTTTTTATAGTTGTGAAAGACGAAAGTCGAATAGACTTTAACAATGACGACAAATTTAAAAATGGTTGATAAAAGACCATACTTAAATGTGTTTATTTAAAACAAGCGACCCGCCCCGGCTTCGCACGGTTATTGTGGGTTATCCCTTAAAGATTATGCTTGTATTATGCAAATAAACCTTCCTCTTGAATCACTAAGCTCTGTCTATAAAAAAACCGCATCAAAATCCGTTGCGTAGTTTTAAAGATTTAAGCATACATAGGGATATAGGGACAGAGAAAGCGACTTTGTTTTATACTATGTAGTGATTATAAATCTTTTTTAATACTACATGCTGATGGAACAACCTGATGTTAAGAGGTAACCATCACCTGCAAAGCAAGGCCTCACAAGTCAGACACAATAGGAACGTGCGTTATGCACTGCAGCATACAGATGTTAAGCCTCATGTGGCTGTAATTTCACTGACAACCACACTCTTCAAACCGAAACACAGCAACGCTACTTGGCGGCAGAAATGGGCATAGTGGTAGTAGGTGCTTCCCCGGAGGATTGACACACACACACATGATCTACTACTCAAGGGATTAAAATAGTTTTAGAATAGTTTAGAGTAAGATAAGATAAGATTTAGAATTACTCTATTGCATTAGGAAATCCTGTAAAGATAGAGGTAACATGAAATAAGTAAATAAATAAATAAATAAAATGGTGCAATGTTATCAAAATTCCAATCATCGCGATAATTTAAAAGCTAAATTAAATATGTGAATTTTTAGTGTTAGATTACAATCCAAGGACTTTTGATCATTGCTTACTTAATAGTATGTATGTAGATGTCACATTTGGTCACAATCCAAAAACCTTCTAACAGCAAACTGAAACCCGTTTTAAAGTTGCGCAATCCAGCATTTGAGGCACCCAAATTTGTTTCAATATAATTCAATCAATGAGTAAAAATAAAAAACCATTTTATTTATAAATTATATTCACTTTTCATAACATTCGTGACTTGCGACGCAATGCTTTGTTATAGGTGCCCATTATACATCAGGTGGGCCATCTGCTTGTAGAACAAGCAAGTTGTACAAAATATAAATGTTGGTGGACTTTTCACACAGCACCATCTAGCCCTAAACTAAGCCAAAGCTTGTAATATGGGAACCAGAAAGCTGATTTAATACATTATATACTTTGTTTTTTTGTAAATACATAATTATAATATTATATAAAACCCAGACAGAGAACAAACATCTATGCTCAACACACAAAATGTTTGTTCTCGGTGGGGATCAAACTCACGGCCTACGGCGCAGAAGGCAGAGCTACTACCAACTGAGCTGTGAAGGCTGTCTGTCAATATAAAAATATGAAGCAAAATTGTATTCCATTTCTATGTTATATCACAGAATATATAAAAAAAATAATTAATATTTATTTACAAAGAAAATGATACTGAATACCATTACAAAATGTACAAAATAAATAAAAAATGTCAAAATCTTCAGACAGTTGCAAACGTTAGTGAATTAATTAATATTATCTTACTTATATTTTAAACGCGAAAGTTTGTAAGTATGGACGGATGGATGGATGGATGTTTGTTACTCTTTCACGTAAAAACTACTGAGTGGATTTTAATGAAGCTTTACAATAATATAGCTTATACACATAGGCTACAATTTATAAAGATATTGTGTGAATTGTCCAAAATGTGCGCAGACGAAGTCGCACCAGCTTGTTATCAATATTTCTGTTGAAACTTTCTACATTGCCAAAATAATTTAAATTGGAAAAACGATAACCATTTAGTATAAGCAAACTATTATTGACTGGTATCAGAACATCGGTAGCGATCTGTAGATACCGTTATCTATCGTTACACTAGTTTTATCAACGCGCAAGACAGGTAGTGTGGCCAAAAAAACAGAAACAGAAACGACTTTTATCCCCAGGCACGGTAGATATCCCCTCAGATCTCTAAGTCACGATCCTTTGAGGATGTCTAAGGGTAGTCAGAGGTACGTCCAAATATATAATTTGGTACATATGCATGCTTTACTAGTTTTCGTACTTAAGCAAACTTTTGAATAGGAAAACTTGTATTGACATTATAAATACACAAAAATGTTGTCTCATTACCCAAAGGTTAGCTGGTAGATAATGCTATCCAGCATTAAGCTCGCCTATGTACAGTATATTTTATTTGTGCAATAAAGAATTTTCTATCTATCTATATATCTATAAATAAATAAATATTTGTGGACATTCCACACATCACTATCTCGTCCCAAACTAAGCCAAAGCTTGTGATATGGAAACTAGATACCTGATATACTACTTATATGCTTTTTTTTTGTAAATATCACTACATAGTAACAAAGTCGCTTTCTCTGTCCCTATATCCCTATGTATGTAGGTAGGAACCAAGCCGTAAGTTTGTTGCCTGTTCTTCTAGGCTTTGGTCGCGTGGAACTGGCACCTAGAGTCACCTAGCTTTAAGACGTTTCAAAGTGATCCTTGTGATTTTATTGAATAAATACCTATTGACTTTGACTTTGACTTTGACTTATGCTTAAATCTTTAAAACTACGCAACGGATTTTGATGCGGTTTTTTTTATAGAAATAGTGATTCAAGAGGAAGGTTTATATGCATAATACAAGCATAATCTCTTAGGGATAACCCACAATAACCGTGCGAAGCCGGGGCGGGTCGCTAGTATACTTATAATATTATATAACACCCAGACAGAGAACAAACATCTATGTTCATCACACAAATATTTGTTCTCGGTGGGGATCGAACCCACGGCCTACGCGCAGAAGGCAGAGCTACTACCAACTGAGCTGTGAAGGCTGTCATTATTTTCACAATTTCGAATGTGCGAGCGAGAGGTACATTATCTTTTTTTCTTATCTAGTGTTAATGTTGTTTCTAAAGAGACACATGTTTTTCAATGAAACGAAACGCGATAAGTAACTATCGCTATCGCATTCGATCGTATCGTCGTTGTCGATATTAATTTCTATACTTAGTTGATTATTTATACAAAATTATCACATTTATAATCGAGTGATGCCATTTTTATGCACGCAAGGTCAAATACGATGTTGTATTTCATTCATATTACTTATAGCACTGGTGGTCTAGTGGTAGCGGCACCGCCTTTCGATCCTAAGGTCGTGGGCTTAAAAACGTGCATCTATGAGTTTTTCTATACAAATATTTATGTGCACGGTGCCAGCACTTCCAAAAATCGTGAGAAAACCAGATGTCGTAGAACTTAAAAAGTTCTTAAACATGCGTAAGAGCTTCTTTAAACGCACTCCAAATCCTTTCGGTACACTTATTGGAAAGTACTCTCTCTCTCTCTTGTCGTGTCACTAGTTTCTTTCGAAACAGTGTGGTGAAAGGATTTTAAGTGCGCCTCAAGAGGCTCCTTTCGAACACTTGACACATGTTATAGAACTTTTAAGGTTCCATGACATGGCAGTTTCCTCACGATGTTTCCCTTCACCGTTTGAGAGTACTGGCATTGTGCACATTAAATTTTGAACAGAAAAACTCATTGGTACACGACCGGTTTGGAACCCACGACCTTAGGATCGGAAGGCGGGGCCGCTACCACTAGACCACCAGTGCTCTAAAGTGCTAGAAAGTTCTAGTAACACGATTAGAAGAAGAATTCATAGCACAAGACGAATTAAGTCATTAGTAGGTAGTAGGTAGGCTAAACGATACTTCAACAGCTTCAACAAAAGATTTTGAAAATCAACTACAAAAAGTAGGCATTTGCTTACCTGTTATTATTTTGGTTATTTTTTTGAAAGACCAGGGGCCATCACGTGATGGGCGCTGGTGATGGTGATCCTACTAATAAATATTATAAACGCGAATGTTTGTAAGTATGGATGGATGGATGGATGTTTGTTACTCTTTCACGTAAAAACTACTGAATGGATTTTAATGAAACTTTACAATAATATAGCTTATACATCAGAATAACACATATGCTACAATTTATAAAGATATTGTGTGACTAATCCTGCGCAGATGAAGTCGCGGGCAACAGCTTAGGCAAAAATGAAGCAGACGAAGCAGGGCAGTCTAGAAGACATTTTACTGAAAACTGAAAAAAATGAAACAGCTTCATGACTTTGATCCCCAGGTACGGTAGATATCCTCTCAGATCTCTTAGTACCAAGAACTAACACCAGAATATTTGAGGGCGTCTAAGGGGGGGTAGTCAGAGGTATGTCCAAACATTGTGTTTGGCACATATACCCACATTTTACAGTAGTTGGTATTCCATACGTGACAGGTTGCAAGCCCATCGCCGATGTTAGAATACTTACTGGTTTCCTCACGATGTTTTCCTTCACCGTTTAAGAGCACTGGCATTGCGCACATACATTTTTCGATAGAAAAATCCATTGGTCCACACGACCGGATTCGAACCTACGACCTTACGATCGGAAGGCGACGTCACTCCCACTTGACCACCGGTGCTCTTGACACTTTACTCTTGCCTTTAAAAGACTGAGAAAGTTTTATTTTTATAACGTGTACTCCCAAAAAAACAAAATCCCACAAACTGTTATCAAAAGATCATTTCGTGACCGAAAAATTTGGATCTCCCAAATAAATGCATCAAGCATCTTCATTCTGCAGCGATCCTACATTTTGATGACTCGTCTCTACCGATCCTGCCACAGGAAACGCAACTTTACAATTCAGCATTAGAGATAATTTTCCATCAGCTATGCTAAAACCCACCTCTATGTTGACGACTCTTTATTGCACAATCTTACGAAATCCAACAAACTATTTTCAGTTCAGTATCTGTGGTTTAGAGTTCATTTTTCAGCAACAAGTGGTCGATCTCGGTATGGTACAGATACAATCACAAGTTTTATCAATTCCTGGGACAATAAATTAAGTGTAATCTCCGTTCGCGATCTAAGCTTGAAGTAAACACTGCTAAGCTTAATTGGGATCGCATGATCACTTACAATAAGATATTGGACACGATTTCGGAAGAAGTGTGTAACGTTTTGTTTCGTACTTGGTATGGTAACGGTAAGATTGCGATTGTTTAAAATCTAGTTGCGAACACATGGGAAACGGTATTTCTTTTTTTTTTTTTATATACTTGCTCATGACCCACCTGATGTTCTGTGGCCATCATCTATAAAAAAATTATTTGTGATGATGAATCATCGTAGGGCACATTAGGGCACGTGCGTTTAATCACGCACGATAGAAACGTGCCCTACGATGCACTGCCCTGCGTCCATCAACTTGAGGCACTACCTCTATATCTCTTTATTTGCTTGAACGTGATTTTTATACAATAGGTTCTAATAAAATTATTAATGCCAAAAATATCATAACAAAATATTAAATTACAGTAAGTCATTATCATCATTAGCTTGCATTTTGTGCGTGTGTGTTTGGGTGAGTATGTGTGCGCGTGTGTGAGTGAGGTATTAATTTAGTAAAAAAAACATTATATTTGGCACATACCCACATTTTCCAGTAATTGGTAAATAAAAGTAAGCATATTATTTTTCTAATGAACTTCGTATGTACCTAGCCACCGTTTCATTAATTCTCCTGAATATTTTAATCATGATAAGGTAGCCCAAATACACAGTTTATCCACGGTGGATTAAATCGGCCGCCGTGCCGATAGCCATCTGTAAAGATAGCCGAGTGTAGATAGTTGTTAGTTTCGTGTAAGTACAGTCACTCGCACAAATATGGTTTCACTTCATTTTTATAAGTAATTAAATATAAATGCCTATACCCAGCAGGTGTGATACCAGGCTGAGATAATGATGATGATGAAAATTATCTTATCTTGTGACGACTATGAGGATGTTACAGGTGATAGGCAAGCCAAAGCACTATACAATCCTGTATAAATCATATTCGCTAAAAGGCCTGTTTAGTTTTCCATTAAACGATGTCTACCGTGCCTAAAAAGGCAAGGAAATAAAAGCTATTTTTTTTATTTAGTGATAGGCGATCAAAATCATGAAGCTGTAAACGAAGTCTGACTTTGATTGACTGAGTTTTAGGATACGTTTTCTGTATCGTCAAGCCGTTTTGTATGGAGACTTGATACACACCAGCCTTCACAGCTCAGTTAGTAGTAGCTCTGCTTTCTGCGCCGTAGGCCGTGGGTTCGATCCCCACCGAGAACAAACATTTGTGTGATGAACATAGATGTTTGTTCTCTGTCTGGGTGTTATATAATATTATTTATTTACAAAAAAAAAGTATAGAAATAGTATATCAGCTATCTGGTTCCCATATCACAAGCTTTGGCTTAGTTTGGGGCGTGATAGTGCTGTGTGGAATGTCCACCAATATTTATTTATTTATCGATAAACGCCTCTATCTCTATATGCCGAGAACTCGCGAGTCTCCTTACAATTTTCAAAACTCAGAATTCGGGTAATGTTTCTTTTTTTCTTTCTGTGAACCAAAAACGTTTTCAAAATGCTTGAAACAATATACTCGATTTGACATTACGTGCAGAACTGTACGCATAATCCGTCAGTAAACATTCTACATCCATGTAATTTGATCAGTATCGCGTTGCGCCTAATCGTGGATTTATCGATAGGATTTAATCGACAGATAGGACCTGATCGATCATGCAAGATATGCATTTAGATAACGATCCTTATCAGAAAGAGATTTATAATATACCTTCACGATGTTTAGGAATTCCAGCATATTTTATTCGGTCGATTATGCGTTATTTACTTAGGGTTTGGTTTTAAAACAATGTTTTCTATATTAATAAATTGGCTTTGAGATAAATGGAATAGCAACTACAACTAGTTGCTATTCCATTTGCCAAATCTACCTCTGGCCTCTTTGAATTTATGAAGAACTACCCGGTGTACTTCGTTAATACCTATCCTAACGACATTAAAACTCTCCCTTCGCTTTATGAAATTGTTGTTATTACTATCTTCCTCGCAATTTTTCCATATTTTCTCACCGTTTAAACCTTCCCTGGACTACAACAAACATTTCAAAACCAAAATCATCTAAATCGACTCAGCCGTTCTCGAGTTTTAGCGAGACAAACGAACAGCAATTGATTTTTATTTATATAGAGAAGAGATATTATACACAAACACAAAATATCTAGAGGATATCTACCGTGCCTGGGAATCAAAGTGAAGCTGTTTTTTGTTTCTTTTCTTCTTTACGATAAATATGTCAAAGTATAAACAAATACACAATTGCCGATAATACTAATTGGTAGTGATAAAATGATGAGACTAATTTAATTCAATATTTACTTTTAAGAAGTAATAATTAAAAATAATGCCCATATTTTTTTATTGTATTTTAAAGTGTTCCTTTTCATTCTTAAATTGTTTTGATTTAATCTACCTACTTAGCGAGATTTGTAAATGATTTCATTTCAGAGATAAAGTTTCTAAAACGTAATTGAGTACATTCAAAATGCTTGTCTTCCTACAAACTATCTACAATCGTAGGTTAATTTAATTTCCGGTTCTTTGTAATAACAAGGATTTTTCAACCATCTCATTTCTGATCAACAAGAAAGAAGGTAAGCATTTTACTATAGTTTTTGTTCTCTTGTTTAAAAAAAAGTAATTCGTTAAACTATTCTTCTATAATTAAATATTTTTTTCTTTGCAATGTACTAGCTGTTCTAAATCACAGAATGCTTTAGTTTAGTAGTTACGTATTAGGTACCTCAATTTATAAGTTTCAGGGAAAATAATAGTGAAAAGTATCAAAGTGGCGCCATCTCTTTGCCGGTTTTAGGACAAAGCGCTTCGTCTTATAACAAGTCTGATAGGAAACTGACAAGATGAATCAGGTAATCTGTACAAAACGCATTTCTTATAGGAATAGTATTTTTATAGGAATATATTTTTTTATTAGATTATTTTTTATTTATTTATTAAGTTAACACATTATTGCACAAAAAAATATAAAATTCAAGTGTACAAAAGGTGGGCTTATTGCTTTAATTATTTTCTACCTGCCAACCTTAAAGGTAGATAATGTTGGCGTGCTATTATTAAAAATAAACAGTTGCAGAACTACTAAAAATAAATGCAAAGTTACGAGTTACACCTAACACAATCATATACCTGCAAATATATTTTAATAGAACACGAAGCTACAAACAGAAATACAGTGGATGAGTGGTTTAAAACAATATTATAACATTTTAGTTTTTTCTGTGTAGGTCACGTGGTTTAGTTAGAGAACCATTTGTTTGTCGCCTATTGTAGGTTGATTTTCCGAAATCAAGAAAACTCTATCTCAGACAAACAGGAATATTGATGACTTCCGTCAAATTTGCATAGAGGGAAATACGAGGTAAATTCGCTTATTGCTGACTAACTGATCAAAGTATTGTCATTACTACAGCTGTTTGTCATGACAATTGGCTTAACCAATAATAATTGAATCATATACGAGATAACTGATTCGTTTTCTGGCATTTTGGGAAGCAACATAGCTTTTCCATTTTAATTGTTTTTCTTGTGTTATTTTGAGTTGTGTTGTGTAATTTCGGTAGTATTTTAACCAACATTAATTGAGGTCTTAATTCGCACAAAGTGTAAGCATTTGGAATGAAAGTGTGTGTAAGTGTGTATGTATATATAATAAAGTGTGTGTAATGTGATATCCTGATTTGACTGAAAATGTTTCGAATGTTTTGAAGAAAACCGCCACCATTTTCTTCAAAACATATGACGGCCGACTTGACTATAGACTGACTTGACTAAAAAGTATTCATTCAATACAAATCACTTGACACTGGCAAGATTGTCTGTCGAATGGCAGACAGGAGCCATAAATGGAAAGAAGAAGAAGAAGTACGAGATAACTTTTCATTTTACCTGTCTGTACTCAACATTATTTATTCAATTATTTATTGCATCATACAAAGTTTTTAAAAAAGCAGAGCTTAATGCTAGACAGCATTTTCTACCAGGTAATCTTGACAGGTGAAGAACAAAGAACTTGGCGTACTTATACTAAAAGAGATAATTTGGTATTACATTAACAAAGCTTAACATAATCTCTGAAAAAAACTGAAACAGCTTCACGACTTCGACCCCTAGGCACGGTCGATATCCCTTCAGATCTCTTTTTACCAAGTACAACTCACGGTTCCTTGGGGACGACTAAGGGGGTAGTCAGAGGTAAGTCCAAACATTACATTTGGCTCCATATTTTGCAATAGTTAGTATTCCATACGTGACAGGTTGCAAGCCCATCGCCGCTGTTAGAATACTAACTGGTTTTCCTCACGATGTTTTCCTTCACCGTTTAATATCACTGGCATTGCGCACATAATCTCTAGGCTTGTTAAAACTATATTATATTATTTGTAAAAAAACTGTGGTAGCTGTTTAACTTTTTCTGTCAAATAATTAAAATATAAATAAATATTGGTGGACTTTCCATACACAGCACTATCTCGCCCCAAACTAAGCCAAAGCTTAATATGGGAATTGTTAAATAAAGGAACGCTTAATATTATTAATATGGGAACCAGATAGCTAATATAATACATATATACTTTTTTTTGTAAATATATACTTATAATATTATATAACACCCAGACAGAGAACAAACATCAATATACATCACACAAATGTTTGTTCTGTTCTCGGTGGGGATCGAACCCACGACCTAACGGCACAGAAGGCAGAACTACTACCAACTGAGCTGTGAAAAAATAAACGGTAAAATCCCCGCGACTTCAAACCCACTTCTTCAACCCTCAAATAAATCGCAGCATATTGCGGCTACCCTCGTTAACCCCTCGGTTCCCACGGCGAGCGTGCCGGCCATTGCCGCGCGTCGGCTATAAGTGACTGACACGTTTACTCTATTCAATTGACATTTAGGGTACGCACCCCGCGTTGCGTGTGTGAACTCTGTAGTGCAAAACATCGGTCGTTTTGATTTTGACGTTTGAAGGGCAAATCAAATATTGGATTCGTTTTCTGACATTTTGGGAAGTAACATAGCTCAATACTCAATACTCAATACATTAATTGCTTACACATGGCTTAGTTTAGGTACATACATTGTTGTTAGGTCTTCTTCTTGTCGTGTCACTAGTTTCTTTCGAAACAGTGTGGTGAAAGGATTTTAAGTGCGCCTCAAGAGGCTCCTTTCGAGCACTTGACACATGTTATAGAACTTTTTAGGTTCCACGACGCATGCCGGTTTCCTCACGATGTTTTCCTTCACCGTTTGAGAGTACTGGTATTGTGCACATAAATTTTTGAACAGAAAAACTCATTGGTACACGACTGGTTTCGAACCCACGACCTTAGGATCGGAAGGCGGGGCCGCTACCACTAGACCACCAGTGCTCTCACTAGACCACCAGTGCTCTTACTGTTGTTAGGTGTTAGTATCTCATAGACCCTGCATAGGGTATATGGCAACATGGAGGCAGGCTGCATGGATAGCTTTTTCATTTTGATTGTTTTTCTAGTGTTATTTTGAGTTGTGTTGTGGAATTTCGGTGGCAACCAACATTACTTGAGGTCTTAGCACAAAGTGTAAGCATTTGGAATGAAAGTGTATTAAGTGATATCCTGATTTGACCGATGACTGGTCCAATTTTCAAAAAAATCCACACTGGGCCCAATCTTGGTTCACGAAAATTCAAGTTTATCCAAAAATCTAAATAGTTCTTCATCAAATCCTTATTCAAAACAATGAACAAGGAAGAACATCTTACAAACGTCCCGCGGAAAGGCAGAGCTTCTGCAAAGCTTGCTAAGGATGTGTTACTTGCGTCTGCGCAGGTTGCGTATTAACAAAACGCATTTGGCTGTCAATTTTGTCCTTGAGGAAAACTACATTGGTCATGTGTTTGTTTTTCTATTATTTGTTTATTAATAACTATTATTATCCAGCGGCTTCGCTTACGTGGTACCTAAATTATAATACCTAAACCTAAATTATTCCTGATTACAAACAATGTGGTTTCCAAGTTTCATCCATTTCAAGCCGTTGCGGAGATGAAAACAAATAACACAAACTTTTCTCCAAATATTTAAATATTTTGTCCATCGAAGCCCTTGCCTATAAACGTGACAAAGATTCTTAAAACAGTAGAGAAAAAGCATAGTCTAATCGCAAAATCTACCATGCATTTCAAAATAAAATTTGATATTTTTTTTCGTTTTATGAGCCCACTGTTGGGAAAAGGCCTGCCCTCATTCCTTCCACACATCTCGATCCTGGGCTATATTTTCCCAGATCATTTCCCTGCTTATTATTAAAATCTTCCATCTTAACTGACCGCAGTTTGTAAAAACGCAGCCCCGAGAGTCGCACGCGCAGTAATTTGCGTACAAGTTGGCACACAATAACCCTTTGATGCCGCCGCCGGGTCGCGATGTATCAGGTGTACTGTCGTGTACAAATTGTAACTCATGTACAACAAGAATGATTGCACTTTTGTTCGAGACTGTTTATGTGATTTAAAGATCTCGTTCTTGATTCGTGTATTCAGCTGTTTGTAGTTTTTGACGTTCAGTTGTTTATTGAGGTTAATTATTATTTTTTCTTGTAAATCTTACTGATTTATAGACATACAATATATCGATGGTATATCTTATTTGACTCAACTTAAGGCGTTGACAACGGCCCGGCTAACTTCTTGTTCGCTATTGGATCTAAAAGATATTTCTGCTGAGTCTTTGTAATGGAAACTCTTCTCTCGTCTTCAATTTTGTCTTCTAACATGTGCAAGCGATTAGTAGTTTATAGCTCTAATTTCACCATGCCATCGGGCTTTCAGAAACCGGCGGTAAGAGCTGATTTCACCATGCTCTGTTAGTTACTTACAGAAAGTCAAATAGGAACGGGATTTTAATAGTTTTTTTAGCGAGGCATAAATAAATTATTTTGTATTGTAATGTAATTTTTATTTTTGAATCCATAGAGTCACGCGTGCTCTCAGTCGTTGCGTTGCTCTAAGAATGAATATTAATCTCAAGTCTAATAAGAATTGGAATCTAAATTCCGTGCAATGATTTAATCTCTTATATACACGCACACTCGACTGTAATGCACTCGATATCGTTTGTAGTTATTTGGGTTTCGATACTTGCTAACACTCAAATAGTTATTTTAAAGCATCCAAAGCGGATGGTGATTGGGCTTTTTTATACTAAAGCATAGTGAACTGCTTCCCGAACGAACCCTTCACAAAGTTCCAATATTTTACGCGACATATTTTTTATACTGCTTGAATGAATGAATGATAATTCTTTATTGAACACCATAAGAACAAACGAAATAAGAAACTAATTATAACAACTAAAGATATGTACAATGGGCGGTCTTATCGCTAAAAAACGATCTCTTCCAGACAATCTTTGGTTGGAGAAGAGACTAAAATAAAATGGTTGGCTTCGGTGCACCATAAAAATAACATAATAAGAAACATACCTTCATACCTGTATACATCATCATGAGCAATATGTATATAATATATATACATATTGCTGATTAAATCATACCTGTATACATAAAACATAATATGTTTTATGTATACATAAACCAGCAATTTTCCCATCTGATGGTAAGTGGTAACCATCACCTATTACAAAGCATTGCCTTGTAAGTCACGTACGGACATGCCAGACAATACAATGCGTCCATCAACTTGATACAGACGTTAAGCCTCATGTGCCTGTAATTTTCCCGGCAACCGCACTCTTCAAACCGAAACACAGCGTTGCTGCTTGGCGGCAGAAAAAGGCGTGGTGGTAGTACTTTCCTGAACGAGCTTTTCATAATTTGCAACCAAATTAAAAAGTCACAAACGATAACAAAACTAGCAAAATATTCACTTTGATTTGCAGATTTTCAATGATTCTTCTTTGTTTTTCCTCAAAGCGGATCTTAAATATTTATAATTCTGTTTTTTATCATCAAGCTATCAGAAGAGGTGAAAAATCTTATATCGATACCAAAGGTCACAGTTCATTAAAGTGAGATTAATCTAATGAACTGTGTCTTTAATATTATTATGTATTTTTCTATAAAGGCGTAGTTTCATCAATATATGGAGCCGGGGTCGGGTCCGTTTATATAATTATCGCTTAGCAATATAGTAACTGTTTTAACTGTTTTAATTTGCTTTATTTTTACTTCGTTTTCTTGTTCATCAAGATTTTATTGGTCAAGGAGAGCAACACAATGCACTAAAAATATGGCGGACTGACATGCGTGAATGTCATTTTAACAACTGTTGTATAAGTCAAGCTTGAGAGTGAAAGTCATTACCGTCAAAAAAAGCACCAAATCTGTCAAAAAATTATAAAATGCAATGCGTCATATAAAACGTCATGTCAAACGTCAATTACAGACTGTCATGGCGGCTCTAGAAGTGTGCACATAGTAAGAAATTTGAATAGTTCAACATTTAGCGATAACAACTTTCTTATCCTGCATATTAATGAAATTGCATTTGTATGGTAATCTTCAATATTTTTCAAATATTTCTATGTACGGTACATAGACCAGACCCAGAATAAACCTGTCCTTTAGACTTTAACTTTTCAATGTAAAGCTACTGGGGAAAGCTTACCCTTTTAGTTTCATTAAAATAACAATTTGTAATGATTTTAAATGAGACTAGTTATTAGTATTAGAATTATATTACGATGTCATAAACTAAATAAGGAAAAGCTGGAAGCAAAACGAAGTTCTTGGACATAATAATTTGAGTAAACTTAAGAACACAAGTAATCATTTGTAAAAAGGATCATACAAAAGAATGGTAGAAACCAAACGGTAAGTTTGTTGCCTGTTCTTCTAGGCTTTGGTCGCGTGGAACTGGCACCTAGAGTCACCTAGCTTTAAGACGTTTCAAAGTGATCCTAGAAGAAAGAAAGAAAGAAAAGGTATTTATTTGTCACACAAACATACGTGGACTTTAGATTTAAAAGCTAGTAACAAAAATATAATATAACCTAAAGAAAAAACAAATACACGTAAAAAGAGAAAGTGCAGATTAGTCCTCCATATGCCGAGTGCGACAAACAGGTCCGTCTCAGCGAGATGCTGCTGACCATCCATAGATAGTAAGCAGCGCTGGTTTTCAGACGAGACCCGAGGGTGGCTTCACGAACACAATACTTACATAAATAAATAGGTGATATGTACGTAAACCAGGGCCGGATTTAGGGGAGGGCAAACGGGGCGATGGCCCCGGGGCCTCCACAAACGGGGGGCCCCCACAATAGAGACTTCGGAAAAAAAAACTTTCAAATCCCAACTAGTAAACACTAGTAAACATCTTCTTTTCCTTTGATATATTTTTTTTGCTATTTTACCTTCTTTTTTTGCTATTTTACAGCCTACAGTACTTTGTACATACATGATTATATTAATCTTAAATAACCGAAATCCAAAAACACCAAAAAGAGTAACTCTTTTTGTACAAGAGAATCGACTTGGTTTCACAATAAATTATTTATTGAAAAACTCGACTGAAAAAAATTCACTTTATTGGAAAATAATTACGCGCGAGGGGGCCTCCACTCCTTTGTTGCCCCGGGGCCTCTGGACCTCTAAATCCGGCCCTGACGTAAACTAATAAATAAATATTTTGTAAAATACTAATATAAGTACCTATGTGATATATTTAAGGATAAGTATATAATTAAAATATATTTCCTAGTAATTCTATTGAATAAAATACCTTTGTTCGATGGTGCTGTGTAATTTCCACCAATATTTGTTATATAAGTCAACGTTAAAAGGTATTTATTCAATAAAATCACAGGGATCACTTTGAAACGTCTTAAAGCTAGACTCGAAGCCAGTTCCACGCGACCAAAGCCTAGAAGAACAGGCAACAAACTTACGGCTTGGTTCCTACCGTTCTTTTGTATGATAGTTCTTCTGCGTTATCGTTCTAGTCTTTGAAACCCATGTTTTAACCACGTGATAAAACAGAGATAAGTGTAATGTAAAAGTTAAATATTGGTAATCGAAATTCTGTTTACTTGTGCCGATATCAGGTCACAGTCACTAGATATTTTTATAATATTATCAGTTTGTGTGACTTTCTCTTACTTTCATAACATCAATTATTGTTTTGTCTCAAATTGTAATCTTAATGTACAGGGTGTAAAAAACTAACGGCCTGTTTCTGAAAGCTCGATCAAAACTAATCGGACGTCAAGTCACTCGCCATTTCAGCTATGACATCGAATTAGATAGAGATAGCAAGTGACTTGACATGCGATTAGTTTTGATCGGGCTTTCAGAAACCGGCCGTAAGTCTTTTAATTAAAGGTTCATTATACCTTCATGGCAACTTATTATTAATATGTGTATTTACGTGCTGTTAGTGTTCCTTAAACAAATAAATAAATATATGATGAATATTTTTAAATGCATAGTTCAAAAAGTGTAATAACAATGTAAACAAAAGTAAGCTACTATTATTCCTAAATGTTAAACATATTATATGAATGCTAAACTGATCCAAATCAGTAGATAGATAGAACATACTTTATTGCACACCACATAACAGAACAATAAAAAACATCTGAGTGATATACAATGGGCGGTCTTATCGCTAAAAGCGATCTCTTCCAGACAACCTTGAGGAAGAGAACCTTGAGTAGCAATAGGAAGCGTCCACAAGATGCTGCAATACCACTGCGTTTTTTATCTTTTTTTCTGCATTTTGAGGAAGATTTGTATTTTTTATAGAGTTGAAAAAAAAAACAGCCTTACGACTCTGATCCTCAGGCACGGTAGATATCCCCTTTCTTAATACCAAGTATGAAATTCTTTTTTAGGGCGTTTAAGGGGGATAGTCAGAGGAACGTCCAAGCATTACATTTTATAAAGGCTACATCGGGGTAAAAATAAAAACGTCACGACTTTGATCCCCAACCACGGTAGAGGTCCCCGACATCTCTCAGTACCATGTACCGACTAAACATTATTGAAAAAAAAATCTTCGCTACCAATTCTCAAGTAAATGATCCCGTTCATTTCCACAATAGTGAACTGTTAGTTATCAACAGCCCGATAAGCAGACAATCGGAGAATACATTAAGTCGAGATAGTGGTTTAACGAACTCGCTCTTTGATTCGATCTGACAAACAAATTGGTATTTTTAACGAGTTACAGACTAGTTTTTGTTTAACCCGGATTTTGACAAATATTACATAAATAGCGGTCGCCGCCGGCTTTCCTCGCGTATTGGTAGTGATTGCTAACATTAGTATTTAAGGCGATTTACCCTTTAATGGGTGCTATTGTAAGTGCCTATATAATTTCAATTTCCTCAATAATAATATAAACTGTATGTAGGTACACTGCGACTAGTCTAAGAATATTATATATGTAACAAATTAAGCAAATAAATGAAATTAAATGACCAGTTTCTTTTTTCATCCGCGTTCTCGGTATTTTTTTGAGATTTAAATTATATATCCAATTCAAGTATTAACCAATATTAATTCTAAGTTTTTTCCTGATCAGTTAAGTGCAGACGCCTATATCTTTTTTTTGTAAATACATACTTATAATATTATATAACACCCAGACAGAGAACAAACATCTATGTTCATCACATAAATATTTGTTCTCGGTGGGGATCGAACCCACGGCCTACGGCGCAGAAGGCAGAGCTACTACCAACTGAGCTGTGAAGGCTGTCAATTCACTAAGTTGTCACTAAATACAATATGGACTAAGTCTGATAATTCAATTGTATTCATATACAATTTAATTTCTGCAAACAGACTGCAATGATGATGATAAACTTTGATTTACTAGACTACTCAAATGAATAATATAATAAATCCACTTAAGCGTTTAAAAAGGATTTTAAGAGATGCAAATATAAAATAAATGTTCCGCGGTGATTTAAGAGACGCACATTTAAAATAAAGGACGCCATAAACTTGATAAAAATGCAATAAATATGTAAAAAAATGCTAAAAAAGCTAATTTTGACAACCGTAAATGATAATAATTGTCAAATTGTTACATAAAGGCATAATAATCATCATCTTAAATGGATAAATATTTATTCACTTTTTCAAACTCATCTTCATCTATTAGGTCCATTTTGTTAATAAATTATTGAGTTTTTAAAAGGTAGTATAGAAATAGCAATAATTCTTATTCATGGTTGAATGGCCTTACTGCTGGTGTCGGTAGTAGCTCTGCTTTCTGTGCTGTAGGTTCGATTCCCTTCAAAGATAAACATTGTTCGTCGAGTCTGTGCGTTATTTGCAAGCCTATCGGTGCTTCTCCAACACTTTATCAACATTTTATATAATTTTTTTATATTCTTCTTCTTCATGTTGTGTTCACAGCCTTCACAGCTCAGTTGGTAGTAGCTCTGCCTTCTGTGCCGTAGGCCGTGGGTTCGATCCCCACCGAGAACAAACATTTGTGTGATGAACATAGATGTTTGATCTCTGTCTGGGTGTTATATATTATAATTATGTATATACAAAAAAAAGTATATGAGTAGTATATCAGCTATCTGGTTCCCATATCACAAGCTTTGGCTTAGTTTGGGGTGAGATAGTGCTGTGTGGAATGTCCACCAATATTTATTTATTTTATGTCGTGTCACTATTTCTTTCGAAACAATGTGGTGAAAGAATTTTAAGTGGGTCTCAAAGAGGCTTCTTTCGAGCACTTAGTAAATTTACACGCAAAACTTAAAATATTTAATGACCAGAATCATTTCATCAAAAAAGATTAAAACACACAAAAAGTACACCTATAGTCACAAGCCAAACTTAATTCAATTCAATTCATTTATTTCAGATCAAAATAATCCAATGTCCCACACAGAAATAGGTAACCTAACCTTAAAATAAAATGCTAATTATTTATTGATAAGTGTCACTTAAAAATCACCTGTCAAATATATTTAAAAAAACTTACGACATCCCGTACGAATATGGGAACCAAATAGCTGATATAATACAAAATATACTTTTTTTTGTAAATACATACTTATAATATTATATAACACCCAGACAGAGAACAAACATCTATGTTCATCACATAAATATTTGTTCTCGGTGGGGATCGAACCCACGGCCTACGGCGCAGAAGGCAGAGCTACTACCAACTGAGCTGTGAAGGCTGTCAATTCACTAAGTTGTCACTAAATACAATATGGACTAAGTCTGATAATTCAATTGTATTCATATACAATTTAATTTCTGCAAACAGACTGCAATGATGATGATAAACTTTGATTTACTAGACTACTCAAACGAATAATATATATATAATAAATCAACTTAAGCGTTTAAAAAGGATTTTAAGAGATGCAAATATAAAATAAATGTTCCGCGGTGATTTAAGAGACGCACATTTAAAATAAAGGACGCCATAAACTTGATAAAAATGCAATAAATATGTAAAAAAATGCTAAAAAAGCTAATTTTGACAACCGTAAATGATAATAATTGTCAAATTGTTACATAAAGGCATAATAATCATCATCTTAAATGGATAAATATTTATTCACTTTTGCAAACTCATCTTCATTTATTAGGTCCATTTTGTTAATAAATTATTGAGTTTTTAAAAGGTAGTATAGAAATAGCAATAATTCTTATTCATGGTTGAATGGCCTTACTGCTGGTGTCGGTAGTAGCTCTGCTTTCTGTGCTGTAGGTTCGATTCCCTTCAAAGATAAACATTGTTCGTCGAGTCTGTGCGTTATTTGCAAGCCTATCGGTGCTTCTCCAACACTTTATCAACATTTTATATAATTTTTTTCTATTCTTCTTCTTCATGTTGTGTTCACAGCCTTAACAGCTCAGTTGGTAGTAGCTCTGCCTTCTGTGCCGTAGGCCGTGGGTTCGATCCCCACCGAGAACATACATTTGTGTGATGAACATAGATGTTTGATCTCTGTCTGGGTGTTATATATTATAATTATGTATATACAAAAAAAAGTATATGAGTAGTATATCAGCTATCTGGTTCCCATATCACAAGCTTTGGCTTAGTTTGGGGTGAGATAGTGCTGTGTGGAATGTCCACCAATATTTATTTATTTTATGTCGTGTCACTATTTCTTTCGAAACAATGTGGTGAAAGAATTTTAAGTGCGTCTCAAAGAGGTTTCTTTCGAGCACTTAGTAAATTTACATACAAAACTTAAAATATTTAATCACCAGAATAATTTCATTAAAAAAGATAAAAACACACACAAAGTACACCTATAGTCACAAGCCGAACTTAATTCAATTCAATTCAATTTATTTATTTCAGATCAAAATAATCCAATGTCCCACACAGAAATAGGTAACCTAACCTTAAAATAAAATGCTAATTATTTATTGATAAGTGTCACTTAAAAATCACCTGTCAAATATATTTAAAAAAACTTACGACATCCTGATAAAACCTTGAATGTCATAATAACTATAACTTAGTATAGGCATTAGTAACTATTGTTAATCTGTGGCATTGGGTAACTACATTTATCATCTGTGGTTATCAACTGCTAGCTGCAGAGATTATGCACGTAACGTAAGTTTTATTTCAGTAAGATAAAATAATTAGTCAATATTGTCGTAATATATATTTAATTATGATAGTGACCGGGTCATTTTGACAGGTGAAGTTTGACATTTAGATTTATAAACTATAGTTCTTTAAAATTGGTTTCTCGGAAAAATACATATATTATTATTTAAATCTAAATGCGGATAGCAGCAACTTTTTTTAGTTTTCTGTACTTTTTTGGTGTTGTTGTTCGGATGTCAAGGAGAATACTAAAGTCCTAAAGCCATTCTACCTCGTCCCGTTGCATATTTCCATGATTATTCACGAAAACTTTACCAATGCTAGGAAGGTACAGAGGATGTATCTTAGGAGATAATTAAGAAAATATTTGTTCATCATTCTTTAAATTATCTGCTGATGAAGAATCCAACTAAATTTACGTAAGCAAATTTAAATAGCTATGTGTATCACACATAAATTATTGTTTATCGTAATAAAGTAACTAATACAGGGTGTCCCAGGAAATACTGTCAAGAGATGGTCCAGAGATGCAGTACCCCTTGGGCTACCTTTTCTCATATAAGTGAATTGTATTCTTTCTTGAGAAATAAATAATCATAAACCCAACCCAACGTATATTCTGCGAATTCCCCCATGTATGTTCTGCGATTTTTGGTAGTTTAAGAGTTATGATTTTGTTGTGATTTTAAGAGTTTCAAGGCAAGTTAGATCATATTTAGGTGAATAATTAAGATAAATCCTCCTTCATTTTGTTTAGCCTGGACCGCCGCTTGACAGAACTTCCTGGGACACCCTGTATATGCTGAAAATGAGGCATATGACAGCAGGGGGTTTTCTTCAGGCGGATGATGATGAGTGAAGTCGGTCAGCTGGTTCTTTTATCATGTTGATATTTACATTAATTATAATATTAGTGTTAGTATAACATTGAGTTCATAACTTTTTTCATGTAAGATAATTTTGAGGGTTACCTCTCCTTCCAAAAGCTAAATAATTTAATAAGTTGTCGTATAACAGGCGTGTAGTTGTTACAAAGCTGCAAGTTTCTTATCAATAACAGTAAGCGTCAAAACAATATGTACCAACCATAGGTATATAGAGTAGAGTTACGTTAAAATTACAAATCTTAAAAGTTACCTTTTTACTTTAGGTATGGAATGTACCAAGTTATTAATTAAAGACAACAAGTAACCGGCGAAAAAGTACAAAAAAACTTTTTCCAACAAAAATTTGAAGTTTATCGAAACTCACGTTTCAGTGGTTTGGGGTTGCTTTGCTTCCTTCGTGACATGACCTAGCACCGTGCACCTGTTCCCAACATGACACAACACTCACACACGAT
Organism: Chloroclysta siterata; assembly: GCA_932294275.1. Lineage (NCBI taxonomy): Eukaryota > Metazoa > Arthropoda > Insecta > Lepidoptera > Geometridae > Chloroclysta > Chloroclysta siterata. The sequence continues at coordinate 2,130,903 of OW028600.1, forward strand.
AACGCGTAAGTTGTCTCGGCGAGACGTGCGCCTCGTGCGGCGGTTGGCACGCGACTGGCGGCGGCGGAGGCGTGTTGGCGCGTCACCGGGGCCGGCGTTGGCCCCGCCCACTTGCATCCCCTCCCGTAGCGCGTAGCACCGCCGTAGATGCTGTAGCTGTAGCTTTTGAAGGAAAATTGCTAGGAATTTTCTTTTTTTTACTAACTCATGGTCTTGATTTTGATTTATAAATCCGATCCGTCGTTTGACATTTAAACATAAATTATAAAATTAGAAGTATTTCAAATATGAGACGCACTAGTTTTAACATGAATCATCATCTAAATAAGTTTTATACAAAAAAAATGTCTTCTAAAACTCATAAAAACTTAAATAAAGTTAACCGTTTCAGATTTTTTACTTCTTCCTATGCAAGCTCCACCAAATTTGACTAAATTCTTATGAACTAAGATTTTAGGACTATCTTTTTGCAAAATAAGTCTTATAATAAACCTAATAAAGAAATTCTGAAAAAATCAATTTGACACACGTCACACGATTTAAACACACGTTTTTTATTATAAGTTTTTGGCATTGCGCACATAAATTTTTCGATAAGAAAAATTCATTGGTGCACGACCGGATCAGAACCTGCGACCTTACGATCGGAAGGCGGGGTCACTTTCACTAGACCAACGGTGCTCTCTTTAGAGGTAGAGGAAGGTAGAGGTTAGCGCTCTACCAAATCGGTCCACATGTGACACTAAAGTTTAAACTAATTGTACATTACATCTTACACCTATGTATTGACATTTGTGTACTTTATAAGGTTTTGAATGAATTATTATAATTTTGAAAGGATTTTTTTTCTCAAAATATAAATATTTTGGTAATAATGAATTAATTGTATGAGCATTTGTGTCATCCTGCAGGAATTTCCTCACAATCCGACATGTATTTAAAACTAGCTGACCCGACAGACGTTGTCCTGTCTTAACTATCTTCTTCTTCTCTCCATTTATGGCTCCTGTCCGTCATTCGACAGACAATCTTGCCAGTGTCAACTGATTTGTATTGAATACTTTTTAGTCAAGTCAGTCCATAGTCAAGTCGGCCGTCATTTGTTTTGAAGAAAATGGTGGCGGTTTTCTTCAAAACATTGGAAACATTTTCGGTCAAATCAGGATATCACATAATACACTTTCATTTCAAATGTTTACACTTTGTGCTAAGACCTCAAGTAATGTTGGTTAAAATACCACCGAAATTACACAACACTACTCAAAATAACACAAGAAAAACAATTAAAATGAAAAAGCTGTTGCCCAAAATGCCAGAAAACGAATCCGTTGTCCTATCTTAACTATGAATATTGAATTCGAATTGGTATAACACACCAACCAATCGGTGTTGTCAATTAAATGTCAAACGTCATGTCCAAAGCGATAAGGTTTAGATTACAAATAATTTTATATGGTGGTTAAGTATTCTTAAATTTTCTAATTTTTCGCGCAATTTTATTATTTTTTTCTTCCATAAAAACCTTCGGCTGACAATAACAAACACAACTAAAAAAGAATTAGCGAAATCGGTTCAGCCGTTCCCGAGATTTGCGCTTAGCAACACATTCAGCGATTCATTTTTATGTATAGATAGAAAAGTCAAAGTATTTATTCAATAAAATCACAAGGATCACTTTGAAACGTCAGCAGCTTTTTGCATTGTTATGTATGTGTTTATTATTATTATTATTAGAGTGGTCAGTTTCTCTATGCGGTCTTGATACGGTTCATTTTTAAATTGTTTTAAAACTTCTATAAATTGAATCGCAGCACTTCATGGTAGGTTCTTTTCGAATGGCAACCACCAACCGAAAGATAAAGCGGTCCATCGTATGGGGAGGCCCCGATCCTACCCCCCGATCCTAACCCGCTGGACTAATGACATTTAAAGATGTCAAAATCTATCCACCTGGAATTACTCTTTTTAAGGGGCTGACACCTGTTTCTCATTCTCACTGGCCCACCTAATGTTAAGTGGTAACCATCACGTATAACAAAGCATTGTTTTTTTCTCGCACGATAGGAACGTGCCCTACGATGCACTGCCCTGCGTCCATCAACTTGAGGCATGCATGTGCTAAGTCTCATGTGCCTGTAATTACACCGGCAACCACACTCTTCAAACCGAAACACAGCGTTGCTGCTTGGCGGCAGAAAAGGCGTAGTGGTAGTACTTCCCCGGACGAGCCCTTCACAAAGAGCTCACTCTTACATTTCAACATTTTGTAAGATAGAAAATCACTGAACTTACTTATGAAAAATCGCAATTAACCAAGTTAAATTGCAGCGTTCAGCTAAAACATAATTTTGATCTAAACAAGTTTTCCAACTAAAAAGTTTGCATATGTACGAAAACCAGTGAAGCCAATTTTTATGCTAGGAAAATTACGAGGACTAACGACATTTATAAGACGTTTTCAAGTGTTCCTAATGATTCTACAGAATAGGGAGCGTTTTGATTTTGATCTTGAGATCAACTTATAAAATCATCACAGTCTCTCTCTCTTGTCTCTCGTGTAGTTTCTTTCGAAACAGTGTGGTGAACGGATTTTAAGTGCGCCTCAAGAGGCTCCTTTCGAGCACTTGACACATGTTATAGTACTTTTTAGGTTCTACGACTTGCTGGTTTCCTCACGATGTTTTCCTTCACCGTTTGGGTGAAATAGTACCTACTGGCATTGTGCACATACATTTTTGAACAGAAAAACTCATTGGTGCACGACCGGTTTCGAACCCACGACCTTAGGATCGGAAGGCAGGGCCGCTACCACTAGACTACCAGTCACTAGATCATCACAGTAGTAGAGTTGAAGTCTTTTGCAAAACTAAAACTATCTCGATAAATTTAGTTTTTTTTTAATATAGGTACCAATATTTATTGAATACCGAAAAACGCCGGTTACAAACAATAGGATGCGCCTTGTACTTTGTGACGTTATGTCAGTGGGAAGGTGGTACATTAGACATAGACAGGCGTAGACAGTTATTTATTGGCCACAAGAACACACAACAGGGTAGATTCGTTTTCTGACATTTTGGGAAGTAACATAGCTTTTTCATTTGAATTGTTTTTCTAGTGTTATTTTGAGTTGTGTTGTGTAATTTCGGTGGTATTTTAACCAACATTACTTGAGGTCTTAGCACAAAGTGTAAGCATTTGGAATGAAAGTGTATTAAGTGATATCCTGATTTGACTGAAAATGTTTCGAATGTTTTGAAGAAAACCGCCACCATTTTCTTTAAAACAAATGACGGCCGACTTAACTATGGACTGACTTGACTAAAAAGTATTCAATACAAATCACTTGACACTGGCAAGATTGTCTGTCGAATGACGGACAGGAGCCATAAATTGAGAGAAGAAAGAAGAACACACAACAGGTATTTTAACACACTGTATACATAGAACCCATCTATACCAGAGACAATATGCTAGCAATATAGGTTGTTAAAAGAATACTACATAAAGAGGCTTACATACAACTTTGAAGATTTCAAATTCGGACAATAACAATTACATTTTTTTGAATGTACATTACATTACATACATTTTCGTTGTACGTTTTAGAGTAGCTCCACTACTTCTGACTCTCTTGGCATGTCAGTGAGTCAGTGGTAGTCTGTATTATAAAGGTCTAGCAAAAATATAATTTTGACTCCAAAATTCTGTGAATTTATGTTCAAATTCCCTTAGCGGCTGTCAGCATCTTAAATTCATGAGGCTATTATAATATTTTTTCATATAAAATGCAGTTGTTTGGATATACATATAGATGTTTATTCTCATATATCACGCTATATGAGAATAAACATCTTACTATATCACTTATGAAGATACTATATTGACAAACCTGATATAGGCCAGTCGTTGTCACAGTCTTTCGTTCCCAAGTGGGCACCGAACCAACGGCCAACCGCACAGAAGACAGAGCAACTTCCAACTGGGCTCTGAGCGCTGTTAAAATTTTCTATATACTTACTATCAAACTTGCCCTAATATTTTTTTATCTCCACCCACACAAGCACCCCTTCTAAATCTAATGAGTCCACTTCATCCAACTGTTGTCTGGTAGAGATCGCTATTGAGCGATAAGACCGCACATTGTACTTAGTAGTTTTAAGTCTGTATTTTTGTTATATCCATAAGTTGTGTGCAATAAAGTATTTTCTACTATCTATCTATGTTGCCCTTGCGCATTGCTACGAGCCACGCAAAACTTGTCACCAGACATTCTGATAAAAAAAAACTTTGGGCAATGAGGTAATTTACTTTTCCTACTAACTGATGTATGGCGATGGGCTTGCAACCAGTCATGGAAGTCATGGAATACCAACTACCGTGGGTTTTTTGTACTTTTTTGTACAAGCGTATGGCCCACTTGATGTTAGGTGTTGTCCATCACCTATAACAGAACCGCGCAAGTCACGCTTGATAAAAACGTGCCCTACGATGCCCTGCGTCCATCAACCGGAAGCATACAGATGTTAATCCTCATGTGCTTTCTCATGTAATTTGCCATAAGTAGGTAATTTCACCGGCAACAACACCTTACAAACTGAAACACAGCATCGCTGCTTGACGGCGGAAACGTATTTCAAAAATTTTTCTTAAACAATTATTGTTAGAAAGAGTTGTAACAGTGTAGTATCTACCTCAGTACCACAAGTCTGAGTTCTGTTACATACAAAAAAACGTAAACTTTGACTTTGACAGACTTGAGGTAATGAGCACTTAAATTTAAGAAGTTATGGGTTAAGTAAAAGTCCTAACACAATTCGTTAAAAGAAATTAACCCTCGTTTAAAAGTAATTGATAAAACTAAAAATTTTGTGCATTTTCCTTTTGTTGTGTTCATTCATGTTTTCTACTCCGTTGCCGATAATTTTTCTAACCCACCGTGGCTTCTCTCGTTTAATAAAAGTAATTGATAAAATTAATATTTTTGTGCATTTTCTCTTTGTTTGGTTCATTCATGTTTTGTAATCCGTTGCCGATAAGTTTTCGGGAAAAAAAATAAGGTATATGCTAATCCTGGTTACGAACTACATTTTTTCTAAGATTCATCCCGAATAATTCAGTGGTTAGAACGTGATTAGCCCACAGACATCAAAAAACGTGACTTTCGAATTTATTTATTAGTAGAATTAATTCAAATAGTTTTTCTACTGTGCCTACAAACACACTCATAACACAGAAAAGGCACATTCTGTGTTCTGAGTGTGTTGAAGAGATTGCTCAAAGCAATAAGAGCGTCCATAGAATTTCGTTGTAACTATTAACTTTGTTGTTATTGTTTTTACTTTGTGGTGTACCTACATTAAAAGTTATCATCTAACTGCTGAATTATTAAAAACTAGCGGCCTGTCCCAGCTTCGCATGTCATTGTGGCCTGTCCCAGCTTCGTGGTCATAAATTTTTTGAACATTTTAGGATAAACTTAGACCGTTGGTTCGAGCCTCGCGTCTACTTATTTCATACATTTGCACGCGCTTCTCCTTGAGTGAGTGAAATCGCACCCCGCGCGGGCCCGTGGACCCGTTAACATTTTTAATATCGTCATATCTTTTGAATGGAATGTCCGATTTGAAAAATTTAAGAAGTAATCTATAGGTATTGAAACCGTCTTAATTATAAAATGATTTATTTGGATAAGGCTTAATACCAAGGTACAAATAAAGACCCTTTTCTAGCGGAGGCATTTCAATTAATTTTTTATAATAAAAGAACACTTATTGTGACATAACTATAATAGTTAGACATATGCTGTCGCGACATTTTTTGTAGATAATGACGTGTTCTACAAAATCGTAGTACATTATTTTGTTCTATCTTCAATAGTTTTCGCAGCGCACGCGATGTAAGGTTTTTGTTTTCCACCTTGGGTTACATTATTGAAGTTTTAGTAAGGATCCCTGATTTTTTTGAAAATATAATATAGCCTATGTTACTCAGGGATAATGTAGCATTCTAATGGTGAAAGAATTTTTGAAATTGGACCAGTAGTTTTTGAGCCTATTCGTACATACAAAAATACAAAAATACAAAAATACAAATGTTACCTCTTTATAATATTATTATTATATTATTATTGTAGAAGTGTAGATATTTCAAAGTAAAGTACCATTCCTCATTTAATAAATGCGTAAGGGACATTTCGTCCCTATTATATATTATAGCGGCTCTATAAAGTATACAAGGTGTAAAAATACCACTCCTGAAAACTTAAGGGGGCTAAAGTACTCATCAATATGAGTAACTTTTTCTAAGGAACCAACACTGTGAACGCAAAAAACAGCTGGGTCATGCAATAGTTCAATACCTTCCTGGCTAAAATGTATGAAACAGCTGTTTTTTTTTACCGCGTTCACAGTGTTGGTTCCTTAGAAAAAGTTATTCATATTGATAGGGACTTTAGCCCCCAGAAGTTTTCGGGAGTGGTATTTTAACACTCTGTATACTTGTCACTGCACTTTCACGTCAACGGAAAAAGACAGCAACAGATTTATTAGTCAGCTTAGCTAATGAAACGCTCAGCGACCAACGAATAAGAATATGGACTATCCTTTTGCGATCGCAGCGCCATCTGAACAACGAATACTGTATCAAGTTATCAGCTCTGTACGTACATCAAGCAACGTAGCAAGTGCGTAGCGCATTGTAGCTATCTTGGGTTCCAATCCAAAATAGCAACACTAGCGACGTATTTAGTTTTATATAATTTCGATAGGTGGCGCTATACGTTGGACGAAATTATCTGAGGATAAGAAAAACTGAGATTTATCTAAACATTAATTCCTTCATGAAACATAAAACGAAAACAACAACAGAAATCATTCAACAAATCCCATTTCTCAAAAGGCAGTAAATAAATACTACAAAACTTTGTAACATTATTTATTTAATTCATTTAATTAGCCAGGTCCAAGACACTATTACAAGTATTAAGCCAACACATTTAGGTAAACAATATACAAAATACAAATGAAACAGCTATTGGCAGACCGCTGCAATAATAGTTTAGGAAGAAACTCGTTTCAAACTAAAATACCACACAAAGCAATATTTATATTGAGGTTCCAAAGAGGTAAGAAACCAATCTAAGAAAAGGAGTTTCCTAAGTCTATGGTGGTCTATGAGAGGTTCGAGGTTCAAGCTGAGAGAAAACTTTTTCGAAGTCCAAATAGTTCAAATTCTTAAACTAGATGTCGCTTATATTTTCCTAGATCGCGCTGACGAAAACACACGGCGTTACCTCATCTGAGCTGGGTGCTCGAGACACTTCACTCTGGTTTCCCTTCAACACGTAAAAATCTTTCGCCTTTTACTAAAGATTTCCGTGGAGGGGAACACTCAAATGAGTCTAACTCATGTTTTTGAAAGCTTCTGCTTCGGCAGAGCTTAATATAAATGAAATTGTCATCGAATCGATCATCTACACTAATAATAATAATAATAATATTATAAAGAGAAAAGATTTGTATTTTTGTTGTTTTGTTGTTTTGTATGTAACGAATAGGCTCAAAAACTACTGGTCCGATTTCAAAAATTCTTTCACCGTTAGAAAGCTACATTATCCCTGAGTAACATAGGCTATATTATATTTTCAAAAAAATCAGGGATCCTTACTAAAACTCTAATAATGTAACCCAAGGTGGAAAAATAAACCTTACATCGAGTACGCTGCGAAAACTATTGATGATAGAACAAAATAATGTACTACGATTTTGTAGAACACGTTATCATCTACAAAAAATGTCGCGACAGCATATGTCTTACTATTACAGTTATGTCACAATAAGTGTTCTTTTATTATAAAAAAATAATTGAAGTGCCGCCGCTAGAAAAGGGTCTTTATTTGTACCTTGGTATTACTCCTTATCCAAATAAATCTTTTTATATTCAAGACTGGTTCAATACCTATACATTACTTCTTGAATTTTTAAAATCGGACATTCCATTCAAAAGATTTAAAAAATATAAGGTCACGGGGCGCGTTCTCACCCAGCGTGGGCCCGGGCAAGGCGCGAGTTAGAAGTAACTAGAACCCACCACGGTCTAAGTTTATCCTAAAACGTTGAAAAAATTTATGTCCACCCATGCGAAGCTGGGATAGGCCGCTAGTATATTATATTACCATAGTCCATGACCCGTATCGAGCGGACCTGCGGGTGTCTCACTATAAATGTACAGTATAAGTGTATCAACTTTATTAAAATTGTACAGAGTTATAAATATTGAGAGTCTAGTGGTAGCGGCCCCGCCTTTCGATCCTCAGTCGTGGGTTCAAAACCGGTCGTTCACCAATGAGTTTTTCTGTTCAAAAATGTATGTGCATAGTGCCAGTACTCTCAAACGGTGAATGAAAACATTTTAAGGAAATCGGCATGTCGTAGAACCTAAAAAGTTCCATGACATTTGTCAAGTGCTCGAGAGGAGCCTCTTTGAGGCGCACTAAAAACCTTTTCACCATCCTGTTTCGAAAGAACTAGTGACACGACAAGAGAAGAAGAAGAAGAGTAAGGTAGGTCCAGCTATGGTCCAGCTCTTAGACTAAGTATCATATAGACGTAGTGTTACGGTTTTTCGGCGTGTCCGTTTTTTGTTAGTTTGTATGTATTCGCGTGAGTGACTAGAGAAGGGACAACATTGACTAACCTATCGATAGAATAAGAAATTGATGAAAAAGTCGTTTTAATTGGAATCCAACTTTTTAATTTTAACTGGTTGCTGACTTTTATTGCGAAAGCTCAAAACCATTATAGACACTGGAACACTATCATCGTCAATATTTTTCCCACATTGCCCTAACCGTGAGAGCGATGTCCATCCCACTCGATACAATTTCTTATGGCCATTTCGTCCATGCATAAGAACATTTTGTAGGCTATCAGTTTTCACGCCTAACAGCTTTTATCCACTCCCGTCTTCATTCTGGGCATTTAAGAACCTAAAAAAATAATGTAAAATTTAACAAAAATTGATCCCTCGCGAGACGCCTATAAGGTGTGAAAAATTGAAACAACAACAGAACAGCCGGTCTGACTCACCGCATTAGATATTTCATATAAAAAACGGAAACTTAAATATTATCGATAAAGCTAAATTGGTCGGTGGAAGTACATCTCTAGAACAGAAGACTAAAACAATGCATTTTATTTTGAAATAATTAATGGGTTTACATCATTTTCACATAGGAAAATATGACTAGTACTAATAAAATGTAATTCCTACAGTCTTTATGGGAGAAAAAACGTATTTTTTTAGCATGAAAATAGAAAAAGAATATTACGTATCAAATGACAATTCCGGGTCTTTAACTCCTCCTTTTGTTGTTTTTGATACACAAAACACAGCTTCACAAGACATACTTTCACCTTTTCAAATATATTTTGCCTAGACAATAATAATTCTTTAAAAATTTTCATAATTTCTTTCGCTGCATCGCAATGTTGCTGCGAGTTTTTCAAAAACGTCAAAACAAGATCAAAACATTGCATCAACTGACGGCCACGATTTACGCAGACAGTGAGTGAGTGAGATGGAGTGAGTGAAGTTACATCTTCTTTTCTTTTACTCGTAGCTAGGCTACATGGGAAGAACAAAGATAGATGATCAATGTTTGATACACAGTTGAAAAAGGATGTAAGTCTTATCGCTCCCTCCAGTATATAGTACCTCCATGGTCCAGCTAGCAAAATGTAAAGTCAATACAACTCACATACAAAGCTTTTTAACTTTATTAAAATGGTTGGTTGCAAACTTTAAAAAAATCATGCCCTTGTTGTACGTACCAGAATCTGACATACTATTAAAACTACTAACTATAGCTTTAAGATCTCTTTGTACTACAGATAAAAAATAAATATTTTTGTATGATTACTAATCATCACCTTCCATAAAGTAGTCACTCCTTTCTTACCCTGTTGAATACTAATGTTTTTTTTTGTTTCACCACTTTATCTACGTATTTTCGTGGTTTTGAAGAACAAAAATCATTACTAAGTAATCAAGTATATTACATTATACTATTTTATTTTTAGTATACTTTTGTTCAATTTAGTGTGCAATAAAGTATTTTTCATTCATCATTACCATCCAATAGAAGTCGCTAGTAATTTTGTCTCGGTCCTAGATCGCGCTGACGAAAACACACGGCGTTAGCTCATCCGAGCTGGGTACTCGACACACGTCACTCTGGTTTCCCTTCAACACTTAAAAATCTTTCGCCTTTTACTAAAGATTTCCGTGGAGGGGAACACTCAAATGAGTCTAACTTTTGTTTTTGAAAGCTTTTGCTTCGGCAGAGCTAATAATAATGATTTTATTTAGTTGTATGTATGTATATGATGTAAAAAAAGCTTTTAATAAGCTGTTACTAAAATCAAAATGTAATGCGCTGTGTATCATGATATCATGAAATTAATGATAAGGTGTACTCTCAATAAATGTGATTTAAAGCTTCTGCTTCGGTAGAGCTTGTTATAATTGTCATATTATTCATATCGTAGTCTAACAGCCGGTTTCTGAAAGCTCCATCAAAACTAATCGGATGTCAAGTCACTTGCTATCTCTATCTAATTCGACGTAATAGCTGAAATGGCGAATGACTTGACATCCGATTAGTTTAGATCGAGCTTTTATTATTATCTCCGTTCCCACTATTATATATTTTCTGGGCCCCGGTTAGCTTAGTAAATTTCATAACTAAGTTGAATTAGATATGTTTATTGTGCTTAGTATTGTTATTATATTTTCTTCTTGATATGATGTTTTATTGTAACTATAGTTTTTAATTAGAATTTTATTATTATTTTACTGCAACTGTAACGATGACATGGGTATCGCAGTTGCTGCGTTGTGGCATACTGATGTCATGGGAGACCAGCGTTATAGTAGTGTATGCTGCTATAGCATTTATGCTGAGTGACGGCCAATTTATGTCACTTACTTACTTTTAATGTATTTTCTTGTATTTTTTATTAACTGTATTTACGTGTGGCATAAATAAATGATTTTGACTAGTATTGTATTTATAAATCGTATTAAAAAAAAAAGTAAATCCGTTATAGCCTTAAGGTTTGCATACAAGATTTGAATAATAATGGCAAATAAGTTTTATAACTTAAATGAATATTCTGAACTATAATTGCAAGCTTTATTTGTATCATCATAACATAATAAAATGTTTTCGTTGTCTTTAGGTGCAAATTTAACAAAAACAAGTCCTTTTGTTGTACGCACCAGAATGGACATACTGTTTGAACTGAACCTAACCATAGCTCTGATAATTTAATAATAATAATTTATTCAGAACCTTATAAAGTACACATGACAATACATAGAAGTAAGATGTAATAGGTACAATTTGTTTAAACTTTCGTGTCACATGTGGACCGATTTGGTAGCGCACTAACCTCTACCCTAGGAAATCTGTGTTGTGCTATAAGATCTCTTGTACCACAGTTATAGAATAAATATATCTGATTTCTAATATGAGCACTAATTTCATTTTGTCTCACAAATTTACCAACGCAGCTTCGTGGTAGCAAAAAAAAACTCGTTACCATATAACCGATGCCACTATTAATTGTCTCGATCCTAGATCGCGCTGACGAAAACACACGGCGTTAGCTCATGCGAGCTGGGTGCTCTACACCCGTCACTCTGGTTTCCCTTCAACACGTAAAAATCTTTCGCCTTTTACTAAAGATTTCCGTGGAGGGGAACACTCAAATGAGTCTAACTCGTGTTTTTGAAAGCTTCTGCTTCGGTAGAGCTTATGAATAATGATTTTATTTATGTTAGTACATCCATGAAAAAGCTTTAATTAAACTGTATCTAAAATCTAGTAAGTTTTCTTTACTTTAGCCCCCTTTTAAAACCATACATCTAAATAACCCGTTTAACTCTTATTACCAGTAAATTTACTAGGTAAAAGCTATCGACTTACCAAATTTCATGCAGATCTGATCACCCAACGCAACCGTTCGAAAGATATGGACCGACAAACATATTACACACTAGCGGCCTGTCCCAGCTTCGCATGGGTGGTCATAAATTTTTTGAACATTTTAGGATAAGCTTAGACCGTGGGTTCAAGCCTCACGTCTACTTATTTCATACATTTGCACGCCAGAGAGTGAAATCGCACCCCGAGCGCGACCCGTGGACCCGTTAACGTTTTTAATTTCGTCATATCTTTTGAATGGAATGTCCGATTTGAAAAATTTAAGAAGTAATCTATAGGTATTGAAACCGTCTTAATTATGAAAAGATTTATTTGGATAAGGATTTATACCAAGGTACAAATAAAGACCCTTTTCTAGCGGCGGCATTTTAATTAATTTTTTGTAATAAAAGAACACTTATTGTGACATAACTATAATAGTTAGACATATGCTGTCGCGACATTTTTTGTAGATGATGACGTGTTCTACAAAATCGTAGTACATTATCTTGTTCTATCATCAATAGTTTTCGCAGCGCACGCGATGTAAGGTTTTTTGTAAGATCTCCGTTCGCTTCGCTTACTTGGTCAATTGTTTTTTTTTAAATACTACTAATTATTCATTTCCTTATTAGGTTTCTATTATCAACCCTCATTCGCTAATTTATATTTTAATTAAATTAACTAGCAAAGCTAATATTATATCTATAATCTATAATTTATAATAAAAAGATAGGGTTTATCGACATACACTCGCCACTATCGTGACGAAAATACGCTTTAAAAATAAGAAAGGCCTAAGCCCAGCAGTTTTTTAGGACTGATGATGATAAAATATTTAATGATTTCGCAAGCTTATAAACGCGATAGCAAAACGCAACGATAGCGCGTTTTAATCTACTAGTGGCGACATCTAGTCTTGGTTTTGGTAAACCATTTTTTTATACAAGTAGCTGATGGAACAAGCAGATGGTCCACCTGATGTTAAGTGGTAACCATCACTTATAACAAAGCATTGCCTCGTAAGTCACACACGATAGGAACGTGGCCTACGATGAACTGCCCTGCGTCTATCAACTTGAGGCAAACAGATGTTAAGCCTCATGTGCCTGTAATTACACCGGCAACCACACACACTCTTCAAACCGAAACACAGCAACGCTGCTTGGCGGAAGAAAAAGGCGATTCTCGGCGTTGGTTGATGGTTTAAAAACTATGATATTTTTACATTCTGAAATTATATTGTGATAATGATTTCACTTTATATGTTTTTTCGAGTCAATAGCTGAAATGGCTGAAAAACATTTTAATATGTCGTGAGCCCAGTGGGGCTAAGATGCGCACCGCGACAATACATAATATGTCTTCGCAAGACGTCAAAATGTTGTCGTTCACGATTCGCTTTCTCTCACCACGAGAGAGATAATTTCATCGCCTGCAAACGGTGAGAGAATTTTGGAAATGGACATTCTGCAATTTATAAAACTAGCTACACATCAGTTTTACACAGTGATACGTGCGCGCTTTGATATACTTTGTATATGTATATTTAATAATAATAATATTTATATTATATCTAAGCTTATTTAAAACGCTATATTAAAGCGTACAATATAAACAATATTTTTGGTAACCCAAAAAGTTCAAGTCATAATAACATTGTAACAAAATGTAATTTATTTTGTCTCGGTCCTAGATCGCGCTGACGAAAACACACGGCGTTAGCTCATCCGAGCTGGGTACTCGACACACGTCACTCTGGTTTCCCTTCAACACGTAAAAATCTTTCGCCTTTTACTAAAGATTTCCGTGGAGGGGAACACTCAAATGAGTCTAACTCATGTTTTTGAAAGCTTTTGCTTCGGCAAAGCTAATAAAAATGGTTTTATTTAGTTGTATGTTTGAATATGGTGTAAAAAAAGCTTCTAATAAGCTGTAACTAAAATCAAAATGTAATGCGCTGTGTATCATGAAATTAATGATAAGGTGTACTCTCAATAAAAGTGATTCAAATCTCATAATTTGGGTTAGAAATGAAGTTATATCAAAGTTGATTTAATCTACACTAATATTATAAAGGGGAAACATTTGTATTTTTGTATTTTTGTATGTAACGAATAGGCTCAAAAACTACTGGTCCGATTTCATAAATTCTTTCACCATTAGAATGCTACATTATCTCTGAGTAACATAGGCTATATTATATTTTCAAAAAAATCAGGGATCCTTACTAAAACTCCAATAATGTAACCCAAGGTGGAAAACAAAAACCTTACATCGCGTAAGCTGCGAAAACTATTGATGATGGAACAAAACAATGTACTACGATTTTCTAGAACACGTTGTCATCTACAAAAAATGTCGCGACAGCATATGTCTAACTATTATAGTTATGTCACAATAAGTGTTTTTTCATTATAAAAAATTAATTGAAATGCCGCCGCTAGAAAAGGGTGTTTATTTGTACCTTGGTATTAATCCTTATCCAAATAAATCATTTCATAATTAAGACGGTTTCAATACCTATAGATAACTTCTTAAATTTTTCAAATCGGACATTCCATTCAAAAGATATGACGAAATTAAAAATGTTAACGGGTCCACGGGTCACGCTCGGGGTGCGATTTCACTCTCTCAAGGAGAAGGACGTGCAAATGTATGAAATTAGTAGACGCGAGGCTCGAACCCACGGTCTAAGTTTATCCTAAAATGTTCAAAAAATTTATGACCACCCATGCGAAGCTGGGACAGGCCGCTAGTAATAAAATATATTGAAACGTTATGCTCTCTACAAGCAAAACAAAATTGTATTGTTGTCCCCTACAGCAACAGCTTGTCAAGCAGTGGATAAATTATATATTACTAGCGACCCGCCCCGGCTTCGCACGGTTATTGTGGGTTATCCCTAAAAGATTATGCTTGTATTATGCATATAAACCTTCCTCTTGAATCACTCTTTCTATAAAAAAAAATCGCATCAAAATCCGTTGCTTAGTTTTAAAGATTTAAGCATACATAGGGATACCTATATCCCTATGTATGCTTAAATCTTTAAAACTAAGCAACGGATTTTGATGCGATTTTTTTTTTATATTTTTTCTGTCCCTAGACAGAGAAAGCGACTTTGTTTTATACTATGTATTGATAAGTTATATTATCATTTATAAGATAATATGACTTTGCATTAATAATACCATGCAATTAGAGAGCGCACTGGTGGCCTAGTGGTAGCGGCCCCGCCTTTCGATCCTAAGGTCGTGGGCTCGAAACCGGTCGTGCATCAATGAGTTTTTCAAAAACGTATGTGCACAATGCCAGTAATCTCAAACGGTGAAGGAAAACATCGTGCGGAAACCGGTATGGCGTAGAACCTAAAAAGTTCTACAAAAACTGTGCTGTGCGTGCTTTATAAATAACTAGCTGGTGCCCGCAACTTCGTCTGCGCAGGATTAGTATTTCGAGTAGCTTATATTAGCGTGGCGTAGTACATCTGTGTAACTCTAGCGGTTTTGGCAGCGCACGCCAGAATAGCTCGCAGATGGTAGATTTTTTCCTACTTACTGGACACTTATCGTCATATTTTGGACAATTCATACAATATCTTTATAAATTGATATGTTATTCTGATGTATAAGCTATAGAGGTATTATTGTAAAGTTTCATTAAAATCCATTCAGTAGTTTTTACGTGAAAGAGTAACAAACATCCATCCATCCATCCATACTTACAAACTTTCACGATGTAGTATTAGGATGTTGTTGTCAATTATTTTATCAAACAAAAGCAAGCAAACGCGAAGGGGGCGTTGCGTGCTGAACTAAAATATCACAATGTGTCATACAAGATACAGTCATGCAGCCGGGAACTTTCCATGATCACGGAAACCACTCCTTGTTGTATAGGCTAAGTCTAATTACGTGCACAGTGCCGGTACTCTCAAACGGTGAAGGAAAACATCGTGAGGAAATGTGTAGAACCTAAAAAGTTCTAAAACTATGCAAAGTGCTCGAAAGAAGCCTCTTTGAGGCTCACTTTAAATCCTTTCACCACAATGTTTCGTTTTAGTGACACGACAAGAAAAATAAGTTAATTTTGTAGATTGTATTAAAATGACTAGTAGACTGCCTGCGGTTTCGCTCGCCTGTCAACGTCAAAGTCAAAAGGTATTTATTCAGTTGAATCACATGGATCACCTTGAAACGTCTTAAACTAGGTGAATCTAGGCATAGGCGTCGCCAAGGGGGGGCAGGGAGGGGCAGCTGCCCCCCCTAGGGATTAAAAAAATGTCCAAATGCCAACTGCAATGAAACCAAAATCCTAAGTTGGAACTATTCTTATCACAATCGCCATAGAGGCAAAGACTCGCGCT
Organism: Chloroclysta siterata; assembly: GCA_932294275.1. Taxonomy (NCBI): domain Eukaryota; kingdom Metazoa; phylum Arthropoda; class Insecta; order Lepidoptera; family Geometridae; genus Chloroclysta; species Chloroclysta siterata. Next base: position 2,147,261 of record OW028600.1, read on the forward strand.
ACTACAAGCTGTAAAGCTTCATGCAGGGCCATGGGCTGGCGACGCCCTTGAATCTAGGTGCCAGTTCCACGCGACCAAGCGTGGTCGTGGCTATTGCTAACATTAATATTTAAGGTGCTTTCTTGGTGACTTTTGTCGTTTATGACTTTGTCCATATTTTGTAGTAGTTATTTTCATATTCAGCCTGAAGTAGTCCACAATGGACATATTCCTCCCCCCACCTCTCATAGGTTATATTTTCAGGAAGGACGAATTTGAGCTTTCTCTGTCCAGCAACTTCCCGCGATGTACAATGTCGTCGGTCCATTGGAATACTAAATAATGATTTCTAGGAAATCATTGTTTAGTATTCCATATCCATACGTGGAACTTTGTAAGCATATAGATACTGCTAGACTGTAAACTGGTTTCCTCCCTTCATGATGTTTTCCTTCACCTTTTCAGAGCCCAGATATTGCTGTTTGTCTTGTTAAAATCGATTGGTGTTTATCGGAGCCTGCGACATTAGGATTAGTAGTTATGAACCGTTACGCCACTAAACCAAGAAAATCTAAAAATAATGAATGTAAAATAGCTCCTCAGATAAATAAATTATTCTGTTCATCAGCGGCCAATTAAATATCCCGTTTTCATTTATATTCTTAGAATATTCATAATCTTATTTTATTTTGATAAGACAGCCTTCACAGTTCAGTTGGTAGTAACTCTGCCTTCCGCCCTCTAGGCCGTGGGTTCGACCCCATTTGTGCGATGAGCATGTTTGTTCTCTGTTTGGTGTAATAACATACTATAAGTGTTTATTAGTTAAGTATTAAAAAGTTATTATCTTTAAAAATAAGCTTAAGTATTATATCAACCATTTGGTTCCCATAGCTTAATTGGTTTGTGGCTTTCTTTAGTTTATTGATTTATTAGGATCGCCAAGAGATAATACACAAAACTTAATACTAGACACAAACAAAACAACATCCTGCCCCGTCTTATCCACCAGAGGCAACCAGTTAGTAGTTAAGGGCTAGGCAGTGTCTGTCCACCAATATTTATTTATGTACCGCCAAGTAGATACCTACCAACGAAGAAGTATGACTAGTCTGCAACACTGTTATTTATTCTGTGCCCTAAGTTGCACCGGCTTGGCGGCCGGCGCGGCGTGGCGTGGCGTGGCGGTGGCGTGGCATAGTATTTCCCAAACACGCGCCTGGCAGGTGTGCACACAGCTACACACGCAACATTGCCAACGCACACACGGATACGGTGTGTGGCCTAAGTGAAAGGGGACAAATTATTTATTTTATATTTTCTTTTTATACTTACTAATGGACGGAGATGGCCCACCTGATGTTAAATGGTAATCATGACCTATAACAAAGCAGTGCCTCGCAAGTCATGCACGATATTGTTCAGTAGCGCTGTAAGAATCGTCAGACGATCACCAGCATTTAGTCCATTCGAAACTAAAAAAAAAAAACATGCACGATAGGAAACGGCCCTAAGTCGTGCTGGCCTGCGTCCATCAACTGGAGACATAGTGCTTGTAATAATACCGGCAACCGCACCCTTCAAACCGAAACAGAAATAAAACTTGCTTCACGTCTGTATATTGTTCAGTCACGATAGTCCCCTCCTTGAGGGGACTCTTCTCTAATGTCGTGTCACTAGTTTCTTTCGAAACAGTGTGGTGAAAGGATTTTAAGTGCGCCTTTTGAGGCTCCTTTCGAGCACTTGACACATATTATAGAACTTTTTAGGTTCTACGACATGCCGGTTTCCTCACGATGTTTTGTTTGACGCCGTTTGACCCCGCCTTCCGATCTTAAGGTCGTGGGTTCGAAACCAATCGTATAAAAATGAGTTTTTCTGTAAAAAAAATTATGTGCACAGTGCCAGTACTCTCAAACGGTGAAGGATAACATCGTGAGGAAACCGGCATGTTGTAGAACCTCAAAAGTTCTATATTTAACATGCAATGTGGCTGACAATGTGGATGATTAAAGCAAGCACCTCCAAGTCTGTCCACATAACCTTCACACTGCGAAAGGGTGATTGCCCACCCGTCAGCCTGGGAAACCACCCACTTCCACATAGTGATGCAGTTAAATACCTGGGCATGCACCTAGATCGCCGCATGACGTGGAAGAAACACCTGCAAATGAAAAGGGACCAACTAGGCCTGAAGTACAGAGGACTACCGGTAGATAATAAGTTACTAATCTACAAAACTTTACTGAAGCCGATTTGGACTTATGGCATCCAACTATGGGGTACCGCCTGCACCACTAATATTAACTTCATTCAACGTTTTCAAAATGGAGTCTTGAAAAGTATATCGAATGCCCCCTGGTTCATAAGAAATACAGAGTTGCATGACATCCACAAAGTCAAAACAGTATCTGAAGAGATCAAAAGTACTGCTCATGTCTACCAAGACAAACTAGAAAACCACTCCAACCAACTAGCACAGAGACTCACTAATCCCATATACATGAGGAGACTTAAAAGAAAAGATGTCATGCTTTTGAATGACCAATAATGAAGTGTACCTACTGAGAAGACAATTCAGGACAATAAAACCTACAAAATATTTGCTCATAGTTTTAACAACTGATTGCAGATAAAAATTGGAAAAAAAAAAAAAATGTGTTAAAACAACAGGCTCGAAAGGAGCCTCTTGAGGCGCACTCAAAATCCTTTCACAACACTGTTTCGAAAGAAACTAGTGACACGATAAGAAGAAGAAGACCCGTGCGAAGCTGGGACGAGCCGCTCGCTAGTAGCTTATAAATTGGACAAGACGTCATCACACTGTAGCCGCGTGGTCGTTACCAACTACTATATCTTCTGTGAGCACGCTTTCACGATGCGTAACACACACACGCACAAGCAATAAGCACGCACACATGCGCGTCGCAGTGACTAATGTATGTTTTCTTCTTTTTGCAGCAGTTGTCCGTTATGTTTCTGGAAAAAGTTCATGCACATAATAATACCTAATGAACATTGTTCTGGTAAATTAACAAAGGTTGGGTTTCGAGAAAAAATATTGTAAACAATAATACGACTGACTCTACAAAATTGCTCTACCTAGAAAGAGTGTTGATAACTTATTTTAGTGGGGTTTGACATGCAAGTTATTTTTGCAAACGTAAACCTAGGTTAATACTTAGCAACTTATTAGCAAGAGACTGAAAAGTAGAAAACTCACTTTGGATTTGCGAAATCAGTAAACTGTCGACATCTCGTGGGCTGTTGTTGATGTCCGGCTGTTATTGGCAACACGACCCGCTTCGAGTGCTCTAGTAACGCGTCGGTGTCCAGCCCAGCCGTCAAGGGCGACGACCCCAAAACTGTCAAAATAGAGAAGCCACTATGCAGACGGGTGACGGGCGACGGCGGGTGTCATTGAGGACGGTGCAGGCGGCGAGTGTGGCGAGGCGACCTTGCCGTGCCCGCGCCCCTGCTACGTCACGCGGGGGCGCGCCGGTGACGTCACGCACGACCTCTCGCCTCGTCACTCGCTGTGCACGTGAACAACACGCGCGAGCACGAGCGCGCTGCGTGATCTGCCGTGCGCCCATTGGTCGGCACGGCCGCGCCGTCCGCTCCCATTGGCCGTCTCCCCGCGCGCCCCGCACTCTCGCATGCCTCGTCGCGAGCAAGCCCGCGGAGCGGTTTATTCGTCTGCTGCTCGCTCGCGGAACCACACGGCTCTCTGGAGCGAAAGCGCAGAGCGAACACGCAAGTTTTGTGAATTAAAAAAGAAAGTTGTTGCATTGAATGATATTAACTTAGTAAAAATGTCGACTGTACTAGAAGTTTGCGGTCCCCTGTCCCCGCCGTCAACTCCCCCGTTGATGGAAAACAAAGTGAGTTTTCGAAAGTTCGCACCTTTTACGATTCCCATTAATAAAAATTAAATATTTTTTGTTTTTCCAAAATATTTTACCTAACGTTTGTGCAATCGAAAGTACGGCACGAGAGCGCGCTTTGCGCGATCACGCAGCGCGCGCGTGCACCGAGTAGTCGACCGTTCACTTACGTTGCTCTGTCTTTGTCTCACAGGTTGAGCTACCGCTGAAGAAGGCCGCGTTGAAACGGCACCGTGAGTCATCGCCGCCTGCAGGGTTGGTCACTCCCCAGCCCTCCGACTCGGAGGGCGAGGAAGACTTCGCCAAGAGGTCCCGGCTGGAGCTGGCTCGGCTCCTGCTGGCCACGCCGCCGCCGGAGCCCTGCCGGCCCTCCGTCATCATGCGCGCCCACAAGGACGGCACTTGCAGCCCCGAGCCACTACCTGCAATGCCACCGCAGGGCATGAACATGCTAAAGACATTAAAATTTAAATTGAACCGCGGCCACAGTTACTCTCAAGTGAAATATATCGCCAGCCAGGCTCAGACGCCGCCAGCCGAGGAGCCCGTCGCGGCCTCGTGCTCTCCCGTGCAGATGGAGGAGGCTCGCGTGCCGTCCCCTCACGCGGAGTGCCGGCTCCGGGTCGAGTGTCGCGTGGAGGACCAGCGCGTGCCTCAGCAGACAGCGATGGCCCAGGGCTGGGTGCCACTGGCCCCCCGGCCCGCGCCCACCGTCCTGGTCCCCGGCACGTTGCTACCGGCGCTGTGGCTGGTAGCGCCTGCCCCTGCTGCCAGGCGACGTCTCTACGAGTGCCTGCATCCTGGATGTGGCAAAAACTACTTCAAATCTTCTCACCTCAAAGCGCACGCCCGCACGCACACGGGCGAGCGTCCCTTCAGATGCGCCTGGGCGGGCTGCGAACGGCGGTTCTCTCGCTCCGACGAGCTGTCCCGCCACAAGCGCACGCACACCGGCGAGAAGAAGTTCGGGTGTCGGGTGTGCACGCGCCGCTTCATGCGCTCCGACCACCTGGCGAAGCACGTGAAGAGACACGCCAAGGAGCGCGTGCCGCCGGCGCCCGTGCACCGACTCCTCCCTTCCCCGATGCCCGTGCCGACCGCGCAGTGAGCGCACAAGACTGTGATCTAGATCTCATGATCGTTACCTAGTTGTAGTTCTACTCATCTTAAGACTGTTCTCTACTTAAGTCTCTGTTTAAGGCGTATGTTATTAGCTCACTAAGCTTCTGAAGAATTAAAAGAGTTTATACAATACTGTCGTTTCCACTGCAATCCATCACTTTCACTTGCACTATGACCTGGCACTGTCACTTCCGGCCTCACACCTGTCACAACAGCGTGGCCCTAGGTCACTGCGTGTTGCCGTGGCTAGGCCCTCCTGACTGTAGGCACTGTGTAGTCGGCGGTGACTCCCCCCGAGGCTAGGTCCCTCCGGCAGCGTGGGCGTGAGGTCGCGCGTGGCCCACGGGTCCCGGGCAGGCCCGCGGCAGACTGCTCGCTCGAGCGCCGTTTGGGCGAGCGCTGCTGATAACACGCTGTGACATCAGCAGTGCCTTATCTACACGATACGGTTATTTTCACGAATTAGAAAATAAATAGACTTTTTGATAATAATTGATTCCAAAGTCGCCAAATTTGTTTTTTTACGCCTAAAACCAGTAGCAAACAATGATCAAATATTCTTAATAAAGATGGCGAAGTATTGCATCATCTTCACCAAGCGGAAACACTGCAGCAGACCTTAATTCAACTATCAAGGTAAGGTTCATTGTGGAAAGTTCCAATCAAACTTACAACATGGCCGTTAATTCCATTGTTTATAAGATGTACAACGCATTCTATGGGAATCATTAACAATGATAAACTAATCACCAAATCAATTAGTTAGGCTTACCTACTGATAAAAATATAAATCTGAACATGCGTAAGCTAAGTTACCCATGGACGTACATTGCCTCGCTTTCCACGCTACGAATTTCCATAGACTTTTTGCATCACCAGTATTTATGACACGAGAACAAGAAGAAGACTAGCATTTATCCAGTACCTACTCGATGACCAAAGCGTGGCTTCTACTGAACTAGAAACATGTAATTCAAGCGACGTACGGTTTACACGTAAAACAACAACACCAAGCTTATAAGAAAAAGCTAACGATCTATGCGAACGAAATGTTGTTTTCTATGACGAAATCATCACCTCTCCAAATAGTGTTACCAACCGATACAACGAGCCTCTTTTTCCCGAACCATCGGAATCCACGGGTGTGGCAGCGACACACCACGCGCGGAGCACGACGCGGCCACGCGTGACGTCAGCGGACTGAAAAATGACTTTCTAGATGATAATATTGTGGTGTAACGAAAACAGATTACCAAAGCGGTGACGTTGGCGCTGGGTGCTATTTCAGAAAATTCGAGAGATACTTGCAGTTTGAGGACTAACTGCAATAAAAGCTTCTATTTTCATGTTTAGCTTTTGCAAACTGTTTTTTATAAAAGAAAATGTAGATTAGGTAGAATTTTTCATCGTGCATGTAACGTCATTCTGTTTTGCAACTCTTTATTTGAAATCTACAAGTCTTATTCGACGAAAAAAAAAGTATGCCAAATAAACACTTTATTTGGCACACTTTATTTACAACTGCAACGTACAGCTATATCAAGGATTTCAATATATTTCTTCTAAATGCTGTGGCCATGATATTGAAAGAGACCATAGGACTTCACGTAAAGGAGTTGACAATATAATAATATCGCTGTTGTGTAGGGATCTCGATTTTAGTAAAGTTTTCTCGTAGCGCCCACACGGCATTACCTACCCATTCTTCGAGATTTGATATCTGTTGCTGGGTGTTCGGCTGAGCTATTTTTAAATATGGCTACGTACAGTTTTATTGTATACAACAGTTTTCGGAACTGCGAGTTCTGAAGATCTTGTCCTACGCATTTATTGGGAAAATAACTAAATGATTTTCATAATTTTGTGAAAAGCTCTGAGGAGCTTTTTAATTCCTATACAAGGTCATGCTTTCAGAAGTATTGGTTTTCGAGCTCCTTGAGACTGTCTTAGGGGTTAGTCAGAGGCATGGACAGACGTTTCCGTTTATTTTATAATCCTTAGAAGCCCATTGTCGCTGTCAGTTGGTTTTCGCGTGATGTTTTTCTTCAACAATAATAATTGAGACCCTTGTTTTTTAAGAAGAGAATATCTTGATAAATGGCCGGATTTGAACCTTTAGAACTGAAGGCGATGTAGCTCCCACTGAAGGCGACAAAAAAGGCGTGGTGGTAGTACTTCCCCGGACGAGTCCTTCACAAAGAGCTCTACTACTCATGAAACGCTTAGATTTTCTTTAGAGATGGCATCTCAGGAAAACTGAGGCATAATATCAGTGATCTGTCATATTTCCTCCGGCCTCACACTCTGGTTTCAGAGTAGGTACGCCATTCGCGATTTTCACACGGATTTGACGTAGACTTCATTCATCATTGCTAACAATGATTTGAGTTTTCAACAAAAGGGTTTTGTATTTTTGGCTTCGTCATAAATAATACGAAGATTGCTGTAAGCGCAGCGCGTTCTACCCGCGTCCACGCTGGCGATCATAGTGTCTATCCTGACTTTTGATAACTTTTATTTAGTTTTTCCAGTGGGTTTTTTATGGAGACGCAATGAGTGTCGGGGCGTGTTGAGAACTGATGGTTTTCTCACGTCCGATAGGCACTTATCACGTCCACCTACAAAACTCGATGGAAAAACTGAATCTGAACTATGGAATCCCAAAAATCCGACATCCGTAAAACGGAAAAACGGAAAAACTAGTTGTCAATATTATAATAGAATATAATTAACATTATTTTGTCTCTTTAAAATCTAAATTTACAATTGAGCTGTTACAATTTTGTTGGCAAAAAAGGCCACCACTCAGCATTTGCGTGGCGTATGAGTGGCGCCATATTAGAATAGTTGCTAGTAAGTATCTAGCCCTGCCATCATCAATTTTGACATTTGTGGCGTTAACGTATCGTAGCGATATTTGACCTTACCCTCTCGTTGTTAGGGATACGTGACTTACGACTTTTTTTATGCAACTGGCTGATGGAAACAAGCAGATGGCCCACCTGATGTTAAGTGGGCCATTTTTTCACCATTTTATATTGTTACTAGCGGCCTGTCCCAGCTTCGCATGGGTGGACATAAATTTTTTCAACGTTTTAGGATAAACTTAGACCGTGGTGGGTTCGAGTCACTTCTAACTCGCGCCTTGCCCGGGCCCGCGCTGGGTGAGAACGCGCCCCGTGACCTTATATATTTTAAATCTTTTGAATGGAATGTCCGATTTCAAAAATTCAAGAAGTAATGTATAGGTATTGAACCAGTCTTGAATATGAAAAGATTTGTTTGGATAAGTATTAATACCAAGGTACAAATAAAGACCCTTTTCTAGCGGCGGCATTTCAATTAAATTTTTATAATAAAAGAACACTTATTGTAACATAACTATAATAGTTAGACATATGCTGTCGCGACATTTTTTGTAGATGATGACGTGTTCTACAAAATCGTAGTACATTATTTTGTTCCATCATCAATAGTTTTCGCAGCGCACGCGATGTAAGGTTTTCTTTTTCCACCTTGGGTTACATTATTAGAGTTTTAGTAAGGATCCCTGATTTTTTTGAAAATATAATATAGCCTATGTTACTCAGGGTTAATGTAGCATTCTAATGGTGAAAGAATTTTTTAAATCGGACCAGTAGTTTTTGAGCCTATTCGTTACATACAAAACAACAAAACAACAAAAATACAAATCTTTTCTCTTTATAATATTAGTGTAGATGTAGATATCAAAATATTTGTTATAACAAAGCATTTTGTTGTATCTCTGTCTGTATGTGCTTTCCTTTTTGTACAATAAAGTATTTATCTTTTTTTATAAATATAAATATTGTAAATATTGTAATATTGTAAATTTCAGGTTGAACCTGATGGCTTCGCCTTCGCTTGCATGCAACTTTGACGTCGGTGCATTTAAAACATATTCAATATCGCAGTTTCCCTGATATAGCCTGTGTACGTGACTGCAACGTGATTGGCAGCCTACTTAGTAAACACGAAAGCACTTGTGCGACTACTAATGAGTAATAACCAGGTACCTTGCCATCGTACACCAATAACAAACTAAGCGAACCAAGGTAGCGCATGAGTATAATACCAAAGTGCACAAAAAAAATACTTGTTTTAACATGGTCTGAAATGTAGAACTCCATAGTGTAGCAGCGTGGCGCCTCAACAAAGACTCTAAAGAGTAGTCTAAGGAGTATTAGAGCTCTTTGTGAAGACTCGTCCGAGGAAGTACTACTACCATACCTTTTTCTGCCGCCAAGCAGCGTTGCTGTGTTTCGGTTTGAAGAGTATGGTTGCCGGTAAAATTACAAGCACATAAAGCTTAACATCTGTACGCCTCAGGTTGATGGACGTAGGGCACGTTCTTATCGTGCGTGACTTACGAGGCAATGCTTTGTTTTAGGCGATGTTTACCACTTTACATCAGGTGAGTCTTCTGCTTGTTCCATTAGCAATTTTTTTTTTTTAAAGTTTTTTGGAACACCGAAGACACCCAGGGAAGCTAGCGCCGGCATAAGCGAGCTGCTAGCTTTCCAGGACATCGGGTGCCTGAACTAGCAACCTTCACTCGTCACGCAAAAGGCCCATATGGCCTAGTTGCGGAGACCAGTCCGTTCACCAAATCCCACCTTGTCTGAAGAAAGTTGAGGTTTACCAAGGTTACTTCTTGTAGAATATTCAAGCAACTCTAAGGCTTCAGAATAAGGCTTAGACACTGACTGATAAGCACTGCGTTCATCCGAGGGCTAAAAAGAGGAAGCACTTGAAATGAAAAAAGCTAGGCTCACGTACCTACTACGGGTCCGTGATAACCCCTAAGTAAATACGGTATTTTAGAGGGGTTAGAAGCTTTGAGACTACATCTTGATTTGACTTGATAGATAAGTACCTAAAATGATAATATAAAGAAATAAGATTATCACTTATAGTTTCATAATTATATTCACCAGCATCACCGAAGCCTCTTAAACCATGGAGACCAAGAAAATCTTGCACCTACAAATCAATCCCAGTAAATTCGGCGCTGTTTTTTACCATCCCTTATTATTGGGAATTTTTGAGTAAATAAGACTTGGTACTTGTCAAGTGGGTACTTGGTACTTCATAGTACCTACTTCATGGTACTTACTTTATTTCAGGAAATTGTGATCACAGTTCCCAGTTATAAGAAGCTCCGAGAAAGCCATTTTCTCAGAAGCCATTTGTGTTATCTACCGTGCCTGGGGAGGAAATCTCGGAAGGAAGTCGTGAAGCTGTTTATTTTCTTTTGTCTCTGAGAAAATGGCTTTCTTGGAGCTTCGTAAAACTGGGAATTGGTGATCACAATTTCCTGAAATCCCCGACACCTGAGCACAATTTTATCTAACGCAGTGAGCTCGTAGTGTTTGTGGCACATCCGAGCTGGTGCTCTGCGTCTGTAATAGTTATTTCTGACTGCGCGGTTTGTTTTCGAACGCGGTACAAAGTTCGTTCAGCGCAGATGTTGGGCGAACTGTGCAACTATTTATAGAAGGGAAGTTTGATATGACATTACTATAAAATCACGCCGGGTTTTAATGGGAGAGCGGAGATCTTGGAGGAAATAGCGGAGATTGTTATTTATAATACGAAAGCTTACAAAAATTTAATTCATAACGTAACAGTTGAGATATATACAGTTGTAAAAGATCTAGAGATAGAAACGGCTCTAAAACAATTCCAATTGGAATCGTCAATTCGTCATGGTCATCAGGCTTAATAAGTCCACTGGACAAAAGCCTCCTCCATATTTGAGGTTTTCCGTAGTGATCACGTACCTAAGCAGTGGTGACCAAAGTGTCGATGGGAGATGCCGCTGCCCAAATCCGTCAGTCGATTACAAAAATATAGCATAGCACAGAATAAAAATAATACAAAAAGTTGTGTATTCTTCTTCTCTCCGTTTATGGCTCCTGTCTGTGATTCGACAGACAATCTTGCCAGTGTCAAGTGATTTGTATTGAATAAATACTTTTTTGTCAAGTCAGTCTATAGTCAATTCGGCCGTCATTTGTTTTGAAGAAAATGGTGGCGGTTTTCTTCAAAACATTGGAAACATTTTCGGTCAAATCAAGATATCACAATACACTTTCATTCCAAATGTTTACACTTTGTGCTAAAACCCCAAGTAATGTTGATTAAAATACCACCGAAATTACACAACACAGCTCAAAATAACACTAGAAAAACAAATAAAATGAAAAAGCTATGTTGCTTCCGAAAATGTCAGAAAATGAATCCAAGTTGTGTATTGATAATGTATGCTCTAAAAGGATGTCATCCTCCAAGGATGACATTGTCAGACGCAGGTTTTCTAAACCACAGACTACGCTATGCGTCTTTGAAAAGTGTGACAGCGAGCGGGTAGAATAATACAAACGGCATAGGTTTAATTCGTTCTAATTCTAATTAGTGGTGAGGGAATGAGATCTGAGGGCTTATTACGAGTTTAGTGCCGATCGTCGATCGTTACGATACACCGAATTTTCTATGAAAATAAATCAGCTTCTCAAAGAATACGCTAGATGCCGTTGATTTATTTTCATAGAAAATACAGTGTATCGTAACGATCGACGATCGGCACTAAACTCGTAATAAGCCCTCTGCACGGACGTCCCGCAATGGCGTGTTTGATCGTTCCTCATCCTAGCACCTAGCGATGCGCACACCAAACTAAGGATGGTATTTTTTTATAATATCCTTGCTGATGGAACAAACAGATGGCCCATCTGATATAAGTGGTAAACATCTATAACAAAGCATTGCCTCGTCAATCGCGATAGGAACGCGCCTACGACGCTCTGTCCTTCGTCCATCAACTTGAGACCTACAGATGTTAAGCGATAATTTCACCGGCTTACCACACCCTTCAAACTAAAACATCAACGCTGCTTGGCGCATAAATAGACATGGTACGGTAGTACTTCCGCGGGCGAGCCCTTCACAAAGAGTGCTACAACTCATGATCAGACTGACCGACCGAGAGGTATTAAGGGTTTTAAAAATAAAAACGAACATTATTATTTCATCATATTTTACTAGCCCACAAGCCCTTCCTATAAATTAGGTATCATTTGTATAAACCTGTGGGCACCAGCGTGCCAGTTGGCTAAGGTCGTCAACTCATCCGTAGAGCTCTGAAGGTCGTCATAATTCTTACAAGTCACAGCCAAACATGCTACCTAGGTATTGGTCATTTATAATGAGAAAAAATAGCATAAATAACAATAGTTAGTAATGAAGTGTTTTTAATGACCTGGTTAGGTTTACAAGATTTTATTTTGACACACTTAGGTACTCATTTTACCCCCATTTTTTATCCCTAAAAAATGCTGTTTATTGTTCTTAGAGAGCTTAGCTCCTCTCAGGTGTCTTGATGCATTTATCTCCACTTTGCTCTTTCTAATAACAAGCGAACTTTTCTATTATCTCTCTTTCTTTTCCTCTTTCTCATCCATTTATTTCCATTATATTCCGGAAAAAATAACCGATCGTGATAATGACGATAACTGGATGTAATTCATTACGTATCAGTGAAGTTTGTATTCCAAACAAAAGTATAGTATTGTTATTAAAAAAACGTGCTAAAAACTTCCAAGAACTAATTCACTGTAGAACGCGCAACAAAGCTCGATACGTCACGTGGGGGTACTATTATATATTCTGTGGTCACGTCAGAACCACGAGCGGTGTGCGTGCGTGTCGCGTGCCACTCAAATAGGTATTCTACCAATATATCCATACCAACTATATAGTAAGCTCTTAGGGTAGATATTTTGTGAGCTGTGATGATGATGATGGCGCTTACTAAGGTTGGTGAAACTTCCTGATGGAACAAGTAGATGGTGTTGAGTGGTAACACAAAGCATTGCCTCGTAAGTCACGCACGATAGGAACTTGCCTTACTTACGACACTGCCCGGCGTCCATCAACTTGGGGCATACAGATGTGTTTGATGTGTTTGAACGCAGCTTTGGAGTTACCTACATATAAATCTAATATTAGTTTGCGGTAATTTTCCAATTCACATGTGTATTTTTCCGACAAAACTGTTGATCAGGATTTGTGCCAAAAGTTGGAAAATCAGGTCCATGATGGCCCATGGCAACGAGCCAGCAACAAGGGTATTGGCATAGAAATAATAGTACTTACCTACCTACTTGAACTTTGATTAGCAGATAACTTTTTTTATACTACTACGACAGCCTTCACAGCTCAGTTGGTAGTGGCTCTGCTTTCTGTGCCGTAGGCCGTGGGTTCGATTCCCACCGAGAACAAAATAAGTAGTAAGTATATCAGCTACCTGGTTCCCATATCACAAGCTTTGGCTTAGTTTGGGGCGAGATGGTGTTGTGTGGAATGTCCACCAATATAAAATAAAAATAAAATAAAATACTAAGTCCTACCATAGGATCGGTGCGCACGTAATATGTACAGAAGTTGAATTTATTTTTAGGCTGTATCTAAAACAGGTTCACGTGCCATTTTTTCAATAACTGTGACTTTGAATAGGTAATTTTTATAGGTCTGCAAACTAGTTTGGACCGGTGGCTTCGTAATGTTTCTCATTAAAATCCCCTGTTTCAGGTTGCGATATACTTATTCACTCACAATTTACACAAAAAGGCAAGGAATATTATTTTCAGCTGTAGCTTTTATAGTTGAGGATTATTAGGAATTCCCCCAAATGAATCCTTTGTTTGCCAAGAGTCATGTCTTTACCGATGCTCGTTGAAAAGTTCTAGAACCTGATGATACATGGTTCCTACATAGTTCGTCGAACTCAGCCCCCAGGCATCTCCTCATGCTTGGATGGCTCATGCTAATATGAGACTTTTCCTATACACGTAAAATTATCCAAACAAAGCATGGCACTACTTGGCACGCAGTATGTCGGTGGGCGTGCGAACCACGCGCAGACAGCGTGCTACCGTGACGTCATCGCCGCGCCTGCGCCCGTACCAACTACCACCTACTCTGTGTCATTTACCACTAACTCTTCACCTCTCTGTGGTGCTACAGAACCAGTTTGCAATAACTATTGCGTGTACTGTGGCGTTTGCGGTAGAAACTGCCAGGTATGCTGTGGCGGTGCAGAACATACGTAACACATCGTGTTACGTTTGTTGTGGGTTATTTTGCGAATTTAAACGCGGGAATCGTTGGTTTTAGAATTGTGCATTCGTTCAAAACGATTACAAGATGATTTTTATGCGTATTATATTTAGCTCAGTAAGAAGCGACGACGTCGTAAAATCATTGAGATTATCATACATAGCTAAATTTCATTATTCGGTAGAGGCTACTCTAGAAGCGCGCGGTCTCTCTTCGCGGTACTGACTGGGTAGCTCTTTTTGTTTGAGAAAAAGAGTTTGTCCGGGAATCTACAGCCGTTTAATTTTTTATCGCCAAACAGTGAAATTTGTATCTTTTTGTATTGCTATGTTCTGAATTGAAGGGTACGGTGCAGAAACAGGCGCATGAGACTCGCACCTTTATGGGTGGTGGACGCATACAATGCCACACACAAGTAATCAGTTAAAGTGCTCTGGTGATGCCTACCTCACAGAGCACTTTAACTGAGGACTTTCTGACTGAGGCTAGCAATCAAATTACTTATAATTTAGTAAAAATTTCATTTTGATCAATTCATGTTTTCCTACTTAAAAGTTTGCTTATGTACGAAAACTAGTAAAGCAAACTTTTTAGTAGGATAACTTGTATCGATCAAAATGATTTTTTTACTAAACTGTGTGCAATGTGATTGCACACAAAATGGTTGATTGCGATTTTTCGAAAATGAGTTTAGTGATTTTATATCTTTCAATATGTCGAAACGTGCGAGCGAGAGTCACATTAGCTCTTGTCTTCGCCTTAACTTACCTACCCATGCTAGTCGTTGGGTATTCTATTTTACGAGCAATATCAATTTATTTATGGCAGAGGAATTATTGTTCTGTGTACAAACCTAAGATGCAAAACAATCTAATATTATTGTCTATGAAACTATTAAAAACTCTTTTAGGAAACTTTTGCATATTTTGTTTACAAGTTTGTTTGTCGGCTTTCAGAAACCGGCCGTTATTCAGGATTACATATTTTCTCAAGCATAGTTATCGATAACTAGTGACTTGTAGCTAATACAATTTTCTGGTTTTGACTTGTTTTCAAATAAACATGGTTCTTTGCTAACGTACTGTAGTCTGTGTCTAAACTACTAGCTAAAAATAAGTAGTAGCTAATTTCATCAAATATATTCACCAGAGTCGGATCCACGCCCACACCACACACATTAAGGATCTATAAAAGAAGTAGTAGTAGTATAAGTAGTATAAGTAGTATAAGTAGTAATAGTAGTACAGTCAAAGAAGTCTCTTATTTTTTTTTTATTAAGTAAATAAAATAAATAGACGTAGAACCACGAACTCTAACAATAAGCTAAATTCTACGAAATAAGATGCAACATGATTACAGGTTCGAAAAACGAACGGACGAAAACGGTGAGCAAATTATGTCATAAACATATAATTCTTAGCAATAACCACCACATACCTACCGAGAGAAGTCACAGTCGGTCGGTAGCTAGTTTATTTATAAACCAAACGAAATCTTTTAATGGCAATAAGATCTCAGAAAATGCAATTCTCCGGACCTGACTACATTAAAATTTAAGTATTTAGCATTTTTACCAAACACCTTGAATATTCAAGACTTGCTTCCTCTTTTTCAATGACTCACAAATGAACCCTGACCTAAAGTTTTGAGTCACTCATTTATTTATTTAAATCACTACATACATAGTTTAACTGTTCTTTTTTAAGGAGCTTGTAGCATACGAGCTAAACGGTAAATGAATTACAGACTACAGATTGTTTACATTCGATTCTGCGCCTGAGTGCATCGGTCTGCAGCTTGTTTATGTTATTATCCGTCTGATCTATCAATTTGACATTTCCTGGGGTATCCCTTTCACGAGTGATTCATTCAATCATCTCTGATTCACCTTTATTTGGTTGTAAAACGATGACATTGGTTGTGTACCTACCATCAATCATGGATCCTGTTTGAGTTGTTTTTATTACTCATGGTTATCAATCACGCTAGCTCCGCGTGTTCATATGTTGGCTTATCGTGTAAGAGTGCCTATTTATGTGTGTATGTTTAATGTTTGAATGTGTTAGGTTTTGTTTCTTGTTTTCAGTTAGCCCGTACGATCCGCACTGGGCGAGGATTGACTGTCGCTCGCGCTTTTATACCCTCGGTCCGATACCGCGGCATATTTACATTCAGATAACGCATTGACGTCTAGTTATTCTTCCTTGCATACTTTTGCAGCATTTTTTGAGCCTGTTCTTATGAAATGAACAACAGCGTAAAAGTTTTGCTGTTGTTGCGCAAACGGAAAAGTACGGTGCGTTGGCTAAGGAGGTGTAATACCTGTATGTTGATGGCATAGAGTCGGCTTTGGCAACGTGACGTGCGGTGACGTCATTGTCAGCACAGATTCAGTGGTAGTTGGTGATCACGCCGCGGCTGCGTGGTCGCCGGCTGACGCGCCCACCGAGCCGCGTGCGCCTTCGTGTGGCAACTGTTTTTTATGCAGACAAGTCCGTTTGCAGCGGTGACTGGCCGCTGTATTTGAAATTAGAATCGACACTTCTGTTATAATTACTTTGATAGGCTTACTGCTCTCATAGAAGTTATCAAATTAGACGTACGTCGGTAGATAGGTAGGTTATGCCTTGAACCACTAAAACTAATTGTAATTTCCTGTTAAAATATTTGTCAATATAATATAACTGTGGTGTCCCATATTGTTGACACCTTGCTAGTATAATTTTTTCCAATGGTATGAGTACAATTTTACATAGAATTGGATAATAATGTCCGGTAAGGTCACAAAAACATAGTCAATGCCATGACATAAAATAGTGATAGGATACCAAAAATAGTTGATAACGAGTCTTGCGAACGCATCAAATAATTAAACATAAATGAAACCTATTCAGACGATTCTGTGTATTCCACCTTAGATCATGGAGCACTGACCACGTATTATACTGATGTCCAGGTAAAATGAATGAGCTGGAAACGGAAAGCCCAAGAAAGCAAGGATTAGCGTATTATGGAGGAAACCTTGACACAGCAGTAGATTTAAGATAGTAGAGTTTTTTGTGAAGGACATCCGGGGAAGAACTAACACCACGCCTTTTTCTGCCCCCAAGCAGCGTTGCTATGTTTCGGTTTGAAGAGTGTGTTTTCCGGTGAAATTACAGGCACATGAGGCTTAACATCTGTATGCCTCAAGTTGATGGACGCAGGGCAGTGCATCGTAGGGCACGTTCCCTTCGTACGACTTACGAGAAAATGCTTTGTTTTAGGTGATGGTTACCACTTAACATCAGGTGGGCCATCTGCTTGTTCCATTAATAGCTAGTAGTATAAAAAACGGGATATAGGTTGAAGAAGAATCATCACAAGTTGGGATTTAATTTTTTCTAATATGTTTGAAAAATATATAGATCTTAAAACAAGGTGTAGGTAGGTAAGTAGTTAAGTCCTGGTTGGAAGAAACACCTTATTAAATTTAATTTAATAATGATCCTACCTACTCCTACACTTCCATAGGAATTCAGGATGTGCCCACTGTCGAGCTCAGTTTGTATTCAGTATTGTATTTTTTGTTGATCGAAGGACTACAATTTGTATTACGCTTTGGTTGCTATAAGGAAAATCTTGTCATCGAGATACTTGGAAGTTGGTTTTTACTGATGCAAATTTAAGGAAGGTAAACAGGTAACGTATAAGTAAGTGGGCGAACGTAACAACACAATTCGACAACAACAACAAAATTCGACGTTTCAAGCGAGGTAACAAAAATTCGTCAAAAAAATTATTCGATCTCAGAAGCATCGATTCCGCGATGGGGACCACTTATCGCACCCTCTCGTATGAGAACAAACATCTATATTCATCACACAAATGTTTGTTCTCGGTGGGGATAGAACCCACGGCCTACAGCGCAGAAGGCTACAACAACTGAGCAGTGAAGGCTGTATTTAGTAGTAGTAGCCTAATCCATAGCCATGTTATGGTTACTATGGACAAGGAAAAAGGTACATTATCATACGCGTTTTATTTTATTTAATTCGAAGTAATATCCCTACTATCGGCTGTAAGTTGCAACTAAGTATTGGTGGGTAGGTAAGGTATATTAGTACCTACCTACCACGTAAATAATACTATGTGTTGTTAGTCACGTCGCCATTTTTAAAACAATAGCTAGGTTTATAAAATAACCTACCATTGGTTTAAGATAGGAAAAGTATTGTTTTATCACAAGAATAAGGCATAAAGGCTCAGAAGCTAGTCACCTAATTACCTAGGCAGATAGCTAAGTACTCAGACTCAGCTCTACTTACTGCCCATACCTACATCGATGTAGGTATTTCTGTCACGTCCCTGCCTACCACCTGCCTATAGGTTTAAGAGTAGTAGAGCTCTTTGTGAAGGATTCGTCCGGGGAAGAACTACCACCATGTTTTTTTCTAGCCAAGCAGCGTTGTTGTGTGTTTGACTATAATAGGTTACCTAGTTTTTTTTTTTGTATCATTATAATATTCGATAAATACCTATCATCAAAATATATTAAGGTGCTCCGGGGTAAGACCGGACGGTTTTTTAGCAAACCATTCGTATGTTGCAAAATATTTTTTTTCTCGACTATGAAAATGTTGGCGAATTTAAAATTTAGTTAGAGCTTTGTATAAAAGACAGGTTTATAAATCGGTTTATCCGATAACCCTCTAAACACAACGGTGGCCGAGTTATAGGGGATCAAAGTGATAGTAATTTTTATAAAACCACGGGAAAGATCGGACCTTGACGGGGTAACATCGGACTACATTCTAAAATCGCCTCTGTAGCTCCAAACATAAGCTACCCATAATGAAAATATCCAGTTTTATCCAATAATAAAGCATCAATATCGATTTTTGAGATACTCTTTCAACGACAAAAGTGAGAGGCAAAATATTGTTTTTTTCATTCTTATAATCCGATGTTACCCCGGTTCAGAAAAAATGAAGTTTCTATGTTTCTCAAACTTTGACACCTCCACTCTAACTATGGTGCGTAGGTAGGAATACGGAGATACAAAGGTTTAGCAAGCACCTCATAGTTGGTTTTAATAACTAACCAGCCTGATCAATGAAGCAAATTAGATCTAGCTAATAAATTATTAACCATAAATTACTTATTTCTATTAAAAGTCATTTCTTCAAATCTTTTTTGAGTAGGAAGTCGCCCGCAGAGATTTTTTTTGTAGTTTCTAAGCATAACTATAAATATAAAATAAACTGAAGCAAACACACCATAGCTAAAAGTGTGCGCAAGCTAAGCGTGTATGGGATTACGTACCGTACATACATAATTACAGCTTTTAGGTTTTATTAATAGGCAAATTGGTTCACAAAATAAAAAAAAATTGAGCGACGTAGATAGGTACTACCTCTAGCAAATACCTTTTTAGTTCAAATATTTTTTTTAAAGTTTAAGAAACTGTTTATATTTTACAGTTGGGAAAGATCGGACAGAATTCATCCGAACTTTACCCATTCAAATTTTGATGGGGAAAGACCGGATCTCAGGCTACATACAGCTCTAGCGTGTCTAGACCACTTTAATCAGCAAACAAGTTGCCGCATTAATATGATAAGCCACAAAATTCGTAAAAAACACAGCCGTTATACCAGAATTTACGATTAAAGTTGCCGGGGGTAAGTCCGGATCCTTAAAAAATCACATTTTACGTACCTTTTCATATCCGAGTGAATGAAATGCGCGCTGATGGTCCGATCGACTGGCGGCAACTAGTGGGATGGGCTCAACAAAATGGCATTGCTGGCAATGTTGCCAAGAATCAAAAAAGACCCTACGTTATGGAGATATTCGATTTATTCGATCTTACCCCAGATCCGATCTTACCCCGGAGCACCTTATAAAAAATAAAGTATCTGAACAGGTAGGTACTTAAGTACATGAAATGTCCTTGAATCAAGTTTGGTAGGTAGGTAAAGTAAGTACCTGCTTACCTATCAGTCTACTTAAGTTTGTTGTTGTTTGCAATAAATACTTATTATAAAACCTCCGTTGTGTCTGACAAATATTTATATGTTTCTGATAACAATTAATTGTAGGTATGTTGCAATTTGTGAAAATTCTGCACATCACAACAACATGGCTCGAATGCAAACGATTAAATTAATAAGACTAACATGTTATAACCGCGCCAAAATACACCGATGAATATCGAAAAGCTGTGCCAAGAATTTCAAATTTGGAACGCGAGACGCATCGAACATCATCAGGGCGTGGTCCCTCTCAACAGAGTCGAGGTGCTAAAGTGCCACTGTAGTGCTGACCTCCAAAATTTTAAATAGACGCGTCTGTATGTTCGACTTTGTTCAGAATCGAGGGGTCGAGGGAGGTCATGGTATACTGGTGGTGGTATGTGTTAGTAACTGGATGTGTTCTATTTTTGAACAGAGTCGTGCGACGGCCACGCGCGCTCCGCGTGGTTTTGTTTTGCTCAGATAAACCGACCGCTCTGCATGTTCCCACATATTTACGCAGTGTACATTTTATTGCCATTATCAATATTGTAACTATGTACTAGAGTATATCTAGAGCTTTCCGCTACTTATCAGAGTTGTAAACGTTAATTAAAGAAGTGATAGGTACTCGAGTAACGTTTAATTAAAATGTTAGGCATTTGATTAAGTTGACTATAAACTTTTACTGACAGATCTTGCTTATTTTATTGTTTATTGGCTTGGTAACAAATCGTCACTACGCAGTTCTATTTCTGCGACGTTTTTGATGATTGTGTTTTTTTTTTCTTGCTGATAGGATTTATTATTTTTCAAAATAACAGCGTTTACTGAACAATGTCATTATCATGTAGATTGTAGGTGCCGCCTATTTGCCGCTGTTTTCTATTTTTTTTTTATTAAGTTTAAATTTATTTACTAACATATAAAACATCTTTTGCATGCTGTATGTATTGTTATTACTTATTTACCTAATTAGGAATAATAAAAATGTAATTAAGTAAACCTACTTTTTGTATACTTACTTATACTTCTGCTTTCGTTTATAATATCCTTATTCGGGTGTCCGTCTAGCTATAAAACTTTGTAAATAAGCTATTTTGAATTTGAATACAATTTTTTAGCTCATTTACAAGTAGGTATCGATAGCAAAACAAGCAGATTAGCAATTTTGGTAAAATGAATGAAATTCCTAATTTAATAACATTATACCTACTTGCAAGAAATTAGGAGTACCTATTGGTGGGTTGTTCTAGTTTTAGTTGGTTCTTGGGTGAAAACTTTAGAATATAACAATGCGTTTTTGTTGTAGGTACGTCCGGAACGGACAAATTGTTAAAAATGTACATAACCATAGCTTTAAGATCTTTTTTGTACTACAGTTATACAATAAATAATTTCTGATTTCTGATTTAATACTAACTAATAATATTTGATACGCTGACAAACGTTAGGCAACTACTCATAAATTTTAATATTTATGAAGATACAATAATGTTTTATTTTTTGAGAATAAATAGAAAGAAGCTTAGCTCTTTTAGAAAAATAGACTTAATTTATTGGAATACTTTCTTAAATGTCCTAGCTCCTGCTGTTTTATCAAAAACTTAGTGCTTATATTTTTTTTTTAGTAAGGACGTTTCCTTCATCATAACACCTATAGTTTGATTTTATAAGAAATAAAAAAATCTCTTCTCAGAGGTGTGCAGCCGGCAACGATCCATCACCGACTGACGACTATACAACATCTAAGCCTCCACGTAACCTACCTCGCTGATAGGACCGTCCAAGCACTATTGGCCTGGCTCTGCTTGATATCACTAGTATTTCACAGGCTTAAATAAGTTGGTTAGGTGAAAGATAAGGCGCTTACGCAAATGCCTCCCGCCTGGCACAGCGAGATTGGCAGAGTCAACAATGATAACATGTCTGCGCCTGCGCCACGCCGGGGTCATGGCACTATATTTTAATTGAGTGTATACCTACACGTAAGTATACCTAATGATTTTGGTTGTCAACATTGTCAAAACACGAGGTATTATAAATAAATTACACCTTACATTTAAAGTACTTGGTAATTCTGTTGTAATTATAGGTAATTATATTCTTATGAATTGAATTCAAAATTATCATCATCATAAAACAACTAGATAAAGTCTTGGTTTATTATAATACTTTTCTACTAAAATACATACAATTATGTAAGTACAGTATTGAACTTATGAACGAGAAAGGAAAATTTTCCGATAGCTGTTATCAACATCAAAACATTGCAATCTTTTACAATAGGATTACCGAGTGCCAAGTCCTTGCCTGTTCGACAGAATGATAAATGTATATGGTCACACTGCTGATATTATAAAAGCATAAAGAGAAGTAGAGCTGTTTGTGAAGGGCTCGTCCGGTGAAGTACTACCATCACGCCTTTTTCTGCCGCCAAGCAGCAACGCTGTGTTTCGGTTTGAAGACACACTCTTCAAACCGAAACACAGCGTTGCTGCTTGGCGTTTCCGGTGTAATTATAGGCACATGAGGCTAAACATCTGTATGCCTCAAGTTGATGGACGCAGGGCAGTGCATCTAGGGCACGTTCCTATCGTGCGTGACTTACGAGGCAATGCTTTATTATATTTAGTATATTCCATTATATTTGTCCATATTTTAATTTGAACTAATTAATAACACGGATTTTTGTATGCGCCGTAGCTTGCAATGTCACAATGGCAGGTTCCGTGGTCATGCGCGTCTGTAGACGACACATTTCGGCCTAATCCATAAAAAAACATAGTTTGAACACGAAATTTTATCCTACGTCTTCAAAAAATCTGGAGTTAACTTAACGTTAAGTAGGTAACTACTTGGTACTGAAATATCCGAGGGATATCTACCGTGCCTGGAGATCGAAGTCGTGAAGCTGTTCTTTTTTCATGAGCCTATATTTATAATTTTATTTTTTGTAGTAGACGCATATAAATGTACGCTTACTCATTTTTTATTAAAATTAAAACTTAAAACACGGTAAGTATCCGTATTTTAAGTTTTTTTAAATAAAAATTCGAAGTTATTTTATGTATTTTGACATTGAAGCAGTTTAAATTGTTTCAGTTCTTTGTTCCAATACTCAATACATTTATTGCTTACACATGGTTTAGTTTAGGTACACATACATTGTTGTTGGGTGTTAGTAAGTATCACATAGACCCTGCATAGGGTATGGCAACATTTGAATCTCATTCGTTTTTTTTGGGTTAATATTTTGCTATTACCTATACAATTTGAAGATGTTTTGAAGCAAACCATTGAATTGTTATTAAAACAAGCCTTGTGCTATCAATATGTGCTATAACCTCTGATAATATTTTACTAGCATTAATATCTAGGGTTACCGAATTCACACCATCAACCTGACAACTGTCTTAAGAAATATACCATTTACTACAAAATGTCGGTATATGCCCAATGTAATGTTTGGACGTACCTCTCACTACCCTCCGATGTCCTCAAAGAATCTGGAAATCATACGTGGTACAAAGATATCTAAGGGGATCTACCGTGCCTGTGGATAAAAGTCGTGAATTTGTTACTTTTTCAGTTTTATTTTAATCAAAGGATTAAATAAAATCACACTATTTTGAAAGAAACTAGTGACACGACAAGAGAGAGAGTTTTATTTAAAAAAAATATATCTATCTATTTATATATAAAAATGTAATGTTGGTTTGTGTACGCTTCAAAAACTCAAAAAGTTCTGCACCGATCGAGCTGAAATTTTAGCATGATATATAATCAGCATCAAGGATTGTTTTTATACCATTCAATCACAATGTGCCACAGCGAAGCATACCAGGGAACAGCTAGTATATTATACTAGTGGCTTCCCGCGGCTTCGCACGCGTTGAAGTGGTGAGCCGTGATTGAGCCACAAACATCCAAACATCGTAACTTTTGTATTCATTTGTATATTTATAGGGTAGGATTTTAAATACCTACGTAGGTATAAGAGATACCTATAGGCGTACATATTAGGTAGGTAGGTATAGGTACTGAGTTTAGCACAAACATGACAAATACAACAAAGACAACCTTACACGAAAAGTATGTAGTTATTTGTTCCTAGTTTCTACCCCAAAAACAAACGAAACAGCTTAACCACTTTGATCCCCAGGCACGGTAGATACCCTCGGATCTCTTCGTGCCAACGCAAGATTCCCGTTTTTAGAATATCTCTTACAAACATTGACGCCTCGTTGTATCCTTTTTATTCGAGCGCAACGAAGGAGGGTAACGTTTTAGGAGTTGTTTTCGAAAATCAAACTGTCTTTTTGTTATTTATCCACAGAACATATTTTCTGTTACGCGTAGTGTAATTAACTTCAAACTTTAGTTTAGTAATTATTACACTACGCGATAAAAATCTCCCATACAAAATTTGAAACTTTGACAGTCTTTTGCACCCTTTGCACGGGTAGTTTTAAAATATTTAAAACGTGATTTTAAATTATTTATTGGTGAGTATATTTACTTCAAGTTTGAAATTAATCGCACTATGCGTAAAAAATCTCTCATACTAACTTTTACAGGGTAGTTTTAAAAAACTAAAATGCCTTTCCTATTTTTTAGCTTTGGAGTACATCTACTTCAAGTTTTAAGTTTTTAGGTTCAAGGAATACAATTTGTCATACCAACGTTTTCAACCCTTTTTACACCCTTAGGCGTTGAATTTCCAAAAATTTCTTCTTAGTACACCTCTACGATATAAGACCTATATACCCTTCAAATTTCAAGTCTCTAAGACCAGCGGTCAAAAAACTCCCATACAAACTTTTACATCCCTTTGCACACTTATTAAGGGTAGTTTTAAAAAACTAAAAATGCATTTCTTTTTTATTTGCCTTGAAGTATATGTACTCCAAGTTTCAAGTTTGTAGGTACAAGGAATACTATTTTTCATACAAACGTTTTCATCCCTTTTTACACCCTTAGGGGTTGAATTTCCAAAAATCCCTTCTTAGTACACCTCCACGCCATAAGACCTATGTACTCCTCAAATTTCAAGTCTCTAGGACCAGCGGTTAAAAAACTCTCATACAAACTTTTACATCCCTTTGCACACTTATTAAGGGTAGTTTTAAAAAACTAATAATGCATTTCTTTTTTATTTGCCTTGAAGTATATGTACTCCAAGTTTCAAGTTTGTAGGTTCAAGGAATACTATTTTTCATACAAACGTTTTCATCCCTTTTTACACCCTTAGGGGTTGAATTTCCAAAAATCCCTTCTTAGTACACCTCTACGCCATAAGACCTATGTACTTCTCAAATTTCAAGTCTCTAGGACCAGCGGTTTAGGCTGTGCGTTGTCTATATGTCAGTCAGTCAGTCAGTCAGTCAGTCAGTCAGTCAGGACTTTGATTCTTATAGTATTAGAGATTTACTAAAACTGCCAACCCTATTTTGAACAGGAACAATCGGTGACCTCTGTGTATTAGTGTTTTCATTTATAACTAAAACAATGGCGAAAAATAAGTAAGCAAATTGTGATAGTAGATAACCTCATTCTTCGTTTATCTTTGTAACAACCACGCAAGCCACTCATCGTTGTGCGTGATATATTGCACCACATTCACTATACTATACCATTGCAAGCACTTTCAAGAGTTGTAGAGGTCTTTGTGTGTGGCTCGTCCGGGGAAGTACTACCACCACGCCTTTCTCTGCCGCCAAGCAGCAAAGCTGTGAGTCGGTTTGAAGAGTGTGCGGTAGCCGGTGTAATTACAGGTAGGTACATGAGGCAGTGCATCGTAGGGCACGTTCCTATCGTGCGTGACATACGAGGTAATGCTTTGTTATAGGTGATGGTTACCACTTAACACCAGGTGGGACATCTGCTTGTTCCATCAGCTGGTTGTATTAAAAAAACACCTTTCATTTTATAAAAAAAAAGTGCAATGACTGGGTTCTGAAAAGTAATTAAATATCGGTGGACTTTCCACACAGCACTATCTAGCCCCAAACTAAGCCAAAGCTTGTATTATGGGAACCAGATTTCTGATATAATAGTTACATACTTTTATTTTGTAACACACACACTACCAATGATGACCACCCAGACAGAACAAACATCTATGTTCATCACACAAATGTTTGTTCTCGGTGGGGATCGAGCCCACGGCCTACAGCGCAAAAGGCGTATCTACTAGGTACCGACTGAACTTTGCGGGCTGTCAAGGTGTGAAAAGGTGAAGGAAAACATTATGAAGAGAACAGTTTATAGTCTAGCAGCAATGATGTGTATTGTGTGGTAAGAGTGTGGTTGCCGGTGTAATTACAGGCACATGAGGCTTAACATCTGTATGCCTCAAGTTGATGGTCTTTGTGTGTTGAATAAAAAAATTCATTCATTCAAAAAAATTCATTCATTCATGGACGCAGGGCAGTGCATCGTAGGGCACGTTCCTATCGTGCGTGACTTACGAGGCAATGCTTTGTAATAGGTGATGGTTACCACTTAACATCAGGTGGGCCATCTGCTTGTTCCATTAGCTCATGGTATTAAAAAAAAAAACGAAAAGGATTTCTCCACAATCTTTAAGTATCAATTAGCAACTCAAGATAAAAGGGGTACTCAGAGGTACGTCGATTGGATTCGAACCTACGATTTTAATGGACTGTTATAAACTTATTACTTATTAATCTTATCAGCAAGCATGAAAGAAAAACTTCTTCCTTATTCTGAGAGGGTAGCTCCACTGCGCTCCAAGAATGTATTCCACAGAGCTCCAAGTTTTTATTACCTACATTATTTTAAAAATTATAAGTACCAAAATGGTTCCACAGGGCTCCAAAATAAAATAAAAAGAGTCAGCATAAAAAGCAAACCATAAGTTGTTTGATAAACACAAATAGTTAGATAAAATATAAACAAGTAGAAATATCAGTAGTATTTTTTTAACATCGATTCATTTCGTGTGTCAAAAATGCTCCAGGCCATTTCGTACAGTATAGGTGGTACAGTATAAGGTAATAGGTGTTTGTGTGAGTGTGTACCTGTAACCGGACGGTTGTCGTCTTTTATGTGTGCATCGCATACAACATTTACTTATTTGTTTATATACTGGTTATATACTTGTTTATATGCTTTAATTATAAGAAAAGCCTATTATTTTTTCGTAACATTTATTTTATTATAGAGATTAATAACATACGTTGGTATTTGTGTTATAGTTTTAGGAAACTTTCTAATCTGAAGCTATGATTTTTTCACTGTTCTTTACTTTTCTTCTTTATCTATTAATAACGTATTGTTAACACATGTAAGAATAAGTTGTTCCTAAGAATAAAGTAAAGAACAAAGAAAAAAATCACAGCTTCGGATTCGAAAGTTTGATGTGATTATGAATCGATAAATGGTTTTAAAAAATGTGATTTTTATTCTACATTTAAGAAAACTTTTCATAACTGAAGCTGTGATTTTTCGTTGATATCACTTAGTTTTTAAGAAAAATATATTGTAAGATTGTGATTATGGCTGGATAAACCCATTTTGATAAGCATTTTTATATTTTTATAATACATAAATAATATTTCATCCCAAATTTATTTTTTTGCTAACGCTATTCAATATTTCTTGGAGCTCGGCGGAACGAAAATTATTTAAATATTTTATTACTAAAAATTCTTGGAGCGCAGTGGAATCAATGTATGAAAATTAAAATTTTGAGAACAATGGGTTTTGGAGCGCAGCGGAATCACCCTTCTGAGAGGATGCGCACCGTGCCTGGAGATCACAATCCTGAGCCTTTTTCATTTTATAGGTATTATATGTTATAACACAATCAAAAACATCTAAAACTGTAACCCCACAAACGCCCTAAACACAGAATAAGTAGCAGTTGCTTGCCATTCCACGCTTTATAAAACTTGGCGTTCGAGGCTGGTTGATATTTTCGGTTACCCTCTCACCGGCCCATTAGCTCAGTTGGTTAGAGCGTCGTGCTAATAACGCGAAGGTCGCGGGTTCGATCCCCTCATGGGCCAAATTTATTTTTGTACTTTCTTTTTTTTTTACATCGTTTTTTTGTCTTTTGTTATTTTTTTCATTTTTTTTTATCTACTGAAGTCCATCCCAATTGTGATTATTATAAAATCACCATTCCCTACCTAGATTATCGTCAAAAATTTGGTGCACGATAAACTAGGTCGAATAACTCTATTTTTAAAGTAGGTAGTTATAAAATGAGTAGGTATCCGATAAGAACCGGTAAATAGCGGTACTATCTAAGGTCAGGACCCGCCCCACGCGACTGCAATAACAACCGAAGATGAACTATCATCATTTTAATGTAGCTATCTGCGACTGTTTATTTCAGACTTTGTTAAAATTTAAATTGTTAAAGGGCTGACTACCGTCAAACTACTTCCCGCATTTTTCAACACTTTGAAAGATATCAAATCATTGGGCTCATTTATCAAAAGTATTTACATTACACACAGTTCAGCAAAAATATAATTCTTCCTTTCTTATCGATCTCAATAGTACTCACTCAAGATTATTTAGAACACAATCGAAAAATCTTTCGTCACTTGCATAACTACAAAAACTAGTAAAGCAAACTTTTGAGTAAAAAAACTTGTCTCGATCAAAATGATTTTTTAATTAAACTGGGTACAATGAGATTGCACGCAAAATGGTTGCGATTTTTCGAAAATGGGTTTAGTGATTTTATATCTTACTAGCGGCCTGTCCCAGCTTCGCATGGGTGGTCATAAATTTTTTGAACATTTTAGGATAAACTTAAACCGTGGGTTCGAGCCTCGCGTCTACTTATTTCATACATTTGCACGCGCTTCTCCTTGAGTAAGTGAAATCGCACCCCGCGCGAGACCCGTGGACCCGTTAACATTTTTAATTTCGTCATATCTTTTGAATGGAATGTCCGATTTGAAAAATTTAAGAAGTAATCTATAGGTATTGAAACCGTCTTAATTATGAAATGATTTATTTGGATAAGGATTAATACCAAGGTACAAATAAAGACCCTTTTCTAGCGGCGGCATTTCAATTAAATTTTTATAATAAAAGAACACTTATTGTGACATAACTATAATAGTTAGACATATGCTGTCGCGACATTTTTTGTAGATGATAACGTGTTCTACAAAATCGTAGTACATTATTTTGTTCTATCTTCAATAGTTTTCGCAGCGCACGCGATGTAAGGTTTTTTGTTTTCCACCTTGGGTTACATTATTGAAGTTTTAGTAAGGATCCCTGATTATTTTGAAAATATAATATAGCCTATGTTACTCAGGGATAATGTAGCATTCTAATGGTGAAAGAATTTTTGAAATCGGACCAGTAGTTTTTGAGCCTATTCGTTACATACAAAAATACAAAAATACAAAAATACAAAAATACAAAAATACAAAGTTTACCTCTTTATAATATTAGTGTAGATAAGGCGAAGACAAGAGCTAATGTGACTCTCGCTCACACGTTTCGACATGTTGAAAGATATAAAATCATTAAACTCATTTTCGAAAAATCGCAATCAACCATTTTGTGTGCAATCACATTGCACACAGTTTAGTAAAAAATTCATTTTGATCGATACATGTTTTCCTATTTAAAAGTTTGCTTTTGTACGAAAACTAATAGAGCAAACTTTTGAGAAAGAAAACTTGTATCGATCAAAATGATTTTTTAACTTAACTGAGTACAATATTTTTCGTATTTTTCGAACTACATATATTTTTCGAAGAACTCATATTTATTTAAAATAATAATAATTTATGGAGAACAGTGTTTAACCCTCTGAAAATAGATAAGGGTGCAAAGGGTGCCATGAAGCGAACCGTGTCGTGCCAACTAGGCCGGTAACTACGTCATAGGCGCAACAACCCCTAAATAGCCTACGGGGTGTGTGGGTCTAGCTGATATTTAGGGTTTCGCAGCTCAAAAATATATAAATAAACCGCAATAGGATTATTTTGTTGTCGGTACTTCACAGCTCAGTTGGTTTTAGCTCTGCCTTCTGCGCCGTAGGCCGTGGGTTCGATCCCCACCGAGAACAAACATTTGTGTAGGAACCAAGCCGTCAGTTTGTTGCCTGTTCTTCTAGGCTTTGGTCGAGTGGAACTGGCACCTAGAGTCACCTAGCTTTAAGACGTTTCAAAGTGATCCTTGTGATTTTATTGAATAAATACATTTTGACTTTGACTTTGACTTTGTGTGATGGACTTTAATAAAAGAAACAAAAACAATTAAAATAACAGAAAACTATTAGAAAAACAAAGCAGAATTAGAAAAGTATGGATACCTAATAACAATAAACATATTCAAAATGAAATAACATCTGTATGACCCAAGTTGATGAACACATGACAGTGCATCGTAGGGCACGATCATATCGTGCGTGACTTACGTGGCAATGATTTGTTATAAGAGAGCTATGCTCTAGTGACTAGAGCATAGCTCTCTTGTCTTGTGCCAGCGACTTCGTCTGCGCAGGATTAGTCACACAATATCTTTATAAATGCCTGTGTGCTATTCTAATGTATAAGCTATATTATTGTAAAGTTTCATTAAAATCCATTCAGTAGTTTTTTCGTGAAAGAGTAACAAACATCCATCCATACTTACAAACTTTCGCTTTTATAATATTAGTAGGATTCTATGAATATTGATAACGTTACACACAATCTGTTGAATAATAAGTAACGGTTACAAAACAAACATGCACTATGCAATATTTGTTCGAGATAATGTATATTTAGCTTTATCTACGGACTAAGTAAATATAGGTACGTAGACGTACTTGTGTGTTTATTTATTTCCTGTGTGCGTTTGTGTGAGTGTTTAAGGGGCTGACAACTATCAAACAACTTCTCGCTCGCACGTTTCGACATGTTGAAAGATATAAAATAACTAAACTCATTTTCGAAAAATCGAAATCAACCATTTTGTGTGCAATCACATTGCACACAGTATAATAAAAATTTCATTTTGATCTATACATGTTTTCCTACTCAAAAGTTTGCTTTACTAGTTTTCGTACATAAGCAAACTTTCAATTAAGAAAACTTGTATCGATCAAAATGATTTTTTTACTGAACTGTGTGCAATGTGATTGCACACAAAATGGTTGATTGCGATTTTTCGAAAATGAGTTTAGTGATTTTATATCTTTTAATATGTCGAAACGTGCGAGCGAGAGTCACATTAGCTCGTGTCTTCGCCGTAACATCTATAGCAGTGAATTTAGAAAAACTATTTTTGTTTCTAGCACAAACGTTGATTACTTTCGTATGCACAAAAATTAAAAAAAAACAACGGAATAAGAAATATATGTACACACACAATATTTATCATCTGTATGTGTGTTCAATTAAGTTACAGGTGAGTATTTATAATAAAGTTTTTAGTTTTTGGTTCCCATGCTCTAATAATACGTTTAATAAAATAACTTATATTAATAAGTCTTCGGGGGAGGCCTAAGCCCAGCCGTGGGACGAAATAGGCTGAGGAAAAAAATGTTTATAAAAATAATAATATTTTTTTAAACAATGTTTTACGACGTCCTTTGTTAGATAAGATCTATATATTTTTTATTGTTTTTATACCACTAGCTGATGGAACAAGCATATGGCCTGATGTTATGTGATAACCATCACCTATAACAAAGCTTTGCCTCGTAAGTCACGCACGATAGGAACGTGCCCTACGATGCACTGCCCTGCGTCCATCAACTTGAGGCATACAGATGTTCAGCCTTATGTGCCTGTAATTACACCGGAAACCACACTCTTCAAACCGAAACACAGCGTTGCTGCTTGGCGGCAGAAAAAGGCGTGGTGGTAGTACTTCGCCGGACGAGCCCTTCACAAACAGCTCTACTACTCTAAATTCATCAGTGCTCAGTTGTTAAGAACTTTTAAATACACATTAATTTACTCAATATATCTCATCTTTCATTTGTGAAAAAAATTACGAAAATTACAAAACACATGACATGAAATTATTGAGTCATCTAGGCCGTTGCAAACGATCTATCGATAGCTCAATTGACCGGTATAAAATTAAAACAATATCTCATCTTAATTAAAAACAATAATTATTGTTTTTTATGTCAAAAGTTTTGTTCAAAACACATGCGGGACACCGTGTTGGTATAATGTATAATATCTATCTCGTAATATAAGTGTATTATTTGACGTCATACATCCTACATAATATGTATATATATGTTGTATATAAACCAGATATAACCACGTTGGGTGTGCGTGATGGAACTTCCCAGGGACATAGAGTATATAGTAACAATCGTAGATGGAGACGGCACGGTACGGACACAAAATAACTCACGCAAGTTTCATTAGCATTAGAATTCATTGGCCCTAATTATATTCTCCGCCATTTTATAGCTATAAAGTATACCTACTTCTTAACTTAGTGAGAGCACTGGTGGTCTAGTGGTAGCGGCCCCGCCTTCCGATCCTAAGGTCGTGGCTTCGAAACCGGTCGTGCACCAATGAGTTTTTCTGTTAAAAAATGTATGTGCACAATGCCAGTACTCTCAAACGGTGAAGGAAAACATCGTGAGAAAAACGGCATGTCGTAGAACCTAAAAAGTTCTATAACATGTGTCAAGTGCTCGAAAGGAGCCTCTTGAGGCGCACTTAAAATCCTTTCACCACACTGTTTCGAAAGAAACTAGTGACACGACAAGAGAAGAGAACTTCTTAATATCACGTTCATGTTAACGAAGAGAGCAACAGAGCTAGGGACTATTTTAGCTAGTGGATCGCTAAGTGACCAAGAAGAAGAAGACGAAGAGGTTGACGGAAATCATCATTTTTCACAGGTTTTCTTTCAGCCATACTACAGCATCGACGAGCCTTTTTGAGGCGAACTTAAAATCCTTTCACTACACTCTTTCGAAACAAGAAGCATTGACGTTATCATGTCAATTTCATGCAATCTCTACGAGCGAACAGTAAGTTCTCACTGTATACTCTTTGGACCGCTATCATTGTAGACTTTATTATTCGTGGGAAATCGTGATATGGCGATTTGGGCTATCTATTGGGCAGTAGGTATTATTATGGTTGGCTGTCAAGTGGCTAGATAAAACCGGTATTTTTCCATCAATGTTTATTTGTTTTTTTTAAGCCAGCGTTGCCATACCTTTACTAGGAAATCCGTAAAGTCAAGGTCAAGAATAGTTACTACATTAAGTTAAATAAGGTAGCTTATATCCCTTAATATAGAACATGGAACCAATTGCTGAAGAAAAAATAAAAAAGTTCTAGAGATCTACGATACAAGCAGATAGGTACTCCTTGTGTTAAAGCTCTTTGTCAGTTAAGGGAAGTAGGTACTAACATCATGAGTACATACAACTTTTAAAACTGACTCCTTTTTTTCTCACTTGCTGATGGAACAAGCAGATGGCCCACCTGATCTTAAGTGGTACCCATCACCTGTAACAAAGGGAGCGTTCCCTTCGATCCACTGCCCTTGCATCTTGAGGCATGCATTTTTATCGCAGACAATCATATAGGTAGGCCTCTTTCATTTTCTTCTCTCATTAAAAAACTCGTCACGCCTTTTTACGTACCTACTACGAAAGTATATTCATTTTGAACCTATTGAGTTGACATAACAAAGTCAAAGTCAAATTTAAATTCAAAGTCAAAATCCAATTGAATCACATGGATCACTTTAAAACTTCTTAAAGCTAGGCGAATCTAGGAGCCAGCTCCACAAACTTACGGCTTGGTGCCTTTTTTATTAGATACAACATATCAGGCAAAACGTTCTACCGCAAGCTCTCCTGACATAGATAAAGACAATCGTTTAAGTGATCCTCCTGATGTTAAGTGATGATGCGGTCAACGGTGTGGCACCGTTCCTATCGTTCTTTTGTATGATCATTGTCACAAAATTTTAAATACATTGCCTGGTACCCCAACTCAACGTACCCCCAGCTTAGGGTTGCCGCATTGTCGCGCAGTGTAAATAACAAAATGTATTGCCCAGACCTCGCCTTCCTATAGCTAGCCAATAAAATACCTCAATAATTTACCTTATTAGGTAACTCGACAATGTACTACTACCACGCATATTTAACGTGATATCTACGTGACTTGACATCCGTTCGCCTTCGTACAATCTTTTGTTTTCATGCGCGTCTTAATACACTGATAAAAACCTCGTTTAGACTTTAATTATATCCTTGATATTGTTTTTTTTGTGCTCCCTAGACAACCTTCTTATTTTAGGCTACTCTCAATCCAAATGTTGACTGGGAGAGATCGCAGAAGACTGCCGATGGTACCTTGGTATAGTAATATTATTTATTTATTTATTTATTGGATACAAAGTTACTTAATAGTAGATTAGTAGCCAAGGGCTGTAAGGCATCAATTGCAGCCCGAGATATTTAGGCGCACGAGCGCAGCGAGGGCGCCTATAGTTCGAGGGTGCAATTGGTGCTTACACCCGAGCTAACTAATCTGCTTCACATCTCGATTGTGAGGTAAGCAGAAAAAAACCGGCATTACAAGAATAAACAATATTTATAGTAAAAGTTTTCTATTCTCGCCTTTTTTCATGAAAAAGAATCTTAAAGTAAAGAACTTTTTAATTTTTTTTTTCAAGATCGAAATTGAGCTTCGCCGTTCGATATTTAAAAATGATGACTATTATACTCACACGAAGACAAGGCTGATTAGCAAAGCGACCTCTTTGGTCATTGAGCTGAATGCTTGATGTCTATTACCAGTATGATGGTTAGATGTACGCGAACTTTTTGAAATAAAGAAGTGTTTTTTTAAAATTACTTACCGCCCTAGGGCTTTTCTAGCTACATTATTACCCTAGAGCGCTAATTAGTCACCTACCAGCCCCATTTGGAGGTAATAAGAACCTACTTACCGAACGTGAGAGATGTAAATATTATTACAGTAGTGGTTTAAAGTCTTACAAAGATTTCAATATTCCTCACTCATTAAGGTGCCCGTTTCATTCCACAGATTAAATATACAAGTTTGTTTACTCGACTGTCGGAAAAGAGTGTATTCTTTTGGTTCCTGTGAAACTGAAATTAAATAAGCTCATGTCATGTCAGTAATTTCTAAACATTTCTCCACAGATCTTGGTGCCTAAAATTAAAGAGAACTCTTAAAGGAGTAAGCAGAGGCACGTCAAATAGCACATTTTGCGAAGTTTAACATGCCTAAAACTTTACAAGCCCATCGCTACCTCTAGTTAAGGCGAAGACAAGAGCTAATGTGACTCTCGCTCGCACGTTTCGACATGTTGAAAGATATAAAATCACTAAACTCATTTTCAAAAAATCGCAATCAACCATTTTGTGTGCAATCAAATTGCACACAGTTTAGTAAAAATTTCATTTTGATCGATACATGTTTTCGTACTTAAAAGTTTGCTTATGTACGAAAACTAGTAAACCAAACTTTTGAGTGGGAAAACATGTATCGATCAAAATGAAATTTTTACTAAACTGTGTGCAATGTGATTGCAAACAAAATGGTTGATTGCGATTTTTCGAAAATGAGTTTAGTGATTTTATATCTTTCAACATGTCGAAACGTGCGAGCGAGAAGTTGTTTGATAGTTGTCAGCCCCTTAAGTAAATATTAACTTCAGGATGCGCACTAGCAATTTCAGGATAAGTTATTTTACGTAATAGCATTCTGTACGAAATCCAATGCCGCGTCGTATCGTCTACTCTAGACTGTACGACTGGTCGTCATCGCTGACTCCACTGACGACGGCGCCCGATGACTCATTGTCATGAGGCGTCATTTGACACGTGTGACGTCACTACGCCGAAACAAGAGCTCTAATTATGTGTGTAGAAGAATAGGCCATGTGTCATTCACTGTGACAAAGCTGAAAATAGCGATACTTACAAAATATAACAGAAATTGTCGTCGGTATGGCATCTTGTTCAACTTGTTGTATCAAAATCTGTGTATGCTCTTGCGCAATATTATAACGAGTACCTTTTTGTCTACTCACATACGGATAATAATTTTTATTTTGTTATGATAGAAATTGCATACTAGG
Organism: Chloroclysta siterata; assembly: GCA_932294275.1. Taxonomy (NCBI): domain Eukaryota; kingdom Metazoa; phylum Arthropoda; class Insecta; order Lepidoptera; family Geometridae; genus Chloroclysta; species Chloroclysta siterata. The sequence goes on from OW028600.1 coordinate 2,183,481, forward strand.
TATAATATTAGGTGCCTATATTACGAGTAGTATAAAAATGCTTATTTTATATTATTTTTTTACATTTATAATGTGTGTTTTTATAGACTGATAAAATTAATTTATCTTTCGATAGAATTATAACATAAGTCGATAGCCTTAATTTATTGGGAAAAAAAGTTCTCAATAGAACCAATTGGATACAGAGAGTAAAGGTAATTTTCTTTCAGAAAAATAACGTTGGCTCTGTATACCAAAATAGATGAAATGCCATATTTTTTAATATTATTATGAGTATAATAGTATTAATAATTCATATAGGTAATGAGTTATAAATAAAACGAGAGCCTATCACACACCCACACACAACTTTTCATTCTACGCAGCAGCATAGGTACTTCATCTGGAATCCGATAACATCCCTCGGTTTAGAGGTCAAATGTGACGTCACCCAGTAACGGGCTTGTGTTACTTGAGCTAACTAGCACATTGTCAATTGAAGGGTGCCTATAACACGGTAAAACGCAAAAAAACCAAAGATATTATGAAAAATTAAAAAAAAACTTGCTATCTATTGTAGTATTGTGAGCAATAAAGAATTTAAAAAAACATCATTGTTTTTTGTTTCAGAGCGCTGAAACAAATACGCCCGAGAATGAATGAATGAATGTTTTTTTTTATTCTACACCTCACAAACAACAAAAAAAATATGGCAATCTATTAGACTGATTATGCTATGGCAGTCTTATCGATAGTTAAGCGATTTCTTTCAGACAGTCGTAGGTTTTTACCTGTTGGACAGTTATAGGGTTAAGAGTAGTAGAGCTCTTTGTGTGCGGCTCTACCTCCATGCCTACTTCTGCCGCCAAGCAGCGTTTTACTGTGTTGCGGTTTGAAGGGTGTGGTTGCCGGTTTAAAATCAAGTACATAGTATGAAAAAAAGATACATATTTTTATTGTAGTACTGTGTACTGTGTACTGTGTACACATTTTTATATGGATAAATGAAATTGTGCCATAAATGATAGTTATTCGATATTTTTTTTCATTTGATTTCACACCGTCTTACCCGATGGACTGACGATTCTGGGACCTGGAAACAAGCGCGGATCCATCGTTGTGGGCTCGATGGGCATGCCCACAACCTTAATAGACTTGTGACGTTTCTCACAAAGTGACCGCCCCACGGCTTTGCCCGCGTGGAGCTATACCTTCACCATACAAATGCTTGATCAGGGCTTCATATATTTTATAACCATCTCCTTCGTAGGAATATGCGCTACATCGATCATGAGCGAATTCATACTAACACTAATCAACTAGCACTAAACCGATTTTTGGGTGGCGGTGAACATAACCTTTTTTGAGGGCTGGAAAAGTGCCTGATGCCTGGAAATATAGAGGAGGTATCCAGCTGTGGACTTCTTCAGACTGATAAATTTCATATCGTGTTGTTCAAGTTCAAGTTGTTAAAGTTCAACAATGCTTCTTGACATTTACCGTTGCATCCGCTGGGTTCACGGAAGATCGATGCTAGTTCACGGTCCCCACTCATACCCACCCCCACCCCACCGCACCCTCTCGCCGTCAGCCCTCTGCGGAAATGACGCTATTTATTTCAGTTTGTACATTCATAATATCTTTTTTTTATAATAGTCGATGGAACAAGCTGATAGCCCACCTGATGTAAAGTGGTAACCATCATCACCTATAATAATAAAATACAGAGCCAGATAAAAAAAATCGTAGATACGGATACTACGTCATGCATTATGCTCTATCACAGGCACTATGAACGTAAAAAACGCATAATTTAATGGTAAGTGTGTTTTTATTTTTTTTATTTACGCACTTATTTACGTGTCCATATCGCATCCCCATTCCCCATCCTACGCAAGAACTCATTTCAGGCGCTGGGATTAGCTAAGCGTAACTATGACGTCAGTAGGGAATTCTCGCTAAGCTACGAAGGTCTCATTACATGCTACGTACCTATTACGTTTTTATTTGTGATTTTATTTATTTTATTTTATTTTTTTAAGCAGTGAGTATAAGAATAAATCTCTTTTTTAATAAATATTCAATAATTATATTATTATTATTAAGTCAAATACTTATTATGACTACTGCTGGTATATTATAATATATAATAACACCCAGACAGAGAACAAACATCTGTGTTCATAACACAAATGTTTTTGTTCTCTGTGGGTATCGAACCTACGGACTACAGCGCAGAAGGCAGAGCTACAACCATCTGCAAGCTGTGAGGGCTGTAATTTTCTCGTTTCAAAAATCGTCTGAAGGCCTCAATTCCAGAAATACAGCTATAATGCTCTTAATGGACTTATTTCGGTGACGTTATTGCCCATATTTTGAATGATATGCAATGTGACCATCATTTTACCTTTAAAGAAGTTTTCACGTCTTCACCTATATGCCAAACATGCGGTGCGCCAAATACTGAGCCAGGGACCTAATTGGCCTAACATAGTTATTGTATGTATAGGTATCTCTGTTGGACGTACCTCTGACTACCCCCCTTAGACATCCTCAAAATAGAATCTGGAGTTAGTGCATGGTACTAAGAGATCTGAGGGGGTATCTACCGGATTAAAGTCGTGAAGCTGTTTCAGTTTCAGTTTTCAGTATCTCTGTTCTTTTTGTGTTGGTCAATAAATTGCTTTACTTTCTTTCTTCTTTCAAACATCAGTAAAATCCCGTCTCAAGCATAAATTGTTTGAGACATTTTAGTTTCGTGTTTTGGCGGCACGCTGTTGAAACTCACTCACTCAATCATTGAAACTCATTCATTGAGAATTACGATGAATCGCCCGACCATTTTTGAAATAGCTAACAATTTTTTTACATTTGCGTCAGGAGCAAACCTTTTCATCTACGCTTTAGTGCCTGAGACATTAGGTACTGTACATTAACTTACAAAAAAAACTACAATGAATACAAGCATTTATAAATTTTAAAAAATATGCAGATAAAACAATTGAGCTATCAGCAGACCGTTGCGAACGATCGATCCAAGGATAGCTCAACTGATCCAAACTCAGTGCCAATCAGAAGCGTCCCAAGACGCTGGCTGCATAACCACGCGAATGGCGGTAAAGGAGGGGGTAATCTTACGGAGCACATCCATTCTAACCTCAGTAATCATCTCAGGAACTGACTAGATCTTCGTTGTAACTTCACCTAAGTGGTTTTTAGATGCTATTTTTTATAAAATGTATGTATCCAGTTGTTAAATCATCATCACTAAATAATATAGAACAAAGTCGCTTTCTCTGTCCCTATATCCCTATGTGTATTAAATCTTTAAAACTACGCAACGGATTTTGATGCGGTTTTTTTTTATAGAAAGAGTGATTCAAGAGGAAGGTTTATATGCATAATACAAGCATAATCTCTTAGGGATAACCCACAATAACCGTGCGAAGCCGGGGCGGGTCGCTAGTTGTTAATAAAAAAAAAAAAATGTGTTGCCTGTTCTGTAAGTTTGTTGCTTGTTCGTCTAGGCTTGGTCACGTGGAACTGGCACCTTAGTCCTCCTAGTTTTAAGACGTATCTAAGTTAAAAAAATAAAATAAAAACAGCTTCACGTCTTTGATCCCCAGGCACGGTAGATTCCTTGTGATTCAACTAAATAAATACCTTTTGACTTTGACTTTGAGCATTCCAGAAAATGCCGATAAATCCTTGTGTTCCGTAGTTCACCACCTTGACATTTAGCAGTGCGCTGCATCCACCGGCTCCGAGTCACAGTCACGACCAAAGTTCACCCAGGGGATCGATAATGCAAGTTCACGGTCCCCCACGTCCCCTCCCTTCCCGCGCCGGAACCCAGCGAATGACGTCAACAGGCCATTCATGCCTTCCTTCTCCCGATCGATACAACCCTCGTTTGAAAGGAACTGGTGGAAGGTGTAAGCTTCTCACTTGTACACGAGGCAATGGAAAGAAGACCCAATTCAACATTAAATTAATAAATATCTTGCGCATTTTACACAGTGAAAAACAGCTTAGAAATTCATCAGGTTTTAATGACATAAGATAATAAGAGATGAGAAGAGATGGATCCAGAGGAGACTGAATAGCAGGACCATGATCTACGAACAAGATGACCCTGAAGATCCTGAAGTGTGTTAAATAAAAAATCATTCAATCATTCATTCATCCTAGATGTTTTAATACGGATCTTGTTGTACATACATTCTCCTCAAGTACCAAGAGATCTGAGGGAATGTCTACCGTCCATGGGTTTACTTTCTTTTCGTAAGATATACTGTAATTTTACTGAATCTGCAGCAATCTGAAATTACAGAAACAAACAACATACAAATATACAAATTCAGTTCCACAGTAGTTTTTAAGTATTCATCTACTTGACGCAAAATCCTGTACTTTGGACCAAAAGGCCAATCAACGAAGTACTGAGGTAGCGCGGGGGAGGTAGAAGGTTTATTCAGTCGCCAAACTCAGATCTGCTTCTGTACCACATGTTGAAAGAGACTAGTATAATGTACCTACTTAATAGGGTAACTGGTTTTTGAAACCTAAATTAATAATTTCCGCAAATAGAGCTTTCTAATAAATAAGGGTTAGAAGCTTTGAGACTACATCTTGATTTGACTAGATAGTAATTGAATACTGACCTAATTTTGCAAAATGAGCTACATTTTCATGAGTCTCATCATACACATTCTTCATGATACACATTATCCGCTGAAAAAAGTTCTGGTTTTTGGTGTTACCTTATAATAATAATAATATAATAATATAGCCCTTTATTCAGATCACTTTACACTAATTTAAACTTAAAAACTAACACTGGACTTATAGACTATTTATATTAATATCTGTTGTTTTTTTATTTTTCCTAGATCTGTTTGCCAGTCGGCAAAGTTACCTTATACCAACCTTTTGTAAAGACTTCAGACGTATGTGTTAATTGTTATGCATTTGCCAAATATTCTATTACATTCATAGAGCAAGTTCTCGATTCTTCACAGCTTCCCATAAAAACTTATACAAGTTAAATATCTTTGAAATAGTAGAGCTTTTTGTGAAGGGCTCGTCCGGGGCAGTACTATCATCATGCCTATTTCTGCCGTTAAGCAGCTTTGCAATATAATTTATAAGTTTGTACCGGAATAAACCTAAAAACATTACTTTCGTAGCGCTGCGTAGCATTTGCTACGAATTCGTAGACTACAACTTTATTAGATAATGACGCCTTTATACACCTAGATTATTAGTAAATATAAAGGTATATATACCTATCTTTTAATATATCAGTACTAAAGGTCAGAGACGATGTCTGCTGTGCCTAGGGATTACAGACATGAATTATTTAATTTGTATTTTTACTTGACTGATATACCTGGTCCTCAAAGTTACATACAAACTGACGAATATAGTTTTTATATTAAAAATCTATATTACATTCTAGCCATAATAACGGCTAATAGGTAATTTAACACTGAACTAATTTGTAAAAGTAAGCTAGAAGGCAAGAGATAGCTAGATGTAGTTAAAGTATTTTCATAAGTAAAGCATATCAATGAATACAGAATATAACCCACGTTTCAAAACAGAACTTTCAGAGCTTTCTGCAGGGTTCGCAGGGGCTCGCGTGGGCGCCTGACGTCATTGCTTCCCCCTCACCCCTCTCCCCTCCTGCCAACCATGCCCCCACCCCCTTCAACTTGACATTCGCAGCTGTATCGATCGCTCCGCAATGCCGAGGCCATTTATTTATCCACGTTTGTGAATGAAAGCGCACGTCCACAGCTGGGAGTAGAACGGTGAACGAAAATTAAACATGGAAGCATTCTTACCTGTACAAAAAAGGTAGATTACCTACTGTGTATCATTACTACATAGTATAAAACAAAGTCGCTTTCTCTGTCCCTATATCCCTATGTATGCTTAAATCTTTAAAACTACGCAACGGATTTTGATGCGGTTTTTTTTATAGAAAGAGTGATTCAAGAGGAAGGTTTATATGCATAATCTTTTAGGGATAACCCACGATAACCGTGGGAAGCGGGGGCGGGTCGCTAGTATTAAATAAATAAGAAAGAAATAGAGACTAAAAAGTGTCCCAAAAGTGTGCCGCGACACAGTTCGCACGTACTATTTTGTTTTATACTACTAGCTGATGGAACAAGCAGATGGCCCACCTGTTGTTAAGAGGTAACCATCACCAATAACAAAGCATTGCCTTGTAAGTCACGCACGATAGGAACATGCCCTGCCCTGCACTGCCCTGCGTCTATCAACTTGAGGTATACAGATGTTAAGGTATACAGATGCTTGTAATTTCACCGGCAACCACACTCTTCAAACCGAATCACAGCGTTGCGGCAGAAAAAGGCGTGGTGGTAGTACTTCCCCGGACGAGCCATTCACTAAGAGCTCTACTACTCTTAAAACTAACGCAGGTAGTTTGGCTGACGGACAGACGTAGAAATGAAAGAAAACATTATACAAATTAAACCTAAACACACACCCAAATTTTCACAGTAATTTGAATTGCATATCCCATTATTTTTTTTCTAGAAAAAGAAACGAAACATGCAGAAATAGTTTCCTAATGTCACCGATAGCACATAGGTATCTGCAAATCGTCATCATCACAGAAAAATCTCAAGCTTGTTAGCGATAAAACCACCCATTGTACGATATTAGTCAAATATTTTTACCTGTGTTGTAAGCGTGGAGCGCTTACTGGTTGTGTTTACTTTTAATAAACATTTATTTACAAAGAACATCAATCAAATGGATATTAACAAAATACATATGAAACAGTTGAGCTATCTGCAGACCGTTGCGAACGATCTAGAGATAGCTCAACTGATCCAATTCAGTGCCATTCGGAGGCGACTCAACTTATAATTAGTAAAAACAAAGCGCTCCACGCTTTTTGAAATTAACCATTGGATATAATATAAGTGACAAGAAGCGAGTTTTTTACAACTTTATATTTTATTTTTAATTCCTCTAAAAAGCTAATAACGCCCGTTCTATACAAGTAAATAAATAATCAACTAATTAGGTAAAAGGAAGCCTTCTTTACAGAATCCCAAGTCTTCGGGTTTTTTTTTCGTTCTTGTTTTCTGTATTGCGAGCCCTTACTCGTTAAGCGCCTCTATCTCGCAATACGGAAAACTAAATCTTAGGTACAAAAACTAAAACAAACTCGGACTTGAGGTACAGAGGGCTTATTACGAGTTTAGTGCCGATCGAGTGCCGATCGTCGATCGTTACGAAACACCGAATTTTCTATGAAAAAAAAAACAGGTTCTCAAAGAATACGCTAAATGCCGTTGATTTATTTTCATAGAAAATTCGGTGTATCGTAACGATCGACGATTCGCACTAAACTCGTAATAAGCCCTCAGTTTCCAGAATCGAGGTCACCCCGTGACGTCAGCTGGCCTTACCGAGGACACCGAATAGAAATAAGGATGGCGTAGAATAAGAATTAGTTGATCCCACTAGGCGCAAACATTCTCATTCATGATGAAAAAAATATAAATTTACATTTACACACAACCAAATACTTATAATGCAGATTAAATAAGGTTAGTTAAGATGAGGTATAAATAAAAAGCTAGAGGCTAGAAACAAAATTATGATATCCGTAATTTTGAAAAAAAAAATCTGCATAAAAAAAGTTCCATTCGATTTTATTGGAGATATTTCATTGAAATTTATGTTTCTTTATTCTCTTAATATTGCAATCTTTGGGTCATTGAACTTTTGATATTGTTAGCATCCATGGGTTTGCTGCAGCAATTCCTTGTCAACAGATGTATCATATTTACAAGCTTGTTAGGCATATAAATAACATTAATAAATACTACGTGGTATAAATAAAAAACCCTTGTAGGATTAACAAAAGGTATTCAATACTACACCTATGGATGTAGGGTATAGTATTGAATACCAGTATCGGAGAGTTAGATTGTTTTGTTTTGTTTGTTTTTTGAGAGGAGGCATTTGATATCGCTGATTATTTCAGCGGATGCCTCCTCTGGCTTCCTTCGTCTTCTAATGCACAACAGCGTGAATGGCCAGCGACTGCCGCGTTGGCAAGCACGCTGCCACGGCCCGCGAGGGGCCACCGACGGCTACACATCCAAACCTTGCCTCAGGCAGGTCGATGTAGCGCCTCGAACGCACAAACTAAATACCAGGGGAGACCGGTGGTCGTTCTCAATGTAGTGTGGTCTTTTATAGCGTCCGAGACGAACATCACCATCGCCAAGCACAAGGCTGCAGCTATCGGGTCAGTTGAAGAAGGAATCCAGAGGAGGACCAATAGAATAACTAAACTTATCGCTTATACTCGCAAACACAAGAAACTACCATTTGCGCGATCTAGAACGCAAACTTTAAACGCTTGTAACTCGATTACTATAAAGCGCACAGGATCAATTTCTGGAATGTAGATTGTACTGTCCAAGCTTTGTACGATTATGTTTCTTATTATTGACATTCCATTCAGGATACTAGAGATTTAGAGGAGTGACGTCAGGAGGAGCTCCAGTGTTACGATTGGTTCTTCGTGACGTAGAAGTAATTATTATGGGAAGTCTCGTTCTGGTTTCTTGTAAAAGAGTTCATCATGGGTTACGCCAAATTCTACTCTAAAACTAATGTAGTAAGCTATATATTATATTATTTATAATTACAATGACTATTCATTGTTGTCCTGCAATTTTGTAGGAAGCGCCACAGAATATAATCAAGTAGCTTCAGTACTATGTGCTGATAAGGCATGCCTTAAAGCACATATCCAGTTGGTTGTAGGTAAGTAGGTATGAATAATTGCCCCTTGGGGATGGAATTAATAAGTTCCATCCCACATAGAAGCAAAGAATATAAATAAGGTAGGTAGTAGATACAATGGTCATATAATGACGTCAGTCAGTCACGTGACGCGCGGCGCTGCAGGCGACATGCACGTGAATCGTGGTGAGACCGTGCCTCTGACAGCTTGACATGACATGACAGGACTGAATACTACGGTACAAGGCTTAGAAGTATTATAATGGACATGAAGTATAAAAAAAAACAGCTGTTTCATACATATTAGCCAGGTATTGAACTTTAGCATGAAACAGCTGTTTTTTTTGCGTTCACAGTGTTGGTTCCTTTGAAAAAGTTATTCAATTGATGGGTACTTTAGCCCCCCCTGAAGTTGTCGGGAGTGGTATTTTAACACCCTGTATATCTACTTATGTTATATGCACAAGGAATTTTTTAAGATTTCTTTTTAATTGGCGCACTTTTGTTTACACTTTAACTGCATTCAAGGTGATTAAATTAGGATATTTTAATCGCAATAAGACTTCATGGTCAGAAAAAAATATTCATATTGATGGGTAGGTACTTGAGCCCCTGAAGTTTTCAGGAGTGGTATTTTTACACCTTGTATAAGTTACGCTTATGGCTCTTGCCCATGCAGTGGACTTATCAGACCGATGATGATAATGATGATGGCTTCTTTTCTTTATTTTTCTTACCTCACACCTAAGTTTTGCAGCTGTCAACGTTTGCATTGTTTTTATTGTTTAACCTTATGTTGGTGTTGAAATAAATAAATATTTGAAATGTTTGAAATTATTTTGAAGTAACTTGGATAAAATAAAAGGCAAGGGAAAGCTGTGTAACGAAACACAAAAGCTAATTATTATATTGACAGTTTTATTATCTCTAATACTATAAGAATCAAAGTCCTGACTGACTGACTGACTGACTGACTGACTGACTGACTGACTGACATATAGACAACGCACAGCCTAAACCGCTGGTCCTAGAGTCTTGAAATTTGAGGAGTACATAGGTCTTATGGCGTAGAGGTGTACTAAGAAAGGATTTTTGGAAATTCAACCCCTAAGGGTGTTAAAAGGGATGAAAACGTTTGTATGAAAAATAGTATTCCTTGAACCTACAAACTTGAAACTTGGAGTACATGTACTTTAAAGCTAAAAAATAGGAAAGGCATTTTGAGTTTTTTAAAACTACCCTTAATAAGTGTGCAAAGGGATGTAAAAGTTTGTATGGGAGTTTTTTGACCGCTGGTCCCAGAGACTTGAAATTTGAAGAGTACATAGGTATTATGACGTAGAGGTGTACTAAGAAGAAATTTTTGGAAATTCAACCCGTAAGGGTGTAAAAAGGGATGAAAACGTAGGTATGAAAAATTGTATTCCTTGAACCTACAAACTTGAAACTTGAAGTAGATGTACTCCAAAGCTAAAAAATAGGAAAGGCATTTTTAGTTTTTCAAAACTACCCTTAATAAGTGTGCAAAGGGATGTAAAAGTTTGTATGGGAGTTTTTTGACCGCTGGTCCTAGAGACTTGAAATTTGAAAAGTACATAGGTATTATGACGTAGAGGTGTACTAAGAAGGAATTTTTGGAAATTCAACCCCTAAGGGTGTAAAAAGGGATGAAAACGTAGGTATGAAAAATTGTATTCCTTGAACCTACAAACTTGAAACTTGAAGTAAATGTACTCCAAAGCTAAAAAATAGAAAAGGCATTTTTAGTTTTTCAAAACTACCCTTAATAAGCGTGCAAAGGGATGTCAAAGTTTTAATGGGAGTTTTGTAACGCGTGGCGCGATTGACTTAAAACTTGGGTAGAAACTAGAAACAAATAAGTACATATTTTCCGTGTAAGGTTGTCTTTGTTGTATTTTTCATGTTTGTGCTAAGCTCAGTACCTATACCTACCTACCTAATATAGGTAATGTATGCCTCTAGGTATCTCTTATACCTACGTAGTTATTTAATATCCTACCCTAATAATATACAAATCAATGCGAAAGTTACGATGTTTGGATGTTTGTGGCTCAATCACGGCTTACCACTTCAACGCGTGCGAAGCCGCGGGAAGCCACTAGTACTTAATAAATAATAAAATAAAAAAAATAAAAAAGCCTTTTATTTCTTGCGTATTGAAATAAACTGCAGCAGATGAACACTTTAACACCTCTTATTTATTCGTAGAACACAGGTAAAACAATTTCACTTTTTTTCTTCGCACTTGTTACAGATGTCAGTATGTTAGCCAGTCAAGTTTACTCCACCAAGTCTCTTTCCAGAATGCCACATTTTTAACATCTTCCCCTTTCCTTATTTTCTGTTCGGCTACCTACCAACGCAATCAATCCTACCCACCTATCGGACCAAAGCTGCGACTTGGCGGTCAATCGACTGACTAAAAGACAGGAAGATATAAAATTAATTATGCTACTTCAATTTTAATCTAAAAAATCAAGCTTAATATTTACAAAATGAATTATAAAATTCGAGAAATCATTACATTCGGCCATCCGCCATCATGCGATCTCCTGACGCATGATCAAATAAATAAACTGAACGTACTAATCAATTAAGAATATTTATATTATTTTAATTTTAAAGAAGAACAAAAAAAAACTTATTTTTCATTGTAATAGCTTACATACAAATTCATTTTATTATTTTAGTCATTATCAACTTCAATTTCTTCATCAAATTAATTTTATTAAATAATTATAGGAAATACTCAAATAAATTGAATTTACGATTTTAACACAATTACATTTTCAGTAAATATAAAAACAACATGTGAATAACAAAAAAACAATAACTCCCAGTGTTTCGCTACATTATAATACTAACAATATTACTTTAAATTATTAATCATTACATTTGGCATTTATTTAGTATCAGATCTGCTTGTATTATTTTGTTGCAGACCTTTTGTAGGCATATTTTTGTCATCATTATCCTCGCTTTCGGATGAAGTATTACTTTTGTTAGATATTTGTATCGTAGTCATGAGAAAGGTTAACATTGATCCAAGGTCAAATCCGATCAAAAGCATCTACGCTATCGTATTTACTTTTAGGAGTACTAAATCCAGTAAGTTCAGAAATTTTATATCGATCATTATATATACTTCTGTGATTTTAAAGAGGCCTATAAATTTTGATAAGAGCTTAGTTCTATTGTCTTTGTTGTTAAAATTGTTTCTGTTTTTTTTTATTAGAAATAAATTAGAATATTATTATTATTTACTGTAACTGTAACGATGACATGGGTGTCGGAAGACCAGCGTTATAGTAGCGTATGCTGCTATTGCATTTATGCAGAGTGACTGCCAATTTATATCACTTGCCTACTTACTTTTATTGTCTTTTCTTGTATTTTTTTTTATAAACTGCATTTACGCGTGGCATAAATAAATGATTCTGTTTTGTATTGTATTGTATTGTAAGATGACATTTTCCATTAACTACGTGATAAGCACCTTGGTGCAATTTTGATCGATTGATTTTCTTTACTCGGTTCAATACTACTGTAACCTTCCACATACACATCCCCTGAAAAGTTAGATCCCTACGCTATAACTTCAACTAACCCTGACAAAGGAACTTGGGTAGAATTTAATGTAGTCAAGTTTAAGCTATTTTCAATGTCGACGTTTGCGTTAAGAGCAGGACTTTTGTAGAAGAATAGTTTGCAATTGTCTTTGAACACAGACACAGAAGAAAACTCTATAATGTTTTGCCCTATAAGCAATGCTGTTGTCACAAACTCATCAGTAACTACAAGAACTTCGATCGTCGCCTTAACATCATCGATTTCAATGTTCACAAAGCTCCTACAGACAGGTGTAACTACAGAGTTACCGAAACCTTTGATGATAGGCAATTGTGTGTATCTTTTTAAGAAGTTTAGGTCTTGAGCATCAGATTCACGAACTTCGATTTATTTGAAAAATTTACTGTTAGTATCACCAGAAATAGTCAAAGTTTTCCGTTCTTCAACGTCCGTACGCGAAACGCGGTATCTTGGTATCATTTTGACAGCCTTCACAGCTCATTTGGTAGTAGCTCTGCCTTCTGAGCCGTAGGCCGTGGGTTCGATCCCCACCGAGAGCAAACATTTGTGTGATGAACATAGATGTTTGTTCTCTGTCTGGGTGTTATAAAATATTATAAGTATGTATTTACAAAAAAAAAAGTATATAAGTAGTATATCAGCTATCTGGTTCCCATATCACAAGCTTTGGCTTAGTTTGGGGCGAGATAGTGCTGTGTGGAATGTCCACCAATATATATATATATGTCCACCAATATTGGTAGAAGTTTACAGTTTTTATTGTCGTGATCAACCCTTTGACACTTTTGGCATTTTACTTATGGCTTAGGGCATTTAAAGTAAGAGAGACCTGTTGCGCGACATTTAAAAAAAAGTCGCTAAATCATGGAGGTAATATCATAATGGAGAGTGCCATAAGATCCACAACCTTTTACAACTGTGTATCAAACAGTGATCATCTATCTTTGTACCTCCCACGCAGCCTAGCTACAAGTAAAAGAAAAGAAGATGTAAGTTCACTCACTCCAACTCACTCACTGTCTGTGTAAATAGTGTCCGTCAGTTGATGCAATGCTTTGATGTTCTAGTTGGAGTCGGTTGAAATATGCGGTGAAGCGAAATAAATAGTGAAAAATCAAAAGAATCATTATTGTTTAAGCAAAATATATTTGAAAAGGCGAAAGTATATCCCGTGCAGCTGCGTCTTGTGCATCAAGAAAAACAAAAGGAAAAAAAACAATAAAACAAAAGGAGGTTAAAGACCCGGAATTGTCATTTGATACGTAATATTCTTTTTCAATTTACAGACTGTAATTACATTTTATTAGCACTAGTCATATTTTCCAATATGAAAACGATGTAAACCCATTAATAAAATATACCCATAAAATAAAATTTATTGTTTTGATCATCTGTTTTAGTGATTTACATACACAGACTAATTTAGCTTTATATTTCACACCTTCTAGGCGTCTCGCGCCGGCTCAATTTTCGTTAAATTTTACATTATTATTTTTTTAGGTTCCCAAAATGCCCAGAACGAAGACGGGTGTGGATAAAAGCTGTTAGGCGTGAAAACTGGGAGTCCACAAAATTTTCCTATACATGGACGAAATGGCCATAAGAAAGTATCGAGTGGGATGGACATCGCTCTCACAGCCAGGTCAATATGGGAAATAATATTGACGATAATAGTGTTCCAGTATCTATATTGGTTTTGGGTTGTCGCAATAAAAGTCAGCAACCAGTTCGCCTTTTTCATCCATCTCTTATTCCATCGATAGGTTAGTCAATGCAGTCCCTTCTCTAGTAACTCACACGAATACAATATCGACAACTGCACACTAACAAAAAAAACGGACACGCCAAAAACCGAAAGGCTCCGTGCAGTATGATACTTTGTCCAAGCGCTAAACTGTTGTTTGAAGTTGACGCCAAATCTCCTGCAGATTGAAGACTTTCGCTTTCGTTTAGAATGAGTGTGTGTAACAAGAGGTTCCTCCTCAGAAGTCATCGCACCGTCAGAGTTCATAGAAAGAGAAAAAAAATACTGTAGTTATCATATTCACCAGATAAAACTTATTTCTAAGTTTGTAACTTTTTTTTTAAATTTATATTCATGTTTTATTTATTTTTTTAATTTTTCATATGGTTTACTTGGCTTAGCATAACAGCTGTCCATGTAATTTTGCGACGTACTTAGCCACTTACAGGTCCAGTGCTTAATTGCTAATATATACAAGGTGTTCCATAAGTTGTGTATGTAAACTTCAGGGGGCTAAAGTACCCATCAATATGAACAACTTTTTCTAAGGAACCAACACTGTGAACGCGAAAAAAAAAACAGCTGTTTCATACAAAAGTTCAATACCTACCAGGCTAAAATGTATGAAACAGCTGTTTTTTTTTTCGCGTTCACAGTGTTGGTTCCTTAGAAAAAGTTGTTCATATTGATGGGTACTTTAGCCCCCTGAAGTTTACATACACAACTTATGGAACACCTTGTATATATATTTTTTTGCACCATTGTACTAATTATTTGGTTAGTTTTGAACTTACAGGTATACATACCCCATTTTTCACTAAGAAATTCACTAATAGCGCACCTGGCTAAACTCTGTCATACATAGCCTGCTAATAGCGCACATGGCTAAACTCTGGCATACATAGCCTGCTAATAGCGCACATGGCTAAACTCTGGCATACATAGCCTGTACCTGCATACATAGCATGTATCTACTACCTACCTATATATCTATAAATTTTAACTTTATAGATATTTAATTTAGTACACTTTGCTTCAGAGACTCGCATCAGAGGGTAGGCTTGATCATCGATATTTATAATTTTAAGACAGTTTATCAGGTGACAACGGCAAGTATAGTTAATTTCTGCTTGATATAGGTAAGCCTATTTTTATTGCTATTGGAATATTGATAATAGCAGTAATGTGAAATAGAATAATAAAAAAAATATATATAATAGTAGGTAGGTAATCCACGAATTGAAAGGTGCTAACACTACCGGATAGTCTCTGTTCAGTACAGACCAGTTCGTGTGAGGAACAATTTAAAATGCGAATATAAAATAAGATAAAAATATAAAATAACCTTCAATGTTTAAATTATCGGATAATATAAAAATTTGTAAGATTTCACCTACTTTATTCTAGAAAAATTTGCTCGATATGTATTCAACTTGAATGTTCATGGGTAAAGGCCCTGACAATTTTTAAAAACCGAATAGTGCTAGTACGGCCGTATCGGGGCAATCTCGACCGATACATGCTAACAAAATGTTTCATACCGTTACACTTAAGTCGAATTTAATAACCTTTTACTCGAAATAAAAATATCATGATGTGGATGAAATAAATTTTAATCACAGCTACAGTTACCAAGTAGGTAATTATTTGGCAAATATCAGTGCATTATGTACGTAGCAAAATTGTTAGCATTATCTGTACAACATTTTTTCACTGTGGCATAGGTCTATAGACCCACTTAGTTCCTCACCTTGCTTATAAAAAAAAAATTGTTATGGCATACATAGCCCCTGAACTCATTTGGTCCATCACTACTTCAATCGTAAAATATTCTTTCAATTATGCTATGTGCTAGTGCTAGCTATGGTGGCAAAAGTTTCACCAGTAATAATTCTATCAAGTAACTGCGGTAAAAATTTGATGAAAGACATCAATAAGTTTCAAACTTAATACTTCCGAGTGAAACAGCATGAATTTTATTCCTAGTATTCGTTAGACTCCACATTGTTAAAAAAAAATATAATTTTAGCAAAAATTGTTATCACAAAAACTTTTGTGACGGTATTAACAAAAATATTTTCATAGATATGGTACAGAAAAGCAACTCATGATCACACACAGTCACTTGCACGTTTAGTAGATTGGTATTCTTTGTCGATTTCTATCAGCTTTTGCTAGAAAATCTATCCAGACTTTTGTAAATTTTATGTTTAATGGGTAGGCACAAGTACCAACAGCTCCATAAACCGAATAGTGCTAGCATGGCCAGATAGTCTCGGGACAATGCCGACTGGACCACGCCAACAAAGATTCAGTAGAAATAAAGCCGCTAAGTACCTATGCTTTCAACTGAACAAAACTGGCACGATCGGATAGTCTCGGGTCAATCCCGACCGATACATGCTAGTGAAATCTGTATCTCCATTATACTTAAATGGAATAAAATATTTTACCAATCTTCCAAGCGGCAATAAAATAATATTATGTGGGCAGAATAGGTAACATTTTACATACCTTGGTTCAATCGCACTTCTGAGATGAAATAAACTGCAGCAGATGAACACTTTAACACCTCTTATTTATTCGTAGAACACAGGTAAAACAATTTCACTTTTTTTCTTCGCACTTGTTACAGATGTCAGTATGTTAGCCAGTCAAGTTTACTCCACCAAGTCTCTTTCCAGAATGCCACATTTTTACCATCTTCCCCTTTCCTTATTTTCTGTTCGGCTACCTACCAACGCAATCAATCCTACCCACCTATCGGACCAAAGCTGCGACTTGGCGGTCAATCGACTGACTAAAAGACAGGAAGATATAAAATTAATTATGCTACTTCAATTTTAATCTAAAAAATCAAGCTTAATATTTACAAAATGAATTATAAAATTCGAGAAATCATTACAGTATTAAGTAGGTAAGTAACAAAGTAATTTTTCTGTTGGGGTTAGTAATAAAATCTATTTTCTTAATTGTAAGTGTTAGTAACATAATGTAAGTAGGTACTTATTACATTTAATATTCGTTTATCTAAAATGCTTAACTTTCTTCCTTAGTGCTCAATCGCTAGAACCCTTTCGCAGGTGAAGGCCTCCTCCAAAGATAGCCATTTGTCGCAGTTGTTGTTTTTGTTTATTATACTTACAAGTACTTTTTTGTGCGCAGTGGCGCAGTAAATTTGCTTTGCAAGCTCCAATCGCTCCAAATACCTATGCATAGATTAATTTTATTATTAATAAAGGTATGTTCGATAATTTCGCAATTGCATACATCGGCCCATTAGCTCAGTTGGTTAGAGCGTCGTGCTAATAACGCGAAGGTCGCGGGTTCGATCCCCTCATGGGCCAAGTTCCTTTTTTCATTTTTCTGCTTTCTGTTGAGAAAGTGTAAAAGAAATAGTTCATATAATATATTTATAAAAATATTTTCAGGGTTATGGCTAGTCTTTGAACATGCTTTCAATATTTTGAACTAGGTACCTGTCAACAAATAAGTCAAAGTCAATTTATTTATTCAATAATCACATAAGGATCACATTGAAACGAACGTTAAATATAACCTGAGGGCTTATTACGAGTTTAGTGCCGATCGAGTGCCGATCGTCGATCGTTACGATACACCGAATTTTCTATGAAAAAAAAACGGTTTCTCAAAGAATACGCTAGATGCCGTTGATTTATTTTCATAGAAAATTTGGTGTATCGTAACGATCGACGATCGGCACTGAACTCGTAATAAGCATTCTGTTAACAAATAAAAGAGGTTTTTATATTATGTGGCTTACCTACCGGAAACTACAAGGTATATAAAAAACAATAAATAATCATTTTTGAGTAAGTATGTACCTACCTTTTTCAACCTAATTTTCAACCTACGTAGCGGGTCGGACTGGATGAGAAAGGCGCGTGAAAGGGGTACGTGGAGGGAATTAGGGGAGGCCTACGCCGCTGAGGCGAATTGTATTTTAGACCTAGATTAACGACATACTACCTCACCTAGACCTACTACCTCATTCTAGTGATCTCACTTAGTAATAAGTTTGTTGTATTTGTTTTAAGTCAAGTCTTAGTGAAAATGTTGTGTCCGCCTATTATTGGCGTATGTACCAGTCTAAAACAATAACATAGTGTATTTTACAATGTAACAATACATATCGCTGTTGGCGTTCCTAATTATAAATAAATAAATAAACGTAATGTGTAGTAGTATAAATTGTTAGAAAGTAAGAAAAGTTCAATATAGGTTGTAAGTTAGTAAATAAGATTGTATATACTAGTGTTAATATATTAGCAATAAAGGCTTTTTTATTTTTATTTATTTATATTTTATTTTATTTTATTATGTACCTACCTAAGTAATTTTAATTTTGGATTGTATTTCTTATTGACAGCCTTCACAGCTCAATTGGTAGTAAACTCTGCCTTCTGCACCGTAGACCGTGGGTTCGATTCCCACCGAGAACAAATGTGGGATGAAAATAGATGTTTGTTCTTTGTCTGGGTGTTATAATATATAAATTTGTATTTACAAAAAAAAGTATATGTATTATATCAGTTATCTAGTTTTCTTAATACAAGATGTGCTTAGTTTGGGGTTCGATAGTGCTGTGTGGAAAGTCTACCAATATGTATTTATTTATTATTTATTCATTTGTGCATTAGGTATTACATTTTTTAATTCCGACCGTGAATTTGTTTTATTTTTTACGTTTTACATAAGTATTTATTTTGTACAATTATACTATAGGTACTCATACCCATTTTGTTTACGTATAATGTATATTATAAATAAATTACTATAACAAGTACTTCGGTTAGCCTTCGCCCGCACGTGCAACTTATCCTACACAATAAGATATCGGTATTCAAATTCAACGTTCTGGCTCTACAACTTCCTAATCATAATATCGTGAGATTGACGGTTCATACCAGTTTAATCTGGTTCTAAAAACCTTGGATAAAAATATGCACAATTTTGACGAACCTACCTATTATACTATCGTGTGATAAACGAGAACTATTGCGTAGCTATTGCGCGTGCTGTCTTATAAATTTGATTATGTATGCCTTTTTCTGTATGCCTACGCCTCACTAAACTTCAATAATATATTATATTATTACATTGTAAAAGGATCATACAAAAGAACGGTAGGAACCAAGCCGTAAGTTTGTTGCCTGTTCTTCTAGGCTTTGGTCGCGTGGAACTGGCACCTAGAGTCACCTAGCTTTAAGACGTTTCAAAGTGATCCTTGTGATTTTATTGAATAAATACATTTTGACTTTAGCTCGGCTATGTTAATTGTTAGGTAAAGTGGAAAATCTTAGGACAGAGTCCTAGGCCCCGCGAGCTAGACCTGGATCCTCTACCAAGATTTAGCATGCAAGGGCAGCTCATGGCCGAGGGGAGGCAATGAGAAATATATAATTTGTAGGTACAGTCAAGAGCATGAAGCTTTTCAGCTTGTAGCGCGAGTCTTTGCCTCTATGGCGATTGTAAGAATGGTTCCAACTTAGGCTTTAGGACTTTGGTTTCTTTGCAGTTGGCTACATTTTTTAAATCTCTTTAAAGAAAACTGTTTCAGTTTCAGTTTTCTTTAAAGGGGTTGCAGGGAGGTGCAACCCCTGGCCTCCCTGCCATGTCCCTGCCCCCCCTTGGCGACACCCTTGAGTAAAATAAATATATTTATAGTCTATGGAAACTAGGTACAAATTTGGTGTTAGGGTAAGTATTTAGGTTTCGCTAGTCCAGCCTGACGGCATATAGTACCTACCTAAACATTAGAAAAATAATAAAATGAAGAAAAATAAATAAATAGAAGCATAAAAAACATAGTAGGTACTTATCTAGTATTTTTTTAGTTCCATTATAACACTATTCTTTTAATTTGTAGTATAAAAATTATTAGCATTTATGTGTGCTCTACGGTTACTGGTTCTGATCTCAGGTCCAGGGCCGGATTTAGGGGAGGGCAAACGGGGCGATGGCCCCGGGGCCTCCACAAACGGGGGGCCCCCACAATAGAGACTTCGGAAAAAAAAATCTTTCATATGCCAACTAGTAAACATCTTCTGTTTCAGGTACAGGTTTCAGTACATTGCTTGCAGCTTCTCTATTCTTTTCATTTTACATGTGACATGGATAATAATAGCCCTTAGGAAAAGAATAGCAGTTCACCAATAGGAACATAGTCGTGGAGCTGATAGTCGAGAAAAATAAAATATTAACAGAAACACCACAAAGCAGTCACATGGGCCATGTGCACTGCTCGTAACTCTTTTTGTATAAGAGAATCTACTTGGTTTCACAACAATATATTTATTGAAGAACTCGACTCAAAAAAATTGTTCACTTTATTTGAAAAATAATTTGGGGCCAGGGGGCCTCCGCTCCTTTGTTGCCCTGGGGCCTCTGGACCTCTAAATCCGGCCCTGCTCAGGTCCGTAGAACACCCTGGAATTTCGGAAACTGAGGACCAGAGAGAATCCGTGCCTAGGTTTCTGTAGTTAATTTGTAGTGGATGAGTTTATTTGTTGTACCTCCTCTTTCGATATAAATGGCCTTGAATCAAAGTAAACTCTGTTCCCTAGAGCACCCTGAACCCACAATATCCAGAGAAAGCTGTTATTTGGATTAATTCTTTTTAGCTAGCTAGGGTGGGGTCAGTCCCAATCCCGATTTTTTTTTATAGTACTATTGCTGATGGAACAAGCAGATGGTCACCTGAGTGGTAACCATCACTTATAACAAAACTTTGCGCCGCCGCCGGACCACTTGTTGATCGAGTGAGCGAAGCGAACGAAGATCTTAGTTTCAACTTGGGCGATTTGGCATTTTATGTATGTATGTATGTATGTATGTATGTATGTATGTATGTTTGTCTGGCGATAACTTTAGAACCGTTGATCCGATCTGCATGAAATTTGATATGTCGATAGCTTGTACTTGAGAAATTTACTGGTAAGTAAATGAGTAAAATCGGATGAAGGGTTTTTGAGATATGGGGTTTTTTAAGGGGGAAAAAATAAAAAAAGTCGCATAAAAAAATCAAGTTACATGTCATATGAAAGGGCTTTGTTTGGACATCCCAAAACAATTTTTACTTTTTTTTTGTGACGCTCGGTTTTTGAGTTAAAATAATAAAAGTTAAATTAAGAAAACCAGCGATCCAAGAGCTCCCATCTCTAAGAGTTTCGTTGACATCAAGGTTTTTCTACTGGTCGGCCAGTTCCTTTGCTTTTTCTTAAATTTTTTTCTTGAAATAAATTAAGGAGGTACTCAGTTCTCATAAAATGGTGACGACGACCAGGTCTGATGATGGAGTCAAGGTCTGTTCAACGGAACTCTTCAATAAATAGGCCAATAGAGTTGAAACTTGGTAACCATACCAAGTTAGTAGGCGGTAGTCAGAAAAAAGTCCAAAGATAATGTTTGGACTTGCCTCTGACTACTACGTACTCAAAGTTTCGTCGGGTCGCATCACGAGATCTCAGTTCGGGGCGAACTACTAGTACCATTAGATTAGGCAGTACCATTGATGGTGGTAGGTAATATTGATGGTACAACTTGCACCGAACTGTACTGACTTGTCCCAATAGTACTAGTCCTACTTGACATAAGAACAAAACTTTGCCTCGTAAGTTACGCACGATAGGAACGTGCCTTACGATGCACTGCCCTGCGTCCATCAACTTGAGGCATGTATGTTATGCCTCATGTGCCTGTAATTTCACCGTAATTCTATCTGTCAGTAGTCTTTACTGCCTCAGAGCACTGTCTGATTTCTACACAAACCCTAACTTCCTAGTCACTTTACACAATGAAACTATGTCAAAGTCAAGGCAAATTCGTGACTAACCAGCTAAGCGAACCTTCCACTGGCTCACACTAGATTCTAACGGTTGTGAAGGCCGATCAACTTAGCACGTTGAAGGAAATCGGTGGCGTAGCGGTTCAAAGTACAATCTTCTTGTTGACGTACGGATTTGAATCGGTAAGATTATTGTATTTTTTATGTCTTTGTATGTAAATTTACTTTTTTTTTATACTACTAGCTGATGGCACAAGCAGATGGCCCACCTGATGTTAAGTGGTAACCATGACCTATAACAAAGCATTGCCTCGTAAGTCACGCACGATAGGAACGTGCCCTACGATACACTGCCCTGCGTCCATCAACTTGAGGCATACAGATGTTAAGCCTCATGTGCCTATAATAACCCCGGCAACCACACTCTTCAAACCGAAACACAGCAACGCTGCTTGGCGGCAGAATAAGGCGTAGTGGTAGTACTTCCCCGGACGAGCCCTCCACAAAGAGCTCTACTACTCTTATGAACTCTTACTACTTTAATGAATTACCTATCTTCTTTGTGTGCTCTCCCGTGCACTACTGACACATCTTTTGTCTACTATACTTAACGGTGATCTGGAAAATAATGATTTAATGCATTAAGTTCGCCTTTGTACCTATTGATATATTACTAGCGGCCTGTCCCAGCTTCGCATGGGTGGTCATAAATTTTTTGAACATTTTAGCATAAACTTAGACCGTGGGTTCGAGCCTCGCGTCTACTTATTTCATACATTTACACGCGCTTCTCCTTGAGTGAGTGAAATCGCACCCCGCGTGACACGTGGACCCGTTAACATTTTTAATTTCGTCATATCTTTTGAATGGAATGTCCGATTTGAAAAATTTAAGAAGTAATGTATAGGTATTGAAACCTTCTTAACTAGTAGTTCGCCCCGAACTGAGATCTCGTGATGCGACCCGACGAACGCATCAAAACTTTGAGTCGGTAGTAGTCAGAGGCAAGTCCAAACATTATGTTTGGACTTTTTTCTGACTACCGCCTACTAACTTGGTATGGTGTAGTGTTAATCTTTTCTAATCCTTTTTATATCACTGTTTTTACTCTTTTTCTTAATACTTCTCTGTAAATACTCTCTAGGAAGGAAGTTACTGTTCATTTTAGGTACTTACAATCAATATTTTAGGCTCCTTTTTGGTATTTTAACTTTATAATTCTAAATTTTCACTTAAACACCAATCGATAGAGCAGAATTTTCTGATCCTAGGAGTATAAATGAAGCTATATCTATTTTTATTCTAAATTACTATTTTTATCAAAACATTGAAATTTTCCTCTTGACAATATCGACACTGTCAGTCGTATTGTCAAACTTTTAGTTTTAAATCTCAAATTTCGATAGGTTGCTTTACAAATTGTCATCCAAACTCAACTCTACAGCAAAAGATGCTAGCAGCTGAAGGTTCCATTTTATTCCAATTCCAAATCCATCCAAAATATTATCTTTTTAATTTTGTTCCAAAATTAAAAAGATAATATTTTGGATGGATTTTGCTATATAAGCGGAACCAGGCGACACTTCTGGAGTTCATTGGCAGACGCCTTGGAGAGTACTACATAAGTACCTAGCTACAAGTCCTGTCGCGAATGCGAAGCAAATATACGATTATATGTACGTAGGTATAGCTAGTATAGGCTGAACGCTCAGGGAGAAATAGTGCTGTGTGACGTCATAAGGAACAGGCGGGGTGAGCGGGTGCGCGCGCGCCCGCTCCCGCCCCTCTGGCCCAGTATTGCGCCACGAGACGTCCAAGGAGAAGCATTGGTCTTCTTCATCAACTCGTGTCCCTATAGCTTTGTCGAGACAGTGTGGTGAAAGAGTTTCAGATGCGCCTTAGTTCTTCTTGTGTCACTAGCTTTGTAGAGACAGTGTGGTGAAAGAGTTTCAGGTGCGCCTCAGAGAGGCTCCGTGCGAGCCATTCGAGTTACTAGAAACATTGGTGAGTGAGCTTGAATTATAACTGAGCATGAGTTACCAGATCTTACTGCCTTTTATGTTGAACAGTTTGCCGATGTGTTCGGCCTGTTTGCGAACAGTTAGCAGAGTATGTTAGACCAGACGATCAGATTAAACAGCATCAGTACCAGACCAGAGTTTTAGCGAGGCTCGGGGTGGCTATAGGGGAGGTTGGAGGCCACACCGGGGGAACACCCCCCAATACTTACTCCAGGGGGAACAGCCCTCAATAAGTACCCAAAGGGAACAGCCCCTTAATACCTACACCAGAGGGAACAGCCCTTAATACGTATCCAGAGGGAACAGCTCCTTAATACATGCCCAGGGGGAAAAGCCCCCGATACTTACGATCAGGAACTTACGATCAAGATATCAGAATCAGTCGAAACCAGTAAACAGAACATCAGCTCGGTAATCAGATCAGATATTCGTCGTACCTCTTAGTGTATAGGTACTTGGCGACATGGTGGAGATGCAGGGATATGTTTCCATGAACATTCTCGAGAAAATTATTAGAAGCAGAAAATTTTCAAAGTACCTACAAGTTACATTAACCCCTTTGACTGCTATAACAGCGTGTAATACGTGTGCCCACAATACCTATATTTTTCAGGAGAAGGATAGTCAGAGGCGCGACCGAGTGTTGCAGTAGCCAGGCACATAGAAATGTTTAGAATACTCGTATTACAAACGACGTTGGGTGATGACGGGCCATACCCATAAAGTTGTTTACAACTGAGTGGATGGTTTCTTTGTTCTTTGGTTTACAATACATAGTGTACCTAGTAGAATTAACTAAAAGCTGTTCATAGAAAAGTTCTAGGACAATACAATAGGTACATATCGCAACATATACAGCCTTATACTGGTGTATTTGCGTGTGTCCGCTAGTAGGTATGTAACCAAAGTTTTATTATTTTGTTTTAGATTTTCGAACGTCCGTTTCGTAAACCCCCGTTTACGAAGAAAACAGTTTTGCTCTTGGGTCATACTGTAGGTAGTAGGTACTGTATTAAGAATGGACGACGTCCTCCGAACTCGTTTAAAATTGATATATGAATCCGTTCAGTCTCACATAAGTTCTGCTCAATGTGAACTAAATAAATTAACAGAAAATACCAACTTAAAGGAACTAGAACTGACTGGGTCTAAGCTAAAAGGTGCCAATCAAAGACTTGTCTCAGAAATTCATAATTACTGCAAAGTTATTAAAGAACCCGATGTTGACGAAATCAGTCGGTACACCCTGTCACAAATGCAAACTGAAGATTTGATATCTGAAATAGATGTTATTATTAAGCGTAATGACAGAAAACGTTCAGTGGTTACCAGCAGCGAAAACATGAAAATAACTAGCAAGTTGCCAAGAATGGAGTTACCCAAGTTTGACGGTGACGTTCTCAAATGGTATCAGTTTTGGGATCAGTTTTCATCAAATGTAGATAGTCGCAGTATTAACGAAGTCGATAAGTTGTTATACTTACCTACAATCTGTTCTCGAAGGTGATGCAAAACAGGCTATCGAAGGGCTAGACACAACCAATAAAAACTATAGTATCGCCGTGAAAACTCTCAAAGACAGATATGGTAAACCTAGCGCTATTATTGACGCTCATTATGTGGCTCTATACAGAATAAAGACGGCAAAAACAAATCAAGTTAAGGATTGCAGGCAAGTTCTCAATGAAATTGAGAGACATCTTAGAGTGCTAAATTCATTAGGTGAAGACGTGAATCATAACCATCTCAGAGTAATGATTATGGAAAAGTTTCCAGAAGACCTAATTTATGAATTGAGAATGAAGATGACAGGCGAAGACAAAAAAATAGATGACATCAGAAAATATTTAGAGTATATAATATCAGCTAGAGAGACATCGAATAGGCTAAAGAATTGTATAGAGGTAGAAACGAAAGATACAGACACAACAATCAACAAGAGCAAAAGTGACAATTTCACTTTAGGTACCATGCATGTTAGGGCAGAAGAGAAGAGTGATACTAAATCTCGTAGATTCACAGGTTTTAGAAAGGATAAATCAAAATTTGATAATAGATCGATCAATAAATCACAACAATACTCAAATAAAAGATCATATGACACGTCAGACAAAAGCAATGACCAGCATAAAAGGAAAAGTAGGTGTATATTTTGTAAACAGCAGCATTTTAATGATGAGTGTACTTCCTACAAAACTATGCAGGATAGGAAGTCACAATTAAGAAACCGTTGTTACAGTTGCTTCCGTGAAGGGCATAAGGTCAACCTTTGCCGATCCAAACGTAAGTGTCGACATTGCAATGAAGTTGGTACACATAATCGAGCATTATGTCCCGCAAAATTGTCACAGCCTGAAAAGTCAATCCAGACAGAGTAAATTAGACAAATTCATTTTAGATTTGAAGCTTTTACGTTGTTTTTCAAACTTGCACCGTGGTGGTAAATAACTCAGAGACAACATCGAAATCATTCCAATCATACAGAAGTTACGTCCAACGCTTTGAAGCTCTTGACTGCAAAGAAATCAAATTTATCAGTTTTATATTTAGAGCGAAATCATCTCTTCAAAATCATGACTCGAATCAATGTTACACGTTTTATTCACGCCAACCTCACATTATGTAGGGCTACGAACTCAGTCATTAGAAACACATTGCAGGTATGGAGCGATACTCGACAGAAATAAAGGAGCGGTACCTACTCAGACAGAAATAAATTAAAATGGCAGACAAAAAAGGAAATGATTAAAGCACTCGTTTGAGTCACCTAAGAAGATCTTGGTTACACAGGACCCTTTCCTAGTAAATTCAAAACATGGTTTCTCATCACTGCGTTCATAGTCTTGATAAGACAAAAACCTACATGTTGTGTATGACGTGTCAGCTAAAACAGATAATCGATGTTTTGAACGTATTATATCGAGGGCTATTGATGTTATAGACTCGACTGGGTTGTTGAATAAAATCAGAAAACATGCAATAGGCACACCTAGTCGCAGACGTAGAAAAGACTTTCTTACAGTTAGGTCTCCAAGATCTATACTGAGATGTGACAAGATTTCTTTGACTAAAAGACATAAAGGGTGATGCTCGGTCAGATAACGACTTGCATCTATGGTTTTGCCGCGTCCCCTTTAGTGTAATTACCAGTCCATTTTTATTGAACGCCACGATAAGGTTCAATTTAACGAGATTAGACAGTATTCTCATGAAAAACCTAGCAGAAGATATTTACGTAGGTAATATAGTTACAGGCGCACAGACGGTACCTATCAGATGCACTAAGATTCTATGAGACATCTAAAAAATCAGTATTCAGTATCAGTAAAAATCAATTTAGAAGAAAAACGGCCCATGTGATTTTAGAGGTTTCGAGGTACCTCTGTCAGCAAAGTTATGGAAAATAAGAGTAAAATAGAACGTTAGATTAAATGAGATGGCAAAACATAGCGTCAAAGTTTGCTTATAATAAGGATATATCACATCAGTGAGTATATTATAACGTCTAAACAGAGGCGAAATAGGAAATCCGATTATGAGCTCGATCACAGACCAGCTTACGGATACGTACGCAGTGGTCATAGAATGGCCGCGGTTCTTTTATTTTCATTTTAGTTATTAAAAAGTCTAGATTAGTGCCCTTATGGGACCAAATTAACCTAAATATTTTTGCGTCTTGAGATTAAATGTGTGGACAATTTTTGTGGACCGATATCCAATAAGTTTTGAGTTCAGACAAATCTCACAAACTGCCACTGTTTGTTTCCCGTAGAATAAATGAGATAAAGAAGAGCAAAATCTCGCCAAGTTAGGTATGTAGGTACCTACCAATAAAACTAGGCAAACTAGCAACCATAAGACATAGGCAGATAAGAGTCGATTCTTTAAAAAGATGGCCTGATATTTTGACGAAAGATTCAGATAAGTGGCCTACGTATTACTACCTACTATTAGCGTGTACTTAGTACCTATCCTATTAGCGTGGATAATGTTCAGACTCAATTTTTTTGGCCGGGAGGGTCTTGCGAATTTGAAACAGACTAATCTTAGTACAGAACAGAATAAGAAAGTGAACCAGCCTTATTAAGTAGTTCTCAACACTATGACTCTGACGAGACAAAGATAATGACGATGCCACCAACGTCAAACTATCAGCAATGCCTTGTTTACCAAAAGAGAGAGTGAAGCTCATACTATCTTTGGCTTTTACGGGTTTATATTAATTCGGTCCTCATGAGAGGTCTCAAGAAAAACGTTGTGCCTATTTATGTATTTAACTGTTAAGGTTACATAAGGAAGTGGTTAAAGTCGTAACCGCGGATGAGTGTTAGTATATTAGCCATAAGAAGATATGTTACAGTGAGAGGTTTCTTACAAGAGTCTTATTGTATCAGATATCACCACACAATACAAGCCAGATGTACTGACTTCAGACTATTATTGTATACCCACAGAACAAATTGCGTTGCAAGTTTATTCCAGAGTTGGCACCTGGGGTTGGAGGATTTTACAAACGCTTGATAGGTTTAATTTTAAGTTTAGTTAAACATAGTATGAAAAGGACTCTAGACAAACACCTTATAAACCACAATCAGTTGTGTACGGCGTACGGCAATCAAGGAACTAGAGGCTATTATACCTAAATACCAGACCTCTGACCACAGTAGGTGCGGAGCTAGAACATGTTCGGACGTCAGTGTAGGAAGTCCAGTGACAACTCATATCTCATACCGCGATTTCTTAGAATCAGCAACGATAGCCAAATCTATTCTGATTGATGGCTGGAAACGCGGTTAAGTAATTATAATGGAATTTGCGAATATGTTTATCAATCAATATTTGACTAGTATTCGTGAAAGAAGTGACAAACACCGGCAACCATGAGTAGTAGTTAATAGAGCACCAAAGTTATCAAGATAAAAGCAGACGGCAGTAGAGCACACTGGAAAGTTGGAGAAATAACAGAGTTAGCTAAGGGTTCGAATGGACATGATAGAGTAGCCAGAATAAAAGTACCATCAGGGGCATCAGGTGAAACATTCACTCGTTCAATAGGCCATCTGTTTCCACTTAAAGTTGAAGAACAGAATACAGTACCTTTACTAAATCAGAAAGATCCCACGATTAGAGCTAGTCCTGATTCAGAAGAAACTCATGTTGAGCAACCAGCAACACCAGACCAAATATCACAATAATGGCAGTTCTTCAACAAACATTGAAGTCAACGAACCCATGAGCATTAATCGATCAGAAACTTCAGCACAACCAGCATCAGAGACTAAAGCGAGACCAATTAGAGCTTCAGCGGCTAAAGCTAGACAGAAGGTCAAGGAGTGGACCTCCCAGATGATGATCACATAATTTGAGCAGTAGCATTAGACAGATACAAAGTACATAGCAGTAATTAAAGTATTTTATATTTAATCTCAGTTGTAATTTCTAAAGGATTAAAATTAGAAGTAAATCGAATCAGATTTTTATTTCTTTTCTCCCAGGGGGGAGTGTCGCGAATGCGAAGCAAATATACGATTATATGTACGTAGGTATAGCTAGTATAGGCTGAACGCTCAGGGAGAAATAGTGCTGTGTGACGTCATAAGGAACAGGCGGGGTGAGCGGGTGCGCGCGCGCCCGCTCCCGCCCCTCTGGCCCAGTATTGCGCCACGAGACGTCCAAGGAGAAGCATTGGTCTTCTTCATCAACTCGTGTCCCTATAGCTTTGTCGAGACAGTGTGGTGAAAGAGTTTCAGATGCGCCTTAGTTCTTCTTGTGTCACTAGCTTTGTAGAGACAGTGTGGTGAAAGAGTTTCAGGTGCGCCTCAGAGAGGCTCCGTGCGAGCCATTCGAGTTACTAGAAACATTGGTGAGTGAGCTTGAATTATAACTGAGCATGAGTTACCAGATCTTACTGCCTTTTATGTTGAACAGTTTGCCGATGTGTTCGGCCTGTTTGCGAACAGTTAGCAGAGTATGTTAGACCAGACGATCAGATTAAACAGCATCAGTACCAGACCAGAGTTTTAGCGAGGCTCGGGGTGGCTATAGGGGAGGTTGGAGGCCACACCGGGGGAACACCCCCCAATACTTACTCCAGGGGGAACAGCCCTCAATAAGTACCCAAAGGGAACAGCCCCTTAATACCTACACCAGAGGGAACAGCCCTTAATACGTATCCAGAGGGAACAGCTCCTTAATACATGCCCAGGGGGAAAAGCCCCCGATACTTACGATCAGGAACTTACGATCAAGATATCAGAATCAGTCGAAACCAGTAAACAGAACATCAGCTCGGTAATCAGATCAGATATTCGTCGTACCTCTTAGTGTATAGGTACTTGGCGACAAGTCCTACAAGTTACCCAGTTACAAGTACCTACAAGTCGGAAAAGAGTACACCTTGTACTGTATCCAGATACCGTGCTCGTGGTTGAACGTGTCCAACAGATGTTGGATACCCTGGGTTGATTAAGTCCTAGTCAACCAACATCCCTGGGTTATCAACTTGAAGAAATCCTCAAAACCTAAATTCCTTTGCGCCTCTTCAGGTTACATCAGACGGAATTCCACTTTCGACTGCTCCGGACGTTCCATCAGCGCCTGCGGGGACGTCCACCCTATACCTGCATCCTCTCCGGGCCTTACTCCTACATCCTCTCCGGGCTTCACTACGGAATCCTCGCCTCCAACTCGACTTCTTCCTGCCTCAGTGTCTGCCGTTCTGCCGTCTCCTCATCCTCTACCTTGGTTACTCTAAATAAAACTTAATCATCTTGTTCCATTTCTTTTTTTAAAACGTTAGGATAGGTAAAAGTCCTCTTCTAAATTAACTTGTGCGTTCAATCCTCTTTAGGAAGAGGATTGTAACGTTACAATGGTTACCAAGTTTCAACTCTATTGGCCTATTTATTGAAGAGTTCCGTTGAACAGACCTTGGCTCCATCATCAGACATGGTCGTCGTCACCATTTTATGAGAACTGAGTACCTCCTTAATTTATTTCAAGAAAAAAAAATAAGAAAAATCAAAGGAACTGACCGACCAGTAGAAAAACCTTGATGTCAACGAAACTCTTAGAGATGGGAGCTCTTGGATCGCTGGTTATCTTAATTTAACTTTTTAAATTTTATCTCGAAAACCGAGCGTCCCAAAAAAACAAAACAAAGCCCTTTCATATGACATGTAACTTGATTTTTTTATGTAACTTTTTTTATTTTTACCCTCTTAAAAAACCCCATATCTCAAAAACCCTTCATCCGATTTTACTCATATACTTACCAGTAAATTTCTCAAGTACAAGCTATCGACATATCAAATTTCATGCAGATCGGATCAACGGTTCTAAAGTTATCGCCAGACAAACATACATACATACATAAAATGCCAAATCGCCCAAGTTGAAACTAAGATCTTCGTTCGCTTCGCTCACTCGATTAATTATGAAATGATTTATTTGGATAAGGATTAATACCAAGGTACAAATAAAGACCCTTTTCTAGCGGAGGCATTTCAATTAATTTTTTATAATAAAAGAACTCTTATTGTGACATAACTATAATAGTTAGACATATGCTGTCGCGATATTTTTTGTAGATGATGACGTGTTCTACAAAATCATTATTTTGTTCTATCTTCAATAGTTTTCGCAGCGCACGCGATGTAAGGTTTTTGTTTTCCACCTTGGGTTACATTATTGGAGTTTTAGTAAGGATCCCTGATTTTTTTGAAAATATAATATTGCCTATGTTACTCAGGGATAATGTAGCATTCTAATGGTGAAAGAATTTTTGAAATCGGACCAGTAGTTTTTGAGCCTATTCGTTACATACAAAAATACAAATGTTTCCTCTTTATAATATTAGTGTAGATGTGCAATTAATATTCTATGTATCTATTTTTTACGTTTTTGTATTGTGCATTATTAAGCACTTAATAACAACGGCAGTAATCATTGCCTATGTAGGTATGTAGGTACCTATACTCATTCACTTTCGTTGACATTTCACCTTTCACTTGTTCTCGTGAAAGGTTAGATCCGAGCCTTTTCTAAAACTATCTTAAAACTATCTTGGATTTGTGACAGCTTCTGACACATCTGACAGTAAGTGTCAATTTGACATCTATCGGTCTTTTCTTCACTTCTACTCTGTTTTGCGAATAGTCAATTTGAAACGCTGAAAAATACGACACTTGACTGTGCTCTGACGATTTGAAATGGTGACGATTAGAAAGAGCGACTATTTGAAAATCTTACCTTATGAAAATAAAGGGACTGGCATTGCCACACTAAATGTCAATGCTGATGCGTTGAGCCAGATATACTCACCAGCAGGCATACAATACATTCCGGATGTATTTTCGAAGCAAGATGTTCAGAATAAATTCTGCTTACTTTTTTCTTTTCCAATTTATTAAATCATTCATAAATCAGAAACCACCTTAAAACCGAAAGAATAATTCTAATCATTAAAACAACATTTGATTGAAGAAAAAATATAATTGAATAAATGTTTTACATTTAATTTAATTAACAATAATTATATTACAATTTACATCCGGCAATGAGGCACTTAAAAGCGTTTTTTGAAACATATCTGAATTTTCGATCATTGCATTGCAAAATAATGAACAAAATCCTTAAAACTATTTTTATACAATTAAAACTTTAAACCTTCTACCTTAGGTATGCTAAAAACACTACAAAATTTTCAAAAATATTAACTTATGTTAGAGTACCTATATCATAAAATAGTTTGGTAAATGGTATAACGGGCTGACCTACGCTCCGAAAGTACTGAATTGATTTGAATTAAGTTTTCACATACAACGTGTAACATAATACCCCTATTAGGCCAAAGACCAAGTGATCAGACCAAGCACTGGAATACTTTGACGTGTGCAAAGTTTGAATACTTCGTTTTCAAAATTCCCGTACTAAAGTAAAATTAATATTATCTCAGAAAGCAACAACCCTGATGATGTGTACGTGACCTTGGAACATACGTTATTTGCGTTTACTAATTGATGGCAGTTCTGTTACTTATTTTATCAACAGTTCACAATTAAAGTTCAAAAAGCAGCCGTAAATAGGGCTGCGTCATGTTGTGTTAGTTTCATTTTGTAGGAAAGTATAAGGACATTTCATGAATGAAAAACATCGAAATTTCCAAAGTCTTAGAACAAATGGTGTTCGCCATGACCTGTAGAATACCCAGTTTCCAGGGTAATAGGGATATTATGTCACACGTTGTATAGCTCCATTTCCGGAGGTTTTAGTATACCAATAATCCGTGCAAATCCCGACGGTTCAACTAGCTTAAAAGAAAAAAATGCGAAAAAAGTGTCAATAAAATTTGGACGGAAATCTAACTAGACTTTTGGAAATATTTTTCATTTCGTAATTTAGTTTAGTTAAAAACTTTATAAAATGTTACAAATCATTATAATTACATATATTTATTAGCTTCATGTCAGTCCCCCAGCGAGTCTATGTAGATGTGTTTACTTCGCTGAGTTATTATGTAAAATTAATCAGCAACGATTGCTGTAGCAGTAAAATGAGTCGTTGCTAGTAGATTAAACAAATATCACCGCTATTGCTTTCGCTATGCAAATCTTTTTTTTATTTAACTGATAGAGGACCATTCGTCAATACTTCAAGACCTTGAAGGCCTTTTTTATAATTAGTAGGCTGTCCTTTGGCTACAACCTCACCTGATGGTAAGCGGCGATGTAGCCGATGGAGCAGAACGGTATAGTAGACATCAATTTACTCTTGCCTTGAGGATACCCAAATTTGAATAATCAATAAGCAACGATGCGTATTGCTACTGCTTGCTATAGCTTGTTTTAGGTAATAGCCCTGCTGTTTGATACTTTAATTAGGAGATGTCTATAGAATGTTTGAATGAGGTCAACCCTTACAAAGTCGGGCGGGTCAGTGCACTTCTTGTCGTATCACCAGTTTCTTTCAAAACAGTGTGGTTAAAGGATTTTAAGTGCGCCCCAATGAGGCTCCTTTCGAGCTCTTTTCAGCTAGTGCACTGTAAAGTGTTTACTTACAAAATCAATGCAGATTTTGAGCATACAATCAACGCTTAATGCTTACAAATACATACAATATAAAAAGTGGTTTAAACTTAAACAGATCCATGAGTAACAAAACAATATAAAAGTATTTACAGTAATTTACATACATACATTTTTTATATCGATACCTTTGGTGTATACCAAGGAGTCAAGTTTAGTAATCTTAGGGCGACTAAGCTAAGAGGGTATTATTATAGGTGTTGGGCAAGCTTACCCCATCTTAAGGGGCTGACAACTGTCAAACAACTTCTAGCATGCACATTTCACCATTTTGAAAGATATAAAAGCACTGTGAACTAAAAAGTTGGAAGTAGGTTCAGTGATTTTATATATTTCAAAATGAAATGTGCGAGCGAGACGTTTGAAGGTTGTCAGCCCTTTAAATCCTGTCTCAGGCACTACAGCTCTAGCAGCTACAGTCATACCGCCTCAGACTGATAACCTTAAAATTAGAAATATTCTATACAGTTGAGGGTAGTTTTCAAATTTGCCAGCACCAAGTTACGTGATGAAAAATCCGCGTATTAATCATTGCATTAATTTAAATTAACTTAATTTGACAGCACTGAAACGTTGAGGAAAACATCGTGAGGAAACCTGTTAGTATTCTATCAGCGGCGTTGAGTTTGCAACCTGTCACGTAGGGAATACCAACTACTGCAAAATGTGGGTATGTACCAAATGTAATACTTGGACGTACCTCTGACTACCACTCTTTGACATCAAACAATCTTTAACTGGTACTTGCCACTGACAGATCTGAGGGGATATCTACCGTGCCTGGTTATCAAAGTCGAGAAGATGTTTCAGCTTAAAATGTTCTTATAAACTGAAACAACGAGGACGGGAATAACTTCAGTGCATACATTTTCAAATCAATGCAACAACAGAATCTACCCTACTGTCTATTTCATAGTTAGTTACCCACACTAGAGGAAAATCGTGGGTTCGATCTCCGCGGCGGAACTTTGAGATATTATAAATGCTATATAATTATATAAGCTAATTTATTTGTACAAAAGAACGAAGTTTCGACGATTAAAAATCGAAATTATGCTCTACACTTTATAGAATAATTTTAGCTTTAAAGTAGCTTTAAAAAAGTGACACTAGATTTTGCAAGTTTTATCGGTCATTTAAGATAGAAGACCCCTTAGCGACTATTAAATAAACCTATTATGACTTTAAAATTAATGTTGTCATTTTTTTGTGAAGGAATACATGCTGCCCGCCTTTCGCTCGCGTTTATTGATATTACGTATGGTAAAACGGGACCCTATTACTAAGACTCCGCTGTCCGTCCGTCTGTCTGTCTGTCTGTCCGTCTGTCGCCAGGCTGTATCTCATGAACCGTGATATGTTAGACAGATGAAATTTTCACAGATGATGTATTTCTGTTGCCGCTATAACAAATACTAAAAAACAGAATAAAATAAATATTTAAGGGGGCTCCCATACAACAAACGTGATTTTATTGCCGTTTTTATAGATAATGGTACGGAACCCTTCGTGCGCGAGTCCGACTCGCACTTGGCCGGTTTTCATCAACAGTTCCCGGTAATTTTTCGGGATAAAAAGTAGCCTATAAGCTAATCTAGGTTACAAAAAACATATGTTATATAAGTTTCCTTCCATCGGTTTAGTTGTTAGGGCGTGATGGAAAACATCAAAACACCGTAACTTTGCATTTATACAACGTGTAACATAATACCCCTATAAGGCCAAAGACCTAGAGATCAGACCAAGCACTGGAACACTGTGACGTGTGCAAAGTTTGAATACTTCGTTTTCGAAATACCCATACAAAAGTAAAATTAATATTGTCTCAGAAATTCGCAACACCCCTGTATATGTATACGTGACCTTGGTACATACGCTATTTGCGTTTACTAATTAGTGGCAGTTCTGTTACCTATTTTATCTACATTTCACAATTAAAGGTCAAAAAACAGCTGTAAATAGGGCTGCGTCATGTTGTGTTAATTTCATTTTGGAGGAAAGTTTTCATTTAATTTCATGAATAAAAACTTCGAAATTTCAAAAGTCTTAGAGCAAAAGTTATTCGCCATGACCTGTAGAATATCCTGCTTTCGGGTTTATATGGGTATTATGTTACACGTTGTATATTTAGCGCCTATTTCACCATATCTGAGTAACGCTATCCTTTAAGTAAAAATATAAGTAACCGTCATTGTTTTTTTTTAATCTATAGTGCAGACGTATATATTTTTATGAGACAGATAGCGAAACTTAGATGTCAAAGTCAAATTCAAAAGATATTTATTCAGTTGAATCACAAGGATCACTTTGAAACGTGCCAGTTCCACGCAACCAAGTCTAGAAGAATATGGAACTTACAGCTTAGTTCCTTCCGTTCTTTTGTATGGAAAATCGTGAAATACGCACTTAGTACATTGTAACAAGGATCATACAAAAGAGCGGTAGGAACCAAGCCGTAAGTTTGTTGCCTGTTCTTCTAGGCTTTGGTCGCGTGGAACCTAGCTTTAGGCGTTTCAAAGTGATCCTTGTGATTTTATTGAATAAATACCTTTTTGACTTTGACTTTGAGTAGGATAGGATGTCCTACAATCTACGGATAGATGGATAGATAGATGTTATCTATGGATAGGTCAGTTGTCGATGACAAGCCACCGATGTGTGGTGTTTTCGACTTGAGGCTGCACCAGCGGAGTTCTGACTCGGAGTTTCACTTCCACGGAGCCGCCCGCTGGACGACGACCGTCCATTAGCTGGAAAATAAATTAAAATAAATATTTAAAAATATTGGTGGACATTCAATAGCTCTATCTAGCTGCAATCTAAGCTAAGCTTGGAACTAGCTTATATAATACTTAAATACTTTTTTTGTAAATACACACCTAAATACAAGGTGTAAAAAGACCATTCCTGAAAACTTCAGGGGGCTAAAGTACACATCAATATGAATAACTTTTTCTAAGGAGTATTTCTAGTGGTATTTTAACAACCAGTATACATATACCAAAAAGTACCATTAACAAAAATACCTTTTCAATTTCCTTTTTCTAATTACCATTAACAAACACACTCACAAACTATTGCATAAATAATATTGGTAATTTAAAATAAAATAAATAAAAATATCAGCTATCTGGTTCCCACAGTACAAGCTTTATTTGAGGCTGGATAGTGTTGTGTTTTATTTTTATCTACTAGCTGGTGGAACAAGCACATGGCCCACCTGATGTTAAGTAGTAACCATCACCTATTCAAAGCATTGTCTCGCAAGTCACGCATGATAGGAACGTGCCCTACGATGCACCGCCCTACGTCCATCAACTTGAGGCATATATGTTAAGCCTCATGTGCATGTCACAGGGACCATGACCCCCCCCCCCCCCCCCCCCAAAATCGTACACGTCAAATTGAAATATCTTCTAAATATTTACAAAATAAAAAAAAACAATTTTTTGCCCCTAGCCGCGATGCAATTTATGGTTTGCTGACATCTAACGGTGCTTGTTATTGTGCAATAAAATCTAATTTACTCGACATATTGTATTTTTTTTTCTTAT
The DNA here is from genome assembly GCA_932294275.1 of Chloroclysta siterata. Taxonomy (NCBI): domain Eukaryota; kingdom Metazoa; phylum Arthropoda; class Insecta; order Lepidoptera; family Geometridae; genus Chloroclysta; species Chloroclysta siterata. Next base: position 2,221,091 of record OW028600.1, read on the forward strand.
TAGTGACCCCCTCCAAAATGTCAGTCAGCGACCGCGCCTGACTTCTACTGCTCTTGAAATGAATGTGTAAAAAATTTTTTTTCTCTATTTTTTTGTTTTCTACTAACCGGAAAGGAATCGTGTATGGTGACGGCAGTTTCCAGAGGCGCCAGTTTGACCTGCACGGAGCCGAGAAGAGAATCCCCGCGGAACCAGCCGCTGCAACACAACGCTGCGCTACACCAACTGCACAACACGCCACTACTCACTACCACACACACACAACCTACTGGTACACATTATAGTTTAGTAGGTAAGCAAACACAACAGAAAAAAAGGTCAGAGAACTTAACGAAAGAAGATTTTTTTTATATAAAACTAGCTGATGAAACATGCAGATGGCCCACATGTTAAGTGGTAACCATCACCTATAACAAAGCATTGCCTCAAGTCACGTACGATAGGAACGTGCCCTTCGTCCATCAACTCGAGGCATACAGATTTTAAGCCTCATGTGCCTGTAATTACACCGGCAACCACACTCTTCAAACCGAAACACACCGTTGCTGCTTGGCGGCAGAAAAAACCGTGGTGGTAGTACTTCCCCGGACGAGCCCTTCACAAAGAGCACTACTACTCTAAAAAAAATAGTCAGTTAAATAGCTTACCCTTTCGCGTAGACCTCAAGTTTGACAGCATGCCGTTTGAAGACCCGCAGACAAGGCCGCGCGCCCCTATGTATAGCGAGAGGGAACACCGCGTTGTACTGAGGACTGTTCGTGTCTTTCACTGTTGACGTCCTGTCTGACACTGGGGCTTCCTGGCAAATATAAAAGAGTATAATATACAAGATATTTATTTGCAGAAATAAGTGCCAAATAATTTGTTATTAACAGGGGTCGGAATAGGTAGAGTTTTTAAGTACCAAATGACGTCAAATACGCTACTACGAAATCTAAATATGGATATGCTTTTTTTAATCTCCGTGTCGGAAACGATTCGGGTTGGAAATCAAATGTGATAAAAACTGACGTTACCGATTCGAAACCTTTCCGAATGTTTTAAAATAGCCCTGCTGTACGTGTAACGCTACTTAGTTTGTGTTTAACATAAAAAAAAATTGTTTTAGAAGACATTAATATTAATCTTCACATCAGGTGGGCCATCTGCTTGTTGTATATAAAAAAACCCAATAGTTTTAGAAAACAATTTTTATTAATCCCCAATTCCGGGTTAAAAGGCGTATTCATGTTAAGATTGCGTAGGTAGTAGAGCTCTTTGTGAAGGTCTCGTCCGGGGAAGTACTACCATCACGCCTTTTTCTGCCGCCAAGCAGCAACGCTGTGTTTCGGTTTGAAGAGTGTGGTTGCCGGTGTAATTACAGGCACATGAGGCTTAACATCTGTATGCCTCAAGTTGATGGACGCAGGGCATTGCATCGTAGGGCACGTTCCTATCGTGCGTGACTTACGAGGCAATGCTTTGTTATAGGTGATGGATACCACTTAACATCAGGTGGACCATCTGCTTGTTCCATCAGCTAGTAGTATTAAAAAAAAAAAAGGTAATTTGACGTCATTTGGTACTTAAAAACTCTACCTATTCCGGTTATTATACAACGTGTAACATAAAACCCCTATAACCCCGGAAGCAGGGTATTCTACAGGTCATGCCGAACACCTTTTGTTTTACGACTTTTGGAATCTCAGTACTCTACCTATTCCTCCCATATGAAACTAAGCACACCATGAGGCAGCCCTATTCAAAGCTGTTTGCACGTTCCGTGTGTACGTAACCTTGGTGCTTACGTAAACAGTATCAGTAACAGCAAATTTCTGAGACAATATTAATTTTACTTTAGCATGGGAATTTCGGACTTAAAATCCTTTCACCACACTGTTTCGAAAGTAAGTAGTGACACGACGAGAGTTTTTTATACAGGTATATCAGATTTAAGTGTGCAATGCTAGTGCTCTTAAACGGTGAAGGAAAACATCGTGAGGAAACCAGTTAGTATTCTAACAGCGGCGATGTGCTTGCAACCTGTCTCGTATGGAATACCAACTACTGCAAAATGTGGGTATGTGGCAAATGTAATGTTTGGACGTACCTCTGACTACCCCCCTTAGACATCCTCAAAGAATCTGGAGTTAGTACTTGGTACTAAGAGATCTGAAAATAGCTTTGGCTAAAGCTATTTTCAGCAGTCCTCGAGGAAATATTTCGACAACTAGATTGGGAATCATACGGCATAAATATAAACGGAGAAAAACTCACACACCTCAGATTTGCTGACGACCTGATCATTCTGTCCAACACACCTGAAGAACTCACTAGCATGATACAAGATTTAGACAAAGAAAGCGGCAAAGTTGGGTTATCGATGAATACCCTTAAAACAAAAGTTATGACCAACAGTAAAACAGAACCAATAACACTAAATGGGAACCCCATAGAGTATGTTGAGGAGTACACATATCTCGGACAAGTTATTTCACCAAACGACCTAACTACAAAAGAAATAGAAGCAAGAATAGGGAATGCTTGGAAGAGATACTGGACATTTAAGGAAATAATGAAAAACAAAGAGGTGAATCTAAAAATTAAAAAGAAACTTTACAATACATGCATTCTTCCTGTGCTAACATACGGTTGCCAAACATGGGCTCTTACTAAAGTGCATAGCAAAAAGCTCGAGGTATGCCAGAGGTCTATGGAAGGAAGTATGTTGAGCATAAGAAAAACGGATAGAGTAAGGAACACAAAGTTAAGGGACACAACCAAAGTAGAAAATGTAACACTAGTAATAAAGAAAAACAAATGGAGATGGACGGGTCACACTCTAAGAGGAACCGACAGGTGGAGCAAAACTATAACAAACTGGATACCTAGAAACCAAAAAAGGAAATGTGGTAGACCATTTAAAAGGTGGGAAGACGATGTAAAAGCTATTGCTGGGAAACTATGGTTGAGAACGGCTAGGGATAGAGACAAATGGAAGAAGTTAGAAGAGGTCTATGCCAAACTAGGGCAAACGGATGATGTGGAAGAATTAGCGTAAGTTTATATTAGAATTAAGAAAAACTATTGTACCTACCTACTCCGAATAAAGACTTTTATTATTATTATTATTATTATTATACTAAGAGATCTGAGGGGATATCTACAGTGCCTGGGGATTAGAGTCGTGAAGCTGTTTCAGTTTCAGTTTCATACCAGACTAACCTGGGGATAAGGAAATTCGAATTTGACGTAGGTATCTATCTCCTTCGGGTTGGGTACGTTGAATGCGATGCCGCGCACGATTGTGAGCTCTAAGTCGTTCTCGTTAAGGTCGGTGTTGCACTGCATCATTGAGAACTTTCTGGATTCGTAGTGAAACTTTGGCGTTTGGCCGAGGCTGGAAATTAAAAAGTTTTATGGTTTTTTTTTGTGAAAATACAGGCACATGAGGCTTAAGATAAGAAAATTCTTTATTGCACATAAATATTTATTTTATTCTGTTTTTTAGTATTTGTTGTTATAGCGGCAACAAAAACACATCAACTGTGAAAATTTCAACTGTCTAACTATCACGGCTCATGAGATACAGCCTGGTGATAGACGGACAGACAGACAGACAGACAGATGAATAGGGTCCCGTTCTACCCTTTGGGTCCGGAACCCTAAAAATGGTGTCAAATATGAAAGATCTTATTCTGTTTAAAAATATAGAATACTGCATAGGTACGTGGTGACAGACGTGGGAAAATGTCTCGGTTCGCGAGGCACCGCTTCAGATGATTATATTAGCTATCTGGTTTCCTTAAGCTTAGCTAAGTTTGGGGCCAGATGGTGCCGTGGACTCCACAGAAAGTCCAACAATATTTATTTACCTTTTGGCCACAGTAACTAGATCCAAATCCTGCTTCACATCAACAGCGAGATGATCAAACCGGTCCGCGTCTGCTATATGCCTTATCGTCTGGTACTTTCCATAGACAGTCCAACAATATTTATTAATACCTACCTTTTGGCCACAGTAACTAGATCCAAATCCTGCTTCACAGAGACAGCAAGATGATCAAATCTGTTCGCGTCCGCTATATGCCCCATCGCCTGGTTGTGGTCTCGGTTCGTGAGGCACCGCTTCACTTGATTATATTAGCTATCTGGTTCCCACAAGCTTTGCTTAGTTTGGGGCTAGATGGCTCTGATTGAATAATATTAATTAATTTCTACCTTTTGGCCACAGTAACAAGGTCCAAATCCTGCCTCACAGCGACAGCGAGATGATCAAACCGGTCCGCGTCTGCTATATGCCCAATCGCCTGGTACTTTCCACATAAAGTCCCACAATATTAATTAATACCTACCTTTTGGCCACAGTAACTAGATCCAAATCCTGCTTCACAGAGACAGCAAGATGATCGAATCTGTTCGCGTCCGCTATATGCCCCATCGCCTGGTTGTGGTCTCGGTTCGTGAGGCACCGGTTTACTTGATTATATTAGCTATCTGGTTCCCACAAGCTTTGATTAGTTTGGGGCTAGATGGCTCTGATTGAATAATATTAATTAATTTCTACCTTTTGGCCACAGTAACACGATCCATATTCTGCTTCACAGCGACAGCGAGATGATCAAATCTGTTCTCGTCCGCTATATGCCCAATCGCCTGGTACTTTCCACAGAAAGTCCAACAATATTTATTAATACCTACCTTTTGGCCACAGTAACTAGATCCAAATCCTGCTTCACAGAGACCGCTAGATGGTCGAATCGGTTTGCGTCCGCTATATGCCCAATCGCCTGGTACTTTCCACAGAAAGTCCAACAATATTTATTAATACCTACCTTTTGGCCACAGTAACTAGATCTAAATCCTGCTTCACAGAGACAGCGAGATGATCGAATCTGTTCGCGTCCGCTATATGCCCAATCGCCTGGTACTTTCCACAGAAAGTCCTACAATATTTATTAATATCTACCTTTTGGCAACAGTAACTAGATCCAAATCCTGCTTCACAGAGACAGCGAGATGATCAAATCTGTTCGCGTCCGCTATATGCCCCATCGCCTGGTTGTGGTCTCGGTTCGCGAGGCACAGCTTCAGTTGGGTGGACAGTTGTTGGTGCAGGCGGGCGATGACGTCATCGTCCTCGGATGATATCGGTCCCGCAGGTGCGGGGTCGCAGTCTTCCGCTGATACTACATCAAAGCTGAAAGGAAATATAAGGGTTTTTGATTGAAATCTACACTAATATTATAAAGAGGAAAGATTTGTATTTTTTTTTTGTTTTGTTGTTTTGTATGTAACGAATACGCTCAAAAACATCTGGTCCGATTTCAAAAATTCTTTCACCATTAGAATGCTGCATTATCCCTGAGTAACATAGGCTGCATAATATTTTCAAAAAAGTCAGGGATCCTTACTAAAACTCCAATAATGTAACCCAAGATGGAAAAAATAATCCTTAATCGCGTGCGCTGCGAAAACTATTGATGATAGAACAAAATAATGTACTACGATTTTGCAGAACCCGTCATCGTCTACAAAAAATGTCGCGCCAGCATATGTCTAACTATTATAGTTATGCCACAATAAGTGTTCTTTTATTATAAAAAAAATATTAAAATGCCGCCGCTAGAAAAGGGTCTTTATTTGTACCTTGGCATTAATACTTATCCAAATAAATCGGACATTCCATTCAAAAAATATGACGTAATTAAAAATGTTAACGAGTCCACGGGTCACGCACGTCACTCAGGGAGAAGGGCGTGCAAATGTATGAAATTAAGAATTAAGTAGACGCGAGGCTCGAACCCACGGTCTAAGTTTATCCTAAAATGTTCAAAAAATATATGACCACCCATGCGAAGCTGGGACAGGCCGCTAGTAAATAAATATTGCTAGACTTTCCAAAAATATAGCCCTAAAGTTTCAATTTAGTTTGGGATTGGTTTGCTGGAATTCGGATATAAATAAAGTAGTGATAAGCGGAAGTCCAGAGATAGAGAACCACTTGGGGTACCCGAATCACTTCCATGTATTCCGCGATTTTTCATAGTTTTCGAGTTAAGAATTTTTTTTCTGAGTTATGAATTAATTTAGACATTTGTATTTTATTCTTATAATTTGTAATGTTTCTCTAATATCTTTACCTACACTATTCTTAGTTAATATTATTAATATTAAACATTTTGCATGTCGGTCTCCGATGAAGTATGCGACACTCAAAATTTAACAAAATTATTAAGAACAATGTAATCTAACCATACTTCGTGCGATTTTCATTTCATTTCATTGCTAAATTTATAATTACGTATGTTCCAGATCAGTTTTAGCCTTGGGCAGGAGAGGCAGCGACTTGAGGTCGACAGCGAGGCCGCCGCGCGCCGCCTCTATCACGGAGTCGAAGCCTTTCGCTGCTCTCAGGTACTCTTTTGCTTTCTCTATGTCACCTGATTAAGAAAACAGAGTCTGATTAAGAAAACAGAGTCTAAGGGCCGGTTTCACCATGCTCTGTTAGTTACTAATCAAGGATTAAAAGACCGTTAAATCTAACCTTAGCTGTCAAACGCGTACATTTTGACATATTTAACGGCCCTTTAATCCTTTGTTAATCTAACAGAGCATAGTGAAACCGGCCCTAAGAAGACCATCTTGATGATGCTTGTTCAGCCACATGTACTCGATAAACAGAAACAAAAAACGACTTTGACCCCCAGGCACGGTAGATATCCTCTCAGAACTCTTAGTACTAATTACCAACAACAGCAGAGGTAGGTCGAAGTTCGTAATATGCTTCTGGCCACGTGGTTCGATCAATCGGACTACGTGAACTTTTTTTTCCAGTTGGTTCGATTAATCGAACCATGTGTTATTGAGACTCCCGATAGTTCGATCAATCGGATATGTTAATGATAGGCATATTTCTAGCTTTATTTAACAAGAAAATTAATATTATTTCTGACCTTTACGGCCGCCATCTTTCTGTAGGTAAATATTTCTTTACATCGCTATGTAAATAACTATTTACCTACAAAGTGACCCCTTCCAAGATAATCGCAGCAGTTGTTATTCCATACGTTGCAGCGTCGCCGCTACTAGAATACTAAATTGTTTTCTCAGAATATTTTCCTTAAGGGGCTGACAACTATCAAACAACTTCTCGCTCACACGTTTCGACATGTTGAAAGATATAAAATCACTGAACTCATTTTCGAAAAATCGCAATCAACCATTTTGTGTGGAATCACATTGCACACAGTTTAGTAAAAATTTCATTTTGATCGATACAAGTTTTCCTACTTAAAAGTTAGCTTATGTACAAAAACTAGTAAAGCAAACTTTTGAGTGATTTTATATCTTTCAACATGTCGAAACGTGTGAGCGAGAGTCACATTAGCTCTTGTCTTCGCCTTAACCGATGATCGATGTTCTGTAGGTTTTTATAGATCGATGTACTTGATCATAGAAAATACCAGTAGCCATAAGTTTCTTGGCTGTTCTTCTAGACTTGGTCATGGAATTGACTCAAGTGGAAGCATTGCCAAAGTTAGCTCTGTCACTGTTTAACATTACTTATTGGTAGGGGACGGCAATAGTCTAACTAAACACTGATATCTTTTGACTGAATTAAAAAAGTAAGGCCGTAAATTTACAATTCTAACCTTCCTTCTTCGCGTTAATAGCTGCTTCTTTGAACTGTTTCTGTCTTTGCAATAGGAACGCTATTTGCTTCTCGTAGCGCGACGTTGCCGGTTTGACCGAAGGGGCGGGGCTTGGCAAAGGGGCGGGGCTTGGCGTGGGGGCGGGGCGAGCCGCCGGCTGCGCTGACGATGACTGGAACATCACAATAAAATCAAAAATGTAGCAAAAACAAGCTTTTGAATATAGGATGATTAAGATAGGATTCTGAAATTTCTAATAGGTATAACCCTCGCCGATAAAGAAATTAATACTTAATGGCGGCCTTTCACGAGTGCGAGTGAAATGTAACTAATATCAACAATAGCGTATGAGCAATAGCGCACTCTAAGGTTGTGGAATGCGCTCCCTGCGGATGTTTTCCCTGGAGAGTACAGCATGGGGTTCTTCAAAAAAGGCGTTCTAAAACATTTAAAGGGTCAGCAACGCGCGTGTGACACCTCTGGTGTTGCAAACGTCCATAGGCTACGGTAACCGCTTCCCATCAGGTGGGCCGTATGCTTGTTTGCTTACTTGGTAGTATTAAAAAAAAAAAAAAAGAGTGAGAGGGCATGATTAGCGCTGCGGTTTAAGATGTTTCTTTTTTTCTGGCTTGTTACTAACGCCATCTGTCGGCAGCGGCGCGTACCCCGGGCGGGTGGGTAGCAAACAAAGAGCTCTTCTATCAAATGAACAAATACCAATTTTGAAATGAGAATATATTACTAACGCCGAGAGCACTGGTGGTCTAGTAGTAGCGGTCCCGCCTTCCGATCCTAAGGTGGGTTCAAAACCGGTCGTGCACCAATGAGTTTTTCTGTTCAAAAATTATGTGCACAATGCCAGTACATACTCTCAAACGGTGAAGGAAAACATCGTGAGGAAACCGGCATGTCGTGGAACCTAAAAAGTTCTATAACATGTGTCAAGTGCTCGAAAGAAGCCTCTTGAGGCGCACTTAAAATCTTTTCACCACACTGTTTCGAAAGAAACTAGTGACACGACAAGAGAGACTAACGCCATCTATCGGCAGCGGCGCGTACCCCGGCGGGTGGGTAGCAAACAAAGAGCTCTGCTACTTTATTGAACAAACATAAATTTTGAAATAAGAATAATGTTACTAACGCCATCTGTCGGCAGCGGCGCGAACCCCGGCGGCGTGGGTAGCTCCTCGGCCGCGAAGGGTTTCCCCGCGGAGTTCAACTTGACAGCCTGTTGGAACTGCTTCACGATCCTGCCCATGCGACGGGCTTTGGACGAGTTGCCGGCGTCCTTCGAGCTGGCTTCTTGTTGCTGGAATTACAATTTAGTGTTATGTAAAGATAATACCTTCACAGCTCAGTTGGTAGTAGCTCTGCCTTCAGTGCTACGATGCCTCATTAACTTGAGGCATACGATGTTAAGCCTCATGTGCCTGTAATTACCGGCAACCGCACTCTTCAAACCGAACCTTTGTTGACTGAGATTTTCCATAACAAAATTCAGTCATTTTATATCTTCAAATAATTGTGAATGTACGAGCATGAATTACCTTAGCGTTTGTCATCATCGTAAAAGTCGTGAGGTCATTTTATAAATGCGAAAGTTCAGATGTTTGGATATATGGATTTTTGTTCTTAGTTATTTTTAACCGCCTTAAAAAAAAAGGAGGAGGTTCGCAATTCGACTGTATTTTATTAATGTTTTTTTTTAATGATTATTTTTTTATTTGAAAGCTGGTGCTTCCCGTGTGCTTCAATGGCATCCATGAGAAAACCATTGAAGTATTTTTTTTTTGCAGAAACGTTATAATTTATGACGATTCTACATCGACAAACCTGGTAATAGGCCAGCCGTTGTCGCAATGCTTCATCGACCGTTGACGCGGTGACGAGACTCGCGGGTTCTGACGGCGCGGGGTTCGGTTCTGGTTCTGGAATAAATAAATTAGTTTAGCATCAAGCCACTTTATAGATAAGCCTAAAATGTTTAAGTTACCTACTTAGCTGGCAGAAATAAATAACAATTTACAATTTAACCCACTGGTTTATTAATAAATGAATAAATAAAATCGTGGATTCCACACAGCACTATCTATATTTAAAAGTATTACACGGGTATTTATCGCGTTTACCTTTATCATTTTCCCGACGTTTCAGCACTATCTAGCCCAAAACTAACCAAAGCTTGTACAATGGGAACCAGATATCTGATATTTATAATTATAACACATATAAACAAAATTTATACTAAATATGTCACATTGGGAATTGGAACTCATTGGTGCACGACCGGTATCGAACCCACGACCTTAGGATCGGAAGGCGGGGCCGCTACCACTAGACCACCAACCAGTGATCACAATATATAAATATACTGAATACTCGTTCAATTTGAACGAGTAACTAGCAACAATAATATCGACGTATTAACTCTAAGCTTACCTGAAGTTTGCTGCGTGTTCTCCTCAGTCCTGCCTCCCCTCATGGAGGCAGCTATCGTCTCCGGAGTGGGTAGTTCATCCAGATCCATCTCCTGTCCGGATTTATACGCGTCCACTACCATGTCGAACTGCTTGACGACCTTGAGATATTCAAGCGCCATTGCTTTGTCGCCGGCATTTTTGGAGGCGAGCGCGGCGATTTTGAACTCTGCCTGCCGCTCTGAAACAGAAAAGATTTTTTAATGATGAAAAGATTTTAAGAGTAGTAGTCTTGTGAAGGGCTCGTCCGGGGAAGTACTACCACCACGCCCTTTACTGTCGCCAAGCAGCGTTGCTGTGTTGCGGTTTGAAGAGTGTGGTTGCAAGTGTAATTACATGCGCATGAGGCTTAACATCTGTATGCCTCAAGTTGATAGACGCAGGGCATGTTTCGTAGGGCATGTTCCTATCGTGCGTGACTTACGGGGCAATGCTTTTTTATAGGTGATGGTTACCACTTAACATCAGGCCATCTGCTTGTTCCATGAGCTATTTGTATAAAAAAAAATAAAAAAATGTCACTCGTTTAATTTTACTGATAAACTCAACAGATAGATATCTCAGATTTCGAGATTCCCACGAATTCCAAATTCTTTGAGGACGTCTAAGAAAGGTAGTCAGAAGTATGTCCAAACATTTTGTAGTATTCCATTCGTTGCAAGCCCATCGCCGCTGTTAGATAATGGCCATTGCACACATACATTTTTCGATCGAAAAAATCCTTTAGTGAATGCATAGTGCATTAGTGATTAGACAAGGTGTTCCAATACTTGTACCTACTTAAAACTTCAGGGGGCTAAAGTACCCATCAATATGAATAACTTTTTCTAAGGAAACAACACTGTGAACGCGAAAAAAACAAAAGTTCAATACGCGCACATACATTTTTCTATCGGAAAAATCCTTTATTGCATAAAATGCATAGTGCATTAGTGATTATATATTTTCAAGTATGTTGTTTGACGGTTACTAATCACAGCTACCACGCGAGCAAAGCCGGGAGCAGCCGCTAAATTGTAACAACTTCAATCCCCAGGCACGGTAGGTATCCCCTCAGGTCTCTTAGTACCAAGAACTAACTTAAGACTCTTTGAGTATGTCTAAGGGGATAATAGCAATATTTCATTTGGCATTGGGCAAATGAAATATGGCCAATGCAATGCAATTACGTTTGCAGAAGTTGGTATTCCATACATGAGAGGTTGCACATAAATTCTAATAATTCTTACTCTTAATCTTCAAGAGGCCCTGCTGCCTCTCCGGGTTCAGTTCGCTTGGAGGTGGAGGAGGAGGTACATTCGGCTCCGGCTGGCTCGGAGGCTCCTCATCATGCAAGTCGATCAGATGTTCCGGTGCACTTGGAGACTCGATACTGGTAGTCCTAGGTGGCAATATACTATTTAAACAAAATCTACCCAAGACCTTCCTTGGGTCGGGTTCAAATCCTAACTGAAACAGCTTCACTTTGATCCCCAAGCATGGTGGACATCCCCTCAGATCTCTTATTACCAAGTATTAACTCCAGATTATTTGAGGACGTTCAAATGGGGTAGTCAGAGGTCTTAACATTACATTTGGCATATACCCACATTTTGCAGTAGTTAGTATTCCATACGTGACAGGTTGCAAGCTCATCGTCGCTGTTAGAATACTAACTGGTTTCCTCACGATGTTTTCCTTCACCGTTTAAGAGCACGTGCATTGCGCACATAAATTGTTCGATCGACTTGTTCTTGCTACCTCGACCTCGACCTGACTCTTTCTGACGTTCTTAAATCTTAAAAAGGTCTTAACCTAGGAGGTGCACTAGGGAAAGACTTACCTAGGAGGTGCACTAGGGGCTTCAATACTGGTGCTCCTAGGGGGGACTCTTGGAGGGGGGCTGTCCACGGCTGGTGCTGGATTCCCAGTGCTGACTGGTGGTGGAATGTCTTCGTCGGCGATTGCCTTGCCCGCCTTCGCTTGTTTGAGAAGGTCGTTTAGGGTTTTGAGACCGCGGTTGAAACTGTAAATCGTTATTTTTGGTTGAAACGTTTAAAAGACATTTCAAATTCACCCTTGTTTTTTTCCGATTTTAATATAGTGCTAGGCAAAGGTGATATATGATTTAGTGAATAAAAAAACTACCTATTGGCACTTACTGTCTAGTCTAGCCCAACCTAGTGTTTATTGAGATTTCCAAGACTGGGTATGAATGTACAGTATGAACACTGACCGTCTAGCTCGTCCACTTTCCCCGCTCGCCTTAGCATTCTTTTCAGCTATAGCGTAGTTAGATATCCTGTCCTGAAGGAGACTGACTGTACTACTCTCAGCGCTGGGCGCGCCGGGGGGCGGAGGGGCCGGTCTAGACGTCCGAGGAGCGGGAGGTGCTTCACCGTCTTCTAATGATAAACCTTGGAGCTCGCTCAGAAGGTCTGGGTCATCTTCGTCTGAAAAAAAAATGGGATTTTAATATAACTTGTGATTCACCCCAAACTAAGATCTTGCTATAATATTTGTTAAATCAATAGTTTTTTTATGTGGGTTTTGTATAGGATCACAACAAGCACCAATAACAATAGTAACTATTATTGTGTGGCTTACAATCTTTTGTAAGAAAAATATCAATAGGAAGATTCTGTGAATGAATAAATGGAGCAATGCTGCTTCCATACGGCAAGGTCACATTATTTTTATTTTTTAAATAGACACTTGAGATATTATCTTACCATAGAAGATGGTGTTTGCTTTCAGCTTCCTTAATTAGGATTGTAAATAGCTGTACTGACCTTGAAACCGAGTAAGAAATTGTGATCTGGGGAATGCACATATCTGGAAGCGGCTAGTGAGTCATCAGGATGTGTTGATTGGTTTTACCACTCAAAATGTGTGTTGGCGTTATGACAATGCTTAGCAGTCTTGTCATTCTGTTTATAACTGCTAATAACCAATGCTATTAGAATAGAAGAATGTGAAGAGTAATTGAGGAGACCTATGTCAAAGATGACACTAAGCCAGCTATTGCTAGATAGGTGTTGAGTTTCTTTTATCTGAGTCTGAATCAAGTAATATCCCGTTTACACTCGGCTCATGTCCGTGGAAATGTGCAGAGACAGACGCAGAGACTTAGGCAATGCGAGAATGGGACGGCAACCTTTCCGTCCACGCGAATTGCAGCGCGAATGTCTAAATGTAAACGCGCTATAAGAAACAACATCTTCATGCAGTATTTTAAAAAAAATATGTCTTTTGATTTAATTACCAGAAACATCATCATCCGAGGGTATATCTTTTAGACTCTCAGCAATCATAGCATCCAGATTAGCTGATGGCACTGGTGCTGGTTTCCGAGGCTTGTGATGCTTGGCTCCACCTCCTGTGATGGCTGCCAGCTCCGCTTCAAAGTCCATGTCATCATCAGACAGGTCCAGGGGCTCATCCCCATCATCTAGATCAGGTATATCCAGAAGTCCAAACTGTAAAACAATTCAATGTCTAAAGATCTTTGTAGATCACAAAGATTTAATATAGTCCCAATCTTTGTAGATCTTTTTAGGAAGAGTAGTAGAGCTCTTTGTGAAGGGCTCGTCCGGGGAAGTACTACCACCCCACCTTTTTCTGCCGCCAAGCAGCATTGCTATATTTCGGTTTGAAGAGTGTGGTTGCCAGTGTTATTACAGGCACATGAGGCTTAACATCTGTATGCCTCAAGTTGAGGGATGCAGGGCAGTGCTTCGTAGGGTATGTTCTTAACATGCATGACTTACGAGGTAATGCTTTGTTATAGGTGATGGTTACCAGTTATCATCAGGTGGGCCATCTGCTTGTTCCATCAGGTAGTTGAATATAATAAATAGTTTTTTACTATTTCAGAGTCATATAAATATTATTAAATTATTATAAATATATCTCTATCTAATCTATATCTTTGTAATTGAGACCTTTGCCCAGCAGTATGACCCGGAGGGCTCATAATAATAATATAACTAGGTATATCATGTTCATAGGTTAGCGTAGTATGGGCATGTTATGAGAAGGGAAGAATGTCATGTAACAAAAAGAGTGTTAGGTATGAATGAGGCTAGATGAGGGAGTATAGATAGGCCTAAGAAAAGATGGATGGATTGTGTGAAAGATGACATGGGTTAGAAAGAAGTGACTACTGAGATGATGGATGATAAGGGAAAGTGGAGACAAAAAAAGTGTTGTGCCGACCCCACATAAAGTGGAATAAGGGCAGGAAGGTGATGATGATGATGTTCCGCAACAGACATACATGCACTAGTTAATAAGCTACATATTGATAATATTTACAAGTCCAAGTGAACAATAAAATAAACCCTCTTATTGTTCAAAGAAATCCTATTGACAAAACAGGATGCCTACTTTTGAAAATGTAATTATTGCAATGAATACATTATTGTTTCATAGTTTATTTCTATTAAAGTCATTTCCAGACGACTATGACCAACTCAATGAAGATGAGCCGATCGATAGACAACGAGGTAACGTGGAAAGGGCCCTTTGTTTACAAAATCAAGATCAGCTGATTTTTTATTTTCATTGAAACAAATGGGTATTATGTCTAACGCATGTTTATATCACTACATGACCTTAACATCCTCGGTTTTAATACATAAACAGCGTCTTTATCAGAGGAAATAAAAGCTGATAGACTCGAGACATGTAAATAATGATCAAAGAATGACTCACTTGGGACAAGTTGCCTTTTTTACTAGGATTCTGTTTTCGATGCATTTTCCTGTACAGATTTTGTGATCACCCGCAATTTGCTACGCTAATTGACAAGTTAAGAAACTTCCTTTGTCTAGTTTTATTTTATTTGCAAGTTTAGATTAGAAAATGTTTTTGTGTTTTGCATGCGCGAAAAACCGAAAAACTCAGTCACACACACAGACTGAAAATTACTGAGCAGCGGAGCGAATGAATGAAAATAAAAAAGAGTAACACACACTGGCACTGAGGAGAAAAGAATGAATGGCTATTGCCAAACCACAGACAGCTGACAATTGTCTGTCATATTCTTTGTTATCTGTTTTTCCCATTTTTTTTTCATGGAAACACTGACATCATCGCGATGTGGACTGTCTGATCGATGTAGCTTTCCCCAAATCACAGGAGAAGAGAAGTTATTGACTATAATTCAAATTCAAATTCTTGACGAATGGAAATAAAAATAAATATAAACTGGCCTAATCGATGATGATTAATAAATGACTAAAGTAAACAGCAGCCAGTCAGCTTATAATACTTTACGAAGAGATTAAGGATGAAGAAGATTCTTCATGAGAATGGAGAACTGAAAACTGAACTCTAATTTTTGGATTATGTGTGTAAACAATAACTTTAATAAATCTATTGCAAGGCTTTAAAACTAAGGTTTAGGTTACTGAACGAATGCAGGGAATCTAGGAAATTAAAGTTGGCAGCACTTATCAACAGTGACGTATGAACGGCAGAAGAAACGAAAACGAAAAAAAAGCCTTTCTGTGCCGTTGTTATCTTCTATATTACCTGAAGAATGGATACAAACGGCCAGACTAATGGGCTCAAATCTAGAAAGAAGGAAAATGGCGATGTCAAGGACAACCTATGGTAATAGTTCACTGTTATTTTTATGGCTTACATGCACTCCCCCATACAAGGGATCCAATGTGTCACACCTACGTATGTCAAAGGCTTGCACCTGAGAATTATGTGACCTAGCTGCTACGATATACCTTTGTATGTAAAGTGATGGTGAAATATTCTCACATGAAGCTACCGCGGTGGTCTCTTCACTTTCTCGTGACACGATCCAACCTATTGCAGCTGACGCATACTTGATGACTGACGGATGTTTTCAGGTCCGCTATCCTAGAGGAAGTACAGAACCAAGGAAACACAAAACTACCTTCAAACAAAAATGTGCTGGTTCTAGGCGACAATGACACTGGGAAGACAACTTTAGTAGCAAAATTACAGGGTGTTGAAGACCCTAAGAAAGGATCTGCCCTCGAATATGCATATATAGACATAAGTGACGAGTATCGGGACGGTAAGTAAACCTATCTTACTAAAATACTTCTTTACACTGGCCGTCTACACTATCACACACCAAGGAAGGTACTCAGATTTCCAAAGCTGCATTCTGATTAGAATCTTCAATGAAATTCAATTCAAGCCCAAAATATAGAATGTATATAATAATAATAATAATGCCTTTTATTCTTTACATTAAATAGGTAAGTTACACAGATATATTGTTAAAAATCAGTAAAGTTTGTCCTTCGACATAGGCCAAAATATAGAATGTATAGCAACAAACCAGTTGTCCTGAATGATGAACCATGTGAGGAGCTAATCATTCTTTTTTAGCTAACAAGTGTGTGTAAAAGACATTCCTAGCATTAGTCTGGGTAATTAGCCATTTACGGTTTGATAGTGGCAGAGTTCACACGCTTCCATCTATGGTATATCATGCCACATGCATAGTAAACATTAACTTTCTTATGGCACAATGAAAATTCCTTTTAAATATCCAGTGATTATACTTACAGACTAAAGAATTATTTAAATTATTGGTTCATTAACTTTCAGAATCAACAACAAAGCTATGGTCACATAAATAGTCACAAACATACTAAGAATCTAAGAAAGAAATGATGAGCTGTTAAAGCTGTAGTATGCGCACAATGACTTCCTTCACTGAGAATAAGTAACTTACACTGACAATTCTGGGATCACTTCTACTAGACCATGGTAGCACAAACCTTTGAACCTATTGTTCTAATATTGGTGATAGAATTCATGACATAATTTTTTGTTTCGGTTAGGAACTGAACCCACAATCTACAGCACAGAAGACAAAGCTACTACCAACTGTAGTTGGATTAGAAGACATTTAACATCAAGACTTTTTTGACTTAGTCTTCCTTTTCAGACCACACACGGCTCAGCGTGTGGGTCCTCGATGGTGACCCAGGTCACACGAACCTGCTCAAATTTGCACTGAACGAAGAAACATTCCCCCACACGTTGGTGATCCTCACGGTGGCTATGACAACGCCGTGGGGACTCCTGGATCAACTACAGAGCTGGGCAGCAGTGCTCGGCGATCATATAGACAAATTAGATCTCACACCTGGTAAGACCGTATTATTGTTAGTAATGGTTTTGCTTCAAACTACTTTTCAGTCACTAGTTTCTTTCGAATCAGTGTGGTAGAAAGGCTGATAAATCATGATGCCTACTGTCCAGCTTAGTTCCAATGTTACCTGCACTAAAAAGTCATACAGTGAAATAATGGGCACATGAGTCTTTAAATCTGTACCAATGCCTCAAGTTGATGCATGCAGAGCAGTGTGTGACTTGCGAAGCATGCTTTTTTATGGGTCATGATAATCAC
This sequence comes from Chloroclysta siterata, assembly GCA_932294275.1. NCBI lineage: Eukaryota > Metazoa > Arthropoda > Insecta > Lepidoptera > Geometridae > Chloroclysta > Chloroclysta siterata. Next base: position 2,238,592 of record OW028600.1, read on the forward strand.
TTAACATCAGGTGGGCTATCAGCTTCTTCAATCAGCAAGTAGAATAAAATAATAAACAAATCTCTCTCTTGTCGTGTCACTAGTTTCCTTTCGAAACAGTGGTGAAAGGATTTATAAAAGGACAAAATAAACAAATAAGATCACAAGTTTTTTCCAAAATACCTATTACTAGTTTCTTCGTGCAACCCACATATCTAAGAATAAAAATCATGATCAGGATGATAATAATCATCATGATAAATCCATTTCACTTTTTTAGCTCGTTGGCAGACCTGTCGTTATTCTACAATTTATCATGAGCCATTCGTATGAGTTGTATTCAAAGTGAACGCCCTTAATGAGCTTCTTAGATAGATGCATTAAAGTAAAAACAATAATCCTAATCCTTCAATAGCACGATAGGTACAAAGTCTTGCAGTATTTACGCAGCGGTACATGAGTCATCCCTGCGTTTCCGTACTACTTATTATTCAGTTGACGTCTCACGATTCTTTAGTAGACAATACCCGCCTCTACAGACTTTCGAGCGATCTTTCCCGCGTGCAATCCTTCATTCAAAATTGTGCGTGAACTAAATGCGCGATACTTTACGCGTTCTTTCGCTCACAATTGTGTTAACGCGCATTTTAAAATTAGGTAGGTAAAAAAATACGTAAATTAAATTCTATTCCTGAAAGTACCCGTAAAACATTCTTTCATTCATAATAAGAGTTAATATTGAGAAGAGTAACAACTTTAGGGAATTAAAATAGTTTTGTCTGTTATTTTCCATACTTAGGACCCCAAAAGCTATTTATGTCAATCGTGACTCACAAATATGACGTCACTTTGGTCGGTTTATACTTAATCAATGCCATGATGAGAATACCAAGTGGTTTAACGGGTCGAAACAGCTTCTAAAGGTTATTTGTATTATGTCAATAGAATCTAAGGTATCAAAATACATAAAATATCTTCGGATATCCGTATTTGTTTTAAACAAATACAAATAAAATTGTAAAAAATAGTTTTATAAAATAGCTCTAAGTGTATACTTAGAGCTGATTTCACCATGCTCTATTAGTTACTAATAAAGAATTAACAGGCCGTTAAATCTAACCTTAGATGTAGAACGCGTACGTTTTGATATACATATTTAACGGCCCTTTAATCCTTTGTTAATTTAAGACAGCATGGTGAAATCAGAGCTTAGAGTCACTAAAAGCGCCTACTACAAAAAAGAGAAGTATAAATAGGCTCATGAATTAAAAAGCTTCACGACTTTGATTCTCTCGGCACGGTAGATATCCTATCAGATGATTTAGTACCAAGTTTACCTACTTGGTACTATATATACTACTACGAACTCAAGATTCTTTAAAAAATCTAAAGAGGGTAGCAAGAGGTACGTCCAAATATGTATTAATATTGGCAAATACTCACATGCAGTAGTTGGTATTACCATGACTTAAAGTTAAAATATTATGAAAAAAAGAAAATGTTATGGTGAAGTTATGCGAAACATTGGAAGCGCGGTGCTCGACTGAACTTGACCTTTTATTATTCAACAGATGGCAAGTAGATTGGATCTACTGCATAGCATATTTACATCGAAAGCGTTCTAAAAATAACTTTGGAACACGCTCGCAAACTGTTATGATGATAATAAACCATCAAAATCCCGTAAACCTACTAAGACCTTGGGCTTAGTATTCAGTATTCAGTATATTTATTGCATTATTATGTATGTACGTAGATTTAACATTGTCAGGACTTATGACTAAGTAATTTGTGTTTCAATACATAATGTACCCAGTAAGGGTGTTGCAATAGAGAGAAGCGGACCGATATTAAAAATCATGCAATATTATATTATTATTATTTTTTTAAATTAAAGACATGTATCGTAATTTTTTTTTTTTTGTTTTTATCTACCTAGTCACTTTATAATTTAATTATTTCTATTTTATTATTCATTAAAGTATTCGTCTAGTGTATAGTATGTTTTTTGTAATAACATCTCCTTTAGCCTGCTTTCAAATTTGTTGTAGTTTTCCATGAGCTTAATGTTTTCTGGTATCTTATTGTAGATTTTTACGGCCATTGCATTTGGGCCCGAGCTGTGTATAGTCAGTTTGGATGTAGGTAGCACTAGGTTATGCTCGTACCTACTTTTATAACGTCGTGGTTGGTCAATTTGTTTTATGAAGTATTGAGGATTTTTTCTTACAAACTTACATATTTCTAAAATGTATATTGATGTTACGGTTAGGATTTTTAGGTTTACAAAGTACGGTCTACAGGTTTCTGGTACTTTTATATTACTTAGGATACGTATGCATTTTTTTTGTTTTATGAACAGGTCCTGTACGTCGACACTGTTGCCCCAAATAACTATTCCGTACTGGATCCAGGCGTAGGCGTATGCATAGTATGCGGACATAGAAGTATTTAGATCTGTAGCCTTTCGTAATTCTTTAAGGGCATACGTAAAACTTGATAATTTTTTTGTTATATTTTGAACGTGTTTTTTCCAGTTTATATTTGAGTCGATATTTAAGCCTAACAATGTAAATGTATTAACACACTCCAATTTTGTGTTATTATATGTAAAATTAATTATTTGGAGGCGATAGCGGATTGTATATTTTTTGTAGTAGTAGAGCCCTTTGGGCTAGTTGGTAAGTACTACCACCATACCTATTTCTGCCGTAAGTAGCGTTACTGTGTTTTGGGTTCAAAGGACGTGATTGCCAGTGAAATTACAGGCACACAGTATGCCTCAAGTTGATGGTAGAGCAGTGCATTTCAGTAATATTTATTCATAACAAAGTTAAATAGTGCACAAGTTAACGAACAAACTGAGACAGTTATAAACTGTAATGTAGTCTTAACGCCCACCTCCTAAACCAATGAGAGCAGTGCATTGTAGGCTACGTTCTCTCGTTCGTGACTTGCAAGGCAATCCTTTGTGAATAAGGCTACGACTCAACATCAGCTAGGCTTGTTCCGTCAGCAAGTAGTATATTAAAAAAAGCGTTGTCGCCAAGCAGTGGTGACGCATTACTGTGTTCCCGTTTGACTGATATACTGGTGTTATTACATACCTTAGGAATTTTCTTACTTACGAATAAAGGACGCAGTGCAACACCACATAGTGCACGTCCTCGGTTGAGCTTCAATATTGAATTATATTACATTGTATCGAGGATCATACAAAAGAACGGTAGGAACCAAGCCGTAAGTTTGTTGCCTGTTCTTCTAGGCTTTGGTCGCGTGGAACTGGCACCTAGAGTCACCTAGCTTTAAGACGTTTCAAAGGGATCCTTGCGATTTGATTGAATAAATACCCTTTGACTTTGATGTACTCTGTAAGATAATGCATATTTTTTTCGGCAGAGATAACTGATCCACATAAGGTACATCAGTATAAAATATTTATTTAAACGACCTAAATTTTTCTAGGCTGGATATAAGCATTTTATCACTGTCTTATAAACTTCACCGCGTACGCTTGTGCATCCGCGTCCGCCTAGTTCACTGTGGTTGAACTATAATGAGCATTTCCAATGAAAACATAGAAACAATTATAGAAAGCCTAGTTTTCTCACGCTCCAGGCATTCGAATATTTACATTTGCTAGTTAATTATCTTCAGTAAGTAATCATCGCGGTACACCTATACCTCATTAATTTGTGGTGTGAATTTAAAAACAAATATGAACTTCCATTGTTCTTATAACGGTGTTTAAATCAAGCACTTAAAACTATTCTAAAAAAATAACAGACTTAAAAAAACTACGACCTTTTTTGAGCATCGTATTCTTAGTTTTCGTGCTAGGGATCAAAGTCAAAATCACAATCAGAAGGATCACGTTGATCGTCTTAAAGCTAGGTGAATCTACGGTTCATAACACCTGTGTTTGTTCTCGGTGGGGGATCGATCACCTACAGCGATCACATAGATAGATTCATGATTGTTCTTCTGGGGTTGAACTGGCGGTATATTCACCTAGTACCTACACAAAATTATGTAACATAATACCCCTTTAAAGCCAAAGACCAAGAGATCAGACCAAGCACTAGAATACTTGAAGTGTGCAAAGTTTGAATACTTCGTTTTCGAAATTCCCACCCATAAGTAAAATTAATATTACATACGCTATTTGCGATTACTAATTGGTGGCAGTTCTGTTACCTAATTTATCTACAGTTCACAAAAAGGCTAACAACAAGAAAACAGCTGTAAATAGGGCGGTGACACAACAGTGTTAGTTTCATTTTGGAAAAAAATTTAAGAGGCATTTCATGCATGAAAAACTTCGAAATTTCAAAAGTCTTACAACAAAAGTTTTTCGCCATTACCTGTAGAATACCCTGCTGAGGATATAGGGGTATTATGTTACACGTTGTATAGGACGTTTCATAGTGATCCTTGTGATTGTACTGCATAAAGTCTATTTTGATTTGGAGATTTATTTTTATGGTAATGCATACCGCGAATCGATGCTGTCATAACTGCAGCAGACTTTCAGTGGCCTACTGCCGAACTAGCCAGCCAATGAACGGTACTATCTGTGTGCGACGTGTATCCTTTGCGTGATAATAATGCTGTTACCGATATTACCGCGTGACTCATGTCTGGTCTGGCTCGTTTACGAGAATAACTCGAAGATTAGTTAGAACATAACTTGTAAGAACGAAGAGTTGTGACCTATACTTTCAGTTCAACAGCTGTAGGCCCCTTTTTTTTCGAGTAATATTATGTTGCAGTATTTTAGCGTTCCAAAGACGGATTTTTCTATCTCAGACTGTCAAAAAAAATGGTTTACTGATTGATATGTTATAATTACTTAATATTAGACTTTTTTTACTTCTGTCTTCTAGAAAACCATCAACTATAACAAAGCATTATTGCAAATCACTAAGTTTTTATATTGGTTACGTTTAAATTCCTGGTTACTCAAAACGCATCTTAAATTTCCAGAACACAGGCTACAGAGCAAAAAGCAGCAGGTACAGAAATGGCAGCGGTACACGGAGCCGGGAGACGAGCTCGAGCCCACAGCCTCCTCGCCCATGAAGCGGTCCTCTAGGAACCTGTCGGACGACCTCGAGGCTGGTGATGATGATGATTGTCCACTGCCCGAAGCTGTGCTGACTACCAACCTGGGTCTGGACATAGTCGTTGTTGCCACTAAGGTAAGATATTTCCATGTGTATTCTGGGAACGACATTAAACTCGGTCAAGAAGACGATTGTCCAAAGCCCGAGGGGGTGCTGACAATTAATCTGGGTTATTTCAATTTGTGCCTGGGTCTAAAAATTGTCGTGATCTCTAACGTATTTCCAGATTTACTCTGAAAAGTTAAACTATGTCTAGTTTTTAGAAATCTTTTACTGTCATTGACGTAGAGCTGGACCAAGAAGTAACTAGTAAAACGCTGAAGGAGTTTCTAATGTATGGGCACAGATAAGAGAATACTAGTACAGATACCTCATCCCATACATTGAAATGGCACCGTCGTCCTAACTCGGGCAATCGTTCGGGCTAAATGACCTCGCGACATCTAGCGGCTATGCGGGCTATTTTGTTTAGCTATTTCATTGAAATAGCCCACATAGCTAAACAAAATATCCCGCTAGATGTCGCGAGGTTGCGTTGCGAGCAAGCGGCATCTCGTAAAATGCACTTGCAACCAATAGATGGCGATAAAATGTATTCTACCCGCACGCAAATAGTTAGGTACTATTATTTATTCTGTGTCCGCACGCAGTCCTTCGTCCACAATGATAGTTCTGCCAGTTTTGTTTCAAAATAAGAATCGACACAGATGAATAAGTAATAGGTAGCCATCTGCATATACCTAGGTATGACATGTCATTGTGTACCTAATTGTGTAGTCTACATCTATTCGTTTTAAGTAGGTATTATAAAAATCAATATGTTGATGCTTCCTTAGGAAATTTGTTTATGTAGGTAGGATGTATTAGGTAGGTACCTACCTACTTTTTTGTTTTAGTTAGGAGGCGCTGACAAAATCAAAATATGTATACACACAGTGGTCATTTCTATTCTGTGTTTTGTATCCCGTGCTTCGATCAACAATCAACCTAGATAATTATTATCGGGCCACTTACAAATCAAAGCTATTATACTAATTATAAACCTTATAGGTACGTTACATACTTTTTTTACTGATATTATATACCTACATAACACCCCGACAGAAAACAAAATTCTATATTTATCACAAAAATATTTATTTACGGTGAGGATCGAACCCACGGCCTCCGGCGCTGAAGGCAGACCTACTACCAACTGATCTGTGAAGGCTGTTAGACATGTAAATTAAATTTGTCTTCCAAAGAATCCTTACGATTCTCGAGTATTCTCCTAGCTACTTGGCTCTTATTTAGTTTGTATGTTATACAATTGACATAAAGTTTACTATGCTATGGATAATTTAGTTGCAAAAAGTCGCTTTCATTCCAACCCGCAGCAGTGTAAATTGAGCCTGAGACAAAAGTTTTAAAACAGTTTCAAGTTCAACCTAATCACAACCATAAACCCTTGTAATAAAGTCACAAATCTTCATAATACTATCTCACACTTATGATCATTCGTCACCAAAAACGAGGAAAGTATATAAATTGCACACGTCATTTAGGTATGAAAAGACATAACATAATATATTTGACCATATTTGTTGAACTTTAAGGTTGATTACCCAAATCAACCTTAAAGTTCAACAAATAAGGTACTTTTCCCCATTTTTACTTTGCAAGCTACATATTTATCGTTTCGTTTCGTTTCTGTTTGCTTCGTACAAAATGAAAAGGAAATAATTGACAAAAGTTGGTTGCAACATAAAATAGCCCACCTGATGTTGAATGGTTACCTTTTACCACTTTCCCCCAGATTTTGAGCGCTTATTTCTTGGATTTGAGATAGCAGTTGGCCTTCGTCGATAACCGCTGAACATCAGGTGGGTCTTCTAAGATAATCGAAGTGACACCTGATGCTGAGCGGTCTAAAGTTCTAAAAGGTATAAATCTAAAGTAGGGAGGTCAAGTAAACTTTTTACTTACCTACCTACTATATGTATACTTGCGTTGACATTATTAAATAATTTTCTTTCTACGGTACTACGTAGGTAAAGTTTAAGGGGCTGACAACCATCAAACAGTTTCACGTTTCGACATGTTGAAAGATAGGTATAAAATCAAACAGTTTTCCTACTCAAAAGTTTGCTTATCTAGTTTTTGTACATATTCAAACTTTTGAGTAGGTAAACTTGTATCGATGACAATGTTTTTTTACTAAATTGTGTGCAATGTTATTGCACACAAAATGGTTAATTGCGATTTTTCGAAAATGAGATAACTGATTTGATATCTTTTAACATGTCGAAACATGCGAGCGAGAAGTTGTTTGATGGTTGTCAGCCCCTTAACCCGTCATGCTATGAAGCCACTGCACATAATAGGAATAATTTTTGACTCACTCCGCGCTAGACAGCGAAAGAGTTACACGTTAGAAGAGTGCGGCAATGGTTAGGTGAAAGTATGCAAGCTGAATTGCACCTTGTTGCGTCGCAGTAAGAGTCCTATTATTTATTCTGTGCTAGTGGAAGTATCTAGCAACTCTTATTTATGTGGCAAAAAATCGAATCATGTTCCTATACACCGTTTTTATAAATTAACTAGCGGCCTGTCCCAGCTTCGCATGGGTGGTCATAAATTTTTTGAACATTTTAGGATAAACTTAGACCGTGCGTTCGAGCCTCGCGTCTACTTATTTCATACATTTGCACGCGCTTCTCCTTGAGTGAGTGAAATCGCACCCCGCGCGTGACCGGTGGACCCGTAAACATTTTTAATTTCGTCATATCTTTTGAATGGAATGTCCGATTTGAAAAATTTAAGAAGTAATCTATAGGTATTGAAACCGTCTTAATTATGAAATGATTTATTTGGATAAGGATTAATACCAAGGTACAAATAAAGACCCTTTTCTAGCGGAGGCATTTCAATTAATTTTTTATAATAAAAGAACACTTATTGTGACATAACTATAATAGTTAGACATATGCTGTCGCGACATTTTTTGTAGATGATAACGTGTTCTACAAAATCGTAGTACATTATTTTGTTCTATCTTCAATAGTTTTCGCAGCGCACGCGATGTAAGGTTTTTTGTTTTCCACCTTGGGTTACATTATTGAAGTTTTAGTAAGGATCCCTGATTTTTTTGAAAATATAATATAGCCTATGTTACTCAGGGATAATGTAGCATTCTAATGGTGAAAGAATTTTTGAAATCGGACCAGTAGTTTTTGAGCCTATTCGTTACATACAAAAATACAAAAATACAAAGTTTACCTCTTTATAATATTAGTGTAGATAATAAATAAATTATTTTTTAGTTTTTTACCTACTTATGGGTACGTAGTAAAATGCCTTTAAACGAAACGAAAAAATTGATAAACGCAAATAGCGTCATCGTTTGAACTTCTGAAACCGAACCACAACGTACTTCAAATAATTTCCGCAAGAAAAAACGTGGTCAATAGTGATTATTGTTAAAACATGAAGATTTAATTAACAGCTTATTTCCTCATCTTCCTGTGCTTTTGGAAGATTTTTTTACAATATAACATAAGCTATTCATGACCTTATTACTTTTTTCTGGACTAAAACAAATATCAATATTTCAATCGCAACCGGTATCGCCATCTATTGATGTTTAATTGGAACTAAAAATGCTTTGTAGGCAATGAGACACCATGGTACAGGTTTATATCTGCGTGACTTACCTACGTGGCAATGTTTTCTTAGGTGATGGTTACCACGTAACATCAGGTGTTTAGATAGTTGTATAAAAAAGCGATCTGAGAGGAAATCTTCCGTTCAGTAGGATTAAAGTTTGCAACCAACTTATTGCTGAATCATAGTCCGTTTTGCGACGCACAAAGGTATTTTTTTTAGTTAGTTAGGTACTAATTACTATACGATTACTAGTTACTATACGATTACTAGTTACTATACAATTACTAGTTACTATACTATTTCTAGTTACTATACAATAACTAGTTACTATACTATTTCTAGTTACTATACAATTACTAGTTACTATACTATTTCTAGTTACTATACAATAACTAGTTACTATACTATTTCTAGTTACTATACAATAACTAGTTACTATACTATTTCTAGTTAATATACAATAACTAGTTACTATACTATCTCTAGTTATTATACAATAATTAGTTACTATACTATTTCTAGTTACTATACAATAACTAGTTACTATACTATTTCTAGTTACTATACAATAACTAGTTAGGAACTTTACAAATTTCCTTTTTTTTCTTCTTCCAAAGCTGTGAGTCTATTTTCGTGTGAGGCTATTTTCATTTCTTTTCTATATTATTGACTTACTACAAAGATATTTCTAGTACGGTCTTCAGCACATCAAGAACACATAATCTTGAATGAGGTACTAGCCGCCTGAGACGCCATAAAAACCTAAATAAGGCTTCGAAGGTCGGCCTTGATCTATAAAATACAGGCTTGGGTATCTTAAGCTCGTAAATATACTACTTTTTCTCCATTTTTTATAAGAAAAACTGACGGGAAATATACCTCCTGATCTTGAGCTGCTCTTTCTGTTCTATAACAAATTGTATCCTCCAAGAGCACGTCCAAAGATATCACTCTGAGATGTAAAGTTAAGAGGGGGACAACCGTCAAACAACTTCTCGCTCGCTGCGTCTCAAGTCTCATGTTAAAGATATTTATTTCTCAGAGTTCACTTTCCGAGAATAATATATTTTACAGAAAGTGTGAACGTACACAGTGGCATAATAGTGATATACTAGGTGTTCCAATACTTGTATTTAAACCTTCAGGGGGTTTTATTTAATTACTTGTAAACGTATTATTTTTATTGATTCAAAATACAATATAAAATCTATCTTGCCACAATTTAGAGGCTTACGGCCGGTTTCTGAAAGCCCGATCAAAACTAATTGGATGTCAAGTCACTTGCTATATCTATCTAATTCGATGTAATAGCTGAAATGGCGAGTGACTTGACATCCGATTAGTTTTGATCGAGCTTTAAGAAATCAGCCGTTACTCGATTATTATAGCCATTCCTAAAAAAACTTGTCAAGCAGTTATACCAAGGGCACAGATAAGAGAATACTAGTACAGATACCTCATCCCATACATTGAAACGGTTTCAGTCTTAACTCGGGCAATTTTTCGGGCTAAATGAAATAGCCCGAATAGCTAAACAAAATAGCCCGCATAGCCGCTAGATGTCGCGAAGTTGCGTTGCGAGCACTCCCAACTTGTGCCTCAATTTAGTTTAACGAGGCAAAATATGTACACACTCAGTGGTCATTTCGTCGTGTCCCGTGCTTCGATCAACAATCAACCTAGGTACCTAGATAGCGGGTGACTTACAAAATCAAAGCTAATAACGACAAAATACTAATATATGATATACTTTTTTTACTGGTAGGTAATTTATAGACCTACTTAAAAATCCCAGGCAGAGAACAAAATTCTATTTACATCACAAAAATGTTTATTCTCGGTGAGGATTGAACCCACGGCCTCCGGCGCTGAAGACCTACTACCAACTGAGCTATTAAGGCTGTTAGAAGTACTACTAAATTAGTCTTCCAAATAATCCTTGCGCATTCTCGAGCTCCCTAGCTACTTGGCTCGTATTTAGTTTGTATGTTATTTAATTGACATAAAGCTCACTATGCTATGGACAATTTCGTTGCAAAAAGTCGCTTTCATTCCAACCCGTGGCGATGTAAATTAAGCCTGACACAAAAGTTTTAAAACAGTTTAAAGTTCAACCTAATCAGAACCATAGATCTTTGTAATAAAGTCACAAATCTTCTTAATACTATCTCACACTTATGATTATTCGTCACCAAAAATGAGGAAATCTTTTCATTTAGATATGAAAAGACGTAGGTTAAATAACATTTATTGTGTAATCAACCTTACCGTGCAACAAATAAAGTACTTTTCCCCATTTTTACTTTACATATCGTTTCTTTTTGATTCTTTGAATTTATAATTTTGTGACGAAGTTCATTATTTCAAAAAAAAAACCCACCAGAAGAAAAGCGATAACCTATTGAATTTGAGATGAAGTCGACGCTCTTATTAGCCGTTCAACTGATGGCCCACCTGATGGCATCAAGCTGATGTAAAAGCGTTACATCTGATGGCCTAGCTGATGTGGAGCTGTTACCTCTTTTGAGCTACCTAGAGTCGCGCGGTTACTTCTCTTCTCACCCGATAATTAGTGATCACCCCATTTGATGTTGAATGGTCACTACCTATTTGTGGAAATCCTAAAGTATATGATGTGTTTAATAACAGAACCCGTTTTTCGTACAATATGAAAAGGAAATAATTGTCAAAAGTTGGTTATAGACGTAATCTCTCAACATAAAATAGCCCACCTGATGTTGAATGGTTACCTTTCACCACCCACTCCAAGATGTTGAGCGCTTATTTCTTGGTTTTGAGATACCTAGTAGTTGGCCATCGTCGATAGCCGCTGAACATCAGGTGGGTCTTCTAAAATAATTGAAGTGACACCTGATGCTGAGCGGATAACTAAAGTAGGTAGGTCAAGTAAACTTTGTACTTACCTACCAACTATATACTTGCGTTGACGTAATAAATAATTTTCTTCCTACAGCACTACGTACGTCCGTAAAGTTTAAGGGGCTGATAACCATCAAACAACTTCTTGCTCGCACGTTTCGACATGTTGAAATATACAACGTGTTGATGAAGTTATGTAGGAAAACAAAGAGCGTGTATTTAGACCAAGCACTGAAATACTTTGACGTGTGCAACGGTTGGATACATCGTTTTCGAAATTCCCATAGAAAAGTAAAATTAATATTTTCTCAGAAATTTGCAACAGCCCTTTCTGTGTACGTGTCAAGGTCACACGCACGCGCGCTTCTATCTAGGAAAGAAAAAAACAACGATAACCTACGAGATAATTTGAAATACTTACCTTTCGGTAGGTAGGTAGGTACGCCGCCAATCCCCTGACACGATATTTTTACTGGTTCCTATGGATTTTGTCATTATTTACTGGCTATAATAACACTGGATAAAACTGGATTTTGGTAAGTTTGCGAGATTTCGCACGACACAGGCTTCAAACTTCACACTAAACCATTACCTCGTAGGCACTGCTCATACACACACTGACTGACGACGGCTTTTTACATAACAATCACCATTTTATCACGTTTGATGACATTTTCTCAACAAAACAATGTACAACAACGCATGTAAACACAAACAGGGTGACCATCTCAAAAGTGGCGGTTCTACCACACACCTGCCAAAAAATCTGTCAAAATCTACCAAGCTTGACGATAAAAATACCAAAAATATGACTTCATACCATCTCCTTCGTGGCTACGGAATATATTAAATACCTACATTACATTCAGTTACTATCTTTTGATCGTTTGTAACGGTTTGCAGTTATCTAAAACGAGATAGAAGTTGTTTAGAAACCAAATCAATAAAGGTAAAAAAGAATAAGAAGTTTCCAGTTCGGTAAAAAATAAATAAATTATAAATATTATTTCATTAAAAATTCAAACTAATAAGATTTTTCTTGAAATATTTAAAATCTGCCAAATGGCAGAAATCTGCCACAAATGGTAACACTGATCGGCGGCCGTCGGCCGTCCTGATTGGATATGCGTTTTTAAATGCAACCAATGACAGACAGGTATGTCAAAGAATAAATAGGACAGACTAGACACTTCCCAAAATTGCAGTTGAATAATTTTGTGGTGTCAATGAACCATGGTGGTAAAGTAACATGTTACAATTTAAAGAACTATGAATATCATAAACATTGCTTTACGACATCTAGTAATCAAACAAAAATAAATATTCTATTAAATATTGAGTACGTAGCCACGTAGGTACCTAGTTACTGAATAGGTATTAGTACCAAAGATCTCAGAGAATGTTTACCGTGACTAGGGATTGCAGTCGCGAAAATATTTCTTTTACATACCAAGATTTTTAAAAACAGCAACATCATTATTAGGTAGGCACATTACTAGGTAATTGGTGGCAGTTCTGTTACCTATTTTATCTATAATTGACAACTAGAGGTCAAAGAACAGCTGTAAATAGGGCTGCCTCATGATGCGTTTAGATTCATTTTAGATAAAAGTTTAAGAGGCATTTGATGAATGAAAAACTTTGAAATTTTAAAAGTCGTAGAACAAAAGTTGTTCGTTATGACCGGTAGAATATCCTGCTTTCGGATCCCTACAACTCTTAATAAACACGTTGTATATAATCAATCAGTTTTTTCCTACTCAAAAGTAAAGTAAACGTAAGTAACTAGTTTTTGTACTAATGCAAACTTTTGAGTAGGATAACTTGTATCGATTAAAATGTTTTTTTTTACTAAAATAAGCATTTACCAATTAAATAATAAACCATTTTGTGTGCAATCACATTGCACACAAAATGGTTTATTCAGATTTTTCGAAAGTGAGTTTAGTGGTTTTATATCTTTCAACATGTCGAAACATGCGAGCGAGAAGTTGTTTGATGGTTGTCAGCCCCTTAAAAAGGCATAATTTTTGGCTCAGAATTTTGTCGCTGTCTGGCCCGCGCCAGCACCAGCGCTGACAGCGACAGAGTTTCACGTTAGAAGAGTGCGACAATGAAAATTGCAAAGTGAAATTATGCAAGATGAATTGCACCTTGTTGCGTCGCAGTAAGAGTCCTATTATTTATTCTGTACTAGTAGAAGTATCTAGCAACTCTTATTTCCGTGGCTAAAAATAGAATCATGTTAATATACACCGTTTTTTTTATCTTAATAACTAGCGGCCTGTCCCAGCTTCGCATTAAAATTTTTATTAGGTCATAAATTTTTTGAACATTTTAGGATAAACTTAGACTGTGCGTTCGAGCCTCGTGTCTACTTATTTCATACGCCCTTCTCCTTGAGTGTCGTACCCCGTGCGTGACCCGTGGACCCGTTAACATTTTTAATTTCGTCATATCTTTTGAATGGAATGTCCGATTTGAAAAATTTAAGAAGTAATCTATAGGTATTGAAACCGTCTTAATTATAAAATAATTTATTTGGATAAGGATTAATACCAAGGTATAAATAAAGACCCTTTTCTAGCGGCGGCATTTCAATTATTTTTTTATAATAAAAGAACACTTATTGTGACATAACTATAATAGTTAGACATATGCTGTCGCGACATTTTTTGTAGATGATGACGTGTTCTACAAAATCGTAGTACATTATTTTGTTCTATCATCAATAGTTTTCGCAGCGCACGCGATGTAAGGTTTTTTGTTTTCCACCTTGGGTTACATTATTGGAGTTTTAGTAAGGATCCCTGATTTTTTTGAAAATATAATATAGCCTATGTTACTCAGGGATAATGTACCATTCTAATGGTGAAAGAATTTTTGAAATCGGACCAGTAGTTTTTGAGCCTATTCGTTACATACAAAAATACAAATCTTACCTCTTTATAATATTAGTGTAGATAAATAAATTATTTTTTATTTTTTACGTAGGTAGGTACGTAGTAAAATGCCTCTTTAAGAAACGAAAAAAATCGATAAACGCAAATAGCGGCATCTTTTGAACTTGTTGAAACCGAACCACAACGTAGTTCAAATAATTTCCGCAAGAAAAAACGTGGTCAATATTGATTATTGTAAAAACATGAAGATTTCATTAACAGCTTATTTCCTCATCTTCCTGTGCATAAGGGAGATTTTTTTACAATATAACATAAGCTATTCATGACCATAATACTTTTTTCTGGACTAAAACCAATATCAATATTTCAATCGCAACCGGTATCGCCATCTATTGATGTTTAATTGGAACTAAAAATGCTTTGTAGGCAATGAGACACCATGGTATGGGTGATGCTGATGGAAAAAAAAGAGGCATGGTAGGCAGGTACTTTTAGCAACCGCACGGGTAATCCTAAGGATATCCTAAGGGGTCATTAGAAACAGAAAACAATTACATTTTATAACAAAATCGAGATTAAGAATTGATATCGAGTTTCGAGATTAGCCTTACAGCTTAGCTCAGGAGTAACTTTATGACTGTAGGATGATGACTAGCTGAATTTTTATTCATTCTTATAACTTCCCTCCTATTTTTTGGGTGTTAGGTTTAGAGCTCTTTGTGTGTGGCTCATCGGGGGAGGAACTACCACCACGCCTTTTTCTGCCGCCAAGCAGCAACGCTGTGTTTCGTTTTGAAGAGTGTGGTTGCCGGTGTAATTACAGGCACATGAGGCCTAACATCTGTATGCCTCAAGTTGATGGACGCAGAGCACTGCATCTTAGGGGCACGCTCCTATCGTGCGTGACTTACGAGGCAAAACTTTGTTATAGGTGATGGTTACCACTTAACATCAGGTGGGCCATCTGCTTGTTCCATCAGCTAGTTGTATAAAAAAAACCTTTTATAAGTATGTATTTACAAAAAAAACAAGTTTTATATCAAACTATATCTGGTTTCCATAACACAAGCTTTGCTTAGTTCGGGGCTAGATAGTGCTGTGTGGTATTTCCACCAAAATGTATTTATCTAGGAGTAACTTTGATTGCAGGAAGGTTATCTTATTTATAATTCATTCTTACACCTCCCCCAGACTGACTACATGAGTACACTGGAGAAGGAGCACGACTATCGCGATGAGCATTTCGACTTCATGCAGCAATGGGTGCGTCGCTTCTGCCTGCAGTACGGCGCCGCTCTCTTCTACACCAGCGCCAAGGAAGACAAGAACTGCGACCTGCTTTACAAGTACCTAACGCACAGGTTAGTGCAGCCTTTCTTAATACTACTTGCTGATGGTACAAGCCGGCCCATTTCATGTTATAGCCGGTATAAAATCAAAATCAAAAAAATCTAAATATGTTTATTTTGTGTCACAAAAACATAGGCGAAAATTAAATTTAAAGAACTACTGTGACAACAAAAACGGTCGTCACTCAGCTTTATGCTGTAATAGTGTTTGATGCACTACTACAACGCTGGTCTTCCGTGACGACGAGGTGATGGTAACCACTTATCCTTATAGGCCCTTTAAGAGTAGTAGAGCTCTTTGTGAAGGGCTCGTCCGGGGAAGTACTATCACCACGCCTTTTTTTGCCGCCAAGCAGCAACGCTGTGTTTCGGTTTGAAGAGCGTGGTCGCCGGTGTAATTACAGGCACATGAGGCTTAACATCTGTTTTCCTCAAGTTGATGGACGCAGGGCAGTGCATCGTAGGGCACGTTCCTATCGTGCGTGACTTACGAGGCAATGCTTTGTTATAGGTGATGGTTACCACATAACATCAGGTGGGCCATCTGCTTGTTCCATCAGCTAGTTGTATAAAATAATAAAAAAAGGCCCCATAGCAAAGCATTGCCTTGCAAGTCACGCACAATATAAACGTTCCCTATGATACACTGCCACTGTGCTGCTATTTCAGGATTTATTTATGACAAAATCCTACTAATATTATAAAATGATAAAATTTGTGAGTGTTTGGTGATACTTTCAGGATATACGCGCTGCCGTTCCGGACACCCGCACTCATTGTCGAGAAGGACGCCGTGTTGATGTAAGTCAGATATACTATGGTTTTTCTATAATAAAACGTAATTAACCTTATTCATATCTATGAAATATGCGAAAGTATGTCTGTCTGTATGTCTGTTACTCTTTCACGGCTAAACCGCAGAACAGATCCTGATGAACTTCATCCGGTTACTGGTTTCTTCGTCGTGTCTTTCCTCACGGTTGGAGAATAGTTCCTTGGGATTACGTTCATAC
Source organism: Chloroclysta siterata (assembly GCA_932294275.1). Classification (NCBI taxonomy): domain Eukaryota; kingdom Metazoa; phylum Arthropoda; class Insecta; order Lepidoptera; family Geometridae; genus Chloroclysta; species Chloroclysta siterata. Next base: position 2,255,487 of record OW028600.1, read on the forward strand.
TTTTATAGCATAATAAATCTATCGGTACACGACCGGAATGGAACCCACGACCTAATAATCGGTAGGCGGAGATCTATGTTGTTCTGCAAAGTAATGAAAGTGTTCTAGAAAAATATTTTATTTTTATTTTCAGACCGGCAGGTTGGGACAGCATGAAGAAAATCGGCATTTTATACGAAAACATGCAGTCTTGTAAACCAGACGATTACTATAGAGATGTTATCACACAGCCGGCTATACGAAAAGTAAGTCGACTATGTTTAAAATACCAGGGGCCTTATGCTCACTTCGAGCGAGATTATCTCACGGTGAAGATGACGTCATATCTCGTTCAATAAGCCGTTGACGTTGCGTCTCGCATGAACTTTGAATAATAAAATTGGGTAGTGAGATGGTGATGGTGATGACGTCATCTCCACCGTGAGATAATCTCGCTCGAAATGAGCATAAGGCCCCAGCGGGGTTAAAAGTAATTCATGCGACATGTTTGTGATAGATAAGCGATAGCGCGGACAATTGTTTCCAACAGAAAAATAGTCGATGTAGGTACACGTACTAAGAAAATTGATGTAGGTACACGTACTAAGAACTGCACGAAAATCAACAAGCAATAGTAACGACTCACTTTAATGAAACGCTTGCTTGATAAAAGATAATTGACTCGCTGTTCACTTTATTTCAGGTAACTTCAGGTTTACCTGTGATAAAATATAAATGAGATAAATGTAACCACAGGTTTACTTACATTACAATTTGTCCCTACAAGTATTTTATTCTGGAATCTTTTCTTTTTATGTATTTACTAATAAAATAACATAAGTATTAGCTATCGGTTCCCGTAGTACTAGCTATTCTTAAAGATTTTTTATAATATCCCAAAAGCTGTTGTCGAGTGTGATTTGGGATATCCTTAAGTGTAGTAAACACTATATAACGAATATTAATGTTTCTGCAAAAAAAAAAACAACTTAAAATAAATTTAAAAGATAAAACAGAAAAATACGCATTTTCATTTAATTGGATGACGTAACTTTATCCTGTTATTTTGATTATAAAACCAAACTACTGAACCGATTTTGATGACATTTTTATAGGACCAATCTGAAAGTATATCCTCTAAAATAAATATTTTTTCAAATCTGTTCATAAATGAAGGAGTTAAGCGTAAAACAAACAAACATAAAAAAAACAGTTACTTAATTGAAAACCTCCTCCTTTTTTTGAAGTCGGTTAAACATGAAGTTTTGCTTAGTTTAAAGCTGTGTGTAATTTCCAATATTTATTTATTTCAGAGTGGAGGTAACCGCGAGGCGGAGATTCACGCAGAAGAAGAACAGGCCTTCCTGCTAAGACAACACGCGGCGCTACAAGCCGGCACTCCGGCGCCGCGGGCCGACTCGCCGCTGCGGGCCACGCAACGAGCCGCGCAGCAGGTATAGCCATCTCACTCGCACACTGCCCACGTTACTTAGCTGTCACGAGTGCGAGGGAGACGTGATGATTATCTTCAGTCTTCTTTGTCGTGTCACTAGATCTTTCGAAACAGTGCGGTGAAAACTATTTTAAGTGCGCCACAGAGGCTCCTTTCGAGCACTTGACACATTTTTTAGAGCTTATTAGGTTCTACGACATGCCGGTTTTCCTCCGCTGTTTGAGAGTAATGGCACTGTGCACATACATATTTGAACAGAAAAACTCATTGGTGAACGACCGCTTCTGAACCAACAACCTTAGAATTGGAATGCGGTGCCGCCACCACTAGACCACCAGTGCTGTAAGGTTTGGCTAGCATACGTAAGACAAGACAGCGGATTGGTTCCTTGCTCTTTTTGAAGATTTGTTTGACAACAACCTATGCCAAAACCGAGAGCCGATGTCATAGTGTAAAATAATATATAATTTAGGAAATGTATTTGCAATACAACGTGTAACATAATAAGTACCCTTATAACCCCGGAAGCAGGATATTGAACAGTTCATAGCCAACAACTGTAGTTGTAAGACTTTTGAAATTTCGTAGTTTTTATTCATGAATGTCTCTTAAACTTTCCTCCAAAATGAAACTAGGTATTATGTTACATGTTGTTTATGGCTTAAAATAAATAAAAACAATGAATGAATCGGACATTTAATTATGAATTTTATTACCCTCACCTTCTGCTGTTATACCTACGCTTCACTAAATTCGATTGGTACCATTCTGGAGCTTCAGTATTGTATTATAATATCTACATTGTAACAAGGATCATACAAAATAGCGGTAGGAACCAAAGCGTAAATTTGTTGCCTGTTCTTCTAGGCTTTGGTCGCGTGGAACTGGCACCTAGAGTCACCTAGCTTTAAGACGTTTCAAAGTAATCCTTGTGATTTTATGGAATAAATACCTTTTGACTTTGACTTTCACAGCTGGACGGCGCGAAAATCGGCATGAGTCCCGGCACGCCCGGCAACGAAGGCGTGCTGGCGAACTTCTTCAACTCGCTGCTCTACAAGAAGACGGGCTCTCCCAGCGCCGCGCGCGAGCCCGCCGTCGCCGCCGTGCGCTCCGACGCCGCCGCCGAGCTGGACCGCCTCACGCGCGCCAAGCGGCACGCGCCGCTCGATCTCAACTCCAGCGAGTGCTAGCTAGGTGAGTGCATACCCGAGCGAGCGTCTCACCCCGTCCCGCCGTCCCCATGACAGTAACCCGTAGCTAGTGACGGAGCCGCCGAGCTGGACCGACTCACGCGCGCCAAGCGGCACGCGCCGCTCGATCTCAACTCCAGCGAGTGCTAGCTAGGTGAGTGCATACCCGAGCGAGCGTCTCACCCCGTCCCGCCGTCCCCATGACAGTAACCCGTAGCTAGTGACGGAGCCGCCGAGCTGGACCGACTCACGCGCGCCAAGCGGCACGCGCCGCTCGATCTCAACTCCAGCGAGTGCTAGCTAGGTGAGTGCATACCCGAGCGAGCGTCTCACCCCGTCCCGCCGTCCCCATGACAGTAACCCGTAGCTAGTGACGGAGCCGCCGAGCTGGACCGACTCACGCGCGCCAAGCGGCACGCGCCGCTCGATCTCAACTCCAGCGAGTGCTAGCTAGGTGAGTGCATACCCGAGCGAGCGTCTCACCCCGTCCCGCCGTCCCCATGACAGTAACCCGTAGCTAGTGACGGAGCCGCCGAGCTGGACCGACTCACGCGCGCCAAGCGGCACGCGCCGCTCGATCTCAACTCCAGCGAGTGCTAGCTAGGTGAGTGCATACCCGAGCGAGCGTCTCACCCCGTCCCGCCGTCCCCATGACAGTAACCCGTAGCTAGTGACGGAGCCGCCGAGCTGGACCGACTCACGCGCGCCAAGCGGCACGCGCCGCTCGATCTCAACTCCAGCGAGTGCTAGCTAGGTGAGTGCATACCCGAGCGAGCGTCTCACCCCGTCCCGCCGTCCCCATGACAGTAACCCGTAGCTAGTGACGGAGCCGCCGAGCTGGACCGACTCACGCGCGCCAAGCGGCACGCGCCGCTCGATCTCAACTCCAGCGAGTGCTAGCTAGGTGAGTGCATACCCGAGCGAGCGTCTCACCCCGTCCCGCCGTCCCCATGACAGTAACCCGTAGCTAGTGACGGAGCCGCCGAGCTGGACCGACTCACGCGCGCCAAGCGGCACGCGCCGCTCGATCTCAACTCCAGCGAGTGCTAGCTAGGTGAGTGCATACCCGAGCGAGCGTCTCACCCCGTCCCGCCGTCCCCATGACAGTAACCCGTAGCTAGTGACGGAGCCGCCGAGCTGGACCGACTCACGCGCGCCAAGCGGCACGCGCCGCTCGATCTCAACTCCAGCGAGTGCTAGCTAGGTGAGTGCATACCCGAGCGAGCGTCTCACCCCGTCCCGCCGTCCCCATGACAGTAACCCGTAGCTAGTGACGGAGCCGCCGAGCTGGACCGACTCACGCGCGCCAAGCGGCACGCGCCGCTCGATCTCAACTCCAGCGAGTGCTAGCTAGGTGAGTGCATACCCGAGCGAGCGTCTCACCCCGTCCCGCCGTCCCCATGACAGTAACCCGTAGCTAGTGACGGAGCCGCCGAGCTGGACCGACTCACGCGCGCCAAGCGGCACGCGCCGCTCGATCTCAACTCCAGCGAGTGCTAGCTAGGTGAGTGCATACCCGAGCGAGCGTCTCACCCCGTCCCGCCGTCCCCATGACAGTAACCCGTAGCTAATGACAGAGCCGGCCGTGTGCTCCGACGCCGCCTCCAGCAAGTGCTAGCTAGGTGAGTGGTATTTCTTTTTTTTTCACAAGGTATAGTAAAGACCGTCATTTGACGACAATCTCACCCGGCACCTGGATGGTAAGCGACGATGTAGCAGAACGATCTAGAAGACTCCTGTTCACTTTTGCCTGAAGATATCCGAGCCGACCGACGGTTTTATACTACTTGCTGATGGAACTTGCAGATGGCCCTGATGTTAAGCGGTAACCATCACCTATAACAAAGCATTGCCCCGCAAGTCACGCACGATAAGAACATGTCCTACGATGCACTGCCCTGTGTCCATCAACTTGAGGCATACAGATGTTAATTCCACCAGCACCAACCGAAACACAGCAACGCTGCTTGATGGCACAAATAGGCATTAAGAACGTATTTAAGCATAGACCTGCACTATATGACGTGTGTCTGTATCTGTCTCAATGTCCCCAGAACAATAAACCTTAGATAACGACGGAGAGTGCATAAACATGTAGCACTGTGTTTGCTGACACATCGGGGAGGTGTGTAGACTATCTCTAGCATGTGTTAGGTGGTGGGTTAATCTGTGTAATCTAATAACAGTTAAAACTCTACAATTCTCAGGTAAATAAATGGCTGCGTACCACGAGCTCCCCAGAGCGACGCTTTCCACCACGGCTTGCACCGTGACTGGCGACGGTAAGCTTGCCGCTTCCCGCGCCGACCCCTGCGGCTTAGCGACGCATACACTCAGAGGGACGCAATGTGCTCGGGTTCTGATCCCATTAACAATAACATTATTTAGAGCTCCATTTAAATACAAATACAAATTCATTTATTCACCAAAAATAGAAGCTTATTAAAACCCTTATAGGGTTGATGGTCCCCGCACTAAGACAAGCCTGTAAATAACTGTTTCTTTTGTCGTGTCACTAGTTCTGTTGGAAATAATGTAGTGAAAGGAATTTAAGTGCGCCTCAAAGAGGCTCCTTTCGAGCACTTATAATTACTAAATGCACTAATAATGCAATATTTCGACACGTCAAATAGATTCCGAGATAGATAGTGTTTAATTATTCAAGAGATTTTCTGTTTGTTTCTCCAAATACTCTATTAGCTATTGTGTATACATGATATGTATACGCAGTATACGCGTAGCTTACATATTACATAGTATGTAAGCTACGTACAGCTAATGACAAAGTTTAAAGCAATTATTCTTACATATTGATGTTATATGGTTCACTTCTGTCATCGGATTGTGATTGAATCGCCAGTCAAGATTGAACTGGATTGGCCATTATTTTGTCAACAAACCTTGCTCTGATTGGCTGCCACGTCTGACAATGACGTTGTGATTCGCTGTTTTTCAACGCTTCAGAATTCGAGCACGCATTGCCACATCGAAACGAACACGGTAAACGTACATATTGTCTGTTTACAGAGATCAAAATTTGTAAAATACACTCGATTTTGAAAATAAAGGCGATAGGGCATTTTTGCTACTAATGTAAAATTATATTCGAGAATTGAAGAAAAAAAACTATTGTAACTAATTAATATCATATTTTTAAGTGTTAACCACGCACTAAGGAATAATTTAAGAACATTTTATTCAAGCGAAATTGGCCGACGCATTTCTTTATTTAGAGAAAAGTCGTGGCTTGGAGACCCATCCGGCCGAAAAATCTTTAAAATCTTTAAATCAATTATCTAGATTGAACACTTTATTAGAAATGCCCCACAGCCTCAATTCTTCAACAACTATTCTAAATATTTACATAAAATAACCAACATTTTTCATATTAAAATCCGTGTTATCTTGGTTTATATAATAACTAGCGTGTTGCAGGTCCAAAAAATAATCCATGAAAAAATATTAATTTTCGTTTTGATTTTCATTTTCATTTATAACTCCTGTACACTTTGTAAGTGATACATTAAGTTCATTCTATCATTAGAATCACTTTAAAACGTCTTAAACTAGTAGTAGGGGAGGCCATGATGCTAAATGGGGATTTCCTCGAGCGTCATAGAGACCTATTGGGTTGCAAAGCTTAGATGATAAGAAGAAAAAAATGTTATATAAGTATACTTTTTCATCGGTGGGGGGAGCGGCTATAGATTTTCAAAAATGTAAAAAAAAAACTGTTGCATGGACATACTCGAGCGCGTCAGATATTGATAGCACCAATGTCCTACGTATTTTTAATAATGTACGTATGTTAATCTGATCGTTTGCATGATGGGGGTGGTCGTACTTAAGGGTTGCAAATGAAAAAAAAAAAAATTTCATCGAGCGCGTCAGATTTTTTAAGGGGGTGTTATGTGAACCTAAAAAAAAAATCTCATTCAATAATCTGACGATTTCGATGTGACGCAAACGCGCAGCCATTATTTTAATATGCAAAAAAAAATCGCCATTTTGAAATACTCAAGCGCGTCAGATTAAGATATATATGGTTCATCTTTATGTCCTAGACGTGCTGTCTCATAATCTGACGATTATCTAGAGGGATTCACCTAATCTGACAAAAAAATGTATTTTTATTTTGATTTTTTTAAACCATTCAACTTAATTAATTGAAAAGCTCAGGAAATAGCATGCAAATAAAAAGTATAAGTTTGTTAAGTAGAATACTTGTATTCATAAGAAAATAATTTAAAAAAATATGCAAAAAAATATTTTTTTATTGACAATTAATTGATTAATTAGTCATCATCTTCTTAAGTAGAATCAACTTCTTCTTCTGGCTCAATTTCATGGCACGAAATAGAAGCGCGCAGAGGGGAATATAGGCACCACGCAGCTAAACTTTATCGACCAATATTTGTTACTTCGGCTTGTGGAAATCGTCAGATTATATATTTTTCGTTATCCTTGAATTATTTACTTCAAAATAAAAAAAAATTTAGCCACGCTCGAGAATGTCGAGATGACGTTTTTTTTTTACAACTTTATAGCCCTCCCGTTTCTTTACGTCACTCTCAAATTGTCAGATTAGTGGAATATACACTTTTTAGCATGTAATTAACTCACCCTACCTTAATCTGACGCGCTCGAGATTTTCTGATGATCAATTTTTTTTTACTAATCTGATCCTTTATCCTAGACGGGCGGCTTTATATAGGGGGCTCATATTTGGTGGAGGTTCTTAACCAGGTACAAGGTATCCCCCTGTATATTAATCTGACGCGCTCGAGGAAATCCCGAAATCCCCTCTTGGGCTCCCCTACTATAGTAGGGGTGGCGAATCTTTTTGAATAAACGTGCAATTAAAAAAAATAGGCCATAGACGTGCCGTCAAATAATTTCAATCATAAATATAATAATATTCATAATTATTATAATAATTTCAACAATTCCCACAGGCTTATGGGCGAAGTAGCGGATAGTTTTAACTAAAAATGCAAACCGTTAATCCGTGGCGTGCCTAAAATATTGTATCACGTGCCATCAATGGCACGCGTGCCATTGGTTCGCCATCTCTTAACTAGGTGAAACTAACGAGGCAAGAGAAATAAGTCGGTATAAAACTATCAAAAATTCATTTCACAGATCACAGATTTTATATAATTGTTTGAACAGATCTATGACAAGGAAATATACAAACAAAAGTCACTTTGAAACACAAATTTATCTTAAGCCAATGAGCAACCAAGTCTGGGAGACTGGCAAGATACTCTTGCCTTGGTTTTCGCGATCCAAACAGAACGCAATAAAATAAATACCCCCTGTAATATTCGTCTTGGTTCCTTGGCAATTATTGTATAATTGTTTGACTTTACACCTATCCAAGTATTATTAATAATTTCATAGTTTAGTGAAATTCGATTGGCACCATTCTGAAGCTTCAATATTGTATTATAATACCTACATTGTAACAAGGATCATACAAAAGAGCGGTAGGAACCAAGCCGTAAGTTTGTTGCCTGTTCTTCTAGGCTTTTGTCGCGTGGAACTGGCACCTAGAGTCACCTAGCTTTAAGACGTTTCAAAGTGATCCTTGTGATTTTATTGAATAAATACCTTTTTACTTTGACTTTGATGTTTATACAATCACGCTGCAACGAGTAGACTAACGTTTTGGATGAAACTTGGAATAAATATAGCTGCAAAAGCAAGGGTCTTTTTATCATCGTATCACATGAGCCGCAAATAAATAATATCTAAGGATAATTTATGGACCTGCGTACGCATTTCTTCCAAACTGAAGTTGAGCACGAATTTGTTTTATAATTGTTCTTTTAGCGTCTGAGATTAAAGTGTTAAAGTGTTCGTCTGTGAAGATTGTATGTGCAATCTAACACAGATAATGCACAATGAAGTCACTATATGTACAAATCATTTACAGTACCCGCCAATTGATAGCGCAAGTGAGCAAGATTGAAGAGAACAAATCTAATGCCCGTATTCCAAAACAATGCATTAATTGATAAGAAAATGGACGATTGCTACTTGAATGAAGTGAATTAGATATTTATATCACACTGAACACTAGTTTAGCATTTAGATATGTTTAAAGATATTCAGTAGCAGGAAATCTGAGAGGATTTCTTCCATAGAGATTATAATGGTGAGCCTTTTTCTCAATCATTGATTTTATGCCTTGATTTAGTTTGAATTTTGTTTTGGAATACGAGCGAGAAAAGTGATAGCATACGATAAATTACGAAGATAGATCGTCTCTGGTGCAGTATCAATTGCCGGATACTATACAATGTATTATAAAATAATATTTATGTTAAAATTTATTTGCTCATCATATTTGTGTATAAAATGTAATGCTTCTTATCAAATGGGCTGTAATGGTGGCCTTTGTTGTGTTTAGTTAACTGAATTTATTTATTCAATCGATTTATTATTTTTACTATCAAAACCTTTGGATTATTTCAATGGTATTAATAATTTAACTTTGTACAGTTCTGGTATATAAATAGTCCGTCCATTTAGGTATTGGTCCACTTCATTAAAAATGCGAGAAATTGTTGAAAAGGTTACTTACACTTCATGTGCATTGTTGGAACTTGCAGGAGCTTGGATATTTCGCACTTTCGGATATAAATAATCCAAAGAGTTCATCAAAATATCTCTATAAAATCGATCCACGGATCGAATGAGATCCACGGGTTTGTTTGACATCAAACTCCTTGCGGAAAACACGTCAAAAATTATCTAAGTTTAAATACAACGACTATTTTTATGACTTTTCAACGTAGAGATCGTTATTGAATTATCGTATCGAATCTGGGGTAATAAGTGGTTATAAAAGTCAACGAATTTATATTTTGAGTTATACGGAGCGGTTACCACGTTGCCGCGCTGTGTAACTCAAAATTTCAATATTATTATTCGAAAGAAAACCTTGATTCCAAGCCATCTTAATAATCATAGTTTCATGTTACTAAACTAGGTCTTACGGGGTAACAAAAGGTCCAGGACATGCGCCCCGTTACAATGGTTATTATCAGGGGTTGGAATAGGTAGAGTTTTTAAGTACCAAACGACGTCAAATACGCTACTACGAAATCTAAATATGGATATGCCTTTTTTAATGCCCGTGTTGAAACGATTCGGGTTCGAAATCAAATGTGATAAATACTGACGTTACCAATTCCAAACCTTTCCGAATGTTTTGAAATAGCTCTGCTGTACGTGTAACGCTACTTTAGAAGACTGTCTGTCTTTAGAAACTCTGTTTTAGAAGACAATAATATCAATCTTAACATCAGGTGGTCCATCTGCTTGTTCCATCAGCTAGTTGTTTATAAAAAAACCCCATAAGTTTTAGAAAACAATTATTATTAATCCCCAATTCCGGGTTTAAATGTCATATCCATGTTAAGATTGCGTAGGTAATTCTACGTCAATTGGTACTTAAAAACTCTACCTACTCCGACCCCTGGTTATTATGCCTTACGCCTTACCCAATAACTACCACTATTGCCAGCATGATGGTCTCAGAAATAACATCCTTAAAGAGGTACTTGTTTACAAGCCAGACGGCTGAATCGACGGTTTATTATCAGAATTGTACATTGTATAACTTTAGCTAGATATTGGATACTGTTTGTGGTGCAATAACGAACATTCCAAACCTGGTTTGGTGCTGTATTAGTAAATTTTTTTGAAGAAAATATTGTTTTATTTAAAAACTTGCCTGTTAGCTCTCTTAGAAGCACAAACTAGTGATTGTAGATCGCTGATCTCCTTAGGGTGCGTTTTCACTGATGCGACTTTTCAGCGGGGCTGTGCGGAACCAATCAGATTATTTGATTTAGTAGAATGTTTATTTAAAAAAAATCTGATTGGTCGTTTCGACACCTCACCGTTCCGCTTTGCGTGGTTTATTTGTGGAAACGGACCCTTAAACTAGTTTATTGGAGGTCAGAATTGTAGACACTATAGCCCTATTCGATAACGAATTCTAACGTTTTAAAAGTAGTTTTGTAATTTTCATGTTAACGAAAGTACATGACAACGGAATCGACCATTTTAAATTATTGGAGGTATAAACTACTCTTATGAATAAGGCGGTAAAGGTCATTATTACACGTCCGAATTCTCATTCAAAAATGTTCATGGAAGTACTTAAGTTTCACTTCATCGTCGTTCAATCAAAGTAAAGTAGCCCAAAAGCATAGCTTTCTACTTAAGTATTTATCAATTTAAGGTACACACCTTAGGTATGATGTAACTTATTAACTTAATTAATTTAGCTGTTATTATTTTACTTTATAGATATTGTTGACAAACTTAGAATTAAATGAAATAGGCAGCTTGTGTTATTTTTTAAATTATAATAAATTATTTGTATTGCAACTCCTGACCATGCGTGGCCATGCGTAGGTAATCAACGTTTTTCTTTTTTTACGGTACTTATAAAAAAATATTATAAATTAGAGTTTGTCAATAATATTACTCATCGTGTATATAAATAGGTACTATAATGATTCGCATGTTTTGATATAAAACGTTTGTATAAGGGAGAAATGGATCGGCTTCGACCCCATTGCAAGCATGGTCTCTCTTTTTGCCATCGCATACTTAGAAGAGTAAATCATGGCAATAACAAAATGAGAAAGCATGGATGAATGGGGTCAAAGCCTTATGTATAAGGCTGGATGTTTTATTTTTGTAACGGGGATAATGTTAGGTGGCTAAATGCATAATTGAATATAAATGCTATCTATTTTGTAAGATTGCGCGAAAACTTCCATACAAAATGGGCAAGTAATAATACGTTTTACGTACATAATGTTTATGTAAAATATATGTATTTATATATTATCCGATGAGTATTGCTTAATTTTATTTGTGACACCAACTAGCAATATACGCATAAAACAGTAAAAAATATATTAATTTATTTATACATTTATTTTGCATTTTACTAGTCAAAATGTCAGTTTGATTATAATAATAATGTTTTAATTACCTACATTTCTTCTGTGATATGATTTTATGTAGAACAAAATGTCTCTTTGTATTTTTGGGTTCTGTTAGCCACATAGCATTCTCTTTGCGCATGAGGCATTGCGTTGGTAGAGTCAGTCACTGTTGCTCATTTTGTACCGGTCCTATGTGATATTTTCTTTTATGTCTGTTTATTTTTCGCATTCTACCCAAGTGGATCTAGCAAATGAGAAGATACGTAAATATATTATTTAGTTTAATGCGGTCCAGTTTGTCTGAAGGCCCTCTAAAGAACCAGTGCAGGGAAAGGATCGCGCAGAGGCACCTTCCGCTAACTTATAGTCTGTTTATATTTCGTATGATTACAAAATCGTCAGGTTTATTTTAATTCGATGACTGTATCTGCCTAACAATGCTGAGTACCATAACGGTTGTATAATATTATTACCTACACATAAAATGAATAGTGATTTAATTTAAGTAGATTCTCATTCGATAGTTTTGTTACGCTTCGCAATATGGTAGATTCCAATATTTATTAATAGTGAATGTTTTAGTTGTTATAGGTACTTATGTTATGAAAAAAATACTAATTACCTTCCTACTTACTATGCATAGGTGAGTGATGGTCGCGTGACTATCGAGCGATGTAGGTACATGTAATGAGTGTAATGAAACATTTAATATTGAATTTAAAAAATAACTAAAAAGCAGACAGTGGACATTCAATAAGTAGGTACTTGCGACATTTGTGTTACGTATATCGATTATTTGGATGTATATATTACTGCCGCACACTCATCTCTGTAAATACATGTGAGTTTACAGATTGAATGGAGTGAAATTACTTGTGTGGGCAGACCTTACTTATATGATGTAAAGTTTAAAATACTTTAAACTTTACATCATCCAAAAGAAATTTATTAATCTAACGTCTTTACGAACTCCATGTCTCAAGATTTGATTATAAATGTCATCATTTTCATGCGGCAAATGTACCTACAGATATATAAATAAACCACTTTGAAACTGTTCTGATCGATATCATTGTTTTATTTTAACTGGTATTTTGCTAATGTTTAGGCTTCATACGGATTTTGGTACATAATCGGTCGTTTTTTATTACACCTGCTTACAGGATACTATTTAATACTAAATCCTGAGCACACCTGCAGTGTCGGAGTGGTTAAAGAAACGCATTATTACACATTAAACACATTACGCATTATATTCCATTTTACAAAATTGCATCTTACTTACCTTGTACTAAGGTGGCAGGAAGGTTTCTTTTCAAACCCTACCTTACTTTATTTGAATATTCCGTTTCATTATTTGAATTTTCCCGCTCAGTAACACGAGAAGTTTTTAAATATTTTTAGTTTCGTCAACATTTCGGTAAACAAAACAAAACAAGCGAGGGAGAGCTTGATGATGTGCGAATATTTATAGCGGTTCTCCGATGCCGGTTTGCCGTATTGCTATAGGTAAATAGCGGTTACAGCGATCTACGGGCTACATACTCCCTTAGCGTCAGCTTATCGTGGTATTGGCATCTTCACAAAAGTACTCTGTGATCTTCACCTAAAATAGCTATAAAGACGTTATTCAAACGTCAGAAATTGTTTATTGTAAAACCGTAGTAAAAAAAACATCTTATAGCTATAGTTAAGCACAGTTTTAATAGGTTGCTTTAATACTTTATCCATTCCGGAAGTACAACAGAAACGCATGTTTTTTCCTTTAAGTTCTCACCCAAGGATCAACTAAAACATTGCGATACAATACTCTTAGTTTCTTGTAGATAAAATTATGATCTATGTGATTCCCTGATGATATGGAGGATTATAATCCTCAAAACTTTTATTTATAACCTGGCAAAAAGACTAGTATCAAAGCAAAAATAAAGTGTCAAGTCACGAAACTTCTGTTGTCAATGTCGCAGTAAGGCCATGTCAAATGTCACTGTCATGCAATTCGTTTTCGTTTGGTTTGCTTGCTTGCTTTTCTTTCATTGTTGCAATTTTGCTGACGCGTGAGGACGCTTTTAGATAAATTTTATAATACGTATGCAATTATTTTCGTAATTAAGTATAGATAACGCTATGTAGACTAACAGGTACGTAGTGTGGTCCGGTCCGGTCGGTTTTGTTTTTGTCCGTGTGCAAGCGTAGTGACAGTGAAAACGTAACGAGCTAAAAATAGTATTTTCTTTTTAATTAAATGTCCAGTGAAATTGGTGTTTTGATCGATATTTGATTTCGAAGTGGCGGGTAACGATATGGGGCAAAGTCCGAGCTCCGTACGGGGCAAGAGTGGTCGTCAACGATCGTTCAGGAGCTTCGTAAGGCGGAGTAAGCTAAATAAGTCCAGCTTGAGCCATACGTTCAGCTTGCCGCCTTCGGAAGAGTATCCTGAGTTGATGAACGTGAACAGTGCTACGGAGGAGCAGCTGATGACGCTTCCGGGCGTGAACAGGCAGTTAGCGCGGGAGATCGTCCGCCACCGGCAGATGATTGGACGATTCAAGAGAGTAGACGACCTTGCCCTTGTCTCCGGTAATAACTTCCTAGATAATTAATTTAATATACCTTCACACATTTCATGGTGGTATTTAACTGCTCTTAAACAATGATTGAGCACTGTCACATGCTTACGAACTATGATGTAACAATTGATAGCACTTATCATTTTGTCTCTTTATAATCTGAAATCAATTAAATACCTGTAGGTATTTAATTGATAGGTAGGTATTCATTCATGGGTAAAGTTAAAGTACATCAAGACAACCTCGACAAGTATAAAATGATGCAAGCTGGGTGACTTTCATGTAGTTTTTTAAACCATTAAAAACAACTGTAGCCTGTACAACATTTCCTTGTCCTAGGTATAGGAGCTGAGAAGCTAGAATTGCTAAGGCCAGAAATATGCACAAACACAAAAAGGCAGATATCTCAAGCGAGCTCATGTACACAATCCCTGGACAGTGTGAGAGTTCCATTCGAGAGCAAACTCTGCTCCGTCAACTCATCAAGTGTTTTCCAACTACAGTGTGTACCGGGCCTTAACCAGGAAATAGCAGCTAACATAGTCGACTACAGGAACAAGAAAGGACCATTTAAATCCCTCGATGATCTAATAAAAGTCAGAGGAATAGATATCATAAGGCTAGGCGCAGTAAAAACACAATTGAGCCTAGAGCTTCGGAAGAGTGAGAGTGTCCAACATTTGACCAATGGGCATGTAAATGGCTGGGCTGATGCTATTGCGAATGAAACAATACCGAATGGAGTTTCAAGTACACCGAAATCACCACACAGAAAGAGCTTATCTATGCCGATCAGATTCCCCTTAACCTTGCCCAATGGATTTGCCACAGCGCCTTTAAATGATATATTAGATTTATTAGCAGCATATTCTCATAGGCCAATTGTTGAAGAAGTATTCAGGTATGAGAGAAGCGGAGTGAGGTGCTGCCGGCTTGCTTCGTGGAACCTTCACCAGTTAAGCATAGACAAGATAGCCAATCCTGGTGTGCGAGAGGTGATATGCAGGACTATTTTGGAAAACAAGTAAGTTTTAGCTAGTGATATGTACTCTTTAATACATTGGCAATTGACTTTATAAATTCTCAAATGTCCCATTAGATTTAAACACCAGTGTCACCCTTGTATTAGGATTCCATACATACATAGGTACATGCATAAAATGGCCTATTATTACCATGGATACCATGGATATCCTTTTCCTAAGATCTTGCCATACCTACAAGTAAAAATACCTATTCTAATCGTAATCTCTAAATGCACAAAATTGAGGAAAATTAGAAGCTTTGACAAAAGTTTAAACTAGGTAGGTAGTTTTCCTGTGTGTTGGTAAATAAAACAACTTTTCTCAATGATTCAAAATGACTTCTAGCGTTTTTTTAATAAAGTATTTTTTACCTGATTTCTAAACCAGAGTTTTCCTTTCAATTTAATTTGAGTATGTACCTATGACTACTTTGTAATTCACTATCAAAATGATTCATAATAATTGTTATCTGTTATCCTGCTTATGTAGGTATAATGATTCCACGCAAATCCTGCATGTTGTTGTCAAGTGGCGTTGATATAAAAAATTGTATCATAAAACTTATCTAAAAATCAATCTATTGTGTACCTATAATACCTACATAATGCTAACTGGATAAGCAAAATATTATCAATCTAAAGTTATTCATCTAAAACAGAATATTTAATAACTGAGATAGGAAAAAGAAGGTCTCATGACCAGTCATGGGATTCCGGGAATCCCTAGGCATGGTAGATATCCAGGTATGGTAGATATCCAGGGCCGGATTATCCATTAGGCGGATTAGGCAACTGCCTAGGGGCCCACAGGGGCCTAGTCGATGCGGGCCACGCACAAAGAATAAAAAACGTTTCATTCATGACATTCCCCATTATTTACATCCTGACCGGATGTAAATAATGGGGAATGTCATGAATTCAAAATTGTCAAAATTGTTGCAATAGAAAATGATCTTACTTTAAAAAGCGCCATCTAACGTTATTTGGTCATCATTACTTATCTATAACTATAATCTATTCATGATCATTTCAATGAAAGCAAAAAGCAGGAGTTGATCTGATTGACTCGACTTTTGTATAGGAAAAATATATTTTAAAAAGTAAGAAAAGGGTAAAGGAAAGCGGCCCCGGGAATTGCATTGCCTAGGGGCCCCGATAGGGTTAATCCGGCCCTGTAGATGTCCCCATTGATCTCTTTTTTTACCTCCAACCAAACCAAACATTCAATTTTCTACATCATGCTGAAATTTTGCAGTATTTGGATAGGTTGTAAGCCCATCGCCGCTGTTAGAAAACTATGGTAAATACCTAGATAAAAAGTTTAGACGCATATTTTACGCTTGCATGCGTTGCCAAAGCACTATTAACATCCTTATCGTTACTCCTACGTGCCTAGAAATTTTCATTATCAGCCTGAAGTACTGTACTGGTGGACATAGGTCTCTCCGACACATTTCCAGTATGTAAGATTGCCCTCTCCATCCACCGACTTCCCGTGCACACAATGTCGTCGGCCCATCGGGTAGGAGATTATAGGCGCGTTAGGATCACGCACTTTGGATTCTCTATCTTGATCTATTTTGGATTTTAAACGACTTGTTTTTCAACAGACTATCAATAATAGCCGTCCAAGATGTGCTCCACGGGGCAGCGTTGAAGATAATCTGCGACGAGCTGAACACGCCAGTTCTGAGGAGGGTGCGGGAGTGGAGGAGTAACAGTCATCGCTGGGAGTACTGCATGTCAGACCGCATAGAAAGGTGAGCTCTAAGAAAGTTTAGACTAGGTGAATTGAGATCCAAAGATCTGTTAAAAATCGATTTTTATACTCAAAAACTAAAAGCAACTTATTTTATGGGTGATCATTAAATATACTAGATAATACGTTTTTGGGCTGGAATTACGCTTGACCACACTTGGTTCGATAAAAGTAAACACAAAGTTAGCCTCAAATATTTTTTTTCTATTATTATTATTTTTTTGTGATTTTTTTTTTTAGTCAGTTTAATTTGTTTGGTATTAGAGATATTCTAATGAATATGTTCCCGTGTACCTTGATACGTACTGAATTTTGTTGGGATTACATTTTTGTTTTCTTCTTAAATTGAAAAGCTCAGCTCTCAGATGCATAATTCTCCAATTGAGCCTTTCCTTACGGCCTCCTTGACTTCCTTATACGACATGACAGTGACCTTCTCCTTTATCTGGCTAATGTAACTTATTCTTGGCCTTCCTGTTCCTCGCTTTCCTTCAATGATATTCTTTATGTAGCTGTCATGTCGTAGAAAATATCCAAACATTCTTGTAAAATAGCTTATATAGGTAAGTGATGACTTGCATACCATTTCGTCTAAAGTTCAGAGGCACGGCCAATCATTATCTAAACTCTCTTATCTATTTGAAGCAGTGCAAATTTAATTCACAAGTAAATAGATCTCTTGGATTTTTCCACAGATAATATAACTAGTATCTTTACCTTATCTCTGTTCCACATGAGTGCTCGTCAATTATAATAATTATTAGTAGGTACAAAAGTGTTATGTCTACTAATTTAACTAAAAGCACTGATACCAATGTCACCATTATCTTTATGCATTCTACTCACACAACACCTATACATACCACCTACATATGTTTAACGTTAGCTTAGGTACTCTTTTAGTCTTAAAAGACAGAAATGAATAAAAAATAAAGGTCCAATAACCGGACCCTGAGTTATACCTTACGTCATGCTACCTGCGTGAATGAGTGTATGTACCTATACTTGTTGACAAAACGTGACTAATACACAAAAAACCGATTTGAACAATCAGATTTCTCAATTAACCTAACCCAGGATAGATTTAAACTTTCTTTAGATTAAATGGTATGCCATTAGCAAGAGAAATACGTAAGTTCAAAAACATATATTTCCGCTAGACCACACTCTTAACAAAAAAATATAATCCTACTAATATTATAAACGCGAAAGTTTGTAAGTATGGATGGATGGATGTATCGATGTTTGTTACTCTTTCACGTAAAAACTACTGAATGGATTTTAATGAAACTTTCATCAGAATAACACATAGGCTACAATTTATAAAGATATTGTGTGACTAATCCTGCGCAGACAAAGTCGCGGGCACCAGCTTGTAAGGAATTATAATTTCATTTGATTAATTAATTATGAATACTAATATAATTGGATCAAAATGATATTTTTTCTGAATCTTTGTGGTTAAAACTTGTTATTTGCAATTTTTCGTAACTTAATTCAGTGATTTTAAAATGTAATAACGTTGAAATGGGCGAGCGATAAATCCCAACTGTAGTCAGCCTCATAAAATCTGCTTCTTGTAATCTGACGAGATGCCTATGCTTACCATACATGTGTACAACATTCTATAGCATTTACTTATTTAAATAATGATGCCGTGCCGCGAAGGCCCTGTAAAAATAAAAGAACACGCAATGTCGATTCCCAAATTAATATTCATGCATTTTAATTCGATACGGTAATACTTATACCTACTGTGTATGTAATATAATGCTATTGTTCATTGTCTGAAATCAATTGATTGAACGTTCACTGAGCACGTGCTTTGATAAGACTTGGAAACAATCTTTACGGATGTATTGTGGAAATTTTTAAATAAACATTTTCGTAGCTATTATTATGTGACTTTGCACAGTTTCCTATTACCTTTTTTGTATTATACTAGCGACCCGCCCCGGCTTCGCACGGTTATTGTGGGTTATCCCTAAGAGATAGACATATACCATCGCGGACTTTTTTGTAGACCTTTTTAAGGTGTACAATACTGTAGTACATTATTTTGATATATCTCGTAGGGTTCAGCCAGCGTTTGCAATGAAAGAGCAAAAAAATGTCTTTATTTACGACATCACATTAGAAACCTCAAAATTATCAGTGTTTCTCTACTATATTGTGCATGTATTATACATATAAACCTTCCTCTTGAATCACTCTACCTATTAAAAAAAACCGCATCAAAATCCGTTGCGTAGTTTTAAATATTTATGCATACATAGGGATATAGGGACAGAGGAAGCGACTTTGTTTTATACTATGTAATAACTGAAAAAATCGGCTGCTTGTATACAATTTTAGCAGCCATAAAGGGGTCTACCTGTCTTTAAAATTTATCAAAATGGGAAAAGATACGATGTAAACTGTGTATAAGTGTGTTATAAGTAATTAAATATGAATGAATGAATGAATTTCGATTCCAATTCGTTCTGGTGATGAGCTGATGGCCATATGAAAGCGTTTTTGCGGTGATTGGTAGCGCTCTTGTCACTCTTTACGAACGCCTAAAATAGTGAAATTAAGTATACTATACATGCCATTCGTTTGGCCTTTGCGGGGTTGCACCCAAAGCCATTATCACCGTGTAAGTTAGGCCTCTACACGACGACGGAGCGAATGACTGGTGGTAGACGTTACGGAGCTTGTGACCGAATCTAAGCAGAAATAGTGTTATTTAAAAGAAAGAAAAACAATATTGATGAGTTTCATAGTTGTTTTCAAGTGCCCATAAGACTGTTGCCATCTCTTTTAGATATGAGTGTGACAGTGACACATTAACCTTACTAGCAGACGCGCGCGGCTTTGTTCGAGTATAAGTAGTGATTGCTAACAATAAATTTAACGTTGTTGGATTCCTCCATGATTTTATCCCGTTCCGGATAATTTTTGTGATAAAATGTTGCCTTTATGCAAGTTACGAACTATATTGCCATAAGTTTCAGTCCGTTCTGTTTTTTTATTTTTATACAACAGCTGTTGGAACAAGCAGATGGCCCACCTGATGCTAAGTGGTAACCATCACCTATAACAAAGCATTGCCTCGTAAGTCACGTACGGTAGGAACGTCCCCTGCGATGCACTGCCCTGCGTCCATCAACTTGAGGCATACAGATGTTAAGCCTCATGTGCCTGTAATTACACGGGCAACCACACTCTTCAAACCGAAACACAGCAACGCTGCTTGGCGGTTGAAAAAGGCGTGATGGTAGTATTTCCCGGACGAGACCTTCACAAAGAGCTCTACTACCCTGTTCAGTGGTTAGAGCTTGATTGAGCCACAAACATCCAAATTTTGAAACAGGCTTTATGAGTCTGTCTATGGAACAAGGCTTATTTTAGGTCACCAGGTCACTTGTACAAATCTGACAAAATGTCGAATGAAAACACGTGTGTCAACAAAAACCAAATTACGCTGAAACGCTTACGAGTGAAATAATCTGTACCCCAAGTATGAGATTTGCTTACGATATTTCGTTTTTCGTTTGACGTTTTTGTTCCGTGTTCATTGCGAGTTTTGTATGAAGACGCGATAGAGATACCGATACGGAACCCGCAATGAACACGGAACAAAAACGAATCGTTTTTGCTGCGTGCTCATTGCGGGTTTTGTAAAGTTCCGTATCGGTATCAATATCGCGTCTTCATACAAAACCCGCAATAAAGACGGAACAAAAACGTAAAACGAAAAACGAAATATCGTAAGCAAATCTCATACTTGGGGTACTGACTGATCATGAGAATCACGCCACGTTTGCCCTCCTTTATAATTATAATAATTCGTGTTTTTTTTTAATCTATTTTTCAGGAACTTTGGTCGGTATCCGACCATGTCAGTTCCTTCATAGTTATGAATCTATCAATATAACAATAATCGGATCTAACGTAAAAAGTAGTTCGAAAATTATTATGCGATTATCTTATCGAAAATTATTATGGATCATATGTTATGGCGACTGTACTTCGACCACAGAATATAAATAAGTATATTCTACGTAATTACCCAAACAAGTTAACGATATAATATGCACGAACGGTCCGGAACTAACGATGGAACCGATTATAAGCATAGTATCGATTGCACTTTATTTTATTAGGTAGTTACATAGTTTTATGGCATGTCTGACATGACAGCGTGTGAACATCATATATTTACATATTAAGGCGGGAATACACATGACTGTAGCTGGCATTAAAGCTAATGACACCCACTTTCATGTGTATAGGTACGCTAACTGGCACTTGCCACGCAAGTAGCAAGTTAGCACAACATTTGATTTTCTGTCAGCTACTGGCATGCTATGTGTGGGAGGGTCGGGGGGCTACGAAAACGGCAAATACAGGCATGAAAGGACGCAAATCGCATGCAAATTTAACTTGCAAATCTACATTGCGCCAGTAACTTCTACATGCCGTTAACAAACATGCCCGCTACTGTTCCATTTTATAGGCATGTGTATTCCAGCCTTTACTTTTATATGTACATAGGAACTACAGACAAGACAAACTGTCTGTCGTATATTATAATGTTTATAGTGGTTATATACAATGGAGACAAGATACGACCCACCTGATAATAAGCGGTTACTGTAGATTATGAATGTCTGCAATGACTGGGCTCACAGCTTGGTTGGTAGTTGTGCCTATTGCGCTGTAGGTTATGGGTCCATCACCTTTAATAACAAAACATTTGTGTGATTTTTGTCAAAGTTTTTTCTTACACTTACGAATGTCTAAATACACAGACTGTAATATACAGGGTGTTAAAATACCACTCCCGAAAACTGAACGTGAAAAAAAAACAGCTGTTTCATGCAAAAATTCAATACCTGCCTGGCTAAAATGTATGAAACAGCTGTTTTTTTTTTCACGTTCACAGTGTTGGTTCCTTAGAAAAAGTTATTCATATTGATGGGTACTTTAGCCCCCTGAAGTTTTCAGGCGTGGTATTTTTACACCTTGTATATGTGTAAGTAACTAAAAAAGATGGCCTCAAACTAAGCAAAGCTTGGACTATTGAAACCAGACAATTGACGGAATTATTATACAATAATATAACACTGAGACAGAGAACAAACATCTATGATCATTACACAAATGTTTGTTCTCGGTGAGGATCGAACCCACGGCCAACAGTGCAGAAGGCAGAGCTACTACCAACTGCTGTGAAGGCTGTCAAAGAAGATGCGCACTTGAATGAGAGGGTTGTTAATTGTTTCAGCCAAACCCTAGGTTTCATCTACGACGCCTCCAACCGCGGGATCACAGTAGAAGACCTACAACTGGACCAGGTGTGTCTACTGACGGAGCAGACCGAAGCCAGGACCCTCGTTACTGAACTGACCTTGCTGAGAGGCGAGGCATACACGGCCGAAACTCAAGGTTAGTCGTTCTATCTGGTCTGAAGCAGAAGGGCTCGAGGCGTAGCTTGGTTATGTTGCAACGTTATATAGATAGAAACAGATTTACAACTTTGATCCTTTTTAACTTTATATATAACGTGTAACATAATACCCCTTTAAACTCGGAATCAGGGTATTCTCCAGGTCATCGCGAACATCTATTGATATAAGACTTTTGAAATTTCGAAGTTTTTCATTCATGAAATGCCTCTTAAACTTTCCGCCAAAATGAAACTAACACAACATGACGCAGCCCTATTTACAGCTGTTTTTAACCTTTAATTGTGAACTGTTGATAAATTAGGTAACAGAACTGCCATCAATTAGTAAACGCAAATAGTAGTACACATTATCAGGGTTGTTGCAAATTTGTGATACAATATTAATTCAACTTTTGTATGGGAATTTCGAAAACGAAGAATTCAAACTTTGCACACCTCCAAGTATTCCAGTGCTTGGTCTGATCACTTGGTCTTTGGTCTTATAGGGGTATAATGTTACACGTTGTATATCCCTTCGGATCTCTTAGAACCAAGTTAAAACTACAAATTCTTTATGGATGACTAAAAGGGGTAGTCAGAGGTACGTCCAAACATCACATTTTGCACATACCCATCTTTTGTCGGTTACCCGAGCTATCGTATGTTTTATTTCTTTTTATATACAACTTGCTGTTGGAACAAGCAGATGGCCCACATTATGTAAAGTGGTAACCATCAAATAGAACAAAGCATTGCAAGCATTGTATGTATTTATAAATCGTGAAGTTGATAATACATACTTTCAATATTTGTATGCATACTTAGCGACTTAGTTAGCACCTGAGGTAAATATTGTATTATTCTTAGTTCTATAAAAGTCATTAACCTGAAGTTGATTTTACGCTCAATTATACGACAAAAAAAGCGGGAAGTCGGTGGATGAAGAGGGCTCGGAATCGTTCTGGAAATGTGTAGGGGAGGCCTATGTCCAGTAGTGGACTTCTTTAGGCTGATGATAATGATGATGATAGGAAAAAATATACAGTAAGACTATTAATTACTTAAGAACAAGCAAAAACAATAAAATTTGTTATTGCTTGTTGAATAATAAACCCTTCTCATTGCTGTCGCGGTCTGTCGCAAAGTCGCAAAGTCTTTGTTTAATACAAGCTGGTGCCCGCGACTTCGTCTGCGCAGGATTAGTCACACAATATCTTTATAAATTGTATCCTATGTGTTATTCTGATGTATAAGCTATATTATTGTAAAGTTTCATTAAAATCCATTCAGTAGTTTTTACGTAAAAGAGTAACAAACATCCATCCATCCATCCATTCATCCATACTTACAAACTTTCGTGTTTATAATATTAGTAGGATTATTGTACACAGATTTTCGGTCAGAGACCAGTAAGACCAGTAAAATATAATAAAATCAACGAGTAACGACTTATTTTACGGCAAATGCTATCGCTATTGCTACTGCTGCTTCTTAAATAACCCTCGGATCGTTCGAAACGAGTGAATAGTTCCCTTGACATGACCTCAAGTCAAGCCCATGAAGGCTATTGTTCTTTTTTTTACCTTCTTTTAAGGCGAAGACAAGAGCTAATGTGACTCTCGCTCGCACGTTTCGACATGTTGAAAGATATAAACTCACTAAACTCATTTTCGAAAAATCGCAATCAACCATTTTTCATTTTGATCGATACAAGTTTTCCTACTTAAAAGTTTGCTTATAAGTACGAAAACTAGTAAAGCAAACTTTTGAGTTAGAAAACATGTATCGATCAAAATGAAATTATTACTAAACTGGTTGTTTTTTTATTACTTTTATCTTAATAACTTTCAAAAATGTTTTTTCTATCTACAAAGAGAAATTAAATTATTTACCACAGTATAGTTTTACATGTCATTGTCGTATAAGGAAGTCAAGAAAGCCGCATTGGAAAGACTCAATTGGAGGAAACTGCATCAGAACCCCGACAAGAGCTAAGCTCTTAAATTTAAGAAGAAGAAGTGTTTTCTTTTTTTTTTTGGTCGGGCGCAGTTTTTGTGCTTATAGCTACTTATCAATGTGTTACCTTTATCAACATAATATAAACTACAGGCACATGTGGCTTTAACAGAGTATGCCTCAAATTCATGGACGCAGGACAGTTCATAGAAAGAAAGAAATAGCATTTATTTATTTATTTTTTATTTATTTATTTACATCGTAGGGCAAGTTCCTATCGTGGGTGTCTTTCGAAGCAATTCTTTGTTATTAGTGATGGTTACCATTTAATATCAGGTGGGCCATAAGTTTGTTCCATCAGCTAGTCTATAAAAAATAGCTGCCGCCCGCGGCTTCGCTCATTCGTGAGCGAAGCCGCGGGCGGCAGTAATTATTACATTGCTACCAATAATGTTCAAGTTCCTTTATTAAGTTCGTTAATTTTTCTACCCCATTCCCGTTTTTTAAATATAATATAATAATATTAATAAGACTGGTAATATTCTGAAGACGGTTGTAGAGTAAATTTATCGTTGTATATGTTTAGTTAATAATTTAGTTAGTCCCTGTTTAAACGAAATTTTTGTAGGTGCAGTCGCGGCAAAATGTAGTCAATTTTGCGGGCATTGTACCTATTTTAGATACTATTGTGTTCGACCCACTTTCACCCCTCGACTTGTCAACTTAATAGCCGTGAAATACGATAGATACAAGAGGTATGTGTCGTCCATATCTTGTCAGACTTGGGGGGGGTTTTTGTTATCTCTATCTTTTTTTTTGTTATTATTTGGGGCATTGAGAAGACGGATCCATGGCAGCCCGAACAGTATAGCGAACGTATTGTCTGAGAGGTCTGTCCCCTCAATTATTATTGGAAAAAAAAACCGAAAGGCCTAATGTATTTAATCCCCTTAAAGGCAGGGTAGATATCTCCTCATATCTCGTAGTACCAAGTTTTAGCTCAAGATTATTTGAGGATTTTTAATAGGGGTATTCAAAGGTACGTCCAAATATACCATTTACAGTTTTAACTAATCGTTCAGTATTGTACTTTC
Source organism: Chloroclysta siterata (assembly GCA_932294275.1). NCBI lineage: Eukaryota > Metazoa > Arthropoda > Insecta > Lepidoptera > Geometridae > Chloroclysta > Chloroclysta siterata. The sequence goes on from OW028600.1 coordinate 2,280,924, forward strand.
TGTAACATTCAAGTGGAGGATTCACACGTATGATTAAAAAACAAGGCCCAAACTCACCACCCTGAGGCATGCCTATTGTTTCGCTAAACATTCACGCTCCAAAGAATAAACGGAAACACGATACCAATACTCGTAATCGAACGATTATGCATGTAACATTGCGTGCACTCAAAATATTGACTTCTCTGTGTGCGATGCAGTGTGAATTGGCTTATCACGTCATTACGATTGATCGAAGGCTTCAGTAGAACACAGTTTAGTGAATATGCTTATTTTCTTACCAACAAAAATAAAGGTTTCGAATCTGATTTTGCCTCATCCTAAACTAATTTAATTAGACAGTGCAAAATTTATAGTGCTGTCAATTTAGTTTGTAGAATTCAGCAACAGAATTAACACCATAAACTCAATATAATAAAGTCCACTTTCAATGTTCACGTTTATGTAAACTTTACTCATGTGACCAAGTAAAATTATTTCATTCAAGAAGTATGTACTACAAACTCCCCTATTTGAAACGTGCCCGGTATTTCGCAAATTGGGACCAATAAAACCCTTTCAAGTCTCGAAAGGTCAGCACTTCGCATGAAATTGTATCACTGTGATTTTTGACCTTCGTCGTACTAAAAGGTACCAACTAAAGGTCACCTTCCTAATTCCGCTGAACTCTAAACATAATGTCGATATGTTTTGTTGTTGTAGTTTAAAAAACAATATTCTCAGTACTATATTTTTCAGAGAATTTGAATTGCACTTGGAAACGGAATTGATAGTAGTAGAGCTCTTTGGGAAGATATCATCCGGAAAGTAGTACCATCATTAACTATAAGTATCTTTCTTTTATACTACTCGCTGATGCAACAAGCATATGGCCCAACGGATGTTTAGTGGTAACCATCACCATCATACGATGAGTGATCGTAGGGCACGTTCCTATCCTCCGTGACTTGCGAGCTTACAAGTATTGATGGATGCAGGGCACACAGGATTTTTACGTATGGTAAACCCGTGGTTACCCTGTTTAGAACGACAAAACCCACCTACTTGTTAGTATTATTCTCATGTAAGTGACTATAATCTGTCTTTTTTGAGAATAAATATCTTTCCGTGACTTGCGAGGTTACAAGTTGAAGGACGCAGGGCAGTGGCCCCACGTCCATCAACTTGTGGCATGATGTGACTTCAAGCCATAATGTGCCTGAACGGCATATGAATTACAGGAAATGACAGGTAATGATCCTGATGGCCTGATGGCCCGTACCCTTCAAACCGAAATACAGCATTGCTGCTTGACGGCAGAAATAGGCATGGTAGTACTTCCCCAAACGAGCCACACACAAAAAGCTCTAACTCTTAAAACCCTATTTGTTTAGGTTTTGTAGCAATTCGAGTTTGACTGCAGGGCGACAGATTACTGTGTTGCCAAGTCAAGCTGTGATCTAGTCGAAAAAGAATATAGGTGCCGTTGCCAACATAAGATATGATATATGATGGACGCAGTGCAACACAGAAGGCACGTCCTTGGTGGACGTGCTCTGTGAAGTGGTACAAAAGTTACAGGCAGAGGTAACCACTCAACATCAGATTATTCATATCCTTTATCTCATAAAAAAGTCTGTATAAATTGTTACAGTATAAAATGTACACTTTTTCAGGTCAATATAGACATAGACAGACATTTATTTGCTTAAAAAAACACACATACACATACAAAACAATAAAAGAAGGGAATTGGCTGAACAGATAGATATTGCAGTACTTTGTTGGTTTGTTGGTAATATCTGATACGCTTCGATTTATTGAAAATAGTTCGATGTGTTTTGGCATTGCTGTCTGATTTGGCAACTTTCGCAACAACATTCTCTTTAGTATAATTTTGGCACTTTGGCTCAAATGTTCTTATATAATAAGATACACAAATACGAATGGACATTTTGAAGTCAATATTCCTCATGTTTGGAGGGTTTTGTCGTAGTTACCACGCTTGGCAGGCGAATTGGTGACAGCAGTGTCGGTGTTAACTAAGAAGATACTGTTGCACCTCTGCTGTTGCTCTCCTTTAGTTGTAGATACGGCATCTGTGAGATGTAATGGAGGAGTCCATCGTTAAACTATCATCGATCATCATCATCAGCCTGAAGAAGACCATTACTGGACATAGGCCTCCCCTATACATTTCCAGGAAGAACGATTCTGAGTCCAGTCCATCCACCGACTTTCCGCGATCTTCATAATGTCGTCGGTCCATCGGGTAGGAAGGAGGTTCCACGCTTAATCTGATATAACACTAACTAATAGATTTCTTTAATTTATACTATGTTCGCAATTGATTGATTCAGACACATCCGATTACTTTCTATAGAATTGAATATTCAATATTCATATTCAAAATTCGTATGCATATTTAAGTAATATAAGATTTTAAACCGTTGCTATGGAGCTTAACATGTTTAATTATCGTCTGACGCACGCTTGTATCAATTACAAACATAATTTTAAGAGTTGTAGAGCTCTTTGTGAAGGGCTCGTCCGGGGAAGAACTACAACCACGCCTTTTTCTGGCGTCAAGCAGCGTTGCTGTGTTTTGGTTTTAAGAGTGTCGTTGCCGGTGTAATTACAGGCACATGAAGCTTAACATCTGTATGCCTCAGATTGATGGACGCAGGGCAGAGCATCGTAGGGCACGTTCCTATGATGCGTGACTTACGAAGCAATGCTTTGTTAGGTGATGGTTACGACTTAACATCAGGTTGGCCATCTGCTTTTTCCATCAGCAAGTATGATGATGATTCATAAGTCTTTAAATCTCAATCAGAACATGAATCAATTTTTATCGCCTAATTACTTCATACCAGTTTCCTTCGCACGGTGTTGTATTGTTTATAAGGATGTTATTATTTACAATATATAATACAGCTCATCCTATTGCAATATCAGATACTATTTTTAAACATGACTCATTATACAAAGGCTTTTGTTAGAATGTTGTAGATATAAACGACTTTGGACTCTGAGATAAATGTTGACATTGAAAATGCAAATGAACCAATTGAAAACGGCCAAGAGATATGGACCGCGCCATTTTATACCGCGTTTACACTCAGCTCATCATCATCATCTTCCCGCCCTTATCCCGCGCTGCGTGGGGTCGGCACAACAGGTTTTCTTCTCCCACTCTCCTCTATCATTCGTCATCTCGGTGCTCACTCCTTTCTTACTCATGTCATCTTTCACACAGTCCATCCATCTTTTCTTTGGCCTACCTCTCTTTCTAAAACCATCCACATCCATGTCTAACACTCTTCTCGTAATATTTGAAACTCAGCTCATGTCCGTGGAAATGTGCAGGGACATGTGGAATGCGAGAATGTAAACAGGCAACTTCCATGTCCGCTCGCGTTTACGTTCGCTTTGCCCGCGCTCCCTAAGTGTCCGGAATAGATGTGAACACATTGCCGGCGACGCTGCCGCGGACATATGGCCGGCCACATTTCCGTCCATCCGAATGGCAGCGCGAATGTTTAATTGTAAACGCGGTATTAGCATAAATTAATGAATATTTGAGCACAGTTAACTCAGCCCCAAAATGAGTACTGAGTACTATATTACAAGTACTTTTGATATTTTGTCGACTGTGACGTTCAATGTGCCTTTTTTTTTAATGTTTTCTCATACGTGGAAACCTATAATTGGTATTCAAATTTCAATATAGGTAATATTCAATAACAGTAGTAGAGCTCTTTGTGAAGGGCTCGTCCGGGGAAGTACTACCAGTACCACCACGCCTTTTTCTGCCGCCAAGCAGCGTTGCTGTATTTCGATTTGAAGAGTGTAGTTGCCGGTGTAATTACAGGCATATGAGGCTTAACATCTGTATGCCTCAAGTTGATGGACGCAGGGCAGTGCATCGTTGGGCACGTTCCTATTGTGCGTGACTTACGAAGCAATGCTTTGTTTTAGGTGATGGTTACCACCTTACCCATGGATAACATCAGGTGGGCCATCTGCTTGTTCCATCAGCTAGTTGTATAAAAAAATGGAATAAACTATTGGTTTTCCATAAATAATTATGGCAAATAAACTTTTACTTTGTAGCGTAAATATCTACATACTAGGTAATTCAGATTAATTCAGAGCTCCCAGATATAAATAAAACATCTATGTCCACAGAAATGTTTGTCCTAGCTGATCCAATTTTATCACTAAACGTTATAGTAGCGTGTGCTACGATAGCAATTATGCTGAGTGGCGGCCAATTTTTATGTCACTCACACTCGCCATGTCCAATTTTGTATTAATATTCTGTTTATCTGTGTCATAAATAAATTATTTTGTATGGTATTATGATAGAATCAGAAATGAGGAAATCTGAAAAAAAAACAAAGTAACCGATATAGCTGGCAGAATTAGCATGTTGAAGGCACTGGGCATATAGCTCGAAGAACTGACGACCGCTGGGGAATAAAGGTTTTCCAATGGCGACCATAAAGTAGAAGACCAAGCGTGGGATGCCCTCCTGCCCTGAGGGCGGTCTGGAAAAAGAGGTCCTATGTCCAGAAGTACACTTCGTGAGGCTGATGATGATGTTGTACTATATTATACAACGCAGAAGGCAGCGCTGTGTGTTTGTGCTGGGCAAATGTTTATGACTGGCCAGTCATAAACATTTGCAATAATTAGTGCACTTACCCGAGAAACAACGATTTTCCACGGTGCCGCGGTGTTTCAATAGATTACCTCTTATTACCTCCTTTAGAAATGATGTCACGAACAGCCTCATTTCAGAACAGTTTCATGTTAAAGTACTTAAGCTTATAGCTTGAGAACGCGAGGTGAAGTAATCAATTTACACGTGTACTACGTACCGAATGAAGCCAATTATGGAAAGAAGCGAGGAATTTTGCACTGCTCGGCCGTCAGTCCATTGTTTGTAACGTTGAACGTATCGAATGATGGAAAAATGTTCTGTATTTGATGACAAGAGCAGCTAAATATTAGTAAATAATGTAATAGTAAGAATGTATCTACAAAAATTAAATATTTAAATCAGCTAAGTATTTTTTTTTTATTGTTTAATAGCTAGATGTTTGACCATCTCACCTGATGGAAAGTGAAGATGCAGTCTAAGGTGGAGCACGCTTAGCTATAATCCACTTGTTCACTCTTGTCTTGAATATTCCTAAGTTATATCGTTCTGGAAATACAGACGACGGTAAAGTGTTCCACTCCTTGGCAGTTTGCACTAAGAAAGTGGAAGCAAGCGCTTCGTACGGTTGTGAGGGATATCCACCATGAAGGGGTGTAAAAGTTCTGCTTAATCTATTGTTTTGGGGTGAGATAGAGCTGTGTAAAAATGTACATTAGTATTTTCTCGTATTTAGAGGAAATTATTATAATTATGGGTCTGTTAGATATAGGTCTTCTCCGAATATATTAAGGACGAACGATTTTGAATCTCTATCCACCGACTGCCAGCGGTCTTTACAATTTCGGTCCATAGGGAGTGCATGTGCCATATCTAATGTTTGGGTCTCTGACTACTGCCCTTATACGTCCCCAAAGAATCTGCAGTTCGTACTTGAGAATAATAGACCTGAGGGGATATCTACCGTGCCTGGGGATCTAAGTCGTGAAGCTGTTTCAGTTTTTTTTCCATGGGGTAAAGGGCCGTCCTACGCTTTAGTTCGTGATCGACATTCAAGAACCTTAATTTCCTGGCATCTAGGTTTTCCCAATTGATATAGGTAATAATATTTTAAAGGTTATAACCATTACAAAAGTTTTAAACCTGATAACCATTAGAAAAGGTAAGGATTAGGTAAGGTAAGCCTGATAATCAAACGTTCACGACTAAAATTAATGTCCATTCTCTTCGTAAACCAATGGCTGAGCAACACGTACTCGTATCTTAGAGCATTGGGAAATCCTAAGAGGTCTTCCAAAGTCGGGTTTCGATTATCTATTTCTTCGATTAGATAAGATGAAATATACTACTTAACAAATTTCTCATCCACTAAGTCCCCAGAAATTAAGTATCTCCAACGTGCTGTATAGCGCACTAAAACCGTTCTCCACACTGGTCCTTTTGATATTGACCACAAGGCACTTTACCGATACCATTAAAACAAACAAAATTGAATGCAAACTTATTGTTGAATGTTTTAGGTATGTATCAAATTATATGTCCCTAGATGGCAGTCGGCAAGCCTATCGCATGATGACATGCCATTCATTTCAGGAATAAATTAGATAATACAGCGTTCGCCAACATAAAAAATACATCAGTGTCACCAACACATTAACGGGCCCTTCCGCCTCTGTGTAGCCTTCCTATTATTTTCACAACTAGCTGATGAAACAAGCAGATGGCCCCCCTGATGTTAAGTGGTAACCATCACCTATAACAAAGCATTGCCTCGCAATTCACGCACGATAAGAACGTGCCCTACGATGCACTGCCCTGCGTCCATTAACTTGAGGCATACAAATGTTAAGCCTCATGTACCTGTAATTACACCGGCAACCACACTCTTCAAACCGAAACACAGCAACGCTGCTTGGCGGCAGAAAACGGCGTGGTGGTAGTACTTCCCCGGACGAGCCCTTCAGAAACGGCTCTAATCTTAACATTTATTTAAAATCTAAATTAGTTATGCAGTTCTGAACTGTGCCATTTGTTAACTGAAGATAAATAACATTCAACTGCATCTATATACCTAAGATTTAATATCATCCAAAATTCGGCACGTAAGCTGAGACGAAACCAAAAAATGATAAAATATCATACAAGGTGACACACACATCTTTCACCCATTATTGACGACACGCACGCAAATTCAGCACAGCTATCTACTAGACCTTCCGACTGAAAAACTAGGGTGAAAAAAAAAATATGTCTAATTTCAGCCGACATACATCTGTCCTGAAAATCAGCGCTGAACAGACATTATCACGTCTCTCAGCATTTTTGCTGAGACCCCCATTGCCAAAAATATGAAATGTCGTTATTGTATCAATATTTAAGCTTTATGGTAATAAACTCTTTTATATCTTTCTTTCAAGGTAATAGAAGTATCAACTTGTATTACCTTATAAGATACTAGCGACCCGCCCCGGCTTCGCACGGTTATTGTGTGTTTCTCTACTGTTATGCATATAAACCTTCTTCTTGAATCACTCTTTCTATAAAAAAAAAACGTCATCAAAATCCGCTGCGTAGTTTTAAAGATTTAAGCATACATAGGGATATAGGGACAGAGAAAGCGACTTTGTTTTATACTATGTAGTGATAGTGATTTTACGAAAAAAAATGAACAAATAAGCCTGATGTCGAGCGGTTTCCTCTGTAGGTTTTCTCCCATAGAGCACCTCCATGGAGGACGTGCACTTTGTGGTATTGCAGTAAGTCCATCGTCTGAGATCATAATGATCAGTTTTAGCGAACTGCCTTGTTAGAATAAACGACCTTCGCGGTAGACCGGGCCTGTTGAGCTAAATTGGGACAAATAATGATCTTAAAATATGTTGATGCCTTTGCGATTAGATTTTTGTAGCATACAATGTGAAAAACACCTGGGTTTTGAATTTTCAGCTATAAACAACCAGAGAGTAATGCCCCCATTCATATAGTAAACTAGTGGCTTCCCGCGGCTTCGCACGCGTTGAAGTGGTGAGCCGTGATTGAGCCACAAATATCCAAACATCGTAACTTTCGCATTGATTTGTATATTATTAGGGTAAGATTTTAAATACCTACGTAGGTATAAGAGATACCTATAGGCGTACATTACCTATATTAGGTAGGTATAGGTACTGAGTTTAGCACAAACATGACAAATACAACAAAGGCAACCTTACACGGAAAATATGTAGTTATTTGTTCCTAGTTTCTACCCCAAAAACAAACGAAACGAAACAGCTTCACGACTTTAATCCCCAGGCACGGTAGATACCCTCAAATCTCTTCGTACCAACTCAAGATTCCCGATTTTAGAATGTCCCTTACCAACATTGACGCCTCGTTGCATCCTTTTTACTCGAGCGTTTTAGGGGTTGTTTTCGAAAATCAAACTGTCTTTTTGTTATTTATCCACTACGCATTAAAAATCTCCCATAAAAACCTTACAACTTTGGCAGTCTTTTGCACCCTTTGCAGGGGTAGTTTTCAAATACTGAAAACGTGATTTTAAATTATTTACTATGGAGTATATTTACTTTAATTTTGAAATCAATCGCACTATGCGTTAAAAATCTCCCATACTAACTTTTACAGTCATTTGCACCCTTTGCAAGGGTAATTATCAAAAGTAAAAAGCGTCATTCTTAATTATTTATTTCTCAGTATATTTACCCCGAGTTTTAAGTCAATCGCACCACGCGTTATAAAAACTCCCATACAAACTTTGGCATCCCTTTGCACACTTATTAAGGGTAGTTTTAAAAAACTAAAAATGCCTTTCCTATTTTTTAGCTTTGAAGTAAATTTATTTCAAGTTTCAAGTTTGTAGGTTAAAGAAATACAATTTTTCATACCAACATTTTCAACCCTTTTTACACCCTTAGGGGTTGAATTTCAAAAAAACCCTTCTTAGTAGGTACACCTCTACGCCATAAGACCTATGTACTCTTCAAATTTCAAGTCTCTAGGACCAGCGGTCGAAAAACTCCCATATTTTTTTGCCTTGAAGTATATGTACTCCAAGTTTCAAGTTTGTAGGTTCAAGGAATACTATTTTTCATACAAACGTTTTCATCCCTTTTTACACCCTTAGGGGTTGAATTTCCAAAAATCCCTTCTTATTACACTTTTACGCCATAAGACCTATGTACTCTTCAAATTTCAAGTCTCTAGAACCAGCGGTCAGAAAACTCCCATACAAACTTTTTCATCCCTTTGCACACTTATTAAGGGTAGTTTTAAAAAACTAAAAATGCCTTTCCTATTTTTTTGCCTTGAAGTATATGTACTCCAAGTTTCAAGTTTGTAGGTTCAAGGAATACTATTTTTCATACAAACGTTTTCATCCCTTTTTACACCCTTAGGGGTTGAATTTCCAAAAATCCCTTCTAAGTACACCTCTACGCCATAATACCTATGTACTCCTAAAATTTCAAGTCTCTAGGACCAGCGGTTTAGGCTGTGCGTTGTCTATATGTCAGTCAGTCAGTCAGTCAGTCAGTCAGTCAGTCAGTCAGTCAGTCAGTCAGTCAGGACTTTGATTCTTATAGTATTAGAGATTACGATCACGATATTGTTTTTGGAAGTAAAATTAATGGATGACACATTGCGCGCGATTTTTTCAAGTGAAACTAGATGCTAGGACTCATATTTATCATTTATATGATACACGGGAGCTTCCCTCAGTGAGATCCAGATTTTATCATCTCAAAATGATCACAATTTGTCAATCATCAAAAGTAGTAAATAATTTCGCTCGAAACGTCTCACTCACCCGTTTCTTTTCATAATTTTTCCATTTATTTCACCCGGCGGATTTGCATATTGTACAGGAATATAATTAAAATCAAATCAATTATATGAAATACAAGCTGGTGCCCGCGACTTCGTTTGCGCAGGATTAGTCACACAATTTCATTATAAATTGTAGCATATGTGTTATTCTGATGTATATAGATTAGCTATATAATTGTAAAGTTTTATTAAAATCCATTCAGTAGTTTTTACGTGAAAGAGTAACAAACATCCATCCATCCATACTCACAAACTTTCGCGTTTATAATACCTTTTAGTAGGATAGTGGATGTATGTAAAGAGTGAAGAGCATTGGACGCACAGGCAACTGTAAATCAAAGCAGTCGCCAAACGCAGGCAATTATGCAAATGGAACTCCTTTTATATCATTGACATTAAGTTTAACCTCACTTGCTGTTTTAACCTTATTCCTTCCACAATAAAGGTCAATTTCGCCTGGCACATTCGGTAGGCAACGGGTCATATAAATTGTATGAAGATATGCATTGGCCTGGCCAGATAGGGGAGTGGGCGATGTCGAGCATTTTAATTCGGGATCGAATTTTACACAAGTAGTTTGAAATGTATGAGTTTTGATATTGTTATTATAAGGAATTATAACTAGGAATCGGTAGGGCATGAGAAGCCATTAACGGAAGTACATTTGCCCTTCTTCATAGGTTTTGCGAATATTAAATTAATAAGGCTTTTGCTTATATTCGAGTTGATTTTATGCAGTGTCAGTTAGTCTGTGGCATAATTTAGACGGTGCAGACGTTTAAAGAGTAGAAGAGCGCTTTGTAAGGGCTCTTCCGGGGACCTACCACGCCTTTTTCTGCCGCTAAGCAGCGTTGCGGTGTTTCGGGTTAAAGAGTGTGGTTACCGGTGTAATTACAGGTTTTAGTATGCCTCAAGTTGATGGACGCAGGGCAGTGCATCGTAGGGCACGTTCATATCTTGCGTGACTTGCGAGGCAATGCTTTGTTATGTGTGATGGTTACCACTTAACATCAGCTGGGCCATCTGCTTGTTCCTTCAGTGAGTGTTATAAAGAAACGTGCCTAGCACACAGTATCCTGTCAGATTAGTTGGCCATAATGATAGGGAAATACACGGTCAATACAACAGAGCTGTCTCAGCCGCAAGTGTCACTTACGTTTTTCTGCCTTCAGTTTTTATTTATCAGTACCCCAAGTATAAGATTTGCTTACGATATTTCGTTTTTCGTTTTACGTTTTCGTTCCGTGTATAATGCGGGTTTTGTATGAAGACGCGATATTGATACCGATACGGAACTTTACAAAACCCGCAATGAGCACGCAGCGAAAACGATTCGTTTTTGTTCCGTGTTCATTGCGGGTTCCGTATCGGTATCAATATCGCGTCTTCATACAAAACCCGCATTATACACGGAACTAAAACGTAAAACGAAAAACGAAATATCGTAAGCAAATCTCATACTTGGGGTACAGTTTCTTAAACAAGGTGTTCCAATACTTGTGTTTAAAAACTTCAGAGGGCTAAAGTACCCATCAATATGAATAACTTTTTTTAAGGAACCAACACTTTGAACGCGAAAAAAAACAGCTGTTTCATACATTTTAGCCAGGTAGGTATTGAACTTTTGTATGAAACAGCTGTTTTTTTGTATGAAACAGCGCGTTCACAGTGTTGGTTCCTTAGAAAAAGTTATTCATATTGTTGGGTACTTAAGCCCCCTGAGGTTATTAAACAAAAGTGTTGGAACACCTTGTATAAATAGCGAATGATGTTTGAAGGTCATAATGTAGTGGCACCGTCGATGACAACAATGGGAATTCCCGATTTTTATGGTATTTCTATCTTGTTTTGTTCTTTAGCCAGTTTCCTGTTTCCCTCCATACTGTGCGTTCAATACTTGTGAGTGTTTGATTAAATGTGGTTGTGTGCCATAAGTAATATTAGGATGTACGTCTGACCACCCCCTTTAGACATCAAAGAATCTTGCGTTGGTATTTGGTACTGAGGGATCTGGGGATAACTACCGTGCCTGGAGATCATAGTTTTGAAGCTGTTTCAGTGTTGTGGTACCATCGGCGATGGTATCTTGATGCAAACAGCTATATGCTGACGTAAGATGTGCGGATTAGATTCCCGCGGCGAAATAATGTTTTCATGGAGTCAGTCAGAGCTGTATTAGTGCTTATTTATATAGTTCCCCTCTGGCCTCGCGTGGCTGTTCAATTGAAACATTTGAATCGTACGATTCTTGTTGCGCGTAACATTTCGCTTGTCTCGTCAATAACCGTTTCATGTTTATCGGTTTTACAAAGAAACGCTTTGAAATTTCTTTATCAGTTACTTTATAGCTTGCAGTGTGGTTCTTTTGTTTATCGTTTGTAGATTCGTTGGAAATTGATGCCAGATGGTGAAATAATTTAGTTTTTCCCATTTTTTTTTAAATACAACTAGCTGATGGAACAAGTAGATGGCCCACGTGATGTTAAGGGGTAACCATCACCTATGACAAAGCATTGCCTCGCAAGTCACGCACAATAGGAACGTGCCCTACGATGCACTGCCCTGCGTCCATCAACTTCCGGCGTACAGATGTTAAGCCTCATGTGCCTGTAATTACACCGTCAACCACACCCTTCAAACCGAAACACAGCAACGTTGCTTGGCGGCAGAAAAAGGACCCATTCACGATATGTGCCAAAAATGGGGCACGTCAAAATTATTTGACTTATTGTCATGGTTAATAAGAATGAAAACGATAACAGCTTCACGGTAGATATCCCTTAGTAGGTACTAACATTTGGCGCACATACCCACTTTTTACAGTAGTTGGTATTACAAACGTGACAGGTTGCAAGCCGATCTGTAAGAATATTAACTTCCTTCCAGTTTCCTCACGATGTCATGACTAATATATTTGAACTATCCATTTAGTGGCCCACCTTATGTTGAGCGGTTGCCTCTGCCTATTATTATAACAAATTTATTTTGATTCACAGCGTTCCTCCTATGCGGTCGACCGATTATTCTAGTCAATGTGCAATGCAGCGGCCGGCTGAGTGAGGAAGACGTGAGGAACATAGAGTCCATCGCCGAGCGAGCTACCGCGAGCGACTCGCACTTGGCGATCGTTGGCGAGTTCAGTGCGAAGGAAAATGTGACATGTAAGTATCTTAAAATCGATGGGCCCCGAAACACTTTAAATCCATAAGATAGATTGCAAAAGCAAGCAAGCCAAGCAAGCGTTGCTGTATTTCGGTTTGAAGAGTGTGGTTGCCGATGTGATTACAGGCACATGCTTAACATCTGTATGCCTCAAGCTGATGAACATTGAACATTTGTTCTGTGTCTGGGTGTATTAAACAATAAATTATTTACAATATTTTCTTTTTAATACAACAAATTTCAGCTACCAGGTCCCCATAGAACAAGTGTATTGTTAAGGGTTTTACAGCGCTAGGTGAAATTGTACAAAAATATAAAAACAATTGAAGAGGAATGGATTTATTCAGGCAGATGATCTTCTTCTTCTTGTCGTTTCATTATTTCTTTCCAAACATTATGGTAGAAGGATTTTAAATGCGTCTCAAAGAGGCTCCTTTCGAGGCTGATGATGATAATGATATTTAGGCTCAGACAAAATAAAAAGTAAAGACGGAACTCTGTGAACAGCAAAGTGAGGCCGGTCAAACTACGCTTTGACGTGTACATACACAATTACACACACACACGTACAACGTCACTACGCCTTAACTTGTCAGTCTATCTTGGAACACAAGTGTTGCCTGTATAAAGTGTTTTTGTTTACCCTATTATTTGGCTGCACTCATTGTGAAGCTATGTTCAACACGAAACGAAATACAGAATTGTCAAACATCTCTTTGATGGCTTGTCTGTCGGTCATCTTGACCCACGGCGCAACGCGATATCTTCCCCGTTTGTGAACCGATTTTTACGATTATTATTTCTTTAAATAGGCTACATATTATTATATTAATATATATATTATTAGATTATAATCTATCTCGCGAGATTGTAATCTGTCAAAAAATTGTAAACTCGTAGATTTCGTATGTCCGTTAGGCCAACAAGCTAACCGATCCCATAATCAGTTATGTTGTGTTAGATTATTATCATGATAGACGTTATTATTTAGTAATGTTATTTTTGTAATTTTAGGGTAGACATGGGCGTTTTCGTTTTTTCCCGCAAACGGTTATCTAACCGATATACAGTTTGCATATCGATATAGAAAACGGTTTTCTGATATCGATATCATTCGTATGGGTTGCAAACGTTAACATGATTTTTAGTTATGGCAAACTAACAACGAAACGACAAACGCAAACTATTTGGCTATTGTTACGTCGTATTCGCTTCATCTCTTTTTTACCAGTAAAACAATTCATTCTTAGAAAGGGAGGTAGCGAATATCAATAATAATTGGTGTTTGTTTCATATCGTTTGGTTTGTGAAGTTTTCGTTTTGTTCGTGTCTTTAGTAGGTAACAGTTGAGGTTTTGAATAGTTTTTATGATATCGGATATGTTGATATGAATATCGATATGGTATGATATCTAACCCATATCCGATATAAGTTACGTTTTGATATATCCGACTCATGTCTATTTTAGGGTAATTTGAATTGTCATGGCAACACCGGACTTCGCACACATGTTTAGAAAACTGGCCTCACTTTTCTGTTCGTAGAGTTCCGTCTTTACTTTTTTATTTGGTCTGAGTATTTAGGCCACACGCTTTCAAAGTACAAATTATAATTAGATGTTCATTGTTTGTTAGCATTGCAGGTGTTCATGTTACATTATCTATTAAAGGTTATCAATAATATTATGTAGATACTACCCAGTAATTAATGAACATGTTTATTGGCTGAAGTTCTCGAGAGAATAACAGCGCCTAACTACTACTACAGGGTGTCCCATAACTAGTATGTTATCGCACGGGAACAACAAAATAAATGGTCTATATTTTTTTAATTCTGTGATTTTTTAAGAAATTGTGCAGCTAAGTTTGTTTCAAAACCTAGGGGCCATCCATAAATTACGTCACACGTTAAGGGGGAGGGAGGGGGTCGACGAAGTGTGACAAGGTTGGGGTTGGGTCCCACATTTTGTGATTACACATTTTTCAAAATTTAATATTTTATAAGTATAAAACACACTAACACTATTTGAACACTAAGTTTTATTAAAATATAATTTAAATGGATAAAATTGCAAAATATGTGACATCCATCCATCACACTAGGTAGGGGGGATCTCACAAAAATGTGACCAGCTATAACAAGAACGGGGGAGTGGTAAAAAAAACATGAAATCCGTGTGACGTAATTTATGGATGGCCCCTTACGACAATTTGCTTCAATTCGCAACTTGATGCCACACAAGTTTTCCTATCAAAAAGGACAGGTTTATTCTGGGTCTGGTCTATGTACCGCACATACCGAAAAAAATTGAAGATTACCATTCAAATGCAATTTTGAAGAAAATCGAAGTAAAAATAAAGCAAATTAAAACAGTTACTATATTGCTAAGCGATAATTATATAAACTGTACACAGACCCGACCCCGGCTCCATATATTGATGAAACAACGCCTTTAAAAATGATTATTTTTGTGCATGCGACTGTACACAAAATAATTCCCAACAAGATTACGAACACATTATAAAATATTAAATTTTGAAAAATGTGTAATCACAAAATGTGGGACCCAACCCCAACCTTGTCACACTTCGTCGACCCCCTCCCTCCCCCTTAACGTGTGACGTAATTTATGGATGGCCCCTTACGACAATTTGCTTCAATTCGCAACTTGATGCCACACAAGTTTTCCTATCAAAAAGGACAGGTTTATTCTGGGTCTGGTCTATGTACCGCACATACCGAAAAAAATTGAAGATTACCATTCAAATGCAATTTTGAAGAAAATCGAAGTAAAAATAAAGCAAATTAAAACAGTTACTATATTGCTAAGCGATAATTATATAAACTGTACACAGACCCGACCCCGGCTCCATATATTGATGAAACAACGCCTTTAAAAATGATTATTTTTGTGCATGCGACTGTACACAAAATAATTCCCAACAAGATTACGAACACAGCTGTGTCACAAACATCACTATTAGATACCTTAGTAGGTACGTACTTATGCATAGATAACAGTCTACTTAGTCACATGATAAGAGGATTACAGCGATATCCAACTACATTGTATTGTAATCACGATAACTCCATATGAGCTGTTGTTACCTACAGAATACAGCTCAAGAACTCAAGATCTATCCTATCACCTCAATCACTACGTTCGATTGGCATCTCACTAAAGCTTCGATATTATGTTATTCTATAACAAGGTTCATACAAAAGAACGGTAGGAATCAAGCCGTAAGTTAGTTGCCTGGTCTTTTAGGCTTTTTTTTTATAACTAGTAGTTCGCCCCGAACTGAGATCTCGTGATGCGACCCGACGAACGCACCAAAACTTTGAGTAGGTGGTAGTCAAAGGCAAGTCCAAACATTATGTTTGGACTTTTTTCTGACTACCGCCTACTAACTTGGTACGGTAACCAAGTTTCAACTCTATTGGCCTATTTATTGAAGAGTTACGTTGAACAGACCTTGGCTCCATCATCAGACCTGGTCGTTGACACCATTTTATGAGAACTGAGTACCTCCTTAATTTATTTCAAGAAAAAAAAATAAGAAAAATCAAAGTAACTGGCCGACCAGTAGAAAAACCTTGATGCCAACGAAACTCTTAGAGATGGGAGCTCTTGGGTCGCTGGTTATCTTAATTTAACTTTTTTGTTGTATCTCAAAAACCGAGCGTCCCAGAAAAAAAGTAAAAATTGTTTTGGAATGTCCAAACAAAGCCCTTTCGTATGACATGTAACTTGATTTTTTTAAGTCACTTTTTTTATTTTTGCCCCCTTAAAAAACCCCATATCTTAAAAACCCTTCATCCGATTTTATTCATATACTTACCAGTAAATTTCTCAAGTACAAGCTGTCGTCTTATCAAATTTCATGCAGATCGGATCAACGGTTCGAAAGTTATGGCCAGACAAACATACATACATACATACATACATACATACATAAAATGCCAAATCGCCCAAGTTGAAACTAGAATCTTCGTTCGCTTCGCTCACTCGATCAATTAATAGTCTGTCCTTTGGCCACAATCGCACCTGATGGTAAGCGACGATGTAGCCAACGATGGAGCAGAACGGTCTAGTAGTGATCAGGAAAGACAGACGACGGCAATGAGTTCCACTCCTTGGCAGTTCGCATAATAAATGTAGAAGCAAAGCGCTTAGTGCGAATGGTGGTATATTTACCAGATATGGGTGGTACTGAGCCGTACGTCTACTTGTCCTGTGATGGAAAGGAGACGGTGGGATTAAGTCGTGAAGTTCCTGAGCACATTCTCCAAAATGCAACCTATAGAATATCGATAGTGTTGGTCGCGTGGACGCGCCATGATTCACTTAGCATTAAAGCGTTTCAAAGTGATCCTTGCGATTCAATTGAATGAATACCTTTGACTTTGACTTTCCTATTCTATTTCCTGCTAGATAGGATATCTACTAATATATAAATATGCGAAGGTTACGATGTTTGGATATTATCTCAAGCACGCTCTAACCATTGAACCAATCAAATCAAAACTTTTTTATTTAGACAATTACGAGTCCACATGGTACTTAATAACTAAAACAGAATTCGTCTTCTGGGAGAGCTTCTACACTAAAGGACAATCGGGGTGGGTGCCTTTAATCATTTTGATCGATACAAGTTTTCAAGATTGTATCGATCAAAATGAAATGATTACTAAACTGTGTGCAATGTGGTATACACAAAATGGTAAATTGCGATTTTTCGAAAATTATTCTTTATTTTGAATCGTGATTTTATATCTTTCAACATGTCGAAACGTGCGATCGAGAGGTACAAAAAACATTTCCAGTCTTCACAGTTCAGTTGGTAGTAGCCTTCTGCGCCGTAGGCCGTAGGTTCAATCCCCACACAGAACAAACATATGTGTGATGAACATAGATGTTTGTTCTCTGTCTGGGTAAAAAAAGTATATTATGTATTATATCAGCTATCTGGTTCCCATATTACAAGCTTTGGCTTTGTTTGGGGCTAGATAGTGCTATGTGGAAAATCCACCAATATGTATATATTTATTTATTTAATCTCTTTTCAGCATTGAACGCCTACGAGCCACTCCTAGACGAAGAAGTGGTGACAACAGTGGATGCCACCGCGAAGGGCATAACCAGCATCCTCTGCCCAGGCGCCATAGACAAGAGTCAGTTCAACGGCCACTCTGGCGTCATAAAGTCAGGTCTCAGCCACCTCGCCATCCCCCGGGGTTGGTCCTGGGGTGGTCCAGCCTCCCCTTTCTGCCCCGTTTGGGCTGAAATCAACATCCCTGATTGACGAAGAAGAACAGCTAGCAGAATAGACGAAGCCTTTTCAGCTGGAACGATTGCTGATGACAATGTAGTCTCAAAAGGTATTTATCCGATTAAATCACAGGGATCGCTTTGAGACGTCTTAAAGCTAGGTGGACCTAGGTACCAGATCCATGACCAAGCCTAAAAGAAAAGGCAACAAACAGATGCGGATATTTCAGATGAGACCATGAATATAGGATGTGGTTCTAAAATTTAAGTTTACCTTCTGTTTTGTCACAAGGGTACTTATTCTGAGCTCGAGGGTCGAGATCCTACTTATATCTTAAATGCGAAAGCTTGTGTGTGTGCTTGTTCCCACAGGTGTACGGATTTGGATGAAACTTAGAATATTCATCGTTTGTAACCTGGAATAACTGTAGGCTACTCTTTATCGGGGTAGTTACCACTACCACGCTAGCGGAGCCGTGGGCGGATGCTAGTAAGTTTTATAGATTCATGATTTAAGACGCATATTCCACAGCTGATCAATACAGAGAGTTTAAAGTTACAGCTACTATTTTTGTCCAATTATTGTGTTAACTTGGATATTTAACTCCCTTCAATAAATAAACTTTAGACATTCGCATTTTCAATGCTCTGTGTTGACGAAATAGTTAAAAAGAGGCGGCCATGTTTTTTCAAATGTCAATGTCAGGCGGCCATTGATTCCTTGGAAGTGTCAAAGTCATTTTTGTGTAACTACCCGAAATAAATTAATTTTCTATCATGTAAATAATACAAGGCGTTACGCATTTATTGTTAAATCTACCAAATGTTAGATAATTCTGTTTTTATTATAAATGATGTAATTATTGTACATAATAATATATAATGTAGATAGGGTGTGGATATTTATGTTTGACCATCTATAAATTGATAAACGTCCTCAAATTAAATTATATTTTAATTTGTATAATATTAATATATTGTCTTTGCAAGGCATTGACTGGAAGTGTGCTTTTGATATAAGTAGGTATTTAAAAAAAAAGATTTGATCGTATTTCATATAAATTGTACAGCTAAGTTAAGGACAATTCGTATCAAACTAGAGCCAATTGTATAAAAGAGAAGTAAAAACGTATATATATATTAAATAAAAAGTACAGGTTTCTATCGTTAATGTTTTATTGGTTTTGGCATAACCTATCTCAACCTATACAGACGAAACTAGACCTTACGGGCTGTTTGTAGGGTTGAGAGTTGCTTTGAAGTAAGGGTTGCCGAAACTATAAATTACATTACAAGCTTGTACTTTGAGTATGACGAATTAAATAATATACAAATGAATTGCGGTACCAATGTGATGTAGTATTTATGTACAAGTCTAGTAGGTATATGTATGTTTAAAGTCAGCTTAAGTTATCCCTTCAAAAGCCAAAAACCACAGTTCACCAACACAATAAAAGCTCGTAATTCCAAACGATCTGGTTAGACAGAGAGCTGATTTCACCATGCTCTGTTAGTTACTAATCAAGGATTAGCAGGCCGTTAAATCTGACCTCAGATGTCAAACGCGTACTTTTTGACATATTTAACGGCCCTTTAATCCTTTGTTAATCTAACAGAGCATGGTGAAATCGGCTCTGAGTGTGGCATTTCTAAAAACATTTTGTACAGAGTTATTAGACCACCATTTACAATTACTGACATTTTCACTGACGTTTCTAGTCTCGATTTAAAAAAAAATACAGCAATACAGCGGTACGGTAAATAGCTGTATATTCATACTCTTTAAATGATAACCATCACTAAAGTTTTTATTCTAAAAACTATACCTTAATCGCGCATTTGTCCTGCGTGCGTTGAACAAGTCGTAGAAAAATTATTTAGATACAAGTTGTTCATGCAACACCTTATTTTAAATCCGATGGTAAAAATAACGCTTATTGTGTAGGTGAACGTTGACCTTAACAGTTTTCCAAAATGAATCAAATCTTCAAGAAATACAAATAATCTAATCTCGCTTTTTCCCAATATGAGTCAAGTTATTTTTTATTTAATAGAATAAGCTATATAAAACAAAGTTTTTACATACATATAGACAAAGGGCAGGCCGGCCGGTTCCACTAAAATATAACCAGTCGTTATAAGCGTGTTATTCCTTATGCTTAATTGGACCTAAATGTGGGCATTTGTATCGCATAAAAAAGACAAATCCGTAACGGAAACATGTGATAAAATTCTATCAATTTAATTCAAAGTTCAAACATTTGAAATATCAGTCATTCCTATGGATCCCAGGAGAGCCGATGAGTTTTTAAACGGCTGGTTATCTTTGGTGGAATCGGTCGGGCCTCGTATATTTTTGTATTGAATTGTGATCTCCTAGTAAGACCTAGTAATGCGTAGTGCATTTAAGTATTTATACGAAGCGATTATAGTTTTTTAGAAAAATACAATGCTCCTTACTAAATTATATTAATAGCTTTTAGAAAGAAAACATTCTGGATTTTGATAATACCAATTTGATGACTTGAATAACGCAATAGTAAAAAAATATATATTTTTCGAAAAATATCCCTGAAGATGTAAAGGTAAAACAGTACTTTTGGAATATGCCCACTTTTTTCATGTACATTTATTTAACTTCCCTGGCAATTCTGAACTTGGAAAACAGTATAATTACAAATTAAAATTACAGATTTATGTCAAAAACTGTTTTAAGTCTGGCCTCAACCCAACAAAACCTAAATTATAAAAAAAAATAATGAAAATGATAACCAATGCTTAAACTTGTGCCATCTCTTACAAATTGGTACAAACAGTGACAGTAATAATTTAAAGCAATGTTTGTGAAATGTCATTTATAACTGAGGTTTCGCTGCCTAACGTCAACAGAAAAATGTTTCAAGAGCAGTAGAACTCTGTGTGTGGCTTGTCCGGGGAATACCACCACCACGCCTATTTCTGCCGCCAAGCAGCGTTTATGTGCTTCGGTTTGAAGGGTGTGGTGCCTGTGGTTTTTTATACTACTACGTAGTACCTTTGAAAAATGTGTCCGGTGGCGGTGTGCGACCAAACTTAACTAAAATGTTATAATTACCTTTTTCGGGACCATAGAAATCATATGTAGCCAAAGTATAAAAAACTAATTTAGGGACTGGGTGGCCTTTCTAGGTATGTAGTGTTTTCACAGAAAGTATATACGAGTATGTGTTATGTGTGCAAAAGTGCAAGTATTTATAACACAGTGAATTTTCGTTGCCGACTGTACAGTCGGCAACGAAAATTTGTTCTTGAACTTGTTATCTACATAAAAGGAAGAAAAGTGTTTTCATTTTTTTTTTTTTTAAAAGCTTTTTCTTATAAATCTATTTTTTTTGACGTGACTGCGTCTAATAATTCGATGAACGCCGGCTGCATGCACGAAAAAGGATGACTCATTGTCCCGTTACGCTCGTTATTGTCACGTTAAACTATCGTCTGTAAACCAATTTTACAGAAACCCAATTTTTTTTTGTACCAATGGTTTATATTTGAATTTTATATAGCTAGACTATAGGCTGCTCTGAGGCCCGTATTCAAAAACCATCTTTAGAGAATGCTAGATACGAGTACCTACCCGTATATTTTTTATATTAACGGCCGGTTTCCGAAAGCTCGATATAAATAAATCAGATGTCAAGTCACTCGCCATTTCAGCTTTTTAATAAATAATAAATATTGGTGGACATTCCACACAGCACTATCTCGCCCCAAACTAAGCCAAAGCTTGTGATATAGGAACCAGATAGCTGATATACTACATATATATATATTTTTTTTTTTGTAAATACATACTTATAATATTATATAACACCCAGACAGAGAACAAACATCTATGTTCATCACACAAATGTTTGTTCTCGGTGGGAATCGAACCCACAGCCTACGGCGCAGAAGGCAGAGCTACTACCAACTGAGCTGTGAAGCTATTACATCGAATTAGATAGAGATAGCAAGTGACTTGACATCCGATTAGTTTTGATCGGGCTTTCAGAAACCGGCCGTGAGTCGGGCAATTCCCATGTAACTTACCTGTTTTGTGATAACAAACATACTTATTTTTATAAATCTATTATTTTTCTGTATTGCAATTGTTTATTTTATTCGGTGTATATTAATGGTGAATTTTAATAAATTATTTATATTATTATTTCTGATTTTTATTGATACAATTACGCTTAAGAATATCGACAGTCATAGACTAGACTAAAATAAACGAAGTTTAGGATTACAATTTATTTAAGTACTAAACTTAAAACAAATTAACAAAATAATCTTTAGGAAAATGTATCTTGAAATATCCTACATAAATCTATCTAAAATTAAATAATTAATAAAACTTTTGTAATAAATAAACTTTTCAGTAATAAATAAATGTAAGTAGGTACCTACTAGATAGTACTATAACAGGAATAAATTTTAATATTCTTATATTCAGCGACGACCAACTTTCATTTGACGCTGCATTTTCCTATGAGCGTCTACAGCATTTGTTTCATCGCATGCTCTACACCTGGAATCAAAAACATCATCATCTTCCTGCCCTTATCCCACGCTGCCCGGCACAACAGGTTTTCTTCTTCCACTCTCCTCTATCATTCGTCATCTCGTCATCACCAGACTAGGCACCAAAATAACAATAGCCAACTCACAGACTTACCAAGGCCAAAAAATCCATATATGTTATACGAGATGCAACGTCCGACGGTATCTTCAAAAATAAATAAAAAATGCCTATTATTCGGTCAGCGACCTATGCAGACGATAAAACAATTCAATGATGTTTTTTTTTTAATTATAACCTAGTACTATTTACATAACCTATACGCCCATGACTTGTTTACCAATAAATAATCTGTATCTGTATCTCGTCATCTTTCACACAGTCCATCCATCGTTTCTTTGGCCTGCCTCTCCTTAAGCCATCCATACCTAACACTCCTCGTAACATGATTTTCTTCCCTCCTCATGACATGCCCATACCACGCTAACCTATTACTCCCTTGTCAGTCACCGGCGCTACTTTGAAAGCAAATACCTAAAATCAAGAACAAACAAATCAAAACAGTCTTTATTCAGTTCAAACAAGGATCACTTTCAAACTTCCTATAAACTAGATGAATCTTGCTCCTGTTCCTCGAGACCAAGGTCTATTCTAGAAGAATAAGCTGCCAGCAATATTATGTGAACTGTCTACAAACGATCCCACTAATGTAAACAGGTTCATATTGATCGCCAAGCAAGGGCGTCGCCAAGGGGGGCAGGAAGGGGCACCTGCCCCCCCAGAGATTAAAAATTGTAGCCAACTGCAAAGAAACCAAAGTCCTAAGACAATTGTCTTGCTTTGCCGATAAATCTTCATAGCTAATAATATAATGGCTAAGATAAAGCTTTATGCTCTTGACTGTACCCTCAGACAAAATAAAACTGTACCTACAATTCATATTTTTCTCATCCTCCATGATAACTTGTCGCCAAGTCGCCAAGGGCTCTATTAGCTTAGTTGATTAATAATTCTGTTAATGAAAGCTACAGCTAGGTATCCTACTAATATTATAAACGCGAAAGTTTGTAAGTATGGAGGGATGGATGGATGTTTGTTACTCTTTCACGTAAAAACTATTGAATGGATTTTAATGAAACTTTACAATAATATAGATCAGAATAACACATAGGCTACAATTTATAAAGATATTGTGTGAATTTTCCAAAATATGACGATAAGTGTCAAGTAGAAAAAAATCTACCATCTGCGAGCTATTCTGGCGTGCGCTGCCAAAACCGCTAGAGTTACACATAATGTACTACGCCACGCTAATATAAGCTACTCGAAATACTAATCCTGTGCAGACGGAGTCGCGGGCAGCAGCTAGTACCTTATGAAGCCGATATAAAATGGCGTGTAATATGCAGCGTCCTAGAGTTTTGCTTACTTATAAAGCTCACGGCTCAACCAGAACTCTTTGGTGGGGTCGCAGTAGCCCCTGAGCTGATTAACGTCCCATGTGATGGTTTCCATCCTCCATTCCGGAGATACCACTGGTAGTTGCAACTTAGGTAGGACGATCTGTTGAGAGAAATTTGGTTATAAATCCATTATCTACTACCACCAGGGTGTCACCAGACTGATAACTGATCGATGACCATGCTTGTGATAAATAAATAGGTAATATAATTTTCGTAAATTTTTTATCAATGTCAAATCGCTAGGATCGTTTTGAAACGTCTAGAATCTGGGTGCCAGTTCCAATGGTTCCACGTGACCAAGCCTAGAAGAACAAACAAGAAAGTGACGGCTTGCTTCCTACAGTTTTTATTGATATTTTTTCCAATGAAATCGTTGTTGATAATTTCACGCAGTGTCGGAGGAATTTAGAGACAGCGGTTTTCTAATTCCTAAGATCATTGATAGCCATTCCCAGGAAGACTTAGGTCTTTCGTGGTAACCTTCTCACCGGGTTGGAGCTAGAAGGCAACCCCGGCAACGGCGCCTTCACACTGAAGTAAGGCGACACCGCCTCCTTCAATCCGCGCGTCATCTCGCTGGTGTACATATCCTCGCAGAGGATGGTGCGAGCTCGCTCGTCTGACACGTCGTCCATGCTGACTGCTGGCGTCATCACAAGCCGCGGCCGCGTCAACTGGGCCTCCTTGCGCCCGACGTCTGCGGGCTTCTCCTGGATATTAAGGAATAGGTTAGCTGAAAAAGGTCTCATAATTTACTAGGTAGCAGGGTAGCAGTCAGGTTGCCTGGAAGAACTCGCTTTCAGCTATTAGCTGCTAACAGATTTTTTAGATTATTTTTGTTAAAGTATGATGGCGAACGTAGGCTGTATGTAGGTTGTTTTTAATAATTGTTTTATATGTAAAAGTAATTAATAGGTAAGATTCCTAAGTTGTTGGAATAAATGTATTATTAATGATGATGATCGAAAGCTAACCAAAGTACCTAACCGATATAGATCGCAGAATCAGCAAGTTGAAGTGGCAACGAGCAGGTCATCGGTATAGCTCAAGGAACTGACAACCGCGGAATAAAGGATCTCGAATGGTGATGACGAACTGGAAGACGAATAGACCTATCCGATAGACCAACAACGTCGTGAGGATCGTGGAAAGTCGGCAAGTCAAGCAGCATTGCTGTGTTTCGGTTTGTAGAGTGTGGTTGCCGGTGAAATTACAGGCACATGAGGCTTAACATCTGTATTATCATTATAGGTGATGGTTACCACTTAACAGGTGGGCCATCTGCTTGTTCCATTAGCATATAGTATAAAAAAACGGTGGATTTAGAGGGGCCAGAATCGTTCCTCCTGGAAATGTATAAGGAGGCCTACGTCGAGCAGTGAACGCTTATGACGATGATAATCTGTAAAAATATGATAACTTCCCACTCACGTATCGTTTCTGCACGGTAGTCGGATTGGTCCCGACAATATCCTTTCTTTTTAGCAGGAGGTCGAAAGGTATTGCAGCGGCCTTCCAATCAGACAGTGTATGGATATCTCGCAGTGGAGGAGGCCTTTAAACAATTGAAATACATACCTACTAATGGATGGAGTTAGGTATTTGGGAACTAGCACAACTATGAGAATACTAGAAAAGTGTGTAGCAGTACAGTGGTACTAGTAAAGTGGCTAGGGGCAGGTCATATAGCGCATAACCGACATCCGTAAGGATTAAAGGTTCATAAGACGCTCCCAAACCAATGGACCGATGACAGCGTTCAGATGTGTATTGGGGAGGGCATCATTAGATATAGGTCCAGGAGTGGACTTCTTGAGGCTGATGGTGATGATAATAATGACGCTACGGACATAAGTAGGTAGATATATCTTGTTTATCAAACCCCCTTCTCTAAAGTTTATCCTGTGTCATAAATAGGTAATGGCTGTAACAGCTTTCACAGCTCAGTTGGTAGTAGCTCTGCCTTCTGCGCCGTAGGTATATAGGCCGTGGGTTCGATCCCCACCGAGAACAAACATTTGTGTGATGAACATAGATGTTTGTTCTGTCTGGGTATTATAATAGGTACTTTATAAGTATGTATTTACAAGAAAAAAGTATAGATGTATTATATCAGCTATCTGGCTCCCATATTATAAGCTTTGGCTTAGCTTGGGGCTAGATAGTGCTGTGTGGAAAGTACATCGATATTTATATTTATGGGCTACCGTTTCATCATGCACCGCTCCCTCTTCTTGAAGGTCGTGTGGATCTGAGCCGTGATATCATTCTTCTGGTAGTCAGTTTTATATGTAGTGCCGTATTCGAAGAGCATGGCTTTCATTCTGGCGTCTAAGTCAGGCATGTTGAACGCAATTATGAAATTCCTTCTTGTTGATCGAGTGAGCGAAGCGAACGAAGATTCTAGTTTCAACTTGGGCGATTTGGCATTTTATGTATGTATGTATGTATGTATGTATGTATGTATGTTTGTCTGGCCATAACTTTCGAACCGTTGATCCGATCTGCATGAAATTTGATAAGACGACAGCTTGTACTTGAGAAATTTACTGGTAAGTATATGAGTAAAATCGGATGAAGGGTTTTTAAGATATGGGGTCTTTTAAGGGGGCAAAAATAAAAAAAGTGACTTAAAAAAATCAAGTTACTTGTCATACGAAAGGGCTTTATTTGGACATTCCAAAACAATTTTTACTTTTTTTCTGGGACGCTCGGTTTTTGAGATACAACAAAAAAGTTAAATTAAGATAACCAGCGACCCAAGAGCTCCCATCTATAAGAGTTTCGTTGGCATCAAGGTTTTTCTACTGGTCGGCCAGTTACTTTGCTTTTTCTTATTTTTTTTTCTTGAAATAAATTAAGAAGGTACTCAGTTCTCATAAAATGGTGACAACGACCAGGTCTGATGATGGAGCCAAGGTCTGTTTAACGGAACTCTTCAATAAATAGGCCAATAGAGTTGAAACTTGGTTACCGTACCGAGTTAGTAGGCGGTAGTCAGAAAAAAGTCCAAACATAATGTTTGGACTTGCCTTTGACTACCACCTACGCAAAGTTTTGGTGCGTTCGTCGGGTCGCATCACGAGATCTCAGTTCGGGGCGAACTACTAGTTATAATCACAGAACACTTAATTCCCATAAAATCGCAGTGACACTGTCACGCTTTGACCCAAAATTTATTTATATTTGAAACCAGTTTACGGAGTAGGTAAGTTCTAAAGAATACAATCAAACCTTATTTTTAATTATAATAGGTACCTAACTACCTACCTACGTCTGCTCAATATTTTGTGACATTTTATCGTCCGAGTACCTTTTAATGTTCTGTGCATTTTTTCGCAATGAAATAAAAGTGAATAGATATTTGGATTCGTGTTTTTGTTAATTTATTTTAGACGCACATTTAATTTTTATTAGGTATTTTATTTTGTTACGATGCCGGATCACAAAGCACGTTTTGAGTCGATGCTTTTAAATCATGAAACAAGCTACAGAACGAATTATCGGGATGGTGAAATTAAGCCTATTATCACTACTCATTATCAGGGAAAAGGGACGTGTTTGAGGAATATGCCTCCTCCGTTGAAAGATATAGGTGCTCTGACCGACTGGCACGTACCTAACGTTCCTTTCGACTTGTTCGGAAAGCCGAAAGATATTTTGAGGACGAATCCTAATGAAATCCAAAAACCCTATGTTAGTATTAACTAACCATAAGGACGTCAATATCGGGCTCCTATCAATTTTGAACCAACTTTTCAGCACATTTTTTCAATAAAAATCATCGAATTTACCTACAAGTCTTAGGTAGATTTGTTGTTCCCATAAGTGTCTAGATTAATTCAAACTCGGAATAACATACACACCTATTAGTTATGAAACATCCAGTATATATTTTTTTTATTTATATTTGAATATAATATAACACTCCAGACGGAGCAAACATTTATCACAGAAATGTTTGTTCTTGGTGGGGATCGAACCCATACCTTATTATTTATTCTAAACATAGAGTACCTACCTACAAAAGGAGCAGAAACCAGACGTTACTTACTAGGTACCTACCTGATTATGCTTTGATTTTCCAGGGAAGAGTTCCAGATGTTGAACGAAAAATTGTTCAAAAGTCTCGCCCACGAGTTATAATCACACCTGCCGAAAGTTTGGACGATATGGACGATGGGTAGGTTATATTACCTACTCTTTATCGTTTGGTGTTTTAGGCGTTATTCATACTTTTGACAGCCTTCACAGCTAGTTGGTAGTAGCTCTGCCTTATGCGCCGTAGGCCGTGGGTTCGATCCCCGCCGAGAACTGATATTTGTGTGATGAACATACCTAGACGTTTGTTCTCTGTCTGGGTGTGTATACCAATTATATGTATGTATTTACAAAACCTATTCCCATGGTAGCTTCGATTTAATTTGGGGCTAGATAGTGCTATGTGGAAAGTCCACTAATATTTATTATTTATTATTATTATTTTATATGAAAGAAGTATTTAAGTACTAATTTCTCACTGTAGTAGGTACCATAGTATACATAGTTACCGCGATAGAGTAACACACTATCTAGCAATGCTTTTTCCCAATATTTTCCAGAACCCGGCAACTTTTGGTAGACGACATGTACCTAACATCAAAAGTGTACACAATGCGAGACGCCCTCACCAAAGCGAACTACAACAACGTCAGGGCTCCATTTCCCGGCTCGCCAGCTCCTGCCAACCCCGTAAGTCAGACAGACACGTTAGATCGTACTTAAGGTGGATAATATAGCGCCCAGTAACGCTATCAGCTACCTACGATTACTTATACCGACATTTTAGACCTATTTGAAAAACCGAATCAGTTCGTAGGTAGTAGGTACCCCAGCTACACTAGTCTTCTAATATACCTACCTACCTATCTGTTCTAGTCCGTGTCTATTGAAACTTTAGAAGGGACATGCCTTGTGAATATGTTTAGTTTTAGGTAAACAAAACAGTAACCAACCCATTTTGTAAACTAATTTCTAGGTAGTACCTATGTAGGTATTCTCTTTTTTGAGTAAGTAATTAGGTAGATAAAACTTGCAGGAGGTGCCCTTATCACACGAAAGAACATATTTTTCCCATGAGACACTAAAGGCGTTTTCAGGGCCACCCCAAAGGTAAAACGCCAAAAACGCTGTAGAGAACGCCCAAGTTAGTTTTTTTCTCCCGTTCTTCTTGGCTTGGTCGCGTAGAACAGGCGTAACTACCATTTATATACGAGTCTAAATGACCCTTGTAATTTCTTAAAGGTTTATAGCTCTGGCAATTTTTGTTGACAGATAACTCTCCCGAAGCTGCTACCTCCATACGTGTCGCCGGAGTGGCGAATGGACTCGGTGTCATTCGACAACAGACAGTTACGCGCCTACTGCAATCCCACCAGGGTGTCCTGGCTGGCGAAGAAACCAAGTTAGTTGGCACATCACTATTCAACTTGATACCTACTTATTTAACTTGAGTAGTAGAGCCATATTCGGTTTGAAGTGAAGTGTGGTTGCCGGTGAAATTACAGCACATGGGCTTTACATCTGTATGCCTCAAGTTGATGGATGCAGCTCAGTGCATCGTAGGGTACCTACGTTCCTATCGTGCGTGACACGAGGCAATGATTTGTTATAGGTGAAGGTTACCACTTTACATCAGGTAGGGCATCTGCTTGCTCCATCAGCAAATTGTATTAAGAAAAATCGTTAAGCACTAAAACCGCGAAAAAATAATGAGCGTTCTAATGTTGGTAAAAAATAAAATACTCATAGATACCAAAAGCCCTCACAGCTTGGTTGGTATAGTAGCTCTGCCTATAGGCCTTCCGAGATCCCCACGGAGAACAAACATTTGTGATAAACAGAGGCGTTTCTCTATGTCCTGGGTGTTATTTGTTACTGTACGTATGAATTTACTAAAATAAAGTATCTAACGGCCGGTTTCTGAAAGCTTGATCAAAACTAATCGGATGTCAAGTCACTCGCCATTTCAGCTATTACATCGAATTAGATAGAGATAGCAAGTGACTTGACATGCGATTAGTGTTGATCGGGCGTATGTATTTTATCAGCTAGGTATAGTTACTGGTATGTATTTATTGATCGAGTGGGCGAAGCGAACGAAGATCTTAGTTTCAACTTGGGCGATTTGGCATTTTATTTATGTATGTATGTGTTTGTCTGGCCATAACTTTCGAACCGTTGATCCGATCTGTATGAAATTTGATAAGTCGATAGCTTGTACTTGAGAAATTTACTGGTAAGTATATGAGTAAAATCAAATCAAGGTTTTTTAAGTGGGCAAAAATAAAAAAAGTTACATAAAAAATCAAGTTACATGTCATATGAAATGGCTTTGTTTGGACATTCCAAAACAAATTTTACTTTTTTTCTGAGACGCTCGGTTTTTGAAATACAACAAAAAAGTTAAATTAAGATAACCAGCGATCCATGAGCTCCCATCTCTAAGAGTTTCGTTGGCATCAAGGTTTTTCTACTGGTCGGCCAGTTCCTTTACTTTTTCTTATTTTTTTTTTCTTGAAATAAATTAAGGAGGTACTCAGTTCTCATAAAATGGTGAAAATGACCAGGTCTGATGATGGAGTCAAGGTCTGTTCAACGTAACTCTTCAATAAATAGGCCAATAGAGTTGAAACTTGGTTACCGTACCAAGTTAGTAGGCGGTAGTCAGAAAAAGGTACAAACATAATGTTTGGACTTGCCTCTGACTACCTACTCAAAGTTTGGTGCGTTCGTCGGGTCGCATCACGAGATCTCAGTTCGGGGCGAACCACTAGTTAATTTGTAGTATACTAGAAAAAGCAAAGGAACTGGCCGACCAGTAGAAAAACCTTGATTTCAACGAAACTCTTAGAGATGGGAGCTCTTGGGTCGTTGGTCATCTTAATTTAACTTTTTTGTTGTATCTCAAAAACCGAGCGTCCCAGAGAAAAAGTAAAAATGGTTTTGGAATGTCCAAAAAAAGCCCTTTTATATGACATGTATCTTGATTTTTTTATGTAACTTTTTTTATTTTTGCGCCCTTAAAAAACTCCATATTTCAAAAACCCTTCATCCGATTTTACTCATATACTACTGGTAAGTAATTTCTCAAGTACAAGCTATCGACTTATCAAATTTCATGCAGATCGGACCAACGGTTCATAAGTTATCGCCAGACAAACAAACATACATACATACATACATACATAAAATGACAAATCGCCCAAGTTGAAACTAAGATCTTCGTTCGCTTCGCTCACTCGATCAAATATTTTCTATCAATAAAAAAAAACTCCCAATTCACAGCTGTGAAGAATGTCAAACAGCAGCTAGAGACGCGATGAAGAAAATAAAGCGAAAACATTAAGTAAACCATTTTTATTGTCAAACAAATATAACAGCATTATTAATGACTTATAAACTATGAATCCATTATAAAATCACATTGTTTCAAAATTAAGCATTTCTTATCTGCAAATATTTATTTTTATATAAATCTTTCTTTTTGTAATAATTTTAGCTATAATAGCGAAATTCATTGATAGTATTTACAAATAATTTGATAAGCTACTTTTAATTTTTTACAATAAATAATATTTTAAAGCTATTTTATGTCTAATTTATTAAGCGACTAATATTTAAGAAAAACTGAAAAAGCTTCACGACTTTGATCCCCAGGCACATCTGTATGCCTCAAGTTAGTGGACGCAGTGCAGTGCATCGTAGGGCACGTTCCTAAAGTGCGTGCCTTACGAAGCAATGCTTTATTATAGGTGATGGTTACCACTTAACAGGCGGACCATGTGCTTGTTCCATCAGCTAGTTGTATAAAAAAACTGTATTTGGTGACACTAGGTGACGAACAACGGACTAAGCTACGCAACGTATACAAGGTGTTCCCATAATTGGGTTTAAAACTTCGGGGGGCTAAAGTACCTATCAATATGAATAACTTTTTCTAAGGAACCAACACTGTAAACGCGATTAAAAACAGCTGTTTCATACAAAAGTTCAATACCTACCTGGCTAAAATGTATGAAACAGCTGTTTTTTTTCGCGTTCACAGTGTTGGTTCTCTAGAAAAAGTTATTCATATTGATGGGTACTTTAGCCCCCTGAATTTTATATACACAATTATAGGAACACCTTGTATATTATGAATTTGTCAGCCCTCACATCTCTGTTGGTAGAAGATCTGCCTTCTAGGCCGTGGGTTCACCGAGAACAAACATTTGTGTAATAAAAAAAAATATAAGAATTATATCTGCTATCTGGTTCCCATAGTACAAGCTTAGCTTAGTTTACGGCGAGATAGAGCTGTGTGGAATGTCCAATATTTAAATTGATTAATTAATTCTTGTTTTGTGAAGCTCACAATTTCTTTAACGCCAAATATAACACAGTCTTTAAGTAAACGTATCATTCAGTTATCAACAGCACAGACTAGACAAATGTTCGAAAGCGCCATCGCAGCGTTTTGTCTGACCGCGGGATTGGAGTCCTTGATGAGAAGTAGGAGTCGGGAGCGGGCGCTTTTCGTGACCTCGGGGTCCAAATCTGTCTCCTCTGGGCACTTCTCTCGGATTCTCAGTAGTTCTGCGTAGAGGAGACCTGGAAAAAAGTAAGTAAGCTTATTGTCAGCTATTGCTAATTCTGTGAAAGTTTTTTTTTTTACAACTCGCTGATGATACAAGCAGATGGCCCACCTGATGTTAAGTGGTAACCATCACTTATACATATATAATGTTATACAGATGTTAAGCCTCATGTGCCTGTAATTACACCGGCAACCACACTCTTCAAACCGTAACACAGCGTTGCTGCTTGGCGGCAGAAAAAGGCGTGGTGGTAGTACTTCCCCGGACGAACCCTTCACAAAGAGCTCTTATGGATAGGCTATCCACAATTAGGACCTTCTTTTTATCGTGTCACTAGTTTCTTGCGAAAGTGTGGTGAAAGGATTTTAAGAGCGTCTCGAAGATGCTCCTTTCGGGCATATTCACATGTTTTAGAACTTTCTAGGTTCTTTCTAGGTTCTGTGCCTGGAACTTTACCGGCAACCATAACGTTCAAGCGAATCTAAGGACTGTACTCAGTACTCTCTCTTCACTGCACTTGTGCAGCACTGGTGGTCTAGTGGTAGCGGCCCCGCCTTCCGATCCTAAGGTCGTGGCTTCGAAATCGGTCGTGCACCAATGAGTATTTCTGTTCAAAAATTTATGTACACAATGCCAGTACTCTCAAACGGTGAAGGAAAACATCGTGAGGAAACCGGCATGTCGTAGAATCTAAAAAAGTTCTATAACATGTGTGAAGTGCTCGAAAGGAGCCTCTTGAGGCGCACTTAAAATCCTTTCACCACACTGTTTCGAAAGAAACTAGTGACACGACAAGAGAGAGACTCAGTACTCACCAATAAGTAGTGGAGGATGGGACTTCAAATCGTCCGCACAATGCAGATAGTTCACAGCGGACTGCAGACACGTAGCCACAGAGGATGGCATTTCATCAGCGAGCTGACGCAGCAAGGCGGACAGGAACTCGTCAAGATAGAGTCGGCCCTCGTCGAGCAGATGCGTCTGGACCAGGTCGTTGGATTTCTTGACGTTGAACGTTTTGAAGATCTGTTTCAAGGTGTATTTGCTGGCCTGGGGATGAATACTATTATTCGTTAGAAATCTGTAGGAGGCAATCTAAAGTGGCAATGACCGTATGATATAACTTAAATAAATAATCTTTTCTATTCTATAATCTCCTTAAGTCAAAAGGTATTTATTTAGTTCTCTCTGGTCGTGTTACTAGTTTCTTTCGAAACAGTGTGTTGAAAGGAATTTAAGTGCGCCTCAAGTGGCTCCTTCGAGCACTTGACACATGTTATAGAACTTTTTAGGTTCATAACACATAACTTTTGGAACAGAAAAACTCATTGGTGCACGACCGGTTTCGAACCCACGACCTTAAGATCGGAAGGCGGGGCCGCTACCACTAGACCACCAGTGCTTTCGCCTCTCAGTCTCCACACACACAGATAAACAGGGTTCATAGTTATTATACTCGATGTCGACAACGAATCTCTTGGGTACAAGGCTCTTGAGGCGCACATAAAATCCTTTCACCACACTGTTTCGAAAGAAACTAGTGACACGACAAGAGAGAGAGAGACTGTGTGTGTGGAAAGTCCACCAATATTAATTTATTTATTTTTATAGCTTACCCTAACAACAGGAGGGTTGGAATCACACAGATGTAGCAAGAAACAGGGTAGGGAGCTGACTGCTTGCTCGACTAACTCCGCGCCCACGCGGCCGGCGATCACTCCGAATAACCTTATTGATCCTTCTCTGCAAATATAAACCAAGCCTTTGTCATGTATCATCATCTTCCTTCACGCTAAGGGCCGGTTTCACCATGCTCTGTCAGATTAACAAAGGATTAAAGGGCCGTTAAATATGTCAAAATGTACGCGTTTGACAGCTAAGATTAGATTTAACGGTCTTTTAATCCTTGATTAGTAACTTACAGAGCATGGTGAAACCGGCCCTAAGTATTTATTTATTTATTATGGCACACAAAACAGAATACAATCAATAAACATAAAAAAATTATTAAAAATAGGTTTTACAACTAGATGGTATTCTAAAGACATGTGTACACATCATGGTCAGTTGGTAGCAGTAAAAGAAAATATGATAATTGTATTTAACAGATCGAGCTCAAAAAGTGGGTTAAAATGTTTTCTTGGTCCACTCTCCTCTGTCATTCGTCATCCGGCACAACAGGTTTTCTTCTTCCGCCCTCCTCTATCATTCGTTATCTCAGTGGTCACTCTTTTCTTACTTATGTCATCTTTCAAACAGTCCATCCATCTTTTCTTTGGCCTACCACTCCTAATACTATCCACATCTATATCTAACACTCTTCTCGTAATATGTCTTTGTAATGTAGATGATTTAGGTTTTTTGGAGAGAGCTATGACTTTATTAGAGGCAGTTTGAAAGTGGCGCCAGTGACTTAAAAATGAGGAGCAATAGGTTAGCGTGGTATGGACATGTATGAGAAGGGATGAATGTCATGTAACGAAAAGAGTGTTAGGTATGAATGTGGATGGATTAAGGAGTAGAGGTAGGCCAAAGAAAAGATGGATGGATTGTGTGACTACTGCGATGACGGATGATAGAATAAAGTAGCGAGAAAAAACCTGTTGTGCCGACCCCACATGAAGTGGGATAAGGGCAGGAAGATGATGGAGAGAGTTATGCTGGGAGTTTCACTACGTGATAGAAATAAGGAAATCCGTGGAAACAAATTAACGAACATAGCTTGCAGAATTAGCAAGTTAAAGTGGCAATGGGCAGGTCTAAAGGAATGGGAAATAAAGGTTCTCGAATGGCGACCACGAACTGGAAAACGAAGCGTGGGACGCTTTCCTACCCGATGGACTGACGACATTATGACCGCAGGAAGTCGGTGGATGAAGATGGCTCAAAATCGTTCTTCCTGGAAATGTGTAGGGGAGGCCCATAGGCCCTCGCATTAATCCAGCACACTGCTTCAAGCTGATGACGTTAATGAAATGAGCCACTTATTGCGACAATTTGCTGTCTCGCTCACTCAAATAGAATAACCATTTGAGTAAGCGAGACCAAATTGCAGCTAGAAACTACCACAAAACTAGTCCACTCATGAGCCTCCTAAAGAAACACATTATAATTACCTTAATAGTGCGCATTCCGTGTTCATAAACGGTCGAATCTTCTGCGATATAGCCAAGAGTTCGCGATCAAAGTCTTTGTCCAGTTCCTCTGTCTCCATTAGCAGACATGTCAGACCCTGAATAGCGGCTAGAGGAACGTTGTCTGGGGATGATCTGAAAGAGGGACCATTCCATATATTGGTGAGCAAAACTAGCGATAAAGTGAGAAATATTCTTTATACCATAACTACAAAAAAAAGGTTTAACGAAGGCGAAAGTAGACATTTAATGAAGAAAAAAGGAAGGTTAAATTAATTAAAATAGAACACAAAACAGTTTATATTCTAACTAGTGGCTTCCCGCGGCTTCGCACGCGTTGAAGTGGTGAACCGTGATTGAACCACAAACATCCAAACATCGTAACTTTCGCATTGATTTGTATATTATTAGGGTATGAATTTTAAATACGTACTATTATTAGGGTAGGATTTTAAATACCTACGTAGGTATAAGGGATACCTATAGGCGTACATTACCTATATTAGGTAGGTAGGTATAGGTACTGAGTTTAGCACAAACATGACAAATACAACAAAGACAACCTTACACGGAAAATATGTACTTATTTGTTCCTAGTTTCTACCCCAAAAGCAAACGAAACGAAACAGCTTCACGACATTGATCCACAGGCACGGTAGATAGGTACCCTCAGATCTCTTCGTACCAACTCAAGATTCCCGTTTTTAGAACATTGACGCCTCGTTGTATTCTTTTTACTCGAGCGCAACGAAGGAGGGTAACGTCTTTATGTTATTTATCCACAGAACACATTTTCTTTTAGTTTGAAGTTAATTACACAGTTACAGTTAAAAATCTCCCATACAAACCTTGAAACTTTGCAGGGGTAGTTTTAAAATATAGAAAACGTGATTTTAAATTATTTATTGTGGAGTATATTTACTTCAAGTTTGAAATCAATCGCACTATGCGTTAAAAATCTCCCATACAAACTTTGACATCCCTTTGCACGCTTATTATGGGTAGTTTTAAAAAATTAAAAAAGCCTTTCCTATTTTTTTGCCTAAAAGTTCATATACTCCAAGTTTCAAGTTTGTAGGTTCAAGGTATACTATTTTTCATGCAAACGTTTTCAACCCTTTTACACCCCTTGGGGTTGAATTTCCAAAACCCCCTTCTTAGTACACCTCTACGTCATAAGACCTATGTACTCTTCAAATTTCAAGTCTCTAGGACCATCGGTAAAAAAACTCCCATACAAACTTTTACATCCCTTTGCACACTTATTAAGGGTAGTTTAAAAAAACTAATAACGCCTTTCCTATTTTTTTGCTTTGAAGTATATGTACTCCAAGTTTCAAGTTTGTAGGTTCAAGGAATACAATTTTTCATACAAACGCTTTCATCCCTTTTTACACCCTTAGGGGTTGAATTTTCAAAAACCCCTTCTTAGTACACCTCTACGTCATAAGACCTATGTACTCTTCAAATTTCAAGTCTCTAGGACCATCGGTCAAAAAACTCCCTTACAAACTTTTACATCCCTTTGCACATTTACTAAGGGTAGTTTTACAAAACTAAAAATGCCTTTCCTATTTTTTTGCTTTGAAGTATATGTACTCCAAGTTTCAAGTTTGTAGGTTCAAGGAATACAATTTTTCATACAAACGCTTTCATCCCTTTTTACACCCTTAGGGGTTGAATTTCCAAAAACCCCTTCTTTGTACACCTCTACGTCATAAGACCTGTGTACTCTTCAAATTTCAAGTCTCTAGGACCATCGGTCAAAAAACTCCCATACAAACTTTTACATCCCTTTGCACACTTATTAAGGGTAGTTTTAAAAAACTAAAAATGCCTTTCCTATTTTTTTGCTTTGAGGTATATGTTCTCCAAGTTTCAAGTATGTAGGTTCAAGGAATAAAATTTTTCATACAAACGCTTTCATCCCTTTTTACACCCTTAGGGGTTGAATTTTCAAAAACCCCTTCTTAGTACACCTCTACGTCATAAGACCTATGTACTCTTCAAATTTCAAGTCTCTAGGACCATCGGTCAAAAAACTCCCTTACAAACTTTTACATCCCTTTGCACATTTACTAAGGGTAGTTTTACAAAACTAAAAATGCCTTTCCTATTTTTTTGCTTTGAAGTATATGTACTCCAAGTTTTAAGTTTGTAGGTTCAAGGAATACAATTTTTCATACAAACGCTTTCATCCCTTTTTACACCCTTAGGGGTTGAATTTCCAAAAACCCCTTCTTTGTACACCTCTACGTCATAAGACCTGTGTACTCTTTAAATTTCAAGTCTCTAGGACCATCGGTCAAAAAACTCCCATACTAACTTTTACATCCCTTTGCACACTTATTAAGGGTAGTTTTAAAAAACTAAAAATGCCTTTCCTATTTTTTTGCTTTGAGGTATATGTACTCCAAGTTTCAAGTTTGTAGGTTCAAGGAATACAATTTTTCATACAAACGCTTTCATCCCTTTTTACACCCTTAGGGGTTGAATTTTCAAAAACCCCTTCTTAGTACACCTCTACGTCATAAGACCTATGTACTCTTCAAATTTCAAGTCTCTAGGACCATCGGTCAAAAAACTCCCTTACAAACTTTTACATCCCTTTGCACATTTACTAAGGGTAGTTTTACAAAACTAAAAATGCCTTTCCTATTTTTTTGCTTTGAAGTATATGTACTCCAAGTTTCAAGTTTGTAGGTTCAAGGAATACAATTTTTCATACAAACGTTTTCATCCCTTTTTACACCCTTAGGGGTTGAATTTCCAAAAATCCCTTCTTAGTGCACCTCTACGCCATAAGAGCTATGTACTCCTCAAATTTCAAGTCTCTAGGACCAGCGGTTTAGGCTGTGCGTTGTCTATATGTCAGTCAGTCAGTCAGTCAGTCAGTCAGTCAGTCAGGACTTTGAGTCTTATAGTATTAGAGAAGATGTCGACTAATCTCGAGGAGTTATTTGCACAAGGAGTTTGTATGTCGAGTATTCTTTGCATAGGGATCTTGTATCGAGTATTTTTGCGGTGTTCATGGCGGCGATGCCCTGAGCCATGGCTTGTGTTTGTTACCTGTACCCCAAGTATGAGTTGTGTTTACCATATCGCACCTCACAAACATTACCGTGCCAACTCAAAAAAGTCGATTTCGAGAAAACAGGTTTTGAAAGTTCAAAAAATCATATTGTCTAAAATATACATTATCATGCCTAACTTTAAATGTAAGTTTAAAGGTATGTTATCTGACTTTACTTTCTAAGGTATTGGTATAATAAATAATGAATATCTTTAAAGTTATCAGTAATTTTTCACTAGCACTTTGAGTTAGTACTATATTGCCAGTTTAAATTAATTCAAAAATGAAATAAGACGTTAATGCCTGTTTTGTTTAGAGGTTTTTGTAAAATTCGACGGTCGTATATCAAAATTAGCCATTATTGATACTAGGGCTTGCAAATATTCGAAAACTTTGATATTCGAATATTCGGGTACAATTGCGGGTACTATTCGAATTATTCGAATAATAGAAAAAAAACTATGTTTTCATTAAAATCACATCTTTTATTGTTTTAAGTGTTACTTCTAGGAACGAAATTGAAATATTAAATTAAAATAAAATTTACCCATAAATTACTAGTAAAAATAGTCTTTATAATCTTCAACAAAATTTAACACAATAACTAGTAAAACAATGTAAGTAACGGTAAGTAGTTACTAGAGTAAATAAGTACACAGACATTTTTAAGTGGTCTTATTTATCACACAACCATAATACTTACTTACTTACTTACTTATCCTGGCGCATCAACCCCGAAGTGGGTCTTGGCCTCCGACACAATAGATCGCCACCGGCTTCGGTCCTGCGCTGCCTCTATCCAGTCCGGTGCGAAGACCTGAAGTGAGCGAAGGTCTTTCTCCACTTCATCCTTCCACCTGTATCTAGGGCGGCCGACTGGTCGTCGCCCGACTGGCACTCCAAGAAAAGCCCGTTTAGCAGCCCGATCTTCCTCCATTCGTAGCACGTGGCCGAGCCAGCGTAGCCTGTGATTTTATTTCGCCAATGATGTTAGGCTCGGCCACTAGCTCGGCAATCTCCCGGTTCTTCCGCACCCTCCAGGATCCATCCGGACGCTGGACTGGACCTAGGATCTTTCTGAGCACTTTTCTCTCCGTCACCAGAAGCTTGTATTTTTCCCTCTGGGTTAATGTCCAAGCTTCACATCCGTACATCAAGATCGGGCGAATGATCGTCTTGTATATGCGGATCTTAGTTTTCCGGGAAAGAAGCTTGGACAAAAGGATTTTGTGTAGTGCTGCACTGCATCGGAGCGTATTCTGGGCTCGTATATCTATTTCATCGCCTCTGGTGTTGGTGTCCATTACCGTGCATCCTAGGTACTTGAACTTGTCCACGCCCTTGAAGACCGAGTTTTCAACTATTAGGTCCTCGCGTCGTTGTCGGAGGTTTCGAGCCCGTCGCATGTGCACGTACTCGGTCTTGTCCTTATTGATCCTGAGGCCCACAGTTGCAGCTTCCCGTTCTAGACATCGTACTGCTTCCAGGACGTGGTATTTGTTGGTACCCAGCAAAGCCAAATCGTCTGCATACCCTATCACCTTGTGTTGGCCATTGAGCTCCACTCCGCCATCAAGCGAAATAACTTTCCGGATAATGTGTTCGAGGGTTAGATTGAACAACACAGGTGACAGGGCATCCCCCTGTTTCAACCCACTGAGGATTTCGAATTCCTCCGTTAGTTCTGAGCCCACACGCACCCTAGCCCGGCTTTCGTGAGTGGCTACTTCTATCATACGAACTAACTATATCGGAATCCGAAAGTTTCTTAGGATTCTGTTTAAGGTGCTTTTGTCGACGCTATCGTAGGCCTTAGAAAAACACAACCATAATAAAATTTGCAATTAGAGTAACATTAATTGAACACATTCACAAATTCTTAGTAAAAACAGTCTTTAAAATCTAGATACGCATGTATTTAGCAATATCTACACTAATATTATAAAGAGGAAAGATTTGTATTTTTGTATGTAACGAATAGGCTCAAAAACTACTGGTCCGATTTCAAAAATTCTTTCATCATGAGAATGCTACATTATCCCTGAGTAACATAGGCTATATTTATTACTGGAAAAAATTAGGGATCCCTTCTAATAGGTACTTCAATAATAGTAACCCAAGGTGTAAAAAAATTGGCCTTATTAAGTCTTTCATCGCATGCGCTGCGAAAACTATTGACGATAGAACACAAAAAGGTTCTACAATATTAGAGAACACATCAATATCTACAAAAAACTGAGGAATACCATATGTCTAACTATCGTAGTTATGTTACTATAACTTCTTTTTTACATTTGAAAAGTTGATTAAAATGCCGACCTAAACCTTTAATTAATCCTTATCCAAATACCTAAATCATTTCGTATTCAAGACTATTTCAGTAAGTACCTATAGATTACTTCTTGAATACGAAATGATTTATTTGGATAAGGATGAATATATAAAGGTATGGATAACATGTGTAAAAAAAAAGTTATAATAACATAACTAGGATACATACGGTATACAATTACGAATTAAACTACGAATTATAAACTTTAGTGCGCGGGGCAACGGGGCGCGTTCTCACTCAGCGCAGTGGGCATCGCGGCGAGGGAGAAGGGCGTGCAAGTGTATGAAATAGGTTAGTAGCCGCGAGACTCGAACCCACGGTCTAAGTTTATCCTAAAATGTTGAAATAATTTATGTCCACCCATGCAAAGCTGGGACAGGCCGCTAGTCTACAATAAAATTTAACACAATAACAAGTAAAAAACACAATAACGGTAACGCGTAAGTAGCTACTAGAGTAAGTACACAAAAATATACAACGTGTTGATGAAGTTATGTAGGGAAACAAAGAGCGTGTATTTAGACCAAGCACTGGAATACTTTGACGTGTGCAACGGTTGAATACATCGTTTTCGAAATTCCCATAGAAAAGTAAAATTAATATTTTCTCAGAAATTTGCAACAGCCCTGTCTGTGTACGTGTCAAGGTCACACGCACGCGCGCTTCTATCTAGGAAAGAGAAAAACAACGATAACCTACGAGATAATTTGAAATACTTACCTTTCGGTAGGTAGGTAGGTACGCCGCCAATCCCCTGACACGATATTTTTACTGGTTCCTATGGATTTTGTCATTATTTACTGGCTATAATAACACTGGATAAAACTGGATTTTGGTAAGTTTGCGAGATTTCGCACGACACAGGCTTCAAACTTCACACTAAACCATTACCTCGTAGGCACTGCTCATACACACACTGACTGACGACGGCTTTTTACATAACAATCACCATTTTATCACGTTTGATGACATTTTCTCAACAAAACAATGTACAACAACGCATGTAAACACAAACAGGGTGACCATCTCAAAAGTGGCGGTTCTACCACACACCTGCCAAAAAATCTGTCAAAATCTACCAAGCTTGACGATAAAAATACCAAAAATATGACTGCATACCATCTCCTTCGTGGCTACGGAATAAATTAAATACCTACATTACATTCAGTTACTATCTTTTGATCTTTTGTAACGGTTTGCAGTTATCTAAAACGAGATAGAAGTTGTTTAGAAACCAAATCAATAAAGGTAAAAAAGAATAAGAAGTTTCCAGTTAGGTAAAAAATAAATAAATTATAAATATTATTTCATTAAAAATTTAAACTAATAAGATTTTTCTTGAAATATTTAAAATCTGCCAAATGGCAGAAATCTGCCACAAATGGTAACACTGATCGGCGGCCGTCGGCCGTCCTGATTGGATATGCGTTTTTAAATGCAACCAATGACAGACAGGTTAGTCAAAGATTAAATAGGACAGACTAGACACTTCCCAAAATTGAAGTTGAATAATTTTGTCGTGTCAATGAACCATGGTGGTAAAGTAACATGTTACAATTTAAACAACTATGAATATCATAAACATTGGTTTACGACATCTAGTAATTAAACAAAAATAAATATTCTATTAAATATTGAGTACGTAGCCACGTAGGTACCTAGTTACTGAATAGGTATTAGTACCAAAGATCTCAGAGAATGTTTACCGTGACTAGGGATTACAGTCGCGAAAATATTTCTTTTACATACCAAGATCTTTAAAAACAGCAACATCATTATTAGGTAGGCACATTACTAGGTAATTGGTGGCAGTTCTGTTACCTATTTTATCTAAGGTTAACAACTAGAGGTCAAAGAACAGCTGTAAATAGGGCTGCCTCATGATGCGTTTAGATTCATTTTAGATAAAAGTTTAAGAGGCATTTCATGAATGAAAAACTTTGAAATTTTAAAAGTCGTAGAACAAAAGTTGTTCGTTATGACCGGTAGAATATCCTGCTTTCGGATCCCTACAATTCTTAATAAACACGTTGTATAAGAGCGACAACGTGAGCGACAGAGATGGATAGACAGAAAAGTCTCGTCAAATCGCAAATGGACTACGCACTTGCGCGCGGCACTCCCGAACGTTTCCGAACCCCGTTCCGAACCCTAAAACATTGTCATGTTGTTTACCCGAACTATCTTAACTTGTATATACCTGGCATTTTATGCACATCAGAGTTCTCAGTTTGGTGTTATTATTATAAATCGAATATTCGAATATTGCTATTTTAATATTCGAATATTCGAACGGAATTAAAATTCGAATTATTCGAATATTCGAATGCAAGCCCTAATTGATACACATTTTCATCAATACAAGCAGTCCTATTACTGGTTTTTTTTGTTGATTTTATTGGATTAAACACAACAAAATACCAAATAATATTGTTTTTAGAAAATCAACTTTATTATTATCATCATAGGCTCATCACTATAGGCCTCCCGTATTCATTATCAGGAAGAATTATTCTGATCCCTCTCCATCCACT
This sequence comes from Chloroclysta siterata, assembly GCA_932294275.1. Taxonomy (NCBI): domain Eukaryota; kingdom Metazoa; phylum Arthropoda; class Insecta; order Lepidoptera; family Geometridae; genus Chloroclysta; species Chloroclysta siterata. The sequence continues at coordinate 2,324,524 of OW028600.1, forward strand.
GTCTTTCCTGTGATCCTCACAATGCCATCGGTTCCTCGTAAAACGCTTCGTCTTTCAGCTCGTGGTCGCCATTTGAGAACCTATATTCCCCAGAGGTTTTAAATTTTCTAAGTTTTCCCCATTTCAGATTCTATCACGTTGTGAAACTCTCGGCACAGTTCTTTTCATAAATTCTTGTTTCTTTGTAAATCACCTACCTACCTTTTCAGTCCATTTCAGTTTGCAGTTTTGATCGTTTCATGTCTCGATTTATTTAGGTGGAACTCTTTTTTTTACGTTTGTGAATTCTATTCCCAGATTTCAAACTATTTGGGCTATAAGGTTATGGGTTTTAAGACTGTTGAATGGCATTTGCGTCAGCTGGCAATCTCGTGCAAAATCGTTTGCAATGATGTTAGTCATCTTTATACCAATGTTAAACGAATCATGAAAATAAATGCTTGACATTGAGTGCATGTGCTTAAACGTATTAAGAATCGCTAGTCCTGTAGTATTATCACTGCGCTCAGATTGCAGGAATCGGAATCCGTACACAATTTATAAAACAAAATAATTGAAAGTAGGTATGTGCATCGACGCAGTTTTTGAATTCGCAATACTGTGGCTCAACCTACTGTTTAACACACAGACCACGAAAAATAGTATCTCCCCGATATTGCATGTATTTCAGTCGAGACTTCTCATAAAGTTCATTTAATACCAACGTGCCATTAATTTAATTATAATTTTATTATAATACAGTTCTGTAAGAGCTGTACTGGCATACGACCATTGGCATACACGTCATGATATCAGCAGCATTTTGGTTAAGAGAGCAGTTATTGAAAGAATATTATCAAGGAGATACAAGATATTTTTAAGAGCTCTTTGTGAAAAGCTCGTCCGGGGAAGCACTACTACACTGCCTTTTTCTGCCGCCAAGCAGCGTTGCTGTATTTTAGTTTGAAGAGGTTTTTAGTGGTTGCCGGTGAAATTACAGGCATATGAGGCTTAACATCTGAACGCCTCAGGTTGATGGACGCAGGGCAGTGCATCGCTGGGCACGTTCCTATCGTGCGTGACTTGCGAGGCAATGCTTTGTTATAGATGATGGTTACCAATCAACATCACGCGGGCCATCTGCTCATTTCATCACCAAGTTATATTAAGAAAAAGGTATTTATTCGCATAAGTCACCACGTAGGTTAGCTGGTAGAAAATGCATAAGCATTAATCTTTCCTATTGTACTCTAATTTTATATTTTTATGCAAAAAATTAACTAAATATAAATAAATGTCAAATACACAAGTTCTTATTATGCTAGAAGGAAGAACTGCTATTACATGCAGCAAATACTAATAAAGTGTAAGATTATTAATGCCCGTTTATGCCTTTTCATTATTGATCTGTTCCAAAAATTTATGTGAAAGTAAAAGTTTTATCCGATATATTCACAGACCAAACCGTAGCATTCATAAATAGACACCTGCACACAGCCAAAATACAATAACTTTAACGAGTCATACCGTATTAACTCCAAAAAAATTGATGCATTTTAGTATCAAGTCAAGTTATTTTCCGTCCTACCCTCAAAAAGTAAATAATGAACATGCAATATGGTATTAAATGAAGACAAAATATTATTTTGAACAAACAATAAAGTATCATCTTACAAATACAACTATGTTGATTGCTCACCTGCGACGTTTTTTATCCAAAAAGATGTTTTATTTTAAAATACAACAGAAAATTACGTTTTGGTGCCTGCGCTGTTATGTTGTAACGGACTATGTTGAGATGCGACGGTGCTTCTTGTTGAATAAATGAATGAAATGAATGGTCAATAAAGAGTCTCAGGTGATTTTCTTAGCCATTGGAGGAGGTAAAAATACAACTGTATTATCATTTTGTAGAGAAAAAAATCCTCTTTACGATGGCATACTTAACTCAAAAGTGCAATATTTTGAGTTGGCACGGTAATAGTTGTGACGTGCGATATTTGGTTTTTCGTTTTTGTTCCGTGTTCATTGCGGGTTTTGTATGAAGACGCGATAGAGATACCGATACGGAACTTTATGTTCTACTACTAATTTTCATCATACTTGCAACATAAAGTTCCGCATCGGTATCTCTATCGCGTCTTCATACAAAACCCGCAATGAACACGAAACAAGAATGAAAAACGAAAACCAAATATGCTAAACACAACTCTTACTTGGGGTACTGGTGTACATGGCGGCGATGCCCTGCGTCATGGCTTGTGTTGGTTACCTGGTGTACATGGCGTCGATGCCCTGACTCATGGCTTGCAAGGCGTGCCTCCTGGCGCCCGCCTTGTGTTGATGGTTGAGCCGCGCCACGTTGGCGGCGCCGCGCAGTGCGGCCGCCCTCACTCGCGCGTCCTCGTCCTTCCACCCAGCCGATAGGGTAGCCAGCACTGTCTCTATTATCACTGTGTTGTCGTTGCATCTGCGAATAATCATCATCATTATCATACAACAATACATAAACAACACAAAAAAAAAGTTTATGGTCAAAAAAATAACAGATAAAAAAACACATACATTTTGACACAGAATAGATCATCATCGGCATGAATGAGCCAGCTGGATTAAGGCCTCTTCGATAGATTTCAAGTAAAAACGATTCTGAGTCCATTTCCATTCTATCGGGTAGGATTGAAGGGGTTCTGCCAGTTACACAAAAATTAGGAGGTTCTACTATTTGCCTATTATAGTGCTCGAAAGGAGCCTCTGAGAGACGCACTGAAAATCCGTTCACCACACTGTTTCGAAAGAAACTAGTGTCGCGACAAGAAGACAGAAGTTACCTATCATTGAGTGGGAAGGAGGTTCTACTAGCTACCTTTAATTGAGTGGGAAGGAGGGTCTACTAGTTACATATAATTGAGTGGGAAGTCGGTTCTATCAGTTACGTATAATTGAGTGGGAAAGTGGTACTACTAGTAAACTATAATGAAATGGAAATTCGTTTCTACCAGTTATAGTCGAGTGTGTTTTTCTAGTTACCTGTAGTTGAGCATATCCGCGAGTAGCGCGACAGCTCGATTCCGCCAGTAACCTATAACCGAGCGGATAGTTCCAGTTACCTGTAGTTGAGCATATCCGCGAGTAGCGCGACCGCTCGATTCCGCCAGTAACCTATAACCGAGCGGATAGTTCCAGTTACCTGTAGTTGAGCATATCCGCGAGTAGCGCGACCGCTCGATTCCGCCAGTAACCTATAACCGAGCGGATAGTTCCAGTTACCTGTAGTTGAGCATATCCGCGAGTAGCGCGATCGCTCGATTCCGCCAGTAACCTATAACCGAGCGGATAGTTCCAGTTACCTGTAGTTGAGCATATCCGCGAGTAGCGCGACCGCTCGATTCCGCCAGTAACCTATAACCGAGCGGATAGTTCCAGTTACCTGTAGTTGAGCATATCCGCGAGTAGCGCGACCGCTCGATTCCGCCAGTAACCTATAACCGAGCGGATAGTTCCAGTTACCTGTAGTTGAGCATATCCGCGAGTAGCGCGACCGCTCGATTCCGCCAGTAACCTATAACCGAGCGGATAGTTCCAGTTACCTGTAGTTGAGCATATCCGCGAGTAGCGCGACCGCTCGATTCCGCCAGTAACCTATAACCGAGCGGATAGTTCCAGTTACCTGTAGTTGAGCATATCCGCGAGTAGCGCGACCGCTCGATTCCGCCAGTAACCTATAACCGAGCGGATAGTTCCAGTTACCTGTAGTTGAGCATATCCGCGAGTAGCGCGACCGCTCGATTCCGCCAGTAACCTATAACCGAGCGGATAGTTCCAGTTACCTGTAGTTGAGCATATCCGCGAGTAGCGCGACCGCTCGATTCCGCCAGTAACCTATAACCGAGCGGATAGTTCCAGTTACCTGTAGTTGAGCATATCCGCGAGTAGCGCGACCGCTCGATTCCGCCAGTAACCTATAACCGAGCGGATAGTTCCAGTTACCTGTAGTTGAGCATATCCGCGAGTAGCGCGACCGCTCGATTCCGCCAGTAACCTATAACCGAGCGGATAGTTCCAGTTACCTGTAGTTGAGCATATCCGCGAGTAGCGCGACCGCTCGATTCCGCCAGTAACCTATAACCGAGCGGATAGTTCCAGTTACCTGTAGTTGAGCATATCCGCGAGTAGCGCGACCGCTCGATTCCGCCAGTAACCTATAACCGAGCGGATAGTTCCAGTTACCTGTAGTTGAGCATATCCGCGAGTAGCGCGACCGCTCGATTCCGCCAGTAACCTATAACCGAGCGGATAGTTCCAGTTACCTGTAGTTGAGCATATCCGCGAGTAGCGCGACCGCTCGATTCCGCCAGTAACCTATAACCGAGCGGATAGTTCCAGTTACCTGTAGTTGAGCATATCCGCGAGTAGCGCGACCGCTCGATTCCGCCAGTAACCTATAACCGAGCGGATAGTTCCAGTTACCTGTAGTTGAGCATATCCGCGAGTAGCGCGACCGCTCGATTCCGCCAGTAACCTATAACCGAGCGGATAGTTCCAGTTACCTGTAGTTGAGCATATCCGCGAGTAGCGCGACCGCTCGATTCCGCCAGTAACCTATAACCGAGCGGATAGTTCCAGTTACCTGTAGTTGAGCATATCCGCGAGTAGCGCGACCGCTCGATTCCGCCAGTAACCTATAACCGAGCGGATAGTTCCAGTTACCTGTAGTTGAGCATATCCGCGAGTAGCGCGACCGCTCGATTCCGCCAGTAACCTATAACCGAGCGGATAGTTCCAGTTACCTGTAGTTGAGCATATCCGCGAGTAGCGCGACCGCTCGATTCCGCCAGTAACCTATAACCGAGCGGATAGTTCCAGTTACCTGTAGTTGAGCATATCCGCGAGTAGCGCGACCGCTCGATTCCGCCAGTAACCTATAACCGAGCGGATAGTTCCAGTTACCTGTAGTTGAGCATATCCGCGAGTAGCGCGACCGCTCGATTCCGCCAGTAACCTATAACCGAGCGGATAGTTCCAGTTACCTGTAGTTGAGCATATCCGCGAGTAGCGCGACCGCTCGATTCCGCCAGTAACCTATAACCGAGCGGATAGTTCCAGTTACCTGTAGTTGAGCATATCCGCGAGTAGCGCGACCGCTCGATTCCGCCAGTAACCTATAACCGAGCGGATAGTTCCAGTTACCTGTAGTTGAGCATATCCGCGAGTAGCGCGACCGCTCGATTCCGCCAGTAACCTATAACCGAGCGGATAGTTCCAGTTACCTGTAGTTGAGCATATCCGCGAGTAGCGCGACCGCTCGATTCCGCCAGTAACCTATAACCGAGCGGATAGTTCCAGTTACCTGTAGTTGAGCATATCCGCGAGTAGCGCGACCGCTCGATTCCGCCAGTAACCTATAACCGAGCGGATAGTTCCAGTTACCTGTAGTTGAGCATATCCGCGAGTAGCGCCACCGCGGCCAGCCTCTGCGGCGGCAGCGGCGCGCGCGCGTACGTGGCGAGGCGCGCGGCGAGCCTCCCGGCGTGCGCCGCGCACGCGCCCTCGCGCCACACCGCCGCGCACACCGCCGCGCCGAGGGACCACGTCCCTGTGTCCGCGCTCACGCTGAGGGAACACGCTTCGCGGATCTACAGACAATGTTATTATTGATAATGGATACTAAACGAAACTAAAAAAAAAACAAGGCCAACTTTAGTAGATAAATATATGGCATCGGCGGGGCCAGCGGCGGTGCTCAGGCTGAGAGAACACGCTTCGCGGATCTTCAGACAACGTTATTTGAGAAGGCATGACGTCACAAATTAAATACCATAAGAAGGATCATACAAAAAACGCTAGGAACCGTAAGTTTCCGTAAGCACCGGTGCTCAGACTGAGGGAACACGCTTCGCGGATCTACAGACGACGTTGTTACTTAGTTTTTTTTTTTTTACTATATAGTGTAGCGCTTGATATGCGATACCCTAATATCATTACAATCTAGCGAAGTAGGCTATTGAGTAATTTTGCTTTGACTTAATTTTATAGAAATAATATTACTAAGAATGTGTCCATTGGCACTTTTCTTACAGTCCGTATTTAAGGCTACACTTTGTTATTGTGTTCATTAATGTTACTTAGCAACATAACAAGGATCGCGCGGAATCGTAAGTTCACACCGCTGCGCACACACTAACGGTCCCAGGGGGCAGGCGGCGCGGCGTTGTCGGTGCTTAGGCTGAGGGAACACTCTTCGCGGATCTACAGACAACGTTGTCCCTTAGTAACAAAAGAGGGATCGCGCGGAATCGTAAAGGCCGGTTTCCGCCGCGAGCGGAGCGGACCCATTAAGGACTCCGTTTAACTCGCAAGAATTAACTGCATACTTGTATTTCCACCAACAAATAGTCGAGCAATATGCAGTTTATTTTTTTGAGTTAAACGGAGACCTTAAAGGGTCCGCTCCGCTCGTGGTGGAAAATCGGCCTTGAGTTCACACCGCCGCGCACACTAGCGGGCCGAGGGGGCAGGCGGCGGTGTCGGTGCTTACACTGAGGGAACACGCTTCGCGGATCTACACACACAGATTTTTTGACAAAGCCTCTATACAGCTGCATCTAAAGTTATGTACCTACCCAGTGAATTTGTATTAACATTGTGTTTTTGTACGAACAAATTGACGTAACTAAGTGTTCCACAAAAGTCCCTATGGTTTAAAATAAATGAATATGAATATGAATACTGTTATTACTGATAAAGTACACTAAACAAAACTAAAAAAAAACCAACTTCGGTAGATAAATGGCATCGGGGCGGGGCCAGGGTCGGCACTCAGGCTGGGAGAACACGCTTCGCAGATCTTCAGACAACGTTATTGATAAGGCATGACGTCACAAATTTAATACCTTAGGAAGGATCATACAAAAAACGCTAGGAACCGTAAGTTTCCGTAAGCACCGGTGCTCAGACTGAGGGAACACGCTTCGCGGATCTACAGACAACATTTTTGATAAGGTTTTACAAATTAAGTAACATCATAGTAATAATGGGGAAGACAGCAATGGGATTGGGTTAGTACGACAAATGTAAGAAGAATGATACAAAAACCGGCCAAGTGCAAGTTGGACTCGCGCACATAGGGTTCCGTACGTAAAAACGGCAAAAAAATCATGTTTGTTGTATGGGAGCCCTACTTAAATATTTGTTTTATTTTAATTTAACTCTTTATTTTTAAAGAGAATATACATATAACTAAATATTCTGTGAATATTTCAAGCGTCTACCTGTTGCCGTTATCAATATCTCACCCATATATCTAAGCTCAGCCGCTCAGCTCACCTTATGACACTCAGCTCGTTCTAGGAATGCGTTGAAAGTGGCCATAGTGATCTTTGCAGGCGATAGTCTGACCGATTCCCGATTAGGAACGAAGCCGAATCTCTCTTGACCCTAAAAACAGAATTAAATATTGTCACACAGCTGGCAACTCCATAAAATAGATTTTAATATCTTTCTTTGAGTTGGTACTTGGTTGATACTAAGAGATCTGTAGGGATAGCTACCGTGCCTGAGAATCAAAGTCATGTGGCATAAAATGTAAGGGAATATGAATAATAGCTATAATAGTATTTTACAACTTAATATACCTTGTTGGCAGGCGGACAATAAGCCGGCGGTTCAGCCTCTATAAAGCAGAAAAGTGTGGTGTAAAGAACGGAGAAGAGCTCTGCAAACTTGGCCTCGCATATCGACTTCATTGCTGGCTCTTGTAGCATCTCTCCTAGAGCGCTTATGAGCTGAAAATGATGATTAGATTCTGTTACTTGAAGAAGCGAAAACAGTAAAAAAACACTAAATTTGGTAATAATTTATTCTAGAAATTGAAGCGTATAAGCCTTGGCAAGAATATATTTTTATTTTTATATTAAAAGTTTGGTCTACAGATTATAGAATAATTGACATTGTATAGACAGTGCTTGAGCTTATTTCGCTACGTTAAGTGCAGAACAATCACCTTATTTATTGTGATACATCTCAACACTAAATTAAGATACGGAAATATTAATTCAAAAACAAAAAATCCACCACAGCACAAAAATCATTGAATTAAGATTTTTATGCCGTGGTGATACGGTTCAAATTTTGACAACTAAGTTCTCAGCTCAGGAAGGTACTCACAGTCAAAGGTTGCAGAGCAGCGACGTGATTTTCCGTCACATGGTAGGGATCTTCATACAGTTCTACCGACGTCATCATCCGTAGGAAGTTTTCTGTGATGGTTTGAGCTAGCTCTTCGTCGTTCGCTAGTCGGTGCCAGCACATTACCACTGATCTGCAAAAGCGAAGTTAAGGGACAATTTAATTATGCTGGTCTATCAAATAAGTGTGCTGGAAATATTCTGATATAAAAAATATATAATGAACTAAAGTGGTCTAAGAGTAATGCCTGAACATACTCCGTACTACCGCTGAAGGTAACCGACTGCAACGTTAACTGTGAAAATTGTGAAGTACAGATACTCACTCACGACACTACAACGACACTACATTACTTAAGTAATCCAAAACTGAAATAAATTTATAAAATAATTTAAATCAATATTCAAAAACCAACTTACGGTTTTAACGGAAGCTTTTGACCGAGTAGCACAGCGGTCACAGCATTGGAATGGTGACGAGTTATTGACGCGAATGGCTTCATAAGCTTCAATTTCGCTTCCTCATCTACTTCAGCCATCGTAGACAACATAATTTCCACTATCCTCTCCACATTTTGATACAAATCTTGACCCTTATTGATAATATACGCATCCAAAATAGCACTTATACCCACACTTCTATATTCTTGGCTGTCGTATCCATCTAGAAGACTTTCTATGAACTGCATTGTGTGCTGATGAGGTATTTTTGGTGCTATCGTATCGCATAAGAACATGCAGTATTCACTCACGCTATTCACATCGTTGGTTAAAACGTTGTTTTGTAAATGAGTTAGATTGGTCATGCATTCATCGTCAGGTTCAACGGTATGTCCTTCGTATAGATCTTGTATCTGTACTACCAGTTTTATGCAGTCTATGGTTGTCAGTCTTACGGAGAAGTTGGTATCAGCCATTCCAGGCACCATAAGCCCGAGGAGATATCCCATCTGACCGAATTTACTTGGAGTTTCATAGTTAAGTTTGACATTCTTGATGTAAGTGTCGAAAATTACTTGTAAAATCATCACTGACGCGGTTCGTATCTCGTCGTTTTCATGACGCATCCATTCAATCATCAAGCTGATCAAATCATCAATTGTGCTAAGACACGTTGATTGTATAATAAGCTCCTTGATCAGTTGATGGAGTAGTGTCAAACTGTCGTTTAGAGTCTTTGCTAGTTGGTCGTTCTTGGCCGCGTTTCCTTCTATTTCGTATTTACGCTTGAAAGAAGACAGTTCGCCAAAGATACTATTCAAAAGAACTCTCAGTATTGTATTTCTCTCTTCTGGTAGAATACCCTTCTGAAGTTTTGTGAGAGCCTTAGACGCTTTGACAATGATAGGATACAGTTCGACGTTTCGTTTTTCCAAATTGGAGTTGTATATTTGTTCCAGTACAGCGTTAAGAAGTTGCCAGCGATTTCTTAAAGCCACGTTATGATGAGCAGCAGGGTACAGTGCTTTGCAGATTTGGTAAAGCGTGGTCACACTTGCTTTACACAAATCGAACGCTGGCGCAGTTTTCAAAATATCATACAAAATGGTGGTTATATTATCGCCCAGTCGAGCTAGAACGTGTATATCTAAACATTCAGTTGCAATTTTTCCGTAACAAGTTATCACTGCGTACTTCACGATTGCAAACTCTAGTTCACTTTTAGAATTTCTCGAGGACAAAAAATTCAATATTTTGCTTCCTCTTCTGGATTCATTTTCTTTGTTTATAGCATCTATTTCATTCATGACAAACTCACCGTGCTGACGTGAGGCTATGCCAGCCGCTTTGCTAACATATTCACAGCTTTCCATTGGAATAGACTTCAACGCCAGTACGATGATTTTTAGGACCTTTTCTACTACTGCTTCGTTGGACATGTGACATGACAATATCGCTAAATACTGCAACGATAGGCCTTTGATCATCGGTGCCTGCTTCTTAGCAAGCACTTGTTGACAAATCAGGGTCGCTATGACTTCTACCCACTTGCTGTTGTTCACTTGTTCTATCGCTGAAACCAGTAGATCTAACAGCATGCCGTGCCAGTGCTCTTTCGATTCACACTTATCGACGAACTTAAGTAATCTTTGGATCTCTACTGTCCAAGAATTCTTTAGATTTTTGTGAACATCACTGGAATAGTCTTCAAGGAACACCAACAGGTTTTTATTTCTGTCTATTTCGTTTGGGTCTACGATGTAAGTGAGGCATCGCACAAAGACCAAATCAGAAGACACTTTAGTATCAGCTTCCTTTTCCGAATTCTCTTCATCAATAACCTCAGAGTTGTTTTGGAGTAAGGAACTCAGGCAGAGGCTAACCGTCCCCATTGCCGGTGTAAAATCATCCAGTGTCATTGCGGTCAGCAGTAAATGACGTAGTTGTGTCCTTATACTCGTTACAGTGTTACACATTAGCACTAAGGAACTTTTACATGTGTCTTTCAAATCTGCAACTTCATGTTTTGACACGTTTTGCGCCCCTTCAAACTCACAATGCTTGATGATAAATTCCACCATGGTAAACTCTTCCGGGGTTGTTATACAATTTCTATACACGAGTCCTACAATAGCTTTGACTAGTAACTTCTTCATTTTCAACCCTTGTTCCATATTCGTCATCACTTTAATTATAGCTAAGAACTTCACAGCAAAGTTGTCGACGAACACTTGCGATGACGTCGTCAAGTGAGTTAGAATGATGACCGCTTTCATTCTATCCTTTTCCTGGTTATTTTTGCATTGGTGCAGCAGACTTTCTATCGTCTGATCGGGAAACTGATTAGCCATATGATCGAAGCAGCGTAGTATCTCAAAATGGTTTTTTACTGTGTGTGGTTGGTCGTAATCTGGTTCTAACAGAACTAAATTAAAGAGAACGTGGTTAATGTTGCTTATAACATTGTCGTTCAAGTTTAGTTTGGGGTTCAGCGTCGATGGAGATAGTAGGTACGATATACATTGGCTGATGTAGTAGAAGTTTATAGTAGGTTTGCGGTACAAAGACAGCAATGACAAGACAAACTTGTTAACCGTTTCGTTGAACTGCCTCTCAGAAATAAGTCTGGTGATTGGTCCTAAAGCTTCTAAAACAGATTCGGAAACTTTCGGCTCATGGGACAAAAGCCACTGGTTGTAGAGTACGTCGAATATAACAGTGAACTCATTGACGAAATTGTCTTTGATCGAGGTTATATTGTCGTTTTCGACATTGTCGCCTATTTGCTCCGATACGGCGATCGCGAAGTGGCCGAAAGCTAGAAAATAAAAATATCATTGAATCTCGGAGGATAAATATCAGAAGATTTAAATAAGTTTTTGAAAATACTTTAAGATACAGCTTTCATGCTTAAGAACGAATTCTCAAAACCGACTTAACGATCTCCTGACATTTTACTTATAGCGCTTTCTACATTAAACATTATATCCACCGATGCAAGCTGCTTCACTCTTTATAACTATTCGTAGGTACATCATGAACTTACCATAAGCAAAAGCCTGTTTTAAACCATCTTGCTTCACCAGAGGCAAGAGAGGCAGCATTTTGCTCAAGATCTCCTTAATATGGGGTACCACACCGTGCGTATTTACAGCGGCGAGGGTTCCTAGTGTGTGTGCGATGGTGTAGTGAGGAACTGACGCTGGAGATAGCTGGTCGATCAGAGAGCGCAGTACCTGCAGAAACAAGTTGCACTCAAAAACAAGCTTTATTCGCGCGTTTTTAGGCTTCATTTCTAGAAACCAACCAGTTCCATAGGAGTCAATTTTAGCAGTTAGTTAAGGATTAGCTTGCAACCCATCACAGAATATAGATTACTTATTACGGTAAAATGAGCAGCAGCGTCGATAGGTTTGTTATGTATGAAAGACAAAGGCTGATCTATGAAATTAATAATTTAATAAAAAAACATAAGATCTGCAGAAACTGTTATCAATTCAATTTTCAATTTTGTATTCAGTGTTTTCGCCCTGAATTTTTAAATTAAATAAAAAAAATACCACAAATAGTATCATGGTAACTTTCAGCCTACCTAACTTAGTCGGTTTTTATTTGTAAAATTTTTTATTTACCTAATTTTAGTGTTTTACCTGCCTAGTTACCTATATCATATAGTCTATACCAAATTTAAACAAATAAATACTGTATGTTTACAAAAGTACTCAAATGAATCACTGATATTATGTTATGTCCATATGACCTCCAATAAGATAAAAACATATGCACAACTTATTATATTACATTAGCGTTCTGGAAAATTATCTACTGATTCTAAAATACTGGTTTTATTTTTATGTTTTATTCAGAGTTTAAATGGAATCATAAAAAAATTCTGAGCATAATTTTGCTGTCATTTACTTGAATTTTATTGTTTTCACCATTTTTTTTTTATAATCCAGTAATATTTAAGATGTTGTAAAGTGTTCCATAAGATTTCATTGAATAAATACCTTTTACCTACCTTAAGTTATTTAAATTAAATATACAAATGTATTAATACAATTTAGGGGCTGGGGTGGTTAACATACCATAAAGTCTGAACGGATTAATGGCTCAAAATATACTAACCAAGTCCAAATACTCGTGACCAACAGCTACCAGCACAGCCGATGACCCCATCTGGACCCCGGGCTCGTAGGCCACATTCTCTGTCATTGCTCGGAGCATTGACCCAACCAGTTCTATAGACACTTTGGAGTCTAACTTCTTTACTTGATTCACACATGTTTGTTCTAAGACCCTGTAAATAAAGTTCAGATAAACCAGTTACATAACTTACAAGAGCAGTAGAGCTCTTTATGAGTACCACTATGCCTGTTTCTGCCATGAAATCAAAAAACCAAAATCAAAATGGTCTTTATTCAGTACAATCACAAGGATCACTTTGAAACATCTTATATACTAGGTGAATCTATCGCCAGTTCCTCACGACCAAAGCGTAGAAGAACATGAAGAAGGGATGCTATGTTTCAGCTTGAAGAGTGTGGTTGCCAGTGAAATTACTAGTACATGAGGCTTAACATTTGTATGCTTCAAGTTGATGGATGCAGGGCAGTGCATTGTAGTGCATGTTCCTATCATGTGTGACTTATGAGGGAATGCTGTTAAAGGTGATGGTTACCACTTAACATGATATGGGCCATCTGCTTGACTCATCAGCATGTAGTATAAAACAACTTTAAATTAGTGAAGGAGTCTTTTATTTGTTTTAAGAAAGATGTGAAGAAAGAGATGGAGCACCTGATCTCATATTAAAATTTATGAAGTTGGTTATTGGAAACTGTCTGTACCTACTAATTTGAGATATATTTTGAAATGATTGCTAAACTAGTTATAAAAACTTCCATCCATAAGTTTTACATATAAAGTAGTGTACCTGATTTGGATTTGAATCTGCCTTCATGCAAATCTGACTCAGTTTCAAGGTTGAACACTTAGGATTTGAACAGATACCTTATCAATAACAACTTCACTACTGAATTTGCATATTAGCTGCACATTTGAATTAGCTGCTTTATTTATATCATGAATAATAAATGTACTTTCTATCTGAGTTGGCACCAAAGCAAATGTGTATTAACAGATTTGTTACACAGGTTCTTTCTTAAGGCGAATTTGTGTTTTTTTTGGACCTGGAAATGGCTGTTTAATCAACCATCACACAAAAAGGGTCATCTGTTAGCTAATATAAGATACCAGTCCGCTCACCAAGAAACAATTAGTATACAAGACCATTAAGCAATTTATATATAAAACTTATAAAATATATATATGAACATACTTGACAATGTTTCCTAGTTGTAACGGATTAGCTTTTGCTGTATTCTTGTAGAATTCACAGAATATTTCTATCACATCATTAGGGTAGGCATTGGCTATTTTAGTCAGTGATTTTATAACGACGTTGTTTACTGAATTCTCATTATCACCTGCAGCGTTTATTAGCACCGTCACGGTATCTGTAAATGTAAATAAATACATGTATGTATCGTCAACACCAGGAAAACTTACAAGTATGAGAAGGCAATCAAAATTAGGATGTTACAAACCTTTCAGACACTCTGATTTCGAAGCAGACATTTTTACATAAATTGCATTTGGATGTGTATTGAAATTCTGGTAAAACAGAATCTACGACAAATAAAATGTACCAAATCTAATCAATCCAAAATAGCACAGAAAGGCCGAGATGAGGCAGACAGACTTGAGTGAAATTAAACAAAATGTCAAATTGTCAGTTTGTCAACAGCTTGCTCTCGCTCAGCTGTTCCGCTTCTTCAAAACAAATGACAGACAGTCTGATTGACACTGACTTGAAGGTACGTCAAGTCATTTGATTAGCTTACGCCTACTTGACCGTCATTTCAACAGAGACAAACCTAATTGTCAAGAGAGCAATAACTTGATTGACAGTGAAAGAACGTTTCGAACTATTCACTGCCATCTATTGGGTAATAAAACCAACCTATCCCATCTAACCATAGATTTCTTGATCTAAGCATCTAACCCATTAAGGTTTTACATACGCAAGGGTTCATTCTTGAGTTCATTATTAAAAACTTAGGACAGGGGGGCGCATTCATGGGTGATGGTAACTTGGGGCCCATTTGTGGTGTCAATTCAATGTCATGTCAACCAAAGCAAGTGTAGCAAAATGTACAACTATGAAAGCGCGCAGGCTGAAGAAAACACAGCCTGGAATTCACGTACCCACAAAAATAAAAAAAAACAAATAAATATAATGATCACATGTATTTATTTTACGTTGAACGCACGATTTGACTCATTGTTACCAGGCAACAATTTCCCAGCGTTAAAATTTTCCAAAATTTAATCTGGATATATTCCGAAAATTCCAATATACTTTGTACCCAAAAAAATACACGTGATTTTAGGTAGTTGGGCGTGGTAGTCTTAAACCTAACTATATGTGTATCACAAGGGGGGGAGGGGGTTAAAAATTTGCCTCAAAACATCACGTGATTAATGGACGACCCCTTTCGAGTCGATGATCAACGCAATAAATAAGTACATATATTTTCTGTATTTCAGCCACACAGACCAATAGGTGCTCACATCCACGGCATTGACCGTTCATTAGATCAATAAAATCCAATACGAATGAGTAGTGATTACTCACTTAATTATTTATTTTCTTTTATTTGTAGTGACGTTACCCTATTTCAAGGCTCTGACTGAAAACCAGCGCTGCTTGGCAAGGTAGCTTTAGCTTAGGCAGCAAAAGCTGAGTCTGGGCTTTTTTGGCATACCAACGCAACGGGACGGGACTGGCTATAACGAACTTTATTTGATATTTATTGTTGTATTTTCTCTTCTTATTGTTTTAAGTGTTACATATTTAATCTGTTTGTCTGTACCTGTCGGTTCTGTTTTATTTTTTTATTCTTTTTATGTGTATGTCAAATAAATGTATTTTCTTTCTTTCTTTTCTTTCTTTGATTACGGAATTTTATACATATTTTTGCTACAGTTTTGGACCACTTACACATTCAGTCCATAGTTATTAAAGTGCCATCTACATCTTAAAATTTGATGAGCACTCTTCGATATTTTTTTAATACTTCGGGAACATAACTACACTACAGAAAAAGTACCTACCACCCATGGGAACCACTTTTAACCGGTTTTTGCTCAAATCATTTTCTTTATGAGTTTCTCTGAATAGTACGGCGATAGGATAAATGTCTTAAATTATCCCTTAAGATTCAATTATAAATGGAATTTAATGAGTTGCGCACGGAATGAACAGAATTAACTTGAGTTGTAAAAACTAATTATCTCTAGCCATAGTAAGGTTGTGCTTTCCATGGCTGTGTGGATCTTTCGTAGGCTTGTTGAAATAATATCGATACATCGATATATCGATATTTTTCATTCGATACATCGATATTTTTAGCCGATATATTTTGATTCGATACATCGATACATCGATTTAAAATATTTGATATCGAAAATCGTATCAAAAACGATATTTTTTTTCTTTAATTTAATTAAAATATATAATAGAATTCGAAGCCGCAATAGATTCTAATAATAGGCGCCAGTTGACAGCGGAGCATGTGAAGAGCAGAGTTTTTCTACTTTCGCTATCTGACAAATACTGGTTTGCCTGAAATCATTACTATTATTATGAAGCTGAAGAGTTTATTTGTGTGTAATAACTATTACTATTACCTATTATTGAGCTTGACTGAACTAAATACATTATATTTTTAAAACCGCAAAATCTCTCAAAATTTTACCGATATATCGATTTATCGATATATTTTCCTCGAGATATCGAGGTCAATATTGATATTTTAATAAATATCGATACATCGATATATCGATATATTTGTTTACTTTCGACATCCCTAATCTTTCGTACGTACGGTACGTACAAGCGATCCGATCCGACACGGTAGCAGGGAAGGGACGGGACGTGGAGTTGGACGAGACGGACGACACGACGGACGGACGGCCATTCAATTCAATCAACGATTTGTGAGCGTCATTGGATGGATTCGTGTTCCTCGTTCCTCCGCATTTCTCGACTTCTTGTGTTTACTGAAGACGTGTAAACTGTGTCGACGAGCAGGCTTATTTTTTCTTTTCTATCTAAATCTGCCTGGCAGATCGCCATTTTCATAACGTGAATAAAATCACACAAAAACCAACGACTTTCACCGGATACATCGATAATTTAATTATAGAAAGAATCTTCCCAGATAAATACAATGTATCCGTGCGTATGGTCAGTTACCAATATAATATCCGTGCTAAGTACAGTGTGGTTCGTTTAGGTGACAAAGCAAAAGCGTAGTCGGCTCCCATTTAAACAATTATCCTATTCGTGTTATCGTCGGGCCGGGAGCTGGCCACTCGGGTTAGTCGCCGCGGGGACTCCACAGCGGTAAATACGGAGGCGCAGATCCTGCTCCGCATCATTTACCGTCAGGATTGCGGTGAGTACGCTTCCGGCGCGGCCGCCCGGTTGCACCGTCGCTCGCCCGACTCGGGTTGTTGCGCCTTCCCCGCGATTCCACGCTTCTTAGCACTTGGCATCTGACATTGAATACGCTCCGATCAGCTGCCCGAATATCTTAAAATAGCCATAAAATGCCAAGCCTGACCTGGCAGAGTCGCAATCAGCTGATCTTCACAGTTGTATTCAATTAGGTAACTATTGTTTCCTCGGTTTCGCGAAGATCACCTTATCGGCTCCGCTAATCACCGATTCTGAGATAGAGCTGATAACGCTGATAGTGGCTGTGATATATTGGCAGTCTTGACACTGTTTCTGTGATTTGAACTTTTGGTTTCTTGTTTGCAGATTTAAAGATGGTGCAGCAGGATTTGACTTAGATAGTCATTGGACAGTAATTGATTGGGAATGGCTCAGGGTGGTTTACTGGTGTGAGTTCCGGGAAGCTGCGCATGTGACAGTGTTGTGTAGTGCAGTTCATAGTAGTGTGTGTTGGGTTCTTGCGGGATGCCCTCCGTGATGTTGTCGGCCGTGCTTGAGGAAGAGCCCGATCTATACGAGGCATTTCCTCCCCATGTGGATCCTACAGGGATCACAATACTTACTGACAGTCCTCCAGGTAATATACAATCATTTTTAATTGCTTAGTCGTTTCATAAAACTATGAGCATGCATACTCAAATAATTTTCAGTCTATAAAGGTGATGTGGCATTTTTGCATTGTTGTATCAAATAAGGCACTAGCTTAGTTCACTATTTTACCTTATGTTGTATAATAGGTACACAAACCCACTTCTTATCTAGTTGTGACCAGATTTTGGTGTATTTAAAATTATTTATTGGGAATTAGAATAATACCTACCTTACCAATCAGGCTTAAATTTCATATGATATCATACTTCAATCTCATTATTTTAATCTTATTTGTTGGCTTAGATTCTTATTTTCTTTTGATTAAATTATGCTAGGTAGGAATATTTCTAATTTAGCTGATAAACTTAAATAATTATCTTTCTTATTTTGCTAATGTTTGTTACATCACAGTGGTATTTAAAAGAGAACTTTGTTACATATTCTAGTCCTACAGACCAGAAAATTATACTTAAGAATACTTTAACTTCAGCACTTGACATTTCTCTGGGCTTGGTACTAAGGTTCTAATAATAATGTACGGGAATATTACATTTTCATTGCCTCAAGGAAATCTATTTTATGATAGCTCATGTTTGTATTTATAATAAAATGGAAACAGACACATGTTGTTGATATTACAAACTGATAAATTACAGCTAGTGGTACTGGCATATTTATTTAAACAAACTTTTTTATCTCACCAATGTTAGTCATGTTTTCAATGTTGCCTGATATTTGTGTCTGTAAATAGAATTGAGATTGCTTCCAGATTTTACTGAGATGGTCATTTGTTTGTAGTCCAAAAGTCATTTTGTTAACATTCCCATTGTGGTTAAAATTGGATAGGTCCACAATATTTATCAAGTTTACATAAATGAAATTACCTCTATTCTACCTTAACCTCAGATTCTATATATATAAATAAAAATCAAACTCTTGTTGGTACTCCTTCAATCATCTCCCTAAATTACGTCATACCTACATTACCTACCTACTTCATAAGCCTTCTTGAAGTTCTGCCCTTATTTCTATGTTTCTTGAAGTTCCACCCTTATTTCTAGCCATCCTAATCATCAAAAGTTTGTCGCTAACGCAAACCTAAAAATGCTTTAGATAAAACCGTATGAAAACTGAAATTGAGGAAGGTGTTGCTTACCCCAGAAATAGAATACTGTTAGTCCTTCCTCAATGCTATGCGTTTGACATACCTACCTACCTACTAGCTAAACTCGCCGTTCGTTTCTCCGAAATAGCATAATGTTTGTGTTTGTGAAACATGGAGAATTTACTGTCGATTGTGCCGTGTGGCCAGGTAGGTACATTGAAGGCATTCTTCAGTAGGCTAGGCTTACGTTGTTTCAATTGACTCGACCGTGCATACAATTGTACTGTATGCACGGTCGGCGATACCCATCCGTTGCCCGATATCACGAAGTAGCATAGAAATGAATGATCAAGTGTGTTACAGACTGTGGGTATAGTGGGGCTCTCAATTGCTAGGCAGTAACCTTGTTATAAAAAATAGCCCGTGGCTTCCTCGGTTCCTTCCGTACACAAAGCTTAGCGCCTCGATGTCCGAGAGGGCCTAGACAATATCTAGGTAAGTAGTTTGGCATGAGCATTTGTCAAGTTTTTTATGCATAGTACCTACCTAGTATCTCTCCGGCAGGCGTTTTCCGCAAACAGAAAGTACCTACCTAGATCTTGTCTAGACCCCCTGATAAAGCATTCGATCCTCCGAAATTAGCTTCCAAGCAGTCATGTACCTAGGTGGGTAGTACCAGGATAACAAGTGACTGAAACAAGTCAAAATTACTGGGCTTTCGGTTGGCAAAGCGCGAGTAATAAACACATCTGGTACCTATTTGCAAGCAATACAATCGCAGGGATCAAACATCTTACGAACTTGGTGAATCTAGGCGATATATCCACGCGACCAAGCCTATAGAAGAACATTCAAGATACCTACTTATTTAGGTTCGGCTTTGTTGCGTACCGTTTTTTGTATGATCCTACAAAATCATCGTTATCCACTGCCTGACTTCAGCCACTGCTGGGTTGGGTCCTATAGGGTTTCGTTAGTTTGAAAGGAGCTGTTTCATCAATAGGTATATGATGGAGCCGGGGTCGGGTCTGTGTACAGTATATATAATTATCGCTTAGCAATATAGTAACTGTGTTAACAGCTTATTTGGTTTATTTTTACTTCATTTTCTTGCCCATCAAGATTTTCTTGGTCAAGGAGAACAACACAATGCACTATAAATATCCTAATACCTTGTTTATTTAGAATACCTAGTTCTTCTTTTTCGTGCCTTGTATAACAGATAACACCTACTTTTTGACTGTAACTATACCTGTATACCGACTATACGTATTATAATTTAAAACCTCGGCCTGCCTCCATGTTGCCATACCCTATGCAGGGTCCATGTGATACTAACTAACAACTAACAACAATGTATGTACCAAAACTAAACCATGTGTAAGCAATAAACGTATTGAGTATTGAGTATTGAGTATTGAATATGGCGGACAGACATGCGTGAAATGTCATTTTGACAACAGTATCTATTTCCAGTACCAGTGCCAAGTCTGAGTTTTGTTTTTCGTTACGTCCGGCCTTTTTTGTATCGAGACTTTGCGTTGCGAGTTCGTTTAAGGCGAAGACAAGAGCTAATGTGACTCTCGCTCGCACGTTTCGACATGTTGAAAGATATAAAATCACTAAACTTATTTTCGAAAAATCGCAATCAACCATTTTGTGTGCAATCACATTGCACACAGTTTAGTAAAAATTTCATTTTGATCGATACATGTTTTCCTACTTAAAAGTTTGCTTATGTACGAAAACTAGTAAACCAAACTTTTGAGTAGGAAAACATGTATCGATCAAAATGAAAATTTTACTAAACTGTGTACAATGTGATTGCACACAAAATGGTTGACTACGATTTTTCGAAAATGAGTTTAGTGATTTTATATCTTTCAACATGTCGAAACGTGCGAGCAAGAAGTTGTTTGATAGTTGTCAGCCCCTTAAAAAAGGTCCGACGTTACGAAAAACTAAATACGAAAAACGCCAACGCAACGACATCAACAACAAAAACATAAAACTGTCAAAGCGATGCAAAATTTAATGCGTCATGTCAAACGTCCGTCAATTACATAACTGTCATGGCGTCTCCAGAAGTGTTAAAAATTTAAAAATTTGACCAGATGAACATTTAGGTGACAACATTATTTGCCTACAAATTTAAAAAATTGCACTTATATGGTAATCTCTTATTTTTTTTCAAATTTTTCTATGTGGCTAACATAGACCAGACCCACAATAAAAAAAGTCCTTTATATAGGTTTTGTTTATCTATAATTCTATGTACTAATATTATTATGAGGAAAGATTTGATTGTTTGTATTGACTTGAATAGGGTCCGAAACTACTGGACCGATTTGAAAAATTCTTTCACCGTTGGGAAGCTACACTATCCCCGGGTGACATAGGGTGATATTATATTTTCAAAAATTAGGGATCCTTACTAAAACTCCAGTAATGTAACCCAAGGTGTAAAATAATGTAAAATAAAAAATAAAACCTAAAAAAATACTTACATCGTGTGCACTGCGAAAACTATTGATGATCGAACAAAATAATGTACCTATACCTACTACGACTTTGCGGAACACATCATTATTTACAAAAAGTGTCGCGAAAGCACAAGTCTAATTATTATAGTAGGTACCTAGTTATGTCACAATAAGTATTATATTATTTTAAAAATTCAATTGAAATGCCGCCGCTAGAAAAGGCTCTTTTTTACCTTGGTATTAATCCTTATCAAAATAAATTACTTCATATTCATGACTGCTTCAATACCTTTATTTAACTTGTTGAATTATTCAATTCGGACATTCCATTCAAAAGATATCACGAGTGCGGCGAGTTTTTTGAAAATTTAATTATTAGAAAAAAGTCGCGTGGTCGCCGCTCACTCTGCCCGGCTAACTATGCGATGCGATGTAGGCGTCACTGGGGTACGATATTTGTGTCTTATTGGATCTCAATAATCCCATAGGTGTATGTGTTAAATATTTATAATTTTTAAAATAGTTGTTAAATACCCATGCGAAGGAAGCCGGGACGGGCCGCTAGCACCTAAAATAAAACCCTAAAGGCCGGGTAGCTCGCCGCCTGCATTATGCAGCTCCATTAGAATTCCACCAGAATCTAGGTCATCACTACTTATCAGTGCAAATAGACTTCATCTCGATTACGGGTTATCAGTGAAGAAATCTGTTTGCGCTGTTATACCTACTCCATTGTTCTATCTCAAGCACATACTTGTTAATGCAATCGGTAAGCTGTGAGAACTCTGATTACGGACTGATAGGGAAAAATATATTTTTGCACTTTTTAATATTTAGGTACCTAGGTAAGGTACCTACTGTAAAGGCAGATTTCAACTGATAATTACCTAAGTACTATATGATTTATCTTTTTATGTAGGTTGTTCTTCCTGCCTGAAAGTCTTTGGACGAAGTCTTCGTAGTATGCCTAACAATAATTTCAAACATATCAACATGATCAGAACCAAACGCGGTTAAACTAGGTAAAGATCTCGCTTGTTTTAAAACGAGATTTGTAATGTATTATGTACTTAGATACCTACAATGAACCACATCAGGCACGATGCTTCTTTCATAGAACAGCAGAGCTATTTTAAAACATTTGGAAAAGAAAGAATTTGTCTCTGTTGCTCTTGTTGTGTTTGCTTATAAAGAAAAAAGACAGAAACAGTCATTTCCGATCGGAAACGTTTCGTAATGCTTTAAGATAGTCCCCCAGTGCTGATGCCCACTTATAAAATTACAAGGATCACTTTGAATTGAAACGTTTAAATAACAAACTAGGTGAAACTAGGCGCCTGTTCCAGGCGACCAATTCTAGAAGCACAGACAAGGAACGTGCCTAGACTTACAGTACCTACATCTAGGTGTTTTGTAGTTTCAGATACTTATTTAATAGGTACTTACTTATGTAATAGGGAGTAGACCAACCCTTGGAGTGATAGATTGGGAAAGTTTTATCTAGGTAAATAGATTTAGTGGAAGAGATATGCAAAGGGTGGATGCGGCTGGCAGAAGATTTAGAAGTGTACTAGCGACCCGCCCCGGCTTCGCACGGTTTTTGTGGGTTATCCCTAAGAGATAGACATATACCATCGCGGACTTTTTCGTAGACCTTTTTAAGGTGTACAATACTGTAGTACATTATTTTGATCTATCTCGTAGGGTTCAGCCAGCGTTTGCAATGTAAGCGTAAAAAAAGTGTTTATTTACGACATCACATTAGAAACCTCTAATATAATCATTGTTTCTCTACTATATTATGCATGTATTATACATATAAACCATACTCTTGAATGACTATCTACTAAAAAAAACCGCATTAAAATCCGTTGCGTAGTTTTAAAGATTTAAGCATACATAGGGATATAGGGACAGAGAAAGCGACTTCGTTTTATACTATGTAGTGATACATATACCTAGCAGCAGAGAATACTTACCTTCAGCAAATCTGCTTTGATTCTAAATTGAAGTTTTTAACATTAGCAGTAAAGTAAAGTCCGTCTCGCATTTAGGACCATAATTCTCAAAATTAAATACACCGTAACACGGCACGATAAACTATAATAAGTAATCTGAACAGAATATACCGACAGAGGCAGTTTTTTTGCATGATTAGCGACATTAACATGGTCTGATGATGTTGACCAATGCTGTGCGCACGCGCATTGGTGGGGGCAGAACGCGCGACGCGGCGAAAGGTCTTAATTCGTTAACCATGACGATTACTTTTATTTTAGACTAGTAGTTTTTGAGCCTATTCGTTACATACAAAAATACAAATCTTTCCTCTTTATAATATTAGTGTAGATAACTTTTTCCAAAGTTCAGTACAATGCAGTTTCTTAAAACAATTAAATACTTTTGTAGGAGCTACAGTCAATTATTTTTTGCAGCATGGCCACCAAGATCTTTATCGAGGAGGAATCCAGTATTCATTTTTGTGAAAAAAAAACTTAATTTTATTTGTATTATGTACCTTATTTGCTGCATTCGATAATCAATTGTATGATAGATATTCACTCCTAATAAACTAAACAAAGATTTTGCTGAAAACATGAGTAATTCATGCAAACACAAACACTAATAAACATAGGTAATTCAGCAACTTCTTTACTAGGTATTATATAGGGTGCTAAGTTACCTAATTAGGTACTTTTGTCTTATGAGTATGTCCATCTACGTATCTGAGCGCTCTTTGTGTCCCATCTGGGGAATTACCGCTTGCCTTCTCCGCTTTAGATGTTTTTTTTTTCATAAATTACTGTAAGAAATACTGACGCAAAGCAGTCAACATATATTACTGTCAACTGTGGGGATAGTTATATCGGATGTTTTATAAATAAACGAGTCTTATAGTAGGTCCTAGAACAATAAACTTGGTGGATCTTCCTTCTGGAATGTAGTGTTGCACTATGAAATGAGTTCCCGGGATATTTAGCGGGAGAGGTTGGGTATTATAACGAAGTCGCGTGCACTGCAGTAGAAGGAAGTTAATAGACTTAAACCAATTGCCCGCATAAATATAAGTGACGGAATAGCATAATACCTAATATGCTCTTCCTGGTCACAAATTATTAGTTAAGTTTCTTCCGAATGTGTTCAGCCATTAATTTTGCATTATATTTTTAGTATAAATAATTTATTTATGTATTTATAGTGTGATGTGAAGAAGTTAAATCGATCCCGTTATCTTTTAGGTAACTCATCACGAGTCTTATCACAATAATGAGATAAAATGTATGTTCCCAAATTCACGAGAGAAATGAGTGAAACCTGCAAAATGTAAGTTCGTATGAGGTAGTGGCTGACTCTGCTGATGGAGTTTTAGGCCCCCCTAAGGTCTCCGTTGTGTGCGGACCGACTGCTAGAACAACCGACAGCTTAGACCTTCGATGTACGGAAGCGCTCAGTTGAAACCTATCCAAATGATGCGCTGAATGTTACCTAATTAAACCATAGTCGTATGGCATAAAAAGTTCAAACTATAGTCTAATTTTCTATAAAAAAACATGAATATGAATATTCCATGCAACAAAATGGTAAAATAATAAACAAATATTTATAAGCAAAAAACGCATAAATAAATAAGCGGTAATCTCGATGCATCCAATCTACAAAGAAACAGTTAATCCGAAACAGAAGTTGCGTGCGTGACCACTCACATTCGCAACGCCCGACCATGAAAGCTTCCGTGAACATTCTATTTCATTCTAACTTGAAGCAAGTGAACTTGTATTTCTAATAATCGGAAACGCATGTGAATCATTAAATTTTTACCAAAGGTCAAAAGAATTCCCTATCGATGCTTTGCACATTATTGACAATGGTCAGATTTGATTTGACTCACCTATTTAGATCCTAAACATTTTTCAACTATACAAACAATTTCGTCATCTCCGTTGTTCAAGCATCTCCGTTTATTTTCGAACTTTAAACTTTTGACTAAGTTCTGCAAGTTATCGTTTCAATTGTGCAATATTACAATTTGCAACGAAGTAATGTGACGACGCTACCTGAATACTTTTCCTGTGACGTGCAAAAATGACATTGGTCCCAACATCATACCTTGGGAAAACCTTTCTGTTACTAGGATTGTAACTGGATTCTAAACACCTACGGCAAGTAGTGGGGGTCAACATAGGGCTGATTAATCAAAAACACGACGCATTCCACTCAGTTATGGTGTAATTCTCAACGCGAAGTGTTTTTTTTGGGCAAGTTGTGTTCAACTTGATCAAAAGCTTGTGCAATATTCGTGAAATATCTATATAATGTTATGAAAAACTGGTTATAAGCAAAGTGATTGTTTATTTAAGGTTGTGTTCGTGAATCGACGAGCAAGTGTAATTATGAAAACCGTTATCATGATCGTTTCAACAAACTTGTTTGAATAAAAATGTAGTGTGTTACACATCCTATGATAAAAAGTAATTAATGAAGACTTCCACCTAGGATATAAATATGAATCACTTGGTTTTCTTGAGAATTATAGGTGAGTTACTTCTACCTACGTTAATTCTCTTAAGTAGATTAATTGTATACATAGCCGAGTACCTACCGTCTTACATGATCGGCAGAAATTTTCATGACTCGTCTATAATTTTGATTTCCGAGATGCGATAAATCTACCCCTTACGAGCGGGTCATCTAAAGCGCAAAGCATCAAAGTAGCATCTCCTATTCAACCGAACGAATAGAATAGAATTATTTTTTGCACTTATATTGTTACATATGGATTTTAAAGTAGGAAAACCCTGAATTTCTAGTGAGTTAATAATAACTTTATTGAGTGGTTTTGGCTAGAATGCAATATCGTTAATCACAATTGCATCTAAAATCAATATCACGAAACACTCTACCATTTTCAATTCAAACTATGTTTGAACCTATGATTCAAAATGCTTACCAAATATTTGGAACTGTTTCAAAATGATTTCCTTCCTCGTTTCTCAATACTGGACGTATCCAGTTTAGCTTTACTTTGTCACAATCGTGTTTTGATTGAGATTAATTAGTATTTGATGACGTAAACAGCGGATCACGTTGTCGACGCTTGTAAGCTTGCTTAGCTGGTTACGAGAAGAGGTTCTGGCATTGACTTGGTTAGCGTCTTCTTTTCTTGAACTAGATTCTAGACGATCTTTCATTAATTGTACCTGTATTCAATGGAGGTACAATTAATGAAAGATCTTATTAGATTTCCATTGAATACAGGCATATAAGGCTTAACATCTGTATGCCTCAAGTTGATGGACGCAGAGCAGTGCATCGCAGGGCACGTTTCTATCGTGCGTGACCTACGATGCACTGCTAATGCGAGGCAATGCTTTGTTATAGGTGATGGTTACCATTTAACATCAGGTGGGCCATCTGCTTGTTCCATCAGCTAGTTGTATAAAAAAAAGGAAGATTGTTTCCATCCACTGACATCCCTCATCTTCACAATGTCGTCAGTCCATGGTGTACGTCTCACGCTTTTTAGAGTTCTTTGTCGTCATTCGAGAACCATCTCCAGCAGTCTGTTCTACAGAGTCTTCACAGATTATATTTCCAAATAAATTATTCCCAAACTACAGAAATAATATTTACGACAACAATGTTGCTTTAGCCCGTGGTTAACTGCGAAATGGGTTGATGTTGAATTGTTGAGCCCACTTTGGCCCACACGTCGAATCAACATGGCTTTAAATGCGGTCGTACACAAACACTCGCCAATACAGCTAGCTAGTAGCTTCACATTACAGTTAGGTACATTCAAAATAGCACGCCTGTAGGTAGGTACAGTGGGCTACATATAGGTTTACTTTTAGTTGTTCAAAGCTTTGTGTGGAAGTTTATATAATCATCATCTGTTAGATTATATACCTAATCATCATCGGTTAGATTAAGCTCTGATTTCACCATACTGTGTTATATTAACAAAGGATTAGAGGGCCGTTAAATATGTAAAAATGTACGCGTTTGACCTCTAAGGTTAGATTTAACGGCCTGTTAATCCTTTATGAGCATGGTGAAATCAGCTCTTATATTTATTTCCGTCTTTGTTTTTGTTTTGACAAGTCCTAACTAGCAACGAACCCGAAAACTATTAGAATTAGTAACATAATTGAAGTCTGTGGTTCAATTGTTCATTAGAAATGTTGTTCATAACCTGCTTTGCTCAAATATTCGAGTTTACAAAAGTTCACGCACTTTAGTCGTTGACTGTACTAAATATTTTCACGATCTGAAGCTTATCTGAAGTGTTTGATTAAGAAAAGTTAGAATGTACATACTTTAAGATAGGTAGAGTATTTTTGTTTGTGCTGTAGTGAAAAGAATTATGATCTTAATGCTAAATGTTCACATTCATGGTAGTGACATAAAAGTGGCAGTGACAAGTACACTTAGAGCCACTATAAAACGGAGGGCCTTAATATTTTGTGATGTTTTTTTTCTCTTTAGTTGGTCATATACCTACTAACCGATGCCGCTTGTGACCAAAACACGACTGCTATCCCCTCCCCACACATATCTTGATAAACATCCCCTCAGATATCTTTGATACGCGACATCCTTGATGGTATTTGAGGGGTGCGATAAGGGCTGTCCATGGCTAAGACGTTTCAAAGTGATCCTTGTGATTGTACTGAATAAATAAAGACCGTTTTGATTTGATGTAAACATAGGCAGGTCCATGTATTTTTGCCTCTGTCACTGTTTCTTAGTGCATTACTACCCATTATTATGAAATCGCTTTTAGTAATAAGGCCGCCTATTGTACTTTATTAAATTATGCCTTGATTTTTTATGTATCCCAGTGTATTTTTTTTTCTCTATTATATTTTAATGAGCAATAAAAAGTAAAATATCTGATTACCTAACCTACCTACCAAGATCGCATCGAAATAATATATAAATATATTATTATAACAATTATTATATCATTTATTTAATTCAGGAAATGCGGAGTTAATTATGGTATTTATTTTTGATTTATTAGATCAGCTTTTGGACTGGCAATGAGTGAATGTAGTAATGAAGGTAATCTTGCTTGGTTAAAGCTATTTATTTTTATGAACCCCAAATTATAGACTTTGCCATGAAGGCGTCGGCGTCAGGACACCACACATTTATTACTATTTACTTAAATATCACTAGTTCGCCCCGAGCTCGAAAGAAGCCTCTTTGAGAAGCACTTAAAATCCTTTGACTACACTGTTTCTAAAGAAAGTGACACGACAAGAAGAAGCCTCGAACTGAAATCTCTAGGTGTCAGCTCCAGTCTTATATTTATGCTAATACAATATAAAAACATGCCCCTATATTTAGACAATTTCAGCTCAAAATTGGCCTTAAAAAAATTAGATTACGGCTCCATCTTCTAACCATCTCGCTGTGAACAATTTATTACTACCAAACCAAGTAGGTACCGACTTTATTGATTAAGTACAAATAAACACCAAGTTAATGCAAAGGAACGAACCAATAAGTAACGAACTACGAAGTCAATGAAACTCCTCAGAGATGGAAGCTCACAGATCAATGACAAATTTTGTTTTTATTTTACTTTAATAATTTTGGGAAAACTTTATAGGTTTTTAATTAACAAACGGCGTAAAAAAACTACTTTCTTGAATAAACATGAATATTGTATTGTAATGTACAGACAAATCCCTTTCGTATGACACCTCTTTTGATACGACAAATCCCTTTCGTATGACACCTCTTTTGATACCTATATTTTTTTGTATATATAACTTATTTCTGTATAATAATAAATAGTAGCTGAAAAACTTTGAAAGAACCGTAACATTTTACGTATTTTAGATAATTTTAATATTCTCGCTTTTATGAACTTTGTGTATCAATCGCGGCGCTCTGGTCTCAACTGAAGCGCAGATAACCTCGCCTTATCAACTGTTTACTTAATACCTTAATGCCGTATGCTGGTCTAAAAGACCCTTCAGAAAACCATATATTTCACTTTGTTCCGTACGTCATGAAAGTTCATTTTGCGTGTCTACTGAAACATTTTAAATATTTGTGTTTTGCAATTCGTCATCTTTCCTGCTTCTTCGTTTTTATTTTATTTAATTTGACCTTTCGTAAATTTGAAAGTGACGTTTGCATTTTGATCCAGGATAACTGCGCTCGAGCCATTGTTTCTTTAATTGGAGACCATTACAGGCACAGCTTATTCGATGGAGTAGCCGAGAAAATTTAACTAATAGACAAAACATATTTTCGCAATATAATATGTATAAGTATGATGCAATGTATCACAAAATTGTTTTTTTCTTACAATGCATCCAATGAGTTATTCCATTTCCATTAAATGGACTTATGCTTAAAACTGTGACTCATTTTAAGTTATTTCCGATTCTTGCGAGCCTAATGGCTGATCGATACCTGATACATTTTTAATGGCACCGTGTCACTGCCCTCAGTGCCCTTTGACTAGCTACCTACTATACTTCGGGTTCATTCAAATGAAACAAGCTTGTTATGTAATCCTTCTCGCGGATCTCTGTACCCACTCCTAATTAGAAACAATAGGAACTTACTTTTTTTATTTGAATTAGGTTTCTAAAAATTATTTTACAAATTTGGTAGTAAATGTAAATAAATAATTAAATAAGTACCTGTTTGTAAACAATAGATTCTTGATATACTTTGAGATAGACTGCTTAAAATTGTAGTCAAGAACAATAAGTGGTTTACATTAAATAAGTTCTCTCTTATGATGATTTTAATTAGGGTTTAATGGCCTAATTAAGCTGTGGCTTTCATATTTGTACATCTGTAAATGCACGTTTGTTTGGTTACGTATGCAGTACGCGAATTTTCGTTTGTTCAATTGGCGCACCTCCAACATTGCGTTATGCTTTGATTCGATTGCTATTTATACACCGTGCATGCTGTTATCGTGTGCTAATCTACGTGTGTTGTTTACTTGTTGTTCTACGTTTCAACTGACACCAAAAATGAGAAATTACTCTTTGGTGTATTTATCGTAAACATTGCCATAAGTTTGATATATTCGTAATTTAAATTTCATTGTTAGGTCTAATGCTTAT
This sequence comes from Chloroclysta siterata, assembly GCA_932294275.1. Lineage (NCBI taxonomy): Eukaryota > Metazoa > Arthropoda > Insecta > Lepidoptera > Geometridae > Chloroclysta > Chloroclysta siterata. The sequence continues at coordinate 2,354,997 of OW028600.1, forward strand.
AATAATGTATTTAAACAAACAGAAATTAATAATCCATTAAAAAAAAATCGGGGTCAAAAGTACCCCGATACGATATCAGTCAGCCAAATAAACAATCGAAGTGTGACAGTGTTGTCGCTATCGCATTTTCCGGAGGCTGGCAGGCGAGCTTACCGCTCACGGCAGTGCCGCCGGCGCGCGCGCACGGAAAGCATGTGCCGAGCGCCTTCGCGATGTACATAGAACCGGCCGCGTTTCGCGCCCCCAGCGCAGAGTCCCTCGCCGAACCGCCAACGCCTATCTGGACGCAGTGCTTACCCTCCCCGTTATTCGCAGGAAAGAAAGCGCCCCTCAAAACCTACGAGGAGGTCCAGCCGCTCCTCCAACAGGGCCGCAAGCGCGAGCTAAAGCTCCTCATCAGAGAGAACTCCTGGCCGATCAACAGCCCCGTCCGCGCCTCCCTCTGGCCCGCGCTCTGCCGCCAACACCAACATGGAAAGTCTATGCTCGACGGATTCTACTGGGACATGGTTACACAGGTCAGTGATCTTGATTACGCAACTTTTTATTGCTTTAAATTAAGGTGTGTTAAAAAAAAAGTTGTTTTTAAGAGTTGTTATCTCGCAAAGCCTGCGATCGCGTCGGATCCATCAAGGTCGTGTCTATTTACCTTGCACAACGACGTCCAAATGTTTGTCAGATATCGCGCCCCCGGATAAAAAGTTGACGTCCCCGCCAAGGTCGTCACTCTGCTTCTCATTTAGCGAATTCACTTTGTCATTCTAGTAGCGTTCCCATTGTTCGTCAATATCCTGAATGCTACCAACATTTTGCAATAAGAATTACCCCTTTTTTTAAATCCTTTCTTAAAGCTTATTACACCTAGTTAGGTACAGTTAAAATTATTTCTTTAATATACCAGTAGGTATATCGTCAAGGTTCCTGTATAACATGTTAATTTGAAATCGCGCGTTGAAGTGAACCGTAGCGTTTCGGCGGAGGCTTGCCGGCTTGTTTGTCAGCCCAGCCTTGCGTTCGACATGAACGCACGGCCGCGCGCGTCACAACGAGACCGTTCGCGCATCTTAATGAACTGCCTTCGCCAACAATGGCCGACTAATTATACCACAGGTGGCTATTGACAGAAACACAACATAAAACTCATTCGTCTAATAAAATTTCGTCCGAACAGCTTTTGGCCCAAAATAAAATGCATAAACGGGCAACGTGTTATTATTTCTGTGTACGCGATTGGCACGACATCAACTGTTTCTCTGAGTGGCTCACCTTCGCCACTCGAGAGCTCCATATATTGCACATACATAGGTAAGTTGAAGCATACGCACGTACAGAAACCGGGATTGTACTGAAATATAATGGAAAGTTTACGAAACGCCAGCGTTTCTGTTGCGATGCTATTTTTAAAATCGATGAAAGATTCCGATACCTTTTAATGTCCTCCTTGTGCTAAAAGAACCGAATGAGTTGATCGATGAATAATAACTACGCTTTTTATGATTATTCCATTCATACTTTTAGGTAAACTAATTAGCAAAACTGGATTGGTGATCACCATAATAAATTACTAATTATAATTACAGTTTGGGTAAATAAGCGCATTATGATTATCGAGTCTAAACAAAACACGTCAATTGACCTAAATGATAAAGTATATTATTTCTTAGAAATCTCGATGCGATTAACCTCCTTCTTATATAAATATTTATGTTATGACAATTTTCATTCCATTACAGCAAATTAGTAAAAGATTCAGACTTTAGGGCTCGTACACAAAACTGCGATGCGATGTGATATAACGTCGCATCGCAGGAACTTCCACGGGAAAGTCCACAACGAGCTCGCAGATTTTTGCGATGCGACGTCGCATCGCAGTTTTGTGTACGAGCCCTTCGGGTGCATAATTATGGCACGTGTCACTTCAAGCACAGATTAAATAATGTTACATCGCGTCAGTGTTACAAATTTATTAGGAAATATGCGGAATTCTAAGGGTTATGCCAAAAGTAAAAATCCAAAAATGAACAATGATATAATTCTTGAGTCGTATTTTACCATAGCCTCTCTGAGGTGCATTTAAAGTCCTTTAACCACACTGTTTCGAAAAAGACTAGCGACACGACAAGAAGAAGACCATAGCAAAGTAACCCTATATAATACTAATATAAGTCACATACAAATATTTCCGTCCCTTGTTTTGGACAAGTCTAAAGTAGAGAAAATATATTTGTTTGACTGATACCGATACTATGAATTGTTCAAACTCGCCCTAAATGAAAATAAATAATTAACAAAAGGATTTATTATAAAAAATCTCTTCATCCATTTTTCTTAACGAATGAAGATTTTTTTCACTATTTTCCCGGTTATTATACAAGAATTTATAAAAATCATTGTGCCACTATAAAACTAGCAAAAATAATCACCTTACACATACAAATTACAATTTAAACAACTAGAAACAGTTATTGTAGTTAAACTTTCAAATAAAAACAAATAGCTTTCTTTACACCGATAAAGCCGTTGTTATTGTGAACCGAAATCGCTTTGAATAAAAATAAAATACTCTTAATCATTCAAGAAATTTGATCTTTGACTACCATCAGAGCTCTATGCAGCATTTGCGGCTATAACACTTACGGTCTATTGGTACTCATTCATAACCTCAGGTTTTTTTAATTACAACTAGCTGATGGAACAACTAGATGGCCCACCTTATGTTAAGTGGTAACCATCACCTATAACAAAGCATTACCTCGTCAGTCACGCACGATAGGAAAGTGCCCTACGATGCACTGCCCTGCGTCCATCGACTTGAGGCATACAGATGTTAAGCCTCATGTGCCTGTAATTACACCGAAACACAGAAACGCTGTTTGGTGGCAGAAAAAGCCGTGGTGGTTATACTTCCCCGGACGAGCCCTTATTACTTACTACTCTTAAAAGGATTGCACATTTATTGTATTTGAGAGAGCGAGTAGTGTGAAATCTCAGTTCGGGGCGAACCACTAGTAATAATACCTGCGGTCTATCGGTTTGCCTCATTCATAACCTCGGGATTGCACATTAATATAAATAGCTCAATGCACGATTATTCTTTATTGAATCATGCGTGTGTAAATAGGTATCTCTTTACTTTCATAATGTATTATCATCATTGTTTATACCTGCCTCTCCGTATAAAATTAAATATCTATTACATTCTGTTATTTCAAATATTCAGTACCGACTTCCGACTTTTATTTCTCATATTCTAAAAAACAATTCTAAAAATCTTAGTTTAAATTCATGTTATGTCATTGAACTATCTAATCGTTAAACAATTAAATTTTAATTAATAATCGTTCGTTAGACAGTAATTTAATTAATTGCCTAGTGATGTAGATATACATCACTAGGCATCAGTGGGTGCATTGCATACTGATAAGATTAAGATGAAATCTTATTGTAAGACTTACATATTGTTTTTTCTATGATTACCTCACGTTATTGGAGGAAGCCATAAGTCTGATCCTTTTCTGAGTTAGGCCAAAGAAAAGATGGGTAGATTGTATGAAAGATGACATGGGTAAGAAAGGAGTGACTGCTGAGGTAACCGATGATAAAGGAAAGTGGAGAGAAAGAACCTGTTGAGCCGACCCCACATGAAGTGGGATGAGGACGCAGGAAGATAATAATCATGAAGCAAACAAAACAAGAGCAAGAAAGACAAATTTTTGCGTTTCAGATTGTTTAAATAAGCCAGACGCTAAGTATAAAATCGATATGAGTGGTCAAATGAACTCTGAAAGTGGAAACGACATATTTGCCTTGACCTCGCTCGACGCGCCGCCGTCACTCACCGATAACTGTGGATTTCCAAGCGATTTGTCACACATACACCAGCAAGCTTAGAAGAAAGATAACAATAACATAAAACTTATTTTACATACTTAATTCGACACAGTGTACGACGTTACATACAATGCAAGGAGCAAGTAATAAACAGTCTAATTTAATAGAACCACAATTATGTACCCAACATTATTAATAATAAAGTAAACATGTCATTACGATATGTATTCGAAGCATGGATGTGTTATTATTAGGATTAACCGTACGCATTATTTGTATGTTATAAGGTTGCAACGCTTGAAATTTTAACTATAAAAATGAACTTTTATTCAAAGAGCTCATGAACAAAAAAAAAAAGTAAATTTTAATATAAAAAAATTAGGCTAAGTTAGGATTTATAAAGTGTGCATGTCCCATAAATAATAATTTTGTTAAAAAACTTTTTTAGAGGCGCCTTAGCCTGTTAAGTTGTATTAAGAGTATTCAACTTAGCTAAACAGTGTTTAGTTTTAAGTGTTTTTTTGAATTATTATAGTTAATAAAGAACTTTTAAAAACAAAAACATGTCATTGCATCTATTGCAGATGATTTACAGCGACATTACAGCGTCAGGAGATACATTTTTTCATTCGAACCCCCATTAACGAGACGCTGTGGTGTCTGGGAAAGCGATTTTAGATGAAGTAGGGTGCATTAAGTGTTTTTATAACGATAAGATAAAACACCAGATTTATAACTTGATTGATTGATTGAAAATACATAATTGCACATAAAAATAACAGTACAAAGGCGAACTGTGTTTTCTGTGTATTGTGTCAAATATACTATTCTATTCAGAATGTCTCGGTGTTAAGATCTGAGAAAAAGATCTATAATATTTAGGAAAACGGTACTGTACAAAACATAATGGGACAGTTCTAAAATTGTGCCTTTGATCCCTAATCTTCTTAAATTTACACGTGTGTCAGTCAACTGAAAAACCAACAAAAGCTTTGAGGGTTTTTAAGGATTACAAGGTTCAATAGGCTTTTATGTGACCAGTATGAATGAGTTCTGAATTAATTCATTCAGGCTTCTCAAAGGACATATCAGACGGCCTCTGTAATCTCATTACGCGAAATCGGATTATAGCGGACAAAATAACGCCACCGCATTTTAAATTAAAATATTAAGGCCGTTGGAAATTTTCCCAAATGAATTTACAGTTGGACATTATCTGGGTATTAAATAATTCTGAGACAAAAACAACGTCAGTATTTGTGAGGAAGCTTTTACTCGCTTCGCAGAATTTCAGAGAACGAATTCAAGAGTTTTAATCTTCTGAGGTTTCTGTGAATCATTTTCGTAGTATAAGGAAATATTGGTGTAAATATGGTACAAATTGCGGACCACCTGGACATTTTCGTGGCAACAAGGACTTACAATATTTTTTAGGGACTTTGAAGTCCACTTTCATCGTTATGATGGTAAAATGGGTCTTGTGATCTAAGTTTAGAAGGTTCAAATTTCTATACAAGGTGGATTCTTTAATGCATTCTGCAATTTACCAATGAACGGTTCCTTCAATGAAATTCATTGATACTATAATATCCTGTGATATCATGATCGCAATATCAAATACCTCAATTATCGATTATTACTTATTGGTGTCGGTTACAAATTGATCACTTAGTTTAGCTGTACATGGGACCACGTTACGTTCGGATATCCTACTTTTGAAAACCTATTTAAGTTTAATCTTAAAGACAGCGCATTGATTAATAACTGATCTTATTAATAAGCTTCGTTCGTCGGTTCCAAGTGTTCCAACTCCAATGGAGATTGGTTTGTCTCTCATTTTCAGCTCAAGGACATGCCATACCGGTTTTATCGCATGCTTGCATTGGAGTCTTAGCAAGTGGTAAACATCGCAATACTGGTTTAGTGTATGATCTCGTATTAGGAAAGGTATTTCCATATAGCTTTAAGATTATTCGGAACACTCTTTATTTGGAAAATACCCTTCATACATCGATCAAACTATTTTTAACTTAATCGTGATAAATGATAAAATCTGTCGTCATTCGCTAGACCTAGAACAACATCGTGATCGCGCCGTTAATGAGAATCGTGTAGTGACGTGACATTGCATGAATAATTGCCGATAAGAATTTTAGAGGTGTGTCTACTCTTTAAATCCAGTTTGAACTAAATTTATATATTCTTATGATATATCAGCAAATGCTGGGGATTAAGTAATACTTACGGCTTGTTCTATTAAAATTCCAAATATCAATCTAGTATGACATTAAAATAATAATTTTATGATGATTGATTCACTTGCTTTGCTAGGTAAACCGGCTCGCAATGGCGACCTGCCAAATTTAAAAATAGAGCAATACCTAACACCATTTTGTTTTTCTCACCTCCACCGCCATTGTGGTCATGTGAATACCGTAAACCGCTGGATTTGGAAAATACATTCGTTTATTTTTGACTTTACGACTGTTGAACTGAATTTTCATAGGTTCAAGGTTGATGTTGATGAGGTTTTTTATTACGTTAAGATTATTAGCCAACTTCAATACGCTAACTGTAAAACCAATATTATCGGATTTCGGAACTCCAAAAAACAACACGAACAAAAGGAGCATAACGAAAAATATTTATGAAATAAAATTACACGCATTGTCAGGCAAGTCCTTGCGATGTACTCTGCTGAATTTACCGGTAGGTACCGATCAGAAATGATGACGGGTTATTATGACTAAGCATCACTATTGGGGTAGGAAGTGGACAGTGCAACGCACGCAGACGTTTCCTGTTCTCGCGTTTTCGCACCTTTTCCATAGACCTTGAGCTGCGATGGCTTCCTTTACATCTGTTGATGTTTGTTGTTCGGACCGGGCATCTGTGTGATAACGTTGACATTTGGAGTCAGGGTTCAGGCTCTTTGTTGCTCTTTCTGTTTTTGTGGCTCTTTGTTGCTCTTTCTTTGCTGTTGCAGGCTATTTAAGCTCAGATTAAAGATACTTGCAATGAACATTAGCTTTCAAATCGTTTAAAATAAATATCAGAACATTCATTTATTTTATCGGATACAAGAGAGTCGTGAGCTGCACGAAAATTGTTGCACCTGTTGGTTGTCGTACTTAAAACTTCAGTATACCTATTGCACGTTTAGTACGTTATAGTTTTGTTGATTCGCAACAATAAGCTCCATATATAGAGGTATGTATAGATACATACACACGCACACACTATGGTTTGCATGCGAGCAACTCTGTAGTTGTGCCCAGAAAGCGTTGAGTCGATATAATCTAGAACATTTCCCCGCATCAAGAGTTTGATTAAAATATCACAAATCGTGTTACATCAACTTCGTTTATAAATAACAATGAGACAAGCAATGGAGATATCTATTTTATAATTTTATAATTGTGCCTATTAATTAATCAAATCAAGAGACATTACTTGGACTTTAGGGACGATATATTGTCCTGGTATAATCGAAAATTAACAAAGATTTACCAAATAACATAAGAACTAAAAAACAAAAGTAAATCAGTGGAATTGGCTATTGAATCATACTTAGCTGAAAACTATTTCACCTGGTATTTTTGCTGATCAAAATATCTAGGTAGCGCAACGTCCAACTTTGAGAAATGTCTAAACTAGCAATGCGTCCTATCCAATGCAGTGCCTTCAATGGGCGCACGCGCACATGTGATACAACCACTGTATGTGATTCTATATTTTTTTATCTTATTTACCATGTGATAACAGTAAAGGTGGGAATAGCCACATATACGGTTTTGTAATAAAAAAATAAAACCGGCCAAGTGCGAGTTGGACTCGCGCATGAAGGGTTCCGCACCATCATCTGTAAAAAAATCACGTTTGTTGTAATGGAGCCCCCTAAAATATTTAATTTTATTCTGTTTTTTAGTATTTGTTGTTATAGCGGCAACAGAAATATATCATCTGTGAAAATTTCAACTGTCTAACTATCACGGTTCATGAGATACAGCCTGGTGACAGACAGACAGACGGACGGACGGACAGCGGAGTCTTAGTAATAGGGTCCCGTTTTGGGTACGGAACCCTAAAAATGCTTTATTCATAGCTTAGATAAATATCATAGGCTAATTTGGCTCGCTGCGCCAATGGAGCAAGCTCGTAAAAGAGCGGGTGCTATAAAGCTGGCGGTACAAGTGAAACATTCCATGACAGAAAGTAGTTTTCTAAATAGCAAAGCCTGTTGTGGAAATACCTCAGAGTAGGTACTACACACACACACACACAGTTACACACATAGCAATGTTAACCTCAAGGCGGTCGCAGCGCGCGCTCTTAGTAATTGAAATTGATTAGCTAGGTGGTCATGTAAATGCAGCATTGCAATTTGTAATTGGATTTAGTTGTCACTGTTGTCTAAATGACCCTGAGTAAGGTTACCTTTAAATTGTATAAACCAAGGGCCAGTCTAGGTGTGTCTTATTGGTAAAGTTTTATTTTCAAGTTATGTATATGTAAATATAAATAAAAAGCGATACGGTAATATATCGGGTGGCTTTAAAAATGAAACTGTTAAATTGTACGCAGGTGTAGTACACTTGTTATTCATTTTTGCTTAGAGGGATAGAACACAGAACACAAGCATACATTCACCTTTTTAGGGTTGTGTACCCAAAGGGTAAAACAGGACCCTATTCCTAAGACTCCGCTGTCCGTCCGTCTGTCTGTCTGTCCGTCTGTCACCAGGCTGTATCTCATGTTACGTGTTAGTTAGACAGTTGAAATTTTCACAGATGATGTATTTCTGTTGCCGCTATAACAACAAATACTAGAAAACCAGAAATAAATAAATATTTAAGGGGGCTTCCATACAACAAACGTGATTTTTTGCCATTTTTATAGATAATGTTAAGGAACCCTTCGTGCGCAAGGCCGACTCGCACTTGGCCGTTTTTATTATGTTCTGTCATTCTCTTATCTGTGGTTCTGTGGACTAGAGTGTAAAACGACAATGCATGCCATATTCGCAACTGACTTTTCATTCACTAGTGCCACATTAATCGTTCTTAGAATTTCATTGAAAGTATCATTCCAATTTGATAGTATCTCATTATCGATGTTTTAACTCTGCCAGAGTTTTAATCATAATATACAACGTGTAATATAATACCATGTAAATAATATGTATAGGTATACAACTCTTAATAGAATTTCCACTAGAATCTAAATTAATACCTTATTTGTCTCTCTATAACAATCATTATCCCTTGAAACTTCATACCACGTGGTCAACATCTCGGTAAATGTTTTTCTGTATAAATTACCGACCTAACCCAATTGCATTTTTCTAAGGCGATCGTTAAAGTTCCAATGCATGATTTATCGTTGATATTATAAGTACTTTACTACTCTTACTGACTCTGTGAACATCTTATCAGCCAGATTTTATGCGCGTTACTTTGAGCCGTATTACCCAGAGATAAGGTCCAATGTAAACATAACACTTAAAACCACCTCACCACCTTCTTGGACTAATGAAGCTAACTGCGCACTCAAATGATATAATATTGGATATAACATAAACAAATACTTAGCAACAAGTGTTATTGGATCGTTAAAATGCATTGTATACATCGTTGACGTATAATTTTAGTTATTGTTGCAACATCACTGAAAATTACCATTTTATGACAATTGTGTAACAAAGCATTGCCTCGTAAGTCACGCACGATAGGAACGTGCCCTATGCACTGCCCTGCGTCCATCAACTCGAGGCATAAAGATGTTAAGCCCCATGTGCCTGTAATTACACCGGCAACCACACTCTTCGAGCCGAAACACAGCAACGCTGCTTGGCGGCAGAAAAAGGCGTGGTGGTACTTCCCCGGACGAGCACTTCACGAAGAGCTCTAATACTCTTAAAACTCTTATTATTTTATACGAATAAATAGAGGTACATTTGTTTTTTAATTCATGTCAAATCTGAATTACGGTACCTTCTATATCCTGCTAACTAAACGGGTTGGAATGTTAGAGCGAGAAGCGCTTTGACACCTGTCAAAGCGCTTCTCGCTCTAACATTCCAACATCTTGAAATATATAAAATCACCAAACTAATAAAAAATCGCAATAAACCAAGTTGTGCGCAGTACATTTCACATAGTTCAACATAAATGTAATTTGGATCCAAACAAGTTTCCCTACTAATTTAAGTTTGTATACGAAAACTAGTAAAGCAAACTTTGATAAACTTTTCAAAGTGATCCTTGTGACATAATTGAATAAATACCTTTTGACTTCGTACAGTCAGAGCCAAGCGGTGGGTGCTAGTTACATACAACTTTTTCTGCGTCATTTCGCAGTGCTCTACAGCAAAGCAAAATATAAACATAACTATTTTCATACAATGTAACTATCTTCAATTCGTTCCAACTAATATTTTTATAGTTCGTGACCATTCTGATGCTTCTAATGAAGATAAGAAGCCTTTTCTGAATTATGAGCGTCATCGTCATCAACAATGTATGCAACAGATTCTTGTGTGCGGTCGTCAGTGATCTACTTACACAGATATAATCAATCTACACTAATATTATAAAGAGGAAAGATTTGTATTTTTGTTGTTTTGTATGTAACAAATAGGCTCAAAAACTACTGGTCCAATTTCAAAAAAAAAATTCACCATTAGAATGCTACATTATCCCTGAGTAACACAGGCTATTTAATATTTTCAAAAAGTCAGGGGTCCTTACTAAAACTCCAATAATGTAACCCAAGGTGGAAAAAAATAATCCTTACATCGCGTGCGCTGCGAAAACTATTGATGATAGAACAAAATAATGTACAACGACTTTGCAGAACACGTCATCATCTACAAAAAATGTCGCGATAGCATATGTCTAACTATTATAGTTATGTCACAATAAGTTAGTTCTTTTATTATAAAAAAAAATTTTGAAATGCCGCCGCTAGAAAAGGGTCTTTATTCGTACCTTGGTATTAACCCTTACCCAAATAAATCATTTCATATTCAAGACGGTTTCAATACCTATAGATTACTTCTTGAATTTTTCAAATCGGACATGCCATTCAAAAGATTTGACGAAATTAAAAATGTTAAAGGGTTCACGGGTAACGCACGGGGTGCGATTTCACTCACTCAGGGAGAAGGGCGTGCAAATGTATAAAATAAAACCCACGGTCTAAGTTTATCCTAAAATGTTCAAAAAATTTATGACCACCCATGCGAAGCTGGGACAGGCCGCTAGTTTAAAGATAAAGGGCTTTTATCATGTTACATTGGCGTACATATTCCGTGGTATGGTAGTCTTACACAATACTTTAAAAACATTGTTTAACACTAGTCATGTTTGTTATTATTACCCACTAGCAGCTTCTCGCGGCTTCGCACGCGTTAAAGTGGTGAGCCCGATTGAGCCGCAAACATCCAAACATCGTAACTTTCGCATTGATTTGTATATTAGTAGGCTAGGATTTTAAATACCTACGTAGGTAAATACCCCTAGTTTTAGGTCAATCGCAACACGCGTCAAAAAAACTCCCATACAAACTTTCACATCCCTTCGCACACTTATTAAGGGTAGTTAAAAAACTAAAAATGCCTTTCCTATTTTTTAGCCTTGGAGTACATGTACTCCAAGTTTCAAGTTTGTAGGTTCAAGGAATACTATTTTTCATACAAACGTTTTCAACCCTTTTTACACCCTTAAGGGTTGAATTCCTTCCAAAAATCCCTTCTTAGTACACCTCTACGCCATAAGACTTATGTACTCCTCAAATTTCAAGTCTCTAGGACCAGCGGTTTAGGCTGTGCGTTGTCTATATGTCAGTCAGTCAGTCAGTCAGGACTTTGATTCTTATAGTATTAAAGATTGGTGAGATTAGTTAATTAGGTATGTCTGTTGTTGTTTAAATAAATTGAACATGAAGATATATTTTATGAAATTGTATGTAAGTAATTCGCATTTGTAATACCGTACGATTTTAATGATAAACTTAACGATTTTATTACAAGTAACAAGCTTTACGATTCTCCAACAATATTACTTCAATTCTCAGATATATTTCACACAAGCGTGCATCCTTTGTTTAAAGTTCATTTTCAAATTTACGATACGCTATATAAATAAATGTACACATAAATTCGACTGTTCGATATCTTGTAAATTATTGCAATCGTACTTTGGACCTGTCCACATTACGTATCGAATCACAAAGATGTTCACTGCTCGTAATTTAATTATTAAGTGTCGCGTTGAGGTCCCCGACCGAACTCATCTGGGGTCACTTGAAAAGCAATATAATATAGTTAATTGTGGTCTCTTTCGTTAGATATCTGAGTGAGTGATTTAACTGGGCTTCAGTCAATTTGAAAATGCTTTAATTTATAACCTTAGAGCACTGGTGGCATGCCTGTTCTGGTCCTTAGGTCCAGGTTTAGAATTACTTCGAATTCGGTCATGCACCAATGAAATTCTTTGTTCCAAATCATAATGTGTACGGCGGTACTCTCTAAGCTATGTAGTAAACACATTTTAAGGAGACCACTTAGAGTTCTATTAACGGCGATGGGCTTGCAGCCTGTCATGTGTCCACTTGGAAGCCATGTAAACAAGTAGAAAAATATTTGAGAGGACGTCGATCGTGTGTGATGTTTGACTGATAATTTTTATGTACATTTTCATCTTTTATGAAATCTTTCCATAGAAATATATACCCTCCTATCTGTCGCTTCAGAAAATGTTCCATCCAATGCCTTCGTTAAATTACTTTGTATAAAGAACCTTGAGACCACTTATTCAATCGCAGAGACGAAGTGGTGGATCTATTGTAGCTTCCTCCGTTTATATCACCAAGTGTACCAATCTATCTATTACCAGGTGTACCATGGTAATATATTCAAATAGATGCGGCATTGTGCAATCTCACTGCTCCAGCTAGAGGCATAGACGCACATTCACATCCGTGTCGGCTATAGTTGCGTAATGGTGCCGCTGCGTCGTTTCCTATTTATTAGGTCGACTATTTCAGTACGATAACACACTGGGCATTGCCAATATTATACCATAGCATTTGGAACGGCAAGAAAAAAATAGGTGGACAGCCTTCTTAGGTACCAGCAGCGTCGCCACTTTCCCTGTTATCCAGTTTAATTATCAAACCGCAGCTATTTGAAGGTTATCGGTCTATATATTCTTTCTTATCATCATCGTCCATAACTTTTAGGGAGAAATATTTTGTATAATTCCATTACCAAACCGCTGCTATTTGAAGGTTATAGGTCTGTATATTGGCTGTTATCATTATGATAAGCCTGAAGCTGCCCAAGGCTGAACGTAGGTCCCCCCAAAAATTTTATGGAATTAATATTTTATATTTTATAATGTTTGTTTAATACCACTCTTTTATTTATTTGTCTGTAAAATAAACTTGATTTACAAAATACTTTTCTATCAATTAACCTAAATTATGCCGGAATTTCAGAGAAAGAAAATGTTTGGTTTATAGGAACAGGCAGTTAAATGTTCACCCGAGCAGATTGCAAATAATCTAAATGCTTCCTTACAATCAGAACGGCCAGTGATCTGAGTAATTGATCTACTAGCTTAGACTACTTTCATCTGCACCTTGGAGATCTTTAGTCGGGCCAATTACAACATGTATAGCTTAAGATATTCCTATAATATTCTCTTATCATGACTCCTCAATGCAGATGCATTACACTGTAGTAAATAACCTTTGATAACTGGACACGCACGATAAAAACGCATAAAATAAGCACTGACTATTTTTGAATTATGTTCTGAGACTGTTAGATAACCTCTTGGTCATTCGCTAATATAAAGTAGCTATTCTTCTTCTGTGGACACTGTCAACACGCTTGCGTGTCGTCGTAATAAAATTGTTCAAGTCGCATCTTAACATACTGCATTGCATACTTCTAGGTGGTGTATTCTATGAAACGGCTATAACTTTGTAAGCTATATTATGTTTGTCTTTAGAGCTTTGCGTTCAATGTTCATATATGTGTCCATTGCTAAGCTTTGTTTTACTTTTGTTACTTACTACATCATTTTTATCTAAAATCTGTCAACTCTTATCACTGCGCGTCTCAATTGGTTTCTATGTTGTGTCTTGAACACTATACACTGTAGGTAGTGTGGCCTTTCATCGGTCGAGGTTATCACGCCAACACTGTTTACAGGGAATGCTAAGTGGAGTGTCGGAAATCATCTCTTAATGACACATTTCGTATCTAAGTGTTGTTGTGTATGTGATCTATCAAAATAGGCCAATGGAAGTTGCCAACATTGTCTGTCAGAGTTTTTTTACTGGTTTGATCGACTGAATTACGAGCTGTCATCACAAAGTGCCGTGTTTGATTTGATTGTTTTTGTATTCCTAATTGCTCCGTCGTTTAATTTCATTAGTTGACTTTTTTATCAGTTTAGAATAAAAATAGACTGGAAAGATAACATGTGAAAACAATGCTGATTCTTTTACAATGTTCGTTCAAACAATGATATTTCTTCATACACTGCCTTTATCATTTTAAATTACCCATTTTACTTGGACAAAACACGTCGTGTCATTCTTTGTAAAAGGCTGTGATGGTACATTTTGAATTACCTCGCTTAGTTTCAGTTTATGAGTACCTGTACATATTCATTTAACGTATCTGTGTTACGTCTGGTTTTATTTTTGCTATAGTTTACTGTTGCATCATTATCGTGAATTACTAATGCTTCTAAGTCTAAGTGTTCAATGTCGTTATACTCGACGCTAATCCAGCTCACAGATAACAGGAGTGTTTTTCAAAATCTACTTTTGCCCGCGAAAGATTTACAGAGGCTCACAATGCGATAGTAAAACACGAAGTTATTTCAGACGGAATCCACCTTGTGGATTGGCTCCGACGAAAATAGTATCATCGATCTTATTCGCAAGAGAGAATAACAACCGCCGCGCCGCGTATTTATTTGTACAGCGGCATTTATAAAAACTTGTGCCTTATTTTCGGAGTTCATCTACATTTCATGTTCTTTAGATATTTCACTGATCTTTGTTAGTTATAACTACCATCTTTTCGTGTATTGCAAACGATGTCAAAACGATTTCGATGTCAAACGATGATTCCTGCAGGAATAAGGGTTTTTATGTATATTATGTATCCTAGACTATAATCAAGTCTGTCCAACAGTCCGAACAAAGGAAGAACAAAGCGCAATTTGGCTTTTGTCGGTTTACTTTATTCAATTTAGCGTTGATTGTCGGTGGCAAGAGGTCGCGTCGGGGTTGTATCTGCACTAATTAGGGCCTCTATGCTTCGCCCACACACGTGCTCATTGTCACTCTCCTACCTATAATCCTAAACACTTCACGTGACACACTTTACCTAATGATATAGCCAAGGTATGTCGTGTTATGGACAATGCAATCATTGTGCTCACTCATACCAGTATTAAATTAAAATTACAGTTTTTAAACTACCATTGGTATTATTAAGTACTTTTACAGTGCCTCACGTAGGCATTTTCTTCATGTAAATAGTTTCAAGACCACGTTGAATAAACTATAGAGGCAACTACATTGGCAGCTCTCTGTGGTCAGCTCTTCGTGACTGAAACCGTTATCACTGGATGTCCTTGTTGGCGGTCATGTCGCCTTTTACACTCATTAATCTGATCATAACATGTAGTTGGGGATCTACAGCAAGATCTCTTTCTCTGAACATTTCCAACGATGACCAGCTTTTCGAGGTTTCACTACTGAAGTATGAGAGTCCACATCTAGTACATTCACAGAATCTGTGATACTATCTGATAGTAGCTTAGCTAACCCGTCGAAAGCACTCAACCGCATACATTATTCATGCTCAACTTCAAGGTTAGATGCAGAAACAAAATAATGATATAACGAGCAATAGTTCAGCTTAGCATTACAGTACGATCTTGAAAGGCTAGTAAGATAAGCTGAGTCCAGTCCACGTGTGAAATTTCAGTGCCTTGAACGCAGCGCAACACTAATCTTCATATTATCTTGTTTGTATTGACGTCAGTAGTGTTGTGGCGCCAGTCTCCACATTATGAGACTCCATGCTCGAACGCCCTCTGAAAGCTTAGAATTTGTTTGATGTAGTGTAGTTTAAATCTGTTCTCATTTATTTTTCTTCAATCCCTGCTAGCTGTTCAAATATTGTCTTATCATCGAATCTTCCTACGTGACTTTAACATCGTTTACTGTGAGTCATTGAAACTCTGAAAATCCTAATTATTAGCTGATTTTATTATCTCTATTGTACTAAGATTCCTTGTATTGTGTAATGTAAGTTGAATGCTGTAAATATCGATGTCGTTGAGAGCACGTGCATGTTTCGCGTAACTGGTTTGGAGGCGTGTAAACAAAACGGGCCTGGATCAGGTTTGGGCCCCGTGTGTTCTAAGCGCGTGGGCGGCCTTGACTGCGTGAAGGACGCCGTCTCACCACAGAATAAATGGTAGCATGTTTATGTACTAGCCACTGAGCGTGCGCCCGCGCCGAGGGCGTGGCTAGCGCACGCGATGCCAACAGCCAGCAACTTTTTTTTTGTTCTGCAAACGATTTAGAAATTACGTATCATGTCTTTTGCTCACATCAAGATCGCATGTTTACATTCAAGTAAATTAAAGCGATGACAAGAGCTATTGTACCTCTCGCTCGCACGTTTTGACATGTTGAAAGATATAAAATCACTAAACCCATTTTCGAAAAATCGCAATGAACTATTTTGTGCTTATGCACGAAAACTAGGAAAGCAAACTTTTGAGCAAACTTTTGAGTAGGAAAACTTGTATCTATCAAAATAATGTTTTCACTAAACTGTGTGCCATGTGATTGCAAAATGGGATGGATAGGAATTAGGATAATCGGATGTCGGTGGATGGAAATTGCTCAAAATCGTTCATGCTGACTTTTAATGATGGTGAAAAATCATTTACTTTATTTTGATATCAACCTATAACGTGTTGATTATTCGGGATATTTACATTACACTATTATTATCATGAATAAATTTTCTGGAAATATTCCACAAAAATGTTAGTTGATGTGGCTAACTCTTTGTTTATCCAACCATTATGATTTGGAAATGACTGAAACGTGGAAAGAAAATCAAGTGGGAGAATCCACTTTACATAACTTTAACGAACATTATATGGTGTCGTTTGCATCCATTGTATGGACTTCGTGTCGGCGCGTTTCGCTTGGTAATAAATTACTCTAATTTAAAAACAACGGTAAGTTATTAATTAGTCACACGAATCTAGTCTTGTCGGGTATCTATGGATTTTACCTATTCGGAAAAAGTATGTGCGCCATTGCATAGCATTCTATTGCTCTCAAACGGTGAAGGAAAACATCGCGAGTAAACCCGCGGCTTAGGCAGCTCCGCACGATTGATCATGTCTTTCCTGTGGATTAGGCAGAATAAACATAAAGATGGTAAGAAGGGCAAGTCTATTCCATCATATTCCATCTATTCCTCACACTTTACTGTTGATTTTATTATTGCCGATAAACATTTTCATTTTCATTTCATATTCTATAAGGGGAAGATGATAATGATGAAGGAAGGACTGTCCTTTTTTTACATTTCTTTTAGTGACATCAATGTAATTATAGATTTCTGACTTCGGCCAGCAACTGTTTGTCGTGATAAACGTTTATTGGATTTATTTATCTTTTCGGTCGATTAACAAAATATAGGACGCGGTCGTTGCTCTTCAAGTTTACGTAACATTCGGGCCAAGTTTGAGAGAAAAGACACATCCAACCACTGAGTTCTTATCTATTTATCGTGCGATGACCCCATGTCGGTGGAAGGAGGTCGAAGTACCTGAAGCGGAAGACCCAACTCACCATGAGGGCAGTTAGTATCTCATCAAAATGTGAGCATAAAAAGAAAAAAGTGTAACAGTATTTTATGGTGAGAGTGCCAACTGCTCTTTTTTCTATAAATACTGAATTTCAGTTTAAATGCTTTATATTCAACCCTGTTGTCTGATAGGCAAAGGCTCTTTTTATTTGCCGAATTCTACCACGCTGTAGAAATCTTAATGCGTTTTAAAAATAAGTGATGAACGAGTATGTATGACATAAAAAAATAGCCTCAGTCCTTCATACATCGTTATATTTGAAGTCATACGTTCGCTATGTACATTTATGATCACAAGTAATTTTGAGTTTACATATTATTTACAAAACAAATAAATGTGCGCAATGCCAGTGCTCTCAATATTAAGATGCGATGGGCTTGCAACCTGTCACGTATCGGATACCAACAACTGCAAACGTTAGTAACTGTACTCGTATTGTGCTAAATGTTATATGTGAACATACCTCAACCCCTCCTAGACATCCTCAAAGAATCTTGAGTGCTAGATGTCTCAATCTAAGGGTATATCTACCGTTGCCGTTAAAAGCCGAGAAGTTATTTCTGTTTTTAATTATGTACTTTTAATGTATAGTGTATCACTACATATAAAACAAAGTCGCTTCCCGCTGTCTGTCGGTCCCTATGTATTCTTAGATCTTTAAAACTACGCAACGGATTTTTTTATTAGATAGAGTGATTCAAGAGGAAGGTTTATATGTATAATACATGCATAATATAGTAGAGAAGCACTGATAATTTTAGAGGTTGCTAATGTGATGTCGAAAATGAACACATTTTTTTGCGCTTACATTGCAAACGCTGGCTGAACCCTACGAGATAGATCAAAATAATGTACTACAGTATTGTACACCTTAAAAATGTCTACAAAAAAGTCCGTCAAGAGATAGACATATATCTCTTAGGGATAACCCACAATAACCGCGCGAAGCCGGGGCGGGTCGCTAGTACTGTATCACTATCACCACTACATAGTATAAAACAAAGTCGCTTTCTCTGTCCCTATATCCCTATGTATGCTTAAATCTTTAAAACTACGCAACGGATTTTGATGCGGTTTTTTTTTATAGAAAGAGTGATTCAAGAGGAAGGTTTATATGCATAATACAAGCATTATCTCTTAGGGATAACCAACAATAACCGTGCGAAGACGGGGCGGGTCGCTAGTATAAAAATATAAATGACTGAGCCGGCTCGTCCTTGCTTGCTGGTCGTAAATTGGATAATCACGACACAACTCGCGAATGGTCGCAGGAGATTGGATAACAAATTTATATGAGTATACTAAATCAATTGGCAGGATCTGATTTCAAAAACATCCTTTAGTTAGAATAGAATTTTAATAAATGAGATATTGATATTTATGATAAATCCTATGACCTTCTTCTATGCGGAACATTTTTGTGTAAATTAAATAATTTTCCTTTACTTTAATAGGTAGCACAAACTTATTATCAATCCAGTAGTTAATGATGATGGTGGCGTGGTAGTCCATGGCGTAGTTAACAATCTGTAAATTTTTGAAAATAATATGACTCGCAATGTTTGCGATGTAACGATTTTTCAGTTGTTTGAACTTTGTGTTTATTTGGGGTCGGTATAAAACCCTGGATCACTTATAGCAGTGCCTGCGATATTTACAGATAGCAGGACCCATTTCGGGACTCATTATCTCGGGTTAACATACCTCAAGAAACGATTTTTCAGTTATTTGAACTTTGTATTTATCTGGGGTTGGTATAAAACCCTGGGTAACTTATAGAAGTGCCTACGATATTTAGTAATAGCAGGATCCATTTTGAGACTCTTATTCTCAACATAACATACCTAAAGATAGCCATTTTGCGATTATATTGGGGTATAGCTGTTCTAGCAGCTTAAGTTTCGAGAGTGGTCGTTTTATACCCGTTTCTTTGTTCTAGGTGTTCGGCACAGTTGAGCTTCCCGACAAGCCGATCATGCTGCCACCGTTCGTGGAGGCGACACACTGCCTCGGCTACCACCTGACCCGCAAGGGCCGGGCGGTCGCTGACAGGGTCGTCTCTGTCCTCGGATACGCTTGCCCCGACATCACTTACAGCCCTAGCCTGTATCCCATCACTGCTGCTCTACTGCACTTTATGCCTGGTAAGTACATTTACATTCTGCACTATGTTACTTATTTTGTTCTGGGGAAAATGTCTGCGATTTCTTTTAATCTGTGTTGTTTATAGCAACCTAAGACTGGCTCATGCCAATTTTTTTCCGAAACTGTGCATAAAACATTTTTCTGCTACACATTTTGGCTGAAAGACTTTGTTAGAGACACAGAACAGAGAAATTTCTGTGGTTATAGAAGAGTACAGATAAATCCCAAAGCTTATTCTATCTATCTATCTATTTAACCCGTTGGCACCCACTGCTGGGTATAGGTCTCTCCTCTATTACGCCACTCTTTCCGGTCCTGCGCCAGTCGTATCCACTGTGGTCTGACCACTTCGACGATGTCATCCTGAAAGCTTATTACCTCGTCTATATTGCTTAACTGATTTAAAATCATTATAATGCAAAACGTTATTAATTTTATTCCACTCTCGGAAATCTGTATCGTGTTGATAAAAATGGTTTTATGAGTTTTAAAACTCAACATCGATTATATTCACATAATGGATGGAAGCTGTTAATTTTATTGCTGTGGTTCTCCCGGTTTATGAATAACTAACCGCAGCCACCGCTTTATCGGTTGTCATTACTAGTATTATGACGAATTTACTATAATAACTGAACGACCAATGAATGGCTTTCAATAACTCTTTCATAATAATATTGCTTAACTTTCAACTAAATTACCCATTTTATCGGTCATTTAGATTTGTGCAACGTTTCTGTAGATATTTGACGATTAATAAATGCGACACAGCTCATGGAAGTGAACACTTATGAAACATACTCTCAATTCTGAAGCAGAGGCGTCATAAAATTTATAGTCGGTCTCGCCTTAATTCAGTAATGAGTGCGGGGGGCGATAATTGAACTCGGCAATAGGCAAATTGCCGGAGCTGTCTCTCCCGTCCCGTCTAGATCGTCGCTATCATTTCGGCCGTGCGAATTCGTAACCCTATTCCTGGGTCATAAGGTGCTATTCACGTTGCATCGAGCCCCGCATCCCTGATTGGTGTTATCGCAATCTAAATTGCTCCCTAGTACTCAGCAAGAAGGTCTGGATTCATTTAGATCCGCATCTGACCGAGTTGAAATGATATCACGACGAATAAACGTTGCTGGTACTGTACAGATTTGCATTGCGTCCGTCGAGGCTGTCAATTTCATACGTCTCACTTCCTCTCTCGCACGTATTCGATAATAATTGGTTGGAATGTCAGCGGCACACATACTTCATCTTATCTGGAACGAAGTTGTTTTTGACTCACTGATCGTATTTTTTACACTAATAATGGCTATTAAATCTTATACATATACACAATTTGACTTTTATTTGTATGTTTTCAAATATGGTTGCACTCAGCTCAAAATACACATTCTTTTATTGTTAGACGTTCTAGATTTAAGACAGAGTAGGCGAGCTCAATGCTGTTGAGTCAATTTAGAGCCGGATGCCTCTAAAAGTGACAATTTCCTCTCATGTTCTAGACAATTTCATTATGTAACAACAGGTCTATGTTGTGTACTCTGTACTTCTGTTTTACATTGATAAATCGTGTTTTTTCAACGTAAACAATACAATCAAGATCTTAGTTTATCAGCCGAATAAATTAATTCAGTAACAAAAACAATGCAGAGCTGGTATAAAATAGACCACAAGTTTATCAATACCATTGCTGCGGGGCTGTTTTGTATGCAAAGCGTATGTCGTGGAAGGCACGAGGGAGTTCCTGTTCCAACCAACTATGCCATCTCATTGTAATGTCTCCTATTCATCTCAGAATTCAATTTCAGTACTGCTCACTACAATTATTTTTTTTTAATAAATATCGCCCCTGTATTCACTTAAAGTATTAATGGCTTTTATATTTACGACCACTTTTATGTTATTGGCCATAACGACTGTTCCAATGTCGCTCACTATTATTTAGCTCGCGAATGTCCGTGACACTGCAACAGCCCTTCTCCGCAGCTATCACCCACGGATCTGGTGCCAACTGGATCGCTGGTGCCAAGAGTTCACGCCGCGTCATCGACAACACGGCGTCCGATCCGTTCCGGCGTATGTTTATCCGAATAAATAAAGTTACCGTGTGTGATTCGTTTTAAAGCGTCGACATAAACTGGGGCCTGCTATGTTTTAGTGGTTGGCTCGTAGCCAGTGACCGTGCTCTCGCCGCGGCGTATCGATCTGGCATCGCTGTGCCGCTTGTGCCAGCCACGGAACCGCTAACAATGTGACCGCCACGGATGGAATCTACGAGTTGCTGACGGTCACTCGTCTTATCTAACTCACCTTATCGTGTTATCGACTATTGCATCTGCGATAAACCTGTTTGTTACCATTTCCACACCTTCGATTAAAACTCGAGAGCTCGGTACTTCACAATAGCTTTCAATTCTTCTGTGCTATTCATTTAATTAATCACGAGCCGAACTAACACCATTCACCGTAATTCCATGACAAAGGTATAAAGGGCCTTACAAAAAGCTTGAATAGAATCGTCATTACATGTTGTTTGTTCGTTTTCTGTGCGCATTGAGTCGAGTCGAGACCCGGCTTCCTGTTCCGTCCTCGTTCCACACAAGTACTTTATTTCACCGGCGACACGTACATAAGGTTTAAGGCGGCTACTGCTACTAGAATAGGATTTATAAATTTACGATTTTTTTTATGATGTTTGAAATATCCTATAAACACAATTTGGAGTTATTTTTTAATTATATTTGTGTAAGCAATATACAGAACGTAAAATGTCGTTGTAAAGTTAAACCATTATTGTTTTTTTTTGCACATGCAATATAAATTTCATCGCACATAAAAAGAAACAGTGAAACTAGCATATTTTACGAAATGTATTAATATTTAAATGAGGATAGGGCATTTGAACCTGACCGACTCGCTTAGACGCTTTAACACATTTTTCATGAATGTTGTAAGTTACGAGAGCACAAAGGAAGTGAACGCCCTCTGAAACTGAAACTCGCGTCAGGAACAATACCCCGCTCCAACAACTCTCATGAAAGTGAAGCTTGTTATACTTTTCAGGAAAGTACCTAGTGTAAAATCACAATAGAACTAGACCCTATTTCTATGCTTATACGCTTTGTTTTAGGGTAACGCTCGCGGCGGTTCCTTTGTTCGCGTACAAATAATTAAACTTCTTTTTCAAAATTACAAACTACAAAATTATAATCAAAGTAGAGGCAAATACGTGAAATTTGTAGCCAAACCATGCCTTTGGGGCAACTCCTGTTCGTGAGAATAGCCTTTCAAATTACTTCTCGGCTGAAAGTAAACAGTCCATTTCTATTCCCCGGATAAGCTTGCATCAGCCTACCCTCCCTTTTGCTGCTCCCTTATCCTCCCAAATAGGGTCGTAATAGATGTTTATCGTATCACTCTAGAGTGACTTTTCAACTGTGTTGATAAAAAGTTTCTATGTGAAGTAGAAAAGTTTGCACATCAATAGGTGTTTTTGTTGGTCGATTGTTTTATTGCATTAAAGAGAAATCCAAAGTGGTTAATATAATTTTTTGAACACAAAAACAAAATAATTGACTTATTTTTTGGTTGATCATGAAATTAAAAAAAACTATTAATTTAGTTATGGACCACGTTTGGTTCGATAAAAGAAATTTGCCTAAACTCTCCATTTTTTCTGGAAGCAAATCAGTTTCATTCGTTTGCTGTAAGAGATACTGTAATGAATTTTATGTTCCCGTGTACCCTGATAAATAGTTAATTTCGTTATACATACATTTTTTAAAGGAGCTTTTTTTTGCTCACGAGCCGGTCATATTTCCGTGTCTCCTACGTCCCTCAACCGACTTGGATACCGCTACGACTTAATCAAATGGTTTCAGCCAGTCAAGGTCGTGGGTATTACCATATGAAGTCCAGCGTGTCGTAGGAGTGATATCATTGGCTGATCTTTAGCTGACATTTAGTTTATATTAGAAACAAAAAAAAACTTAAAAAACATAGAGTTGGTAAAGGAAATGGGGTACAATATTTTCGTAGGCTAATATTTAGCTTACGACTTGTATGATGATGGGGAGATTATATCTGCCTATAACCATTGCCGGGGAGAAAATATCTACCGTGCCTGGGGTCATGAAGCAGTTTTTTTTTCATTACATCATCTCGAACAACATCTGATAAATCAACAAATTACGAGTAGGTATAATGGTTTTACATCATTTACTCTAGTGATTTAGTGTCCCAAATCGATATTTACTTTTTTGTAGACTTCCAACAAAAGCTTTAACCTAACAGCCGGTAGTTTTTATCAACTATCACGAGGTGTGAAGAAATCTCAAGGGCAGCTGTCTACTAACTTTGCTTTTTCTACGTTTTCGCAACAACTATTCGTCTTGTTTTTATTTGAAAGTCTGTAGACGCGTAAACTTTTACAGACGCCACTCCGACTGCAGATTTTATCTAAATTTAGACCCAGAAGGGGATCGAATCGTCTACTCTTACTTGCTTAGAGCTTACATCACATTTTCGCTCTATCATTTTTATACGACAAGAACCAAACTCTTCGCTTACCGCTACGTAATCTGATTTCACAATAATAAAATGCCTTATAGGCTGAAAATAGGCAAACATTTTTACTCGCACACACATTTTAACATTTTTGAAGAAATAACCAACTAGTTACCAAAAAAATCAAGTTTTCCTACTTAAAAGTTTGGTCTTAACCAAACTAAAACTAGTTTTTGTCTGTAGGAAAACCTGAAAATGATATTTTTGTTGAACCTTGCTAATATTTATCAAACTCTTTGAACTCCGAAACCTTGTTGTCAGTCATTTTACATCTTCAAAAATTTCGAAATATTCGATCGAGAAGTTGTCTGACGTTTGGCTGTGCGATCGTTCAGTTTCACATCAATTCCAATCGAAATCAAACATCTTTACTCGTCTCTTTTGCACACGGAGTGAACTTTTGTTCTAGTGAGTTCGTTCACTTACGCAAGTGGGTCAAGTACCGTCGACCAGCCTCTCGCATGGCGATTTTTACAGTCAGCTGTATCGAAGAAGCGTGTCATATATTTTTAGTTCTACTTGACTTGAATATAGATCTAATCTTACTGGTCTTATGAAATGTGAAGAGCGCGGAAATTCGGGCGGATATGGCTTAAAATTCTTTTTGTAAATATAGGTAATAATTTACAGACTGTAGTAATAATTTACAGAGGGCTTATTACGAGTGTGGTGCCGATCTTCGATCGTTACGATCATCGTTCTATACACCGAATTTTCTAGGAAAGCATATTCTTCGATTCGTATAGCTTCTCAAAGAATACGCCTAGATGCCGTTGATTTATTTCATTGAAAATTCGGTGTATCGTAACGATTGACGATCGGCACTAAACTCGTAATAAGCCCTCTGAACTCCATCATCAGTCCCTTAGGCTGATTATGGAGTTTTCTGTATAACTTGTTTTAGAATAGGTCTATCATCTATCCTTGCGTATGATATACAGATTTCACATAAAAAAAAATATTTTCCTTTATATTATTCAATACAATCTCATGCCTTTCTGTGCTATTATTTATTAAAAGGACAGTTTCTTTTACAATGTTGAAAGACTCGTTTTCGTGTTCCATTTCGAGGAGAACTTTTGTCCCGATTCCCTTAGAGCCTCGTTACGTTAATATGGGTCACGCGCGTCCCATTCCCAGCCTTCTATCATTACACTATCTGTGTTTACTCAGTGAGCTTGAAAGTATTTAATTCAACATAAATACTTTTTTGTAATTCAAATTGAAACGAATTAACGGAGCAACCACTTGGAATATTTTAAGCGCATTAAGTATTCTGGGATTTGCAATTATATAAGCCAAACAAACGCAAAGAAAATCCTTAACGATTTAAATAATTCATGAATCTGATGAATCGCTAAAAGTTTGTGAAGTTTTTGTATATAATTCAGCGTACAAGTGCTTTAAGTATTTTAAAGAAAAAAATATGGTTCAAGAAGTTTATAAACAAACCACACGTAGTGCACTACGCGGCAGAGTAGAACATCAAAGAACAGATTTACGACTATAGTCAGAATCATCAATTGGCTGCATTGATGATTCTAGCCATGTTTAAACTCATAGACCGCACCGCACGAATTAATACTTCAATTAAGAACTGCATGGATTCATTTAATTGAACAATACCTTGGTTTAAGTGTTCCTGAATCTTCAATCTCAGTTCTATTTATATCCTTTGCATCAGAACAAGAGAGTTTAACTCAGGTGAGCTCATCTGGTCCTTTATTGCACTTTCATCTCACAAATTTACGAGACTGCTCTTCGCTAAATATAAAATTTCTTTCAATAGAAAGAAGTTGTTTATAATAAAATTCACGGCTCCTTAAATACAATGTAAAGCCATTAATTTCTAATTGTACAGCCAATAACAGATTTAAATTTTAAGTAATAACGGATTACATTTTAGGTATCAACAATTTGCAATGTCACTGCATACTGCTTGTCTAAAAATAGTAACATTATTATGAATCATTCCAACTCACATGATATCGTTAGCAATTACAATGTGTATGGGTAGTTGGCCTCTAGCTCGGCTGCCAATAGTGCAAGGACTTTTACTTCTGTCTCTGTCTTTATTACTGAAATTATTGCCTTATTGTACAACTGTGTCACTGCCATATGTGAGTTAATTGTGATCATTTTATTTAATTTAAAACTGCTTTATAGTATTTCGCAGAATGGCATCAGTGCTTTCTTTTCGACCTACGCACTTACGAAATCGTTAAGGAGCTATTCGATTTAATCGCATATATTTATGTGTCTAGGACAAATTAAGGCGTTGTTTTGTTATTATTGATCATAATTATAATGACCACTTCCAGGTTACTGAAATTGTAGCTTAAATTCTCTGTTGAACGCGAACATATTTGTATTCTAGTATTTTTTAAACTTTCGCTATCATGACCAAAAAAATCGTCGGAAAAAGAAATAAGGTAACCCACGATACATACCCGTGTAATATTCAATATATTTTTATTCTTTCTGAACTTACTGGTTTCTTGTGTTGCAGTATAGTTTCGTTTCATTAGTGACTTCTATTTAAGGTAAAGCTCGCTGTTAGTTTAACAGTTGCTTGTGGCGTAATTAAATGAGTCTGTACTGGCATGTTATTCTACGTAATTGTTTAGGTCATTGCCATAGGTATGCTCGTCATTTTTGATCGACTTCAAAAAAGGAGGAGGTTTTTAATTCGTTTTTTTTTATGTTTGTTGCGCGATTACCACCAATGCAATTATTATTTTCTGAAATATAAAAAAAATGCACAAATATCTGATGATTATGATGATGAACTATTTATATTGTAAAAAGTATACGGAAAAATACCGTCTATTCCCAGTTGCCACCACCATCTCCGCCCCCAGTGGTGGCAATCGAGAAATAAAATCCCAGTTGCCACCAGGTGGTGGAGATCGAGAATTTTAAATTCTCATTTGCCACCAGCTTAAAACCACTGGTGGCAATTAAGAATTTCATATTCTCAATTGCCACCAGCTTTGCCCCCACTGGTGGCAATCAAGAAAAATGTTCTCAGTCGCCACCACTGGAGAAAAATTTCCTAATTACCGATTGCCGCCAGTTATTCATATAGATATTTCATTCGTTTAGAATGACTTAGTGATTTGTGTACATAAAATCAACTTATATACAAATATTACAGTAAAAAAATAAACTGTTTTATCCTGCATTGCTTCCGTCGTCCTAGATGATTATTTTTCGACCTTTTCCTAATAAAATTTTGATTTTGATTTCGTAGCTTTCTGTCAATAAGATCATAAAACAAGTGCACTAAAAATGCGGAACAGGACCCGAAAACTATTGTTCGTTGGTCATAACAAGATCATAAAACACTTGCACTAAACAATGCGGAGAAGTAGGTACCTACTTTGGTTTACCGACAGTAAGTAGGTAATGCCCTGTTTCTTTATTGTTTCTCGAGGGCCTTTATATAAAAAACTAAAATGTAACTTTATGTCAACAAGAACATAAAACACGTGCACTAAAAATGTGTTAAAAGACCCGAAATCTAATATTTGTATATAAGTTGACTTTATGTAAATTTATTATCGTTAGTTTTTAATTATAGTTGATTTTTGATGTTATGATTTATACTAGTAGTTCGCCCCGAACTGAGATCTCGTGATGCGACCCGACGAACGCATCAAAACTTTGAGTACGTAGTAGTCAGAGGCAAGTCCAAACATTATCTTTGGACTTTTTTCTGACTACCGCCTACTAACTTGGTATGGTTACCAAGTTTCAACTCTATTGGCCTATTTATTGAAGAGTTCCGTTGAACAGACCTTGGCTCCATCATCAGACCTGGTCGTCGTCACCATTTTATGAGAACTGAGTACCTCCTTAAATTATTTCAAGAAAAAAAATTAAGAAAAATCAAAGGAACTGGCCGACCAGTAGAAAAACCTTGATTTCAACGAAACTCTTAGATATGGGAGCTCTTGGATCGCTGGTTATCTTAATTTAACTTTTTAAATTTTATCTCGAAAACCGAGCGTCCCAAAAAAAAAGTAAAAATTGTTTTGGAATGTCCAAACAAAGCCCTTTCATATGACATGTAACTTGATTTTTTTATGTAACTTTTTTTATTTTTGCCCTCTTAAAAAACCCCATATCTCAAAAACCCTTCATCCGATTTTACTCATATACTTACCAGTAAATTTCTCAAGTACAAGCTATCGACATATCAAATTTCATGCAGATCGGATCAACGGTTCTAAAGTTATCGCCAGACAAACATACATACATACATACATACATACATACATACATACATACATACATACATACATACATAAAATGCCAAATCGCCCAAGTTGAAACTAAGATCTTCGTTCGCTTCGCTCACTCGATCAAATACTATAGAACTTTCAACAAACTGTAGGTTATTTATGTACTAGTTTAAAGAAAAAAGTATAATAATTGCGTTGTTACCCCTATAACTAATAAGACTGATTTAAAATAAAGACTGATTTTGCATGTAACAAACCAGTTTTCAATAACCCTTAAAATTTCACCTACCCATTAGGATAGGCAGGCTTAGGCTAGTGACATTAAAGTTTAGGTAGTTACTCGTATAAACAAATCACTTAGTCATTCTAAACGAATGAAATATCCATATGAATAACTGGCGGTAATCGGTAGGTATTCTAATTAGGAAATTTTCTCCAATGGTGGCGACTGAGAACATTTTTCTTCATTTTTTTTTCAAAAGCCGGTGGCAATTGAGAATATGAAATTCTTAATTGCCACCAGTGGTTTTAAGCTGGTGGCAAATGAGAATTTAAAATTCTCGATCTCCACCACCTGGTGGCAACTGGGATTTTATTTCTCGATTGCCACCGCTGGGGGCGGAGATGGTGGTGGCAACTGGGAATAGACGAAAAATACCTTTTTGGTAAATGTTGTCGGAAGCATAAATATTATCTACTAAAAAAAATAAAGATTACGCATGGACATATCGGTTTTATTTGGTACATTCGTTATATCGGCTATTATTGTTACTTTTGAATAAGGTATTCAGATGGGTTTCTGTTCTACTTTTACTTTATTTTGAGTGTACCTATTTCAATATTGTTTTTAGTTTAGTGTCATCTTTTTTACGACTCTTAAATCCTGGTTTCGGGTAGTTAAACGTTGCCCCTATATCTGAAATATTCCATGTAATCGAAACGTAAACCCTTGTCTTTGGTTTTATGTCAAAAAAATCGACCTAAAGATGCTTTCATCTACATTCCTTACTTCTAATATAATAAATCTTCTAACATCTCTACGAGCAAACATAATTTTCACGAATTCAGCGAAACGTATTATCCGAGTAAGCTACGACGACATGATGCGATTACTGTTACATATTATTCAATTAACGTGCTCTTGGCTCTAAGATTCTGTGAAACTTGTTTAATTTTAATAAAGTTGTCGTCTTCAATTTTCGGGTAATCCTTTCCGAGAATATAACGCGTACTTTAAACCATTAAGTTATCTAAAACTACGTTGATGGAGTGTGTTGCAGACTCTTGTGATGAAAAATATAGTATTTTATATTCAAGTCAAAAGGTATTTTTCTCAATAAAATCACTTTCGAAATGTCTTAAAAGTAGGTGAATCTAGGTGCTAGTTCCACGCGACCAAAGCCTTGAAGAAAAGGCAACCAATTGTAGTCTTTGTATTATGTAAAGTGGATGTGGATGGTTAAGAAGGAGAAGCAGGTCGAAGAAAAGATGGATGCATGGACTGTGTGAAAGATGACATGAGTATGAAAGGAGTTAGCACCGAGATGACGAATGATAGAGAGTGATAGAAGATGATGATATTATGTAGATATTTTTTTTATAATGTTTTATTAATGAACAAGATATCACTTTATATTAAAAGAAAATAACAAAATAAAAGAAAAACCCACTCCTCTCCCGATACGTTGTATGGTTAGAATTACCGTTAATACTCCATCGACATCACGTACCGATGCATTACCAATACCTACGTCAGTAAATATCAGTGAATTAAATACAACTTGGTGATACTACTAATGATGGATACTCAACAGTTCACTTTATACGTCACGTGCCCTTATCGAGGATAAAAAATGACGTAAAACATTATACTTATGATGTGTGATACCAGCTTATATTTTGTATTGGCTTATTGTTTTATGATGTTTAGGAGATAACACTATTTAAATATTTGGGACTACTGTAAACTAGCTTCATATTATAAATCTAAGATGAAGGCCTAGAGACTAAAAAGATAACTTTTTGCAGATACGGCAGGATGAGGCATATAATTTACTCTTCTTTTTAATTTACTAGAGTAATGTTACGCTACAAAATATGTGCTAAAGAGACCTTGTTATAAATTTATAAACCATAAATAAATTTTTCTTCAAGATTGCACCACTGGTCTTCTAGTAGGAGTTATCCCGTCTAATAGCTGATTCACCATACTCTGTTAGTTGCTAATCAAGGATTAACAGGCCGTTAAATCTAACCTTAGATGTCAAACGCGTACATTTTGACACCGCCCTTTAATCCTTTGTTAATCTAACAGAGCATGGTGAAATCAGGCCTAAGGAGTTACCCCGCGTATGGAATACCAAGTACTTCAATATGTAGTTTTGTGACTATCCCCCGTAATCATCAAAAGAACCGTGATCTGGAGATCAAAGTCCTAAGGCGGTTTTAATTTTCGTAAATTTTCGTCAAAGACATCAACACAGGTGTACTCAGGTTCAACAGTTTTAAAAAAATAATTGAAAATAAAAATACAATATTGCATAGTCTGATAGTAGAAGTCTACAAACTCATGTCCATAATCACGTAGACAGAAGTACTTATGACAGTGACGCTCTACATTTGCGCGTATAGCCGCACTTATCATATAGTACAGCATAGAAACTAATATCAGTTGCTGACAGCAATGATATATTTTTAAAAAGTTCTATGGTATTCAATTTGGCTTACAGTTGAAATAGTGGATTGTGTTCTTTATTGCGAAATCATTGAAATTTTAAAGTTCATGGTCCACAATTTCATTTATCACCAAAATAAAATCCTATTCTTGGGAAAATGTGTTTTTAGAGTGAGAATTTCTACTTCCGTGAATTAAATTATCCATATCTGCAATGAGTAACTTCAAAAATGTTCAAAATATGTGTCCAATCATCTTACTTGGAAAATGATAAGATTTGACGTGCACCAATATAAAGTTACGTTTCATTCATTTGTACAATTCTATAGTCACCATGACATTTGCAGATGTGTTTTAAAAAAGTTACGACTAAGACAGATCAAAATCAATGAATACGTCACAAGATCTTAAATATAACGGAGTTTTTTTAACTAATTTGCTTATCAGCAAACAATTTTCCCTGAAAGGAAAAAATGATTTAACAGTAAATACAATCAATTGACATTTCTCCTACAAACTACAATATCTGCGAAATGCGATGTGAGTTGATTGAACAAACTGTCCTTGATCAGAGTTCGTTCAGCCATTTGATTATCCGTTTATCGGTCTCGTACCTACGGTTTGTCAGCTGATTATCTCGAATTACTCATATTCTTGCCGGCTGCCGGCTCTCGTGTTTCGTCATGTATCACGGCCACCACGTCACTGGCCATAGGTCAATGTTGGCGATGAATGGACCAGTTCTGTTCCGCCAAAGTTCAAAGTACGCCATCCGTTTGTTGACAGTTTTACTGTACACAAGTCGCGTTATTACTCCACGCAGTTCATTTTTAGCATTTTTATTATCATCGCACAGTATGTTCCTTTTAAATGAAGGACAGACACGATTATTAACATGTCGATTTAAATTGTTGTTTATATTTGACTGTTTTGTATTTTGACCTTTTCTTTATCCGAGTTTCGAGTAACATTTCGAAATATTACTAGATCGGGTATTAAGTTATATCGGGAGAAATCTTATTATTTTGCTTGTATTTTATTTATTA
This sequence comes from Chloroclysta siterata, assembly GCA_932294275.1. Lineage (NCBI taxonomy): Eukaryota > Metazoa > Arthropoda > Insecta > Lepidoptera > Geometridae > Chloroclysta > Chloroclysta siterata. The sequence goes on from OW028600.1 coordinate 2,387,437, forward strand.
TTTTAATGAATTTGTCGTTGTCACTGATTTATAACACACTTACCAATTATAATCGCTTTTGTAGCGCGTGCTACGTCCATGGAGATAAAATATAAGGTTTCCGTTACATTCTGAGCGGAAGCGGAAACAATATAAAAGTCATTACATTAGCAATCACGAGTTGAACCAAAGAAATAAGTTTATATTCGGATTTGCCTCAACGATCTCTCTTTATTGAATCTATCGTGAAATAGTTTTTTACTGGCAACGCAATTTTGATACTAAATCGAAATTAATACGTACGTTTCATAACGTATTTGTTAATTTTCCTGCCGTTATCCCACACTAAGTGGGTCACACTAAGTCCACACAACAGGTTTTCTTCTTCCACTCTCCTCTATCATCATCTTTCGTCTCTATCTTTAGTCGCGTCACTTCTTCCTTACTCATGGCATCTTTCACACAGTCCATCCATCTTGTCTTTGGCCCGCAATTCGTTCAATGAAATTATAATCCTCCGTAATTCACTGCCAGAGTGCCGGGACAATGCGGTGATTATGTCAATTATACATTGTGTACAACCAAGTTGATTACTCAAATGAGCATTGAGTTGATTGCTCGTTAGTCTAGCAGTTGGTCGCTAATACATCACTTGGTTTCTCGTGGTGCTGGTTGACGTTTTTTGACGAAAAACACTTGCTAAAATATAAAATCGCTGAAGAGTTCATGCGAAGTATTTGTTCTCATAGGTGCTTCCCCGTTATCCACTTTCATAAAAGACATAATTTAAATAGTTAATCTAGCATCTTTGCCAAAATGTAGCCAAGTTGGCTGTATAGAATGTGGGTGGCATTTGGCTCAGGTTGTCCAACGCAATGCGGCACAATTCATTTCATTGTTTACTGTATATCCATTAATAAAGATTTTTTTAAATTTAAGCTAAGCAAAGCCGCTCCTAGATAAGGTTCCCCTGAAAATACAAATGAAAGAAATGCTGGATCCGCAGATAGGAAACATCTGGATACGTTACATGGCGTCGTACGGCGTGTGTGTAAACTGTGTAACCAGCTGTGGTGTCTTTGCTGGGACCCGCATCGGTGACATTGATGATGTTGCTAATGTCAAATCAATATAAATTGTATTTTTGGTTACAGACAGTGGGTCCAGTTCTGGCATTCTTTATGATCTGTATGATTAACTCGATACTCTTCCGATGGCAATAAGATCGTCTTTAATTTCAATTGGACAGTCCTCAATTTATTATGCCAATAACAGTTTACCGTCCATAAAAGGCCATGCGAATACGAGCAATATCTTGCTTTTATGAATATCATTCGACCAATATATGGGTGGGGCTGGCTATAAACTCCAGCTGTTTTATACTAGTACCTAGCAATGTAATAAGCAAAGTTTATGTTTACTTTATTGTTCCTGACCCAAGATCAGCTATTCCATCGTCTTGACAATAACTGTACTTACTAACACCAACTGTCGCAGCGCAGCTCCACTTGTAATACCGATTTTATGGCTTAACCGGCTTAACTGTTGATTTGATTCAGAAATAGAATAAGTAGAGCAATCGATCAGCCTTTCTACAATCTAGCCTAGCCCGTAAATGTCTGCTATTTTTACCCCAACTGATGCTACCTCATCGCCAAATGCGTCACAACCTCTCTATCGCAACCCATTTTCGTCAGGATTGTAATTGTTGTCTTTCCAATCATAAACTAACTAAAAATTTCCGAATATACTCGCCGTATGTGTTGCTTCTTGAATTTTAAATGGAACCTTGACCTGCAGGTGAAGATTGGTATTCATTGTATACCAAATTGTTTGGCATTGCATTACAAAAACTTTTTTGTTGTATTATGTCTCCCAATAATAGCATCTTTGAAACGGCAAATATTTAATATCTGAATATATTGTAAGGTTTAGTATAAGTTCTGAATATGTGTTATCGCGAAAAAGTGCTGCCATGTATTACCTAACTAAACAAATGTAAACAAGATCGTTCCATTTTTAAACGCTGGCGACATTCAGCCTGTAGCATCGAACTTGAATTACGTAAACTCACGGGTGAACGTTCCGAAACGAAGGCGTTCCACTTCTGTGACGCTCATTTATTCATGATCACTGATGGTAACCTACAAAACATACGTTTTAACGGGGGCTATAAATATCTGAACAGTTAAAAGAATTTGATTTTTGAGGATGCCAACGAAAGTAACCTAAAAACAATAATTAGATAAAAATAATTTTAACTGTAAGTAATTACCATACCAAACCAGAGACGTGGTCTAAGCGTTTGTCAATTTTACTCTGGAAATAAACTATTGTATGTTCATACGATTATATTTTTCCGGCATAACCTATTCACGATCGTATAAACAAAAATCAAGTAAATTGTGTCTTCCATTTCATTGGATTTCATTGGTTGAGATAAATTCATCAATGAAAGCATCCACGACTCCCTTCAGTAATTCTCCCGAACACAATGAACGGTCTACTTATTTCCCATTTTCCTTTCTCTCCCAGTAACTCAATTACGGTACCGTTTTCTCCTTCCATTGTAACGGGTAACACGTTTATCGCCTCTATTTCTTACTTCGAAGTCACTTAGTCTCCTTCCCCGTCCCCTACCCATATTTCACTTAGCTTTTAGATTCCATCAGATTTCGATTTAGATAGGGTGGCAAACTTATCTAAAACACCCGGCCAATCGACAAATCCTCTTGAAAAGTCGGATACCTGAATTATATATTTGTGCTACATCCCTCATTTCGTGATTTGATTAATTAAGACACCTTTGAAAAAAAAATTTAGATAATATCACTTACGATGAATTCTTGATAGCCAATAAAGATTTAGATAAAGTTAAGATTAAGGTTTGAAGTGTGGTCTAGTTACTACAAATTATTTTCAATGGACCATGCTCCTCTTCAAACATCTACGCTAGTAAACGGTTAAGTACCCGACAAAGGCCAACCAGCCATTTTGTTGAAAGCATTGTCGTTGAAGTGAAACGTTCTTAACCTAATAGCCTTACCCGCTGAGAAAACTCGGATTTTCACTTAGAGACTTTATTGTTTCAGGAAAATACTTCCGACCACTTTTCATAAAGAAATCTCGGAAATAATGCGGATAATGAATGACTCATTTAGTTGATCGTGTCTTATAAAAATATTAATTTCTAAAATGAACTGTAATTTTCTTTCATCGCATTTTAAATTGCAATAAATTTTATTTTAGCAAAGCGCTCGTGAATTTTCTTGTTTTTTTTTTAATTAGCCTTGAAAGGGTCAAAGTATATTTATTACTGTCCAGGGAATACATAAGCGAAACATTTCAATGAAACTTTCATTGCTTATTTACTGCGGCTTACACAAATAACGTGGGTTTCCACGGACAATAATTGGGACACAGAGCGGCCTGTGCCAGCACCTGTGATAACATGCGTTACCGCGCAGATTAGTTGATAGTTACAACGATACTCAATCTGATGACGAAAATACGTCACTATTTCTGTTGTCTTTGACCGAGATCAAAACAGTTTGGGTAAAATTATAATTATATTGTCAAAATGCTTAATATTAGAATCGCGAAATGTATAGCTGAAGAGCTCATTTTGATGATCAAAAACATAGTATTTTCGTAGAGTTCCGATTAAATAATAAACATAGCGTTAACAGAAGACTTTGATCATTATTTGGGTCAGTTCCAAAACTTCCGAACAACCAATTTGTGAATTTTAGTGTCTTATCTGCGGACACCAAAGTATGCGGATATTAGAATTCAGAACAGCCACCGTCGTTTATTGGAAACCGATAGAGCCTTGAACACAAAAACACCTGAATTTACGAATTTTCGAAACGTTTTATGTCGCTAACGTAAAATACAGAGGAAAATGAGGCAATGAAATGTTTCGTAGCGCTGGTTTCTTTAAAATAAGTTAGCTATAATATTTGCAGACCTTTTTCTTCTTTTACAAGTTATTTGCGTGACATTTAGCTTCACAAAGACCTCCTCATTTCTCATCAAACCTAGTATCTACAGGAACAGCAATTTTACCTGCTGGTTTTCCATACAAAGCGTGTTCAATTCTTTTGCTTTTGAACTACTTTGAATGGTTGACTTCAACAAAAGACTACGCACTTATTCCATCTGGGCTGAGGCTCCAAATGAAATTCTTGGCTCTTTATTAATCCGTCCGCCCCAGGAGTACCTACTCGTACTCGTGTCGTGTCCCCTGGATGTGTGCTCTCCGGGAGTTGATTGCAAATTGGACGTCCCTCTTCAATTTGTCATGTGAGCGACAACCGTCGGTCGGGGTTTATTCTAGGTTAATTGACCTTTTATATTGTTCTACTCGTTTTGCGCCGACAGGTAATTGGATTTCGTATTGAGTTTTTCGACCGTGGTTATTGTTCGCGAAAATGTATGATGAAATAAAAGTTAAAATGGGATTTTAAACAAGGGTTATACTGACCCTTATTATTTATAGGTTTGGAAAGACCAGTCCAACGGCGGGGCCGATATTTCTAGAAAATTTGCCAAAAGGGAATGATTTATTGGTTTCTTTTTCATATTTCGCCTCACATACTTTCGCTTAGGACAAACTTACACAATCCTTCCTATTGGGATCCTTTAAACAATTTGGTATTGAAATTGCATTTTTAAACTATAGTTTCTTATTGCATATTAATTTATTTTATCATCATTAATAAGAAGTTACTTGCGATTCTCATTCCTACCTCTGTACCTAGATTTATTTTTACTTTTGTGAGTATCGTCGTTTTCATTTGCGTTTTTTTTATTTTTTAAAGTTAGGAATAACTTAAATGGATAACTTGAATGTTAACATCGATAACACTGGTTTCTTTTTGTTCACAGAAGAAGAATGTTACCACTGCATGGCCAGCCTGGTCGCGTCCAAAGAGAAGATGTTCATAACTCAGACGAAGCTCCTCAACGAGGTCACGTGGAAGACCGTGATGCAGATCGCTAAGAAACATGCCGTAAGTCTCTTTCTCTCTTGTTATCTTAATAATTAGTTACTAAGCAATATTTGAATCATCGAAGACTTCTTCAATTTCAACCACGTAGCTTATCCGATGTCTTCCAAAAAAAGAATAGGAAGAAATGTATGACGCTGTCTTGTCGTGAATTGATTTTAATTACGTTTTCCAAAACCAGGGTCTTACATAATCAATGAGCTATGTTCTTAAATACTGTCTGCATTTTGTCATCTTCGACAATTCTTTAATAATATAATCTAGAAAAATACCTACAAGAATTGTGCAATAATTGTAATGAATTTACAACTACGCAATCAGCTCGTAAAGATTTAAAAGATGTGTAATCGTAGAAACACGCCCACATTCCATCTCTAGATAACCGCATATCGGCTAGACAAATCTACGTTCACGAAAAATACAAAAAATCCCATTGCCGTCACAGTTTAATGAAAATCCGAGTTTTGTTTACAGAATTTAAAATACTTTAGACTTTAGAGAACTCTCCCCTGGGTGAATTCCTCTCGTATAATGTTGTCAAATTTAAACTGCCAAACTGCAGTGGTAATAAAATTCAAGCTTCGAACTAAAATTATACTTCGTTCGTCGTTACTCTTTTTTGCGAGGGTCTAAAGGGAAGGAAGGAAGACCAAAACAAGTTTCATTGAGCCCGTAGAAAATCAGACCAAATCCGTTCTACTTTCAACGTGAGGGTCCATGAAGCCATACAGGGCCCAAGAAACAGATCTAAAAGCCGTAACATTGTCAAAGACAAAGTGATCTATAGAGGGGTCACGACCCTCAACGGTAAGGAGGAGGATACAAAATCTATCGATTCAGTTCAACCTCAACCTATTCCAATCTTTGTTAGCCATAATGTCGTATGCAAGACGTTATGGGCATCGCGTGACATTCGTTCCTTTAGGAATAAATTATCAAGCATTTTTATAGTGCAGTAACAGCGGCACGCAAGGGTTTCGTAATTCCTAGCTTTGGTTTAACCTCTGAAGAAAAACAGAAACGTCGGTAAAGCTTTAGCTAACGATTTTCGAAATAGTATTCTCAAAGAAGACCCAGGCCAGGCCCGAGACTGCATCAAGTAGGTGACAGACAAAGCGTTTTTCAAATTGGCAGTGTAATTGGACTCACAATAAATTGATCTTTTCCTGCTTTACGGGAATTAACCTATGTGTATATGTATTTAAAAGAATCACTCTGAGGACAGGTTTTACCATCTCAGAGTAACACTCACCGTCAGATCAAACACTACTTTAGATTGGACAAAAAATGACGGAAATATTTTAATCTAATCTAATTTTAATCTAAGCTATCTCTGGTATGGTGGTATGGTCTTATGGTAAAACCAGCACTGAGACTTGACCTCCAAGTGAAAACATTCTGCTTTGCCGACTATAATGCAGGTGGTAAAAACCGGGATAGGGTTGTTTTAGGTTCTTCGTTTTGAAGCAGGGATTTGAAGAGGGAGCGCAGCTGGGAACGTCATGAAACGTCATATACAAAACAAAGAACTCGGTGCTTTTAAAGAGACCACGGAAGATGTAAATGAAGTGTAAATGTCATTACATTATTAGATTATACAAATATGTTGTGGCTCTCGTGACAATAACTTTTAACTTATTGTCACAAGAGCTACAACATTTATTATAATCATAATTACTGCGTTAATAAAAATGCTATTAAACGTCGCGTGGATAGCACGCTCCAATATCAATATGAGTCACGGAAATATCATTATTACGAATAGAGTAGATAGGTTAGTCCGTAGTCACAGACGCTGAGTGCAATGCGCTCAGTCGTACACTCCGGAATTCTCAAAATCAAAATAAAAACGGTCTTTATTCAGTACAATACAAGGATCACTTTGAAAGTCTTATTACTAGGTGAATCCTCGCGAGCAAAGCCTAGAAGAATAGACTAGAAGTGGTCTGTACCTTCAGGAACAGAATGTTGAATTCTCATAAAATTGAAAGCCCAAAATCTATAATTTCCCAGAATTAGTCTGTAGTTGGAGGTAGTTTTAGGTACAATTATGTGGAACACTTGGTTTAATACAATTTGAAGCACTTGCGGTATTTTACGTGCCCTAGTTTAGTGTCATTCGTAAGCTGCTAAATTCAGTCGATGTCTTCTAAAAAGGACGCAAAGCTTTTGTCATACGCACCAACACGTAAATGTTACACGTAAATACATTTGTCATACGTGCTAGTACATAGAATCATAATATGTAAACATATAAATCAACAATAATAATCTATAAGAGTTTACGGAACTATCTATTAAGGGCACAACAATTGTGTCTTATACTAGTTCAACGTCCGCTACTTAATTTGTTCTTCCTGCAGTACCTTCTCATCCTTTCAGCACACTGTTTCGAAAGAACTAGTGACACAAGAAGAAGTAACGCAGAATTCTTAGAGATACGGATGGATGAATGCCCTTTCCTTTAAATTATTGATGAGGAAAACGATCGCATGAACCCTCTACTATTGACCGGTACCACTACTGCTTACTCTGTGACTGTCAGTGCCAACGCCCCGAAGATGTTGTTGTAAAATTGCATCATAGATAGCTGTTTTCTCAACTGTGTCGTTCTCAGATACAGTAAAGACAAAGCGTGTTACAAATATTTGAATGTTTTCCAATTGGTCCACTTCTACAGTGCGAAATCCATACTCGGTACATCATGACAGGCGAACACAGCTCAGTCAAAAAGTACTCCTTGAACGAATAACTTTTAGATTATAGATTTTTGTGTCGGTAGTAGCTTTGTCTACTGCGCAGTAGCTGCTGGGTTCCCCAACCAATGACAAACCAAATCACCGATTATCCAATGCAAGTGCTCACAAACGGTGAAGGAAAACATCGTGAGGAAACCAGTTAGTATTCTAATAGCTGCGATGGGCTTGCAACCTGTCAATGGAATACCAATTACTGCAAAATGTAGATGACCTAAATATAATATTCGGATGTACCTCTGACAACTCCCTCAGACATCCTGAAAGAATCTTGATTTGGTAGGTACTTGGTACTAAGAAATCTGAGGGGATATCTTCCGTGCTTGGATAAAAGTCCTGGTACTGTTTCTGTTTACCAAATCATGGTAACTCCCGTTTTGAATAAAAAAAGTTGCCCACAGTAGCCCAAAGTAAAAGCGACTGGAGAGAAGGAAGGGAGGCCTTTACCCTACAGTAGGACACTACAGGCTCCTAATAATAATAATAGTTGTGAAGAAGCTCCAGTATGTAGTTGTTTTCCGTAACCGACCCCTTGTTTGCAGAAGTCGGCGGCGCAGCACCTGTCGCGACTCTCTGGCGCCATCGGCCCCGAACGGATCTACGCGGACTGGCAGTGGTGGATACTGGCGGCTCTACCTTTCCCGCATCTTGTGAGGGTGCTGGACTGCTTCTTCCATGAGGGGACCAAGGTATGTTGAGCTTTACCTCAGTTATAGCGACGCTAGAAGCATTGTGGCATAACACTACGCTTATCACTGCGTTAGTGTTAATTATCATGTGTTCAATTGCCCCGGCACCCTTTAAATTAAAATCTGAAGCTAGCAATGCGAGCATCTTGGGAAAAAAAGTTACCTCTTTCACATCATCATCATAAGCAGCTCGCAATTACCCACTGCTGGGCATAAGTCTCCTCCCTCAGACGCCCTATGTCGATTTTGGGCCTTTTGCAGCCAGAGCTTACCCTTTACAGCAACAATGTCATCTTACCACCGGGATGTTGATCTGCCATTACTTGTTTTCTGTCCTCTAGGCCATAAAGCTCTTTTTAGGGCTCCGTACCCAAAGGGTAAAACGGGACCCTAATAGGGTCCCGTTTTACCCTGTGGCTAAGACTCCGCTGTCCGTCCGTCTGTCTGTCTGTCTGTCACCAAGATGTATGTCGTGAACCATGATAGTTAGCCAGTTGAAATTTTCACAGATGATGTATTTCTGTTGTCGCTATAACAAAAAATACAAAAAACTCCCATACAACAAACGTGATTTTATAGATAATGGTACTGAACCCTTTGTTCGCGAGTCCGGAACGCACTTGGCCGGTTTTGTTTATTAAAGCTGTACTATCAAATGAGGGGTGCCCCTCTAGAACTTAACAGATTCGGTTACTTACGTTGCGCTTTGTATAACTTTTCTTACCCATTCTCAGGTGTTCTACAGGGTAGCGCTCGCGATCCTGATTCTCTTCCACAAGCACGCAACGAACCAGAACTCGGAGTGGTACGCCGAGGCCACTAAGAACGGCGTCGACCACGCCATCGACAAGTTCTGTCGGAACATGCCGGCTTCGCCCACCAAACTTCTACGCACCGCCTTTAGTATACGCGCACTGAGGTGAGACACCCAACAGACACACTATATTATAGGAACTGTGTCGCTGATGAGTCGCATCTACGGAAGCACTAATACCGAGCTGGCTTGGTATTAAGGCGAATACAAGAGCTAATGTGAATCTCGCTCGCACGTTTCGACATTTTGATCGATACATGTTTTCCTGCTCAAAAGTTTGCTTTACTAGTTTTCGTACATAATCAAGCTTTTAAGTAGGAAAACTTGTATCGATCAAAATGAAATTTTTATTAAACTGTGTGCAATGTGATTGCACATCGATAATGGGTTTAGTGATTTTAATGTGCCACCAAGTTGTGCCTAGCTGGTTGTGGCTGATTGGTTGGATTCAGGCTTCTTCAACCACTGCGTGGACAAACTCCTACCTATCGTCCAGTTACTGACCCGAATAAAAACCCTAAAAGTTTGTAACCTGAATCGAACATTATTATAAAATATTTTGTATATTCCTTCTCTAACTAACTTAAATATAAACTAGGTTGGGATACAAAATGACGGTAGGATCCAAGCCGTAAGTTTAAATAAATATATAAATAAATATTGGTGGACATTCCACACAGCACTATCTCGCCCCAAACTAAGCCAAAGCGTGTGATATGGGAACCAGATAGCTGATACTTATATACTTTTTTTTTGTAAATACATACTTATAATATTATATAACACCCAGACAGAGAACAAACCAATTAATAAACCATGAAAAATAGAATAACACAAAAAATAGAATTTTGAATATTGAAACTTATAGAAATATTGAAATGAAACCTTTTTGTGTCATCCACAGCTCACAATACATATCCAGGGTGTTCATAAAAACGGAAATGACGCTGAAATCGAAGCAAGTGATCACCGGCTCGCGATTGGTGCGATCGCGCTCCTCCGACAACCTACCCACCAGCCAATCGCAGGTCAACATTCAGATGATGTCACACACGCTGACCATTCGCGAGGTGAGTCACCTGCTAAAACAATGTCGCTGCTCAAACGTTTACAAAACAAAAGAAATATGGAAAAAAAACTTGCCTCATGACTTTAATCCCCAGGCACGGTAGATACTCAGATCTCGTAGGTACTAAGAGATCTGAGTACCCACTCAGGATTCTTTTGGATGAAGGATGTCTATGACAAAGGAGGAACTCTTAAAAGTGGAGAATTTCCGCTATAGCGAGAACTGCATTTTTTCCCTTGGGAGTTTAAGCTACCTCTTTGTATTGAAACAGGCTTTTTTAGAATTTAGGATACACTAAAACAAGCCACTGCCTTATTACAATGACTTTAATTATTGACTAATATTTCTATATTTATGCAAAGTCAAGGAAGAAGAGACGAACTAACAAACAGCAACAGTTATATTAACCAACTGAACACGCACGAACACAATGACATATTCTATGTATGTATATCGGTAGAGTCCCTTATGTATTAATGTATGTATATCGGTATTTACTTGGTTCGCAGAGAATGTCTGAAGAAACGTGCAAACAGATGGTATCGTACTCGACTAGGCGTTTGCTCGCGGCTTTGGCTTTTATTTCTCATTCGATCATCCGATTGCGATCTAACAAACTAACTTCAGTCATATCGATAGTACAATCGATACTCAGAGTGTCCACTGTTTCGTTTTTGTAAGATTTTATTTTTTCCTCCTTCAGTTTCTGTACGTCCATTCGCTAGGACCGTAGCCAGGACTTTTTGTACCCCTATGTCACTGTCATTAAGAAATTGCACACAACCTAAATCAATCTTTGAAAGACAGTAAACTCTAAGACGCGATAATAAGTTTTTCTAAGGAACCAGCACTGAACGCGAAAAAAAAACAGCTGTTTCATACATTTTAGCCAGATAGGTATTGAACTTTTGTATGAAACAGCTGTTTTTTTTTCGCGATCACAGTGTTGGTTCCTTAGAAAAAGTTATTCATATTGATGGGTACTTTAGGCCCCTGAAGTTTTAAAACACAAGTATTGGAACACCTTGTATATTGTTATCCAATGGAGAGTCTGCAAATTGGATTGGTGGTTGTGGACAAGAGCAAAATTTTATTTAATTCTTTCATAAAATTTGAAGGGATGTATCCTTAAATTACAGGAATCTGGTTATCCTTAATTTTTCAAAAAATTGATAATGAAGTCCGTTAAATAATTATCGGGATGTGTTTAGATTTGTGGCACCGATTGACTTCTGAATTCCTTGTAGTCTATTCTCCTGGCTACGGCTCTTGACGTTATGTTATGTTCGGTCTGTGTAGCGTTAGCAACAGATTAGTGAATGATAATGTTGTCCATCGATGTAATCATTTCACTAGTTTCTTTGTTCTCACGACAATTATCGAATCGAACATTTCAAATCGGTTCAACCCATTTCATTCGCTTTGAATGTACAATTTCGTGTTTATATTTTCAATGTTTTCAGTGTGACCTTCCTATGTAAGATACAAAATTATTCTACTGTAATAAAATCTTTCGAGAAAGCATTTTGGAGACTTGGCATGTGTGTGGAAAATGTCGAATCTGAGATACAAAATGTAAAGATAACAGATATACAGTTTGTGAATTATAATTAACATGTCGATATGATAGTGATGTGACGTGAAGGTGGCATGTTATCGATTGTTTTGTGTGAGTGCTAACCGTGTGTCGATTTTCCCGTTAGGGCTCCCATTCGCCGGGCCCGCGCGCCCTATCCATGGGCGTTTACCCCATTCAAGCTCTCAAGTCGCAGATACTAGACCAGAGTGAAGTAAGAAGCAACAGTGTCGCCCCATTAGCTTGCGACAATTTTATCGATGTTTAGATGCACTGCTTGTCACTTAGGTGTTTACTATAATTTTATTATATCCCTCTCGAAGGCAGCTTTAGAAGATCCGATTACATAATTCGCTTACCTTATTTTGCGTTTTACATGGTGAGTATAGTGTAAGCTAGTGCATGGAGCTACGTTACTGATTGTTCAATGTTTACTGTTGACCGATGTTATTTTTGTATCTGTAAAAAGCTACAAATAGATTACCGTTCTCTAGTTATTAAGTTTATTATTTTATTTTATCATCGTCATAGTTTTTCATTTTCTTATAAATTTGTTCACTAAACGACCCTAACAACTTCCCTAGAACTAGAAACCTTCACGAGAAACACTCAAAAATGTCCCTTGTCTTATCGAACCACTAAAGTGTTGTTCTCATAGTGTGACTCCGCACTTAGCCATATTTAATTTTACAATCTGTCAGAGCCGAATTGTAGAATGTCGAAACCCCTTCGGCCTTACTACAAAAAAATCAAAAAACGATCAACTATTGCCATCTCTTACCAATGCGGAATGGCAAACAGAGACGGCGCTAATTTTAATGTTAATTTTAACACCATTTTATAGTATGAGGGCTTTTTTTTCAACCGTTCTCCTACTAATATGGCATTGGATCAAAATGCGATAACATGATCCTATCCCAAACAAACATTTAACGCTTTTTAACATCAAACTAATTATAGTTATAAGCCACACTGTACGTGTGGGTGTGGATGCATGTGGTTAACCACATTGTCCACACCTTGCTACACCTAGACATCCATTCAAATCTCAATCAGTTCAGATTATTGGGGATGGCAAATGTCTATAAAAAATAAGCTTTTTCCCATCATATGACCCCGTAAGCGTACAGTTATCTGCCCCGTTGATGGTATGGTATGGCTAATATCAATCAAGCTGAAACTCCCATAACATGAGCCCGTAGCATAGCGTAAGCGTACAAGTCTGGCTTCGCAGAGTCCGCGCTCCTCACACTTGGCTCTGTGGTTCCCATTCCCTAACGCGGTGTTTCGAGACCAGAGGCAGCACTCATCCGACCTACGACAGAAGGTTTGACCGATCCACCAGCATGACCACTCCATGTAACTTACTTACGGATCCGATCTGTTGCGAAGGATCATTTGGACTTGTCTTATTCATTTTATTTTACAGTTTTATACAAGGTGTTCCAATACTTGGGTTTAAAACTTCAGGGGCTAAAGTACCCATCAATATGAATAACTTTTTCTAAGGAACCAACACTGTAAACGCGAAAAAAAACAGCTGTTTCATACAAAAGTTCATTACCTACCTGGCTAAAATGTATGAAACAGCTGTTTTTTTCGCGCTCAGTGTTGGTTCCTTAGAAAAAGTTATTCATATTGATGGGTACTTTAGCCCCCTGAAGTTTTTAAACAGATATTGGAACACCTTGTATTATATTTTCATAATTCGTAATGCAGATATTATTTTACCTAATACGTCTGTATGGTGATAGGAATGGTTCACTTTTCGTCTTATTTTAAAACTGGAAAATCGGAAAAGACAAAAATAACTGATGAAGTCTGACAAGTGGTTTTTTTATTTTATTTTGTGTTTAATCCGTAAGTAAGTTATGGGGGTAGGCATTGAATCACTAATAAAAGGGTTAGTTGTCGTGGTAGCACTTATCCAACGGTGAAATGTATGTAGCGTAGCTTTCCGTATGTTAGCCGATTCCGTGCCATGCCGTATTCTCTAAGCTCACTGCTACTGTGACCTAAGTACTTGAAAAGCGTGTTAAGCCTTACCACTTTCCACCAGAGCTTTACGATTAAGCTTAGCTATTGAAGCTCTGCTGTAAAGAATCCAGCAATAGGATTGCTTCATTTGTCTAGTCTCGATAAATGAAGCAATGCCATTGGTGGACTTTTTCCTCGCTCAGTGGTGCCACAACTCTCTGAGTAAGATGACGTTACATTTTGTAGGTCTTGAGCTCAGAAACGTTTGAAATATACAAGGTGTTCCAATACTTGTACTCAAAACTACAGGGCGCTAAAGTACCCGTCAATATGAATAACTTTTTCTAAGGAACAAACACTGTGAATGCGAAAAAAAAACAGCTGTTTCATACATTTTAGCCAGGTAGGTATTGAAGCTTTTCGAGTAAGTGGGTCCAGTAGTATGGAAGTTTAGAGAGTACGGTTTCCCCAAAACTGTTTACAGTTTACGGAACCCTAAATGCATGTTCTCGTCTCTTGCCAAGGAAACACCCACCGCGACACATTCCGAATGCACATACAAACCTACTTATTCATTTAATTTTATGTATTTATGTCAGGGCACTGTTATTTATAATCATTATTGTTTATTTCTATTATATCTTTTAATTCATTATTTATTGCACACAATAAAATGGCTAATTACTATGCGAAGATGCACTTTGCCATAATAAATGTTAATTTTACAAGTTAGATGACATACAACATACCATCATACTTTTGTTTACAAAATATTTTTTCGATCCATTTTTATTTAGTAAAATCTTGCTATCTTTCGAATTAGGTTATGTAGAGTTCTGTAGATATTAGATTATAGGTGTTACGCTATGCGTTTTGTACGTAGAAAGATTATAAAAGTATTATAATAAAAACTGTAAGGAGCATATTTACAAACTCGCAACTCCTTTAACCGAAAATAAAGAGCTAAATTGCGTGGACCTAAGCTAGCCTAAGCTTGTAAGTCTCATAAATGATGCAAACCAAAAAAAAAACAAATAAGAAATTATTCTTTTCACGACAAAGTCCAAATTAGCTTGCATTCTTTCTTTACCGACGCGACGCTGAAGATACGCTTAGTGTAAATTTAATTCGTCCATATTCCTATGACTTGCCTCGTCTGTACAAGCTTTATGCCATTGTAAATTTGGCTCCCACTCAAATAGCTAGAACTATATAATCGTGTTGTTTCGACTATACTTAATGTTGCATGCTGTGTTTTTGTCTACGTTCTAATAGTGTAAAATTAGTGCCAGTTGAGTCGGGAGAATTTCATTGTTTACTTTTTATCGATGGAATTTAATCGGAACATTCACCTCGCAAGTAATAAGCGCTGCTTGACTTTATTTTATACAACTCGCTGATGGAACAAGTATATGACCCACCTAATGTTAAGTGGTAAACATCACCTATAACAAAGCATTGCCTCGTAAGTCACGCACGATAGGAACGTGCCCTACGATGCACTGCCCTGCGTCCATCAACTAGAGGCATGCAGATGTTAAGCCTCATGTGGCTGTAATTACACCGGCAACCACACTCTTCAAACCGAAACACAGCGTTGCTGCTTGGCGGCAGAAAGAGGCGTGGTGGTAGTACTTCCCCGGAAGAGCCCTTCACAAAGAGCTCTACTACTCTTAAAATTCAAGGCACTGGCTTCGTGTAATAAATTCTTATAGATAATTTTAAAATATATTTATTTTGACAGTATTGAAATGGAAACACGGTTGAAGACAAAAATAGAATCAACTAGAAACCGTGGCCGGCGACATATTTCTAGAACTCACAGCCCAGTTGGTAGTAGCTCTGCATTATCCGCTGTAGGCCGTTGGTTCGATCCCCACACAGAACAAAATGTTTGTTATCGGTCATTTGTTTTGCCAGTTGAAAGCGAAAAAGTAATCATGAAATATATTTAAACAATGAATTTCTCCCGCTTTATTAGTAGTATGTACATTATTATACTTATGTATTACTTAAAATGTTGTTTAGTGTGTAAGTGTGCACATAATTGCACTATCCACTTGTAGCGTTTACTAATGTATTCCACTAAAACTGTGTCGTATTTGTTTAGTTCTGTTTATAGTACGT
Source organism: Chloroclysta siterata (assembly GCA_932294275.1). Lineage (NCBI taxonomy): Eukaryota > Metazoa > Arthropoda > Insecta > Lepidoptera > Geometridae > Chloroclysta > Chloroclysta siterata. Next base: position 2,403,436 of record OW028600.1, read on the forward strand.
TAGTATAAGTATTTTTTGTAGCCTTTTCATTTGTAATCACTATCGCTTTCCAAATAAAATCCAGTATCTGAATTTCATAGAAAAAACTAGAATCCTCAATTAAATTAAAATTATATCAGCTCTAATTAAACTTGTGTACGCATTCCGCACTTCAAATTGTGTAATATAACATTGTCCATTCGGAATACACAGATAAGATTAAGCTACACAAAGCCAATGACGCATAAAAGCTAGCAGTGTAGCCTGATGCGTATCCATGTGTTCATTGAAAGTTTCAATCAAAATCCAGAATTTAACCAAAAAATAAAACAAGCTATTAAAAATTCCAGCTATTCACACTATGGTCATGGCTGCCGGTCAGAATAACGATGTACCAGCCAGTTCTACTGTACACGACGGAGGAGCACGGATGTTCTCTGACTACCTTCTACGTGAGGGTGGAGCATCATGAGCCCACGCTGCTTATGATCAAGACTTGCAATAACGAGGTAACTCTTCAATTCTTCTTCTCTCCGTTTATGGCTCCTGTCTGTCATTCGACAGACAATCTTGCCAGTGTCAAGTGATATGTAATAAATATTTTATAGTCATGATTTTGGGCATGTGGAGAGGATGGATGAAAGGAGATTAACGAAACAGGTGCATCAGGCGAGCGTAAATGGGACTGTTGGGTGGGGAAGACCTAGGCGAACGTATCTCGATCAGATAGCAGACGTTCTAGAGAAGGGCCAGGTCAAGAGTACCCTAAACCAACGAGCATGTATGAAGAATGTTATGAGAGTGAATGAAGCGAAAGAGGTATGTAAGGTAAGGACCGTAGCAAGTGGAAATCCGTGGTCTCTGCCTACCCCTATGGGAAACAGGCGTGATTTTATGTATGTGTTTATGTATGTAGTCATGTCAGTCCATAGTCAAGTAGGTCGTAATTTGTTTTGAAAATGGTGACAGTTTTCTTCAAAATATTCTAAACATTTTCGTTCAAACCAGGATATCGCATAATAACACTTTCATTCCAAATGCTTACACTAAGCATTGGTCAAAGTCAAAGTCAAAAGGTATTTATTCAATAAAATCACAAGGATCACTTTGAAACGTCTTAAAGCCAGGTGACTCTAGGTGCCAGTTCCACGCGACCAAAGCCTAGAAGAACAGGCAACAAGCTTAGGGTTTGGTTCCTACCGTTCTTTTGTATGATCCTTTTAAAATGTAATATAATACAATATTGAAGTTTAGTGAGGCGTAGGCATACAGAAAAAGGTAAACATAATCCATATCCAATTGGGCTGCATACATTGATGAAACAACGCCTTTTCATATGCTTTTTTCAGGTATTCGGTGCGTACTGTTCTACTCGATGGTTCGAGAGAAATCAAAAGGACGAGCGTGGTAACAGACAGGCCTATTTCGGCACGGGAGAGACATTCCTATTTAGGTAAGTCTTAACGTGAAGTAACATTGTTATGTATCTACATAACTAGTTGATTCTTATTTTTTTCGAACTGCTATTTATTCAGGCTCTTCGGGTGAAGGTGTGTTTTATGTCTAATATTCAATTTTCATTGCTTTCAATAGAAATATTGCATGAATAAAAAACTTGTCTACAGTTTTAACTAGTAGCCTTAATAAGATAGGGTTATGCAAGGTGTTCCAATACTTGTGTTTAAAACTTCAGGGAGCTAAAGTACCCATCAATATGAATAACCTTTTATGAGGAACCAACACAGTAAACGCGGAAAAAAAAACAGCTGTTTCATACATTTTAGCCAGGTAGGTATTGAAGTTTTGTAGCCCCCTGAAGTTTTACACACAAGTATTGGAATACCTTGTATAGTTAAAAAAAAAAATACCTCTATACTTATTAAAGTTGGATATGTGTCCGTGTGTTTATCGTTAGTTTTAAAATTCATCAAATTATACATGTTTACGACAGCAGTTTTTATGATCAGTATACCATCGATGGTATACTGAACAACTTCAGTCAACGGCAGGACTTAGGACTTATGAATACATTTTTAAATTGAAGACTTTATGAAATAGATAATCCTCTTTTAAATTAATGGTAATTGACAACGGGGTCTTTGCCATGCAAAGAAAATAACTTCATTTGATCAAAAAAAATATGTTTGTAAAAATTTTTCACAATTCGATAACTTGACATTACTCATCAAATTGTAAATTAAGTCGTATCTAATACAAGGAGGATAGAAGTGCCTTCAGATGACGTAGGCTGTCAAAAAATAACTTTAATGTATGCACAATTTGATACCTTAATTGTTAATAAGTATATTTACATTTTAAACTTACATAGTAACATTAAAGTTTCAAATGTATTAAAATACATTTTACAGGCTTTAATTAATTAAAATTTTCAAATTGTATTGAAATTTCTTTTGAATAAAATTGAAATTGAATTGAAATAAAATTGAATTTACTACACTTTGTCACTAGACAGAGACAGACAGAGGGCAGAGAGGCTATTGCCAGATAATGACGTAGGGATGACGTAATCCCTACGTCATCGTCGTACGTCATGTTGCACTTACTTATTTTCTCATAGAGGGTGATAGAAAGTAGAGTGTCCAGCTCCCTAGTTGTTTAATCCCTAGGTAAACAATCTACTAATAACCAATTTTAGTGTCCGAAATGTTTCCACAATTCACAACAAACCCCCCCACACGGGGGACGCCCGCTTTTTTAGGTATTTGTTGTAATAGCGGCAACAGAAATACATCATCTGTGAAAATTCCAACTGTCTAACTATCACGGTTTATGAGAAAAAGGCAGACGGACAGCGGAGTCTTAGTAATAGGGTAATATAGAGGTCCCGCCTTCCGATCCTAAGGTCGTGGGTTCGAAACCGGTCGGGCACCAATGAGTTTTTCTGTTCATAAATTTATGTGCACAATGCCTCTCATGTATCAATCATCAATGTACTCTCAAACGGTGAAGGAAAACATCGTGAGGAAACCGGCATGTCGTAGAACCTAAAAAGTTCTATAACATGTGTCAAGTGCTCGAAAGGAGCCTCTTGAGGGGCACTTAAAATCCTTTCACCACCCTCTTTCGAAAGAAACTAGTGACACGACAAGAGAGTAATAGGGTTCTGTTTTACCTTTTAGGTACGGAACCCTAAAAAACGATACCATAATACCATGTCATTGTGTGCCCACTGCCATAACCCCATCACAACTAACCTGCATGTTGCAGCCTTTACCCGGAACGCGCCAAGTACCCATGGGTTGGATGCGCGGCCGCCGAAAAGGGAGAAGAGAAAGTCGCACACGGCTCTGAGCTATTCATGGCTGCCGACTCGAAGATGATCACCATTGGCGGAGGGTAATTTAAAGAATTTGTTTATTTATTTATTTTCTTTCCTACAGTCTGCACCCGCAAAGAGCGAAGTATCCCTGGGTGGGATGCTTGGAAGACAATGAAGATACAAGGACCCCCCATGCTAACTCGTTGTTCATGGCAGCGGATAGTACTATGGTCACTATCGGAGGAGGGTATGATTGCATGGGGTTTTGTGTCGTACGATTTTCACGTGTCCCATAACAGATGTTTAAAATTGTCCTATCATCTAATAAAAGTTTCCATTCCAAACAAATATAAAGCTCGTCCGGGGAAGTACTACCACCACGCCTTTTTCTGCCGCCAAGCAGCGATACTGTGTTTCTGTTTGAAGAGTGTGGTTGCCGGTGTAATTACAGGCACATGAGGCTTAACATCTGTATGCCTCAAGTTGATGGACGCAGGGCAGTGAATCGTAGGGCACGTTCCTATCGTGCGTGACTTGCGAGGCAATGCTTTGTTATAGGTGATGGTTACCACTTAACATCAGGTGGGCCATCTGCTTGATCCATCAGCTAGTACTATAAAAATATATATATATATACACATATGTATATTATGTGTGTGACATGACAGCACTCATAGCTCAGTTGGTCATCTGGGTGTTCTAAAATACTAAAAGAATGTAAATCAGTTATCTTGTTCCCATAGCACAAGCTTAGCTTAGTATGGGGCTAGGTGGCGCTATGGGAAATTGTCGCCAATATTATTCATGTTAAAATGTCTCACCGGGTTCATTGTTCACAATCTATCATCTAGCTCAAATAATCGAGAGAAAAATTGATTTAATCGTTTGTGGTTTTGTGTCCAAAATAACATCCCTATCATCCAACTTGTAAATATTTTCATATTCCATAATTTCAACGGAGTACGTATATTTATGCATGGCGTTATGTCGAAATAAATCTATAGATAAATAATTCTTTATTGTTAATATAACACACAGAAAAATAATACTCAATACATTTATTGCTTACACATGGTTTAGTTTAGGAACATACATTGTTGTTGGGTGTTCGTAAGTATCACATGGACCCTGCATAGGGTATGGCAACATGGAGGCAGGCCGATGTTTTAAATTATTATGCGTCCAGTTGGTATACAGAGTTAAAGCATACATTTAGGTAATATAATGGGCGACCTTATCGCTAAGGGCGATCGTTTCCAGGCAACCTTGACTACTACTAATTAATCAGGCGCATCTGTTTGATGATTTTCTGGTGTCAGTGACTTCTTTTTCACTCATGCCCCTAATTACGGCAAGCTATAGCGCCGGCGACCGGCTTTTGATACAGCATAGTCAATTCTACTAAATCCAGGGCCGGATTAGGCAACTGCCTAGGGGCCCACGGGGCCTAATCGATGCGGGCCACGCACCAAGAATAAAAAACGTATCATTCGTGACATTCCCCATTATTTAAATCCGGTAATGTTGCAATAGAATTTTTTTTTTTCTTTAGGTACTGTAAAAATCCCCATCTAACGTTATTTGATCATCATCACTTATATATAACTTTAATCTATTCATGATAATTTCAATGAAAGCAATAAGCAGGAGTCGATCTGATCGACTCAACTTTTGTAATAGGAAACATATATTTGAAAAAGTAAGAAAAGGGTAAAGGAAAGCGGCCCCGGGAATTACATTGCCTACGGGCCTCGATAGGGTTATCCTGACTAAAGCAATGAATAATCATCATACATTTTATGTTTATTTTATGTTCATTCTTGTATATACATTTTATTTTTTATCTGTAATATAAATAAATGGTCTTGTATTGTAAACTCCTCCTAAGACACTTTTTCATATTGGTCGTTGAGCGCTCCACTAGCTTAAATGTTTGCTAAGTCTGTTACTATCACTTTTTATTTTGATGAAAGTGACAGTGACACGAATACTTTATGTCGCTATAACGTGTCAGGGATTATGAACAGTGGCGTAGCTATCGTAGGGCCAGGTGGTGCAGTGCACCAGGGCCCCTGAAACTCAGGGGGCCCTCTAACCTAAGGTTTGAAAAGAGAGGGTCAGCCAGCTCCCTAACCTAGAAAACCTTGAGCCTGCTCATTTTTTTATTATAAACCATTTTAAATGAACATCAACAATCAGAGAACAATCCACCCGTCAACTTTTTAGTTAAGTTTTCGGGATGAAAACTTAACTTTGCTCTATGCTCCGGGGCCCTTGTCCACCTAGCTACGCCATTGAATATGAGTACAGATAATTCGCTTCTTAACATTATGTTTCCTTTGCAGTGAAGGCCAAGCGATCTGGATGGACGAGAACATAAGATTTGGAAAGACTGACCGCTGTTCCACCTTCAACAACCCGCCTCTTTGTCCGAGCGGCGACTTCGAGATCCGAGTGCTCGAAGTTTACGGCTTCTCTGGCGCGTAGAACAAAGGAGTTCTATTAGGAGTGTAATCTCTTTGTGAGGTTTGAGTGGGACGAACGACGCTTTACTTTTGAACCTGGTGTCGATTTAGGTCTTGGAAAGTGCTTGCGCAGTTTTGATGATGTATGATAGTTTTAACTGGGAATGGTAGGTATATGTGCTGGGATAATCTAGCATGGGTGAAATCATCTCAAATATAATTAAAAAAATGTAGGAGGCTCGACTCGAATCCTAGGCACAGAAGATATCCGCTCAGATATCCTAGTTCTTTAACAGCTTAAAATCTACTTTGGGAATTTCAAGGGGTCTCAAAGGCCTGCAGATAATTACGTCAAAATGTGTATTCCTTTTGACCTTATATGGAGGTCAAAGGAAGTATGTATTAAAATCTTCATTCGGAGTCATCAAAAGCGCGCGAACATTTTCCTGTTCAGTTTAAATTGACCCTAATTGCTCGCCACTTAAGACACCTGCGTGTGACAAGTGGTTGATTGAGGAGCGGACACTCAGACCTTACCCTCACCCCACGGCTTCATTGTCTGTCTCTGTCTATCGCGTGGCGAATCGTATGTCTGTACTCGTCACGCAATAATGTGGCGATCGTAGACGTGGCTGTTCAAGCATGCTTACTGGTATCGACCTTATTCTTATTGGAATAGAGTTGAAAATACTTCATACATGAGTGTATCTCAGCGATAACTTATGGGGAAAGGTGGAGCTGTGAATTGAACTATGAAAGAGATGAAATAAGAAGAGCAGTGGAAGCATGTTTGGGCAGTTTGCGGAGTCTTCGGCCACATTGTTTGTCTCTGTCTATCGTGTGGCGAATCGTATGGCTGCACTCGTCACACCCGCGAAATTTGTTATTGTAATGCAGCACAAGGCTATGTGCAAAATGAATCATGAATTCAAGCCATTTTGTTGCAAAACTAATGTTTCGAAATTGATGATCAATGATTGAAAGTAAATATGAGTAAATATTTTTCAACAAAATGGCCTGCTTTTTGTGCTAATTTGACATAGCCCTCTTAGCAATATTGCATACGGTGTCATCCCCAAGTGATAAGTTGTGATTGTTGCCAGCGTCTGACCTAGTTTTGCCGACCGCAGCTACCTAATTGTAACCTTCTGACTGGGAGATAAAGCTTAAAATTGCACGTTACTTTACTCAGAATAATGAAATTGGATGAAGAAAAAGTTAATTTATTTCAAAAGACAGATAGAGACGCCATTTTGTATCGCCCTCTCATATTTGTTAGGTTAGAGAGAGATGCAAATAAAAATGGCGTCCATTTTTTTGAATTTGGATCGCTGTGTTCGGTGTCATTGGTCAACGCTCGAGTCTAATTATGAAAAGTGATTTAATCTGGGATTGTCAATAAACTCGTGTTCGGCCAAGTTAAGGAAAACAGCTAAATCTGAGTTTATTTAAGTTCTGGACTAAACCCCTTTTCAATTAGATTGTTTGAATAAATGCCGGTTGAGGTCATCAATGGATTGTATCTAAGATATTCTCATAATAAATCGTGCGGTGAATTCTATTGTTAATACTAAAGGTGAATGTGGACTTGTCTATACCTAACACGCCAAATGATGGCTTTCGGAATGATGTTTTATTACGGAATAATAAGGTCCATTCTTACAGCAAGGTAAATTTGTTCCGTGTGGATATGGAAGTTTTGTATTTCGTACAAAGAATTCTATATTGATTTCGATCTCATCCAGCACCCTATTAGGACAAGTACGCGGTCACCATATATTGCCCAGTTGTTAAGCGTATCACAGACGACGAATATGCTATAATATTTTATCGTAAGGTATCTTAAGATGAAATATTATAGCATCTTCGTCGTCTGTGATACGCTTTACAGGTATTTGCTTACAGCAGGGTTTCTAGGAACACTTTCTGTGCTAACCGCCTGCGGAAAGACAAAATTGTAAGAAAATGACAGATTCTTAAGCAATTTTATCCAACCAAACCTTACCGCGTAACCGAAAAGTGGTTCTTGTTAAACCCCTAGGTGTGCAAGTTGCAATATTATTAAAATGAATACAATGTATTGATCACCCCTTGCCGATTATCAGACTGTAAATCTAATCCTGTAGTTTATGTGTCATTGGTGTATTGTTCGGTGGAATGTAGCTCTTGCTATTAAACTTACTGACGACCAAATATGGGTTATAGAACCTTAATGCTAATTGAGCGAAGTGGGGGTAGTTCAAAGTCAAATGGGACTTTTAATGTAAATGATTTGGGATGATTTTACACCCAGTATAGCTTGGGTAGAAAATACTTTTTCAAAGTAAGAAAAAAGTATATTCAACTCTTGTCATTCTAATTACGTTACAAATAAATCATATACAATGAATAGAGTAACATTTAAATGAATTCTAGTGCATAGTCATACGATACATTCTGGGCCAATTACAATTTTCAAATGACCAACTTCATGTAGCAGTGTTCGTAGTAAGAGCTTCGTCCTGCCGCTAACTTCATTGTATCGTAACTCAGCTGTCCGTTATGACAACGAAAGAGAAATGTAGGTTGTTTGATGTAATACATATTTACTCGTGTTTAGGTGTCTGTGTGTAAGTACAAATGGATGTACATTGTACCTACTCTTGGTTTAAAAATACGCTTATATTGAAGCAATATCGGGTCTAGCCGTGCGGTGAATGCTGTAAAGATGGCCGTCACATTGTGAGCGATAGATTTAAAGGGATATTTACCAATTTACCGCGCAATTTTGATAGTATGAATGAAGTTAAATAATTTTGCAATCGCTGGCCATGTGATACCATCTGAATCTGTCGTGCGAACATTCCAGTGACTGGAGACCTGAGACGTATTCTGGAGCCTGAGAAATATGTTGCATGCGAGATAAATGTGAACCGGGCGAGTATCTCGGAGTGGCGTTAGTTAGGCTAAGAGCTGATTTCACCATGCTCTGTTAGTTACTAATCAAGGATTAATAGGCCGTTAAATCTAACCTTAGATGTCAAACGCGTACATTTTGACATATTTAACGGAACTTTAATCCTTTGTTAATCTAACACAGCATGGTGAAATCAGAGCTAAGCCTAGGAGTGGAATCGATTTTCGCACAGGCAATTTCGACATTCTGCAAGTAGGGATCTGATTTGGTATCCACCGTATCCACCTAAATACGTATAAAGTGTTGTGTCAGTGAGTAGGTTAAAAAACCTAGTCCTGAAAATGTTTAATCTCGCATGCGACATCTTTCTCCGGCTCTTAAGAATCGACCCAGGTCTTTCTGACCGACGACGGTACGAGACCAAAAGTTGAGTTCATTGCGTTTGATTTTGTAACGACAATTTTTGGTCCAACGCAGTATTTCGGTACCTATAGTGTGTGTATCGCTTTTAAGGCTTGAATTTATACTCAAATCGTCTGTCGTTGCTCACAAAAAATTACCAAAGAATTTAACGTAGTTAACGCGTATCCTGTTGTGTACACGACCTTGATATTTACTAGTTTTATATTACAGTTTAATATGTTTTGTAATAGTAACTATAGATATTGTCGAACACGCAACGGGGACGCGAATAGCATAGCTTGGACGTTCGTTCAATAGCTCTTATATTCACATACAATAAAGTTTATAATCCCACGATCGTCCCGCTGACAAAAACGGTGACCCACTGCTGTTCAATGCAGTTTTTAAGTATTATTTTACATTTTCGGACGTTTTGTGCCAAAATTGGACCATTGGTAAATTGGCTGAAATGTAGTCATTCATTTCCTTTACATTTATTTTGTATTATAATCATTTTTCATTATTTTTTTGTCCATTGACGAAGCGTGAGTGAATTATTTTATATTTTGTTTTAAATTCAAAAATTATGGTTATATTTTGAGTAAACAGAATGAAATAAAGTTTGTTTAGAACGCAGATATTGACTATTTATGTCACAATGTAATTTTAATGCATATCCCGTTGGTACAAAAGGGGGAATAGCTGATAGTGCGTCCATATCACCCACGGCTTTGTCTGCCAACTGTTTTTTTTATTTGTAAATATTTTGATGTATTCCTTCACCCCTGTGCTTGAACAACTTTGTTAGCTCAGAACAGTGCGGGGTGATTAGAAATTATGGTACTACAATATGTTCTTTGAAAGCCTAAGAATTTGTTTTAAATTCAGATTATTTATGTAATTTATTGAGTAGGTAACAAGTGATGTTTTTGTATGTTCCGGCGCGTCTCTGTGCCGGGGGCCACTGTCGGTCACATATTATAGTTTTATTTTTATAGTTTATGCAGTAAGTCGTTAATTTTATTGTAATGATGGCTTTAACACATGGGATTGAACGTTTTGTGTGTAAAACGGGTCTGGCAACTGAGCTCTGGCTAGTGGAATGTGTGGCTTGGGGAATCGTGGACGCGATGCGATGCGATGTTATATATTTTGTTATGGTCACCGTACAGAGACGCCGCCCGCGATATGTTGCTGTTAGATAATTCATCGTTGTTCAGTGTAAAGTCTAGTCTTTATCCTGTTTTTATTATCTTTACGATATATTGAATATAACGAATTGATATTTCAAATATAATGCGATTTTTGCCCCGCTCTAGGGGCGCGTAGGCTCGTGGTTAGTTAGTTGTAAGTACATTAATGTAAAAGTTATTAATCTCTAAATATTATCCTTTTCAGTATTTGTGAATGTTTTTTTACGTGTGATCATGTAAACTGACGGTGAGAGAGGATGCTCGTTACGTATGTTACTGTTACATTCGGATCGGATAGCTCCGTAGGACAACGATGTAAAACTCGTTTATCGTAATGTAAATGTTGCTTTACAATGTCTAAAAAATATATAATCCCGTATAAATGTTGTTGTTTTATTTCCTACATTTTAGCATAACTCTACCTTGGTTGTTATACCTCAGGTTAAACTGCTCCTTGTGAGAGCAATAGAAAATAAAAATGGTATTAATACTGTTCAATCGCAAGGATCACATTGAAACGTCTTAGTTGTAAGACGTTTCAAAGGTGTATCTGGACGCCAGTTTCTCGCAACCAAAGCCTAGAAGAACACGCAATATGTCACGTACCTCTTTGTAAAAGGCAAAAGGACTGATTACAATATACCTATAATATTTGTATGTACTAATTGAAAAAGGGCTCTTGTGAACACTACACTAAACTAAACGGCTTTTTCCTCACGGCCTAACTATTTCGCCTATAAACTCAATGTCCATGACTCCAGCTTATACAGGCTTCCAGGGTGCTGAGATGAACCCTAGAGCAACCCTGCAAATAACTTTAAACTGTTTAACTACAAATTCAAAGAATAGGGTTTTTGGGAGCTACTAAATCTTAGCATAGAATCCAGTCTCTAGCTCGCGAGGCCTATGGTTCTGATGTGGATCAATATGAGTGGTGAAAATTGAGTGAATGCTAAACATTGACTTCCGCTGTGAACCAAGTCATCTGAACGACTAACGGCCGGTTTCTGATAAAGCCGACTAATAAAGCCCGATCAAAACTAATCGTATGTCAGTTCACTTGCTATCTCTATCTTAATCGATAATAGCTGAAATGGCGAGTGACTTGACATCCGATTAGTTTTTATTGAGCTTACAGAAACCGGCCGTTAGAGCTTACTTCCGCGGGGCTATTACCTAAGAACATGCAGTAGCAACAGATAGGGTCTTCATTTATGTTATTTATGTGTGCTCTATAGAGCACACATAAATGCACTGTTTTGGGATCTACAAAATACAACTACTAGGTAAATCTTGGCACGGAATTCAAGTCTCTAGCTCGCGGGGCCTAAGGTTCCGATGTCAATGGTAAAAGACTTGTCTCTGTCCGACATTTTTTACAAGGTAGTTATGCCTCTGGACAGATGAGCAAGTGAAGATGAGCTTTTACATCTATCAGGAGCAGTGGTGGTTGAACATATGGTCTCAAGCTTAGAGCTCGGTGGTTGAACATATGGTCTCAAGCAAAATACTCAAAAGAAAACGATAAGTTTAAATTTAAACATTTAAAGCTTCTTTATTTTTGCTTAGATTCAAAACTTTTAGAACTAATTACGATAAATTACAGCTAAATAAATAATACCTATATTAGGTAACCTAAGAGCAGCTACAATCATGTGAACTCAAATCTAAGTATTAAGTACCTATTGAATCAGAATGCATGGAATAAGTTACTAGGTAATGAGAATGGCTATGCCTAAAAATACTACAAGTGAATGTAAGAGGCTACTCCTACAATAAGATACAGAAATACCGAACTTTGAAATACACCACTAAACTAGATACAATAAGTGGCCAAGTATTAATGATAAAATGTAGCTATTCATAGTATAGTTTGTCCACTTTATGGTCTACTGAAATCACAGATAAAAATAAAATACACAGGGTCTTTTCCTCAACCGAGACTAAGGTGTTTGTTTTCATTATATGCAATAACTCTATCCTTGATGAGTTGCCGCTGTTCAGGGTTCTGGGATGCTTTGACAATGTGCTTGTAGTCATTTGTGATTATATTCAAAACATCAGTTAAATCTTCATTGGTGCATTGAGCCAAATAAATGCACAAAAACTCACTAATCTCATGTATCGATTGATTAACAGTTTGAATTTGCTTTTTATTCGTTAAAGGCTCATCATACTTGTCTTTTCTTGGGGTCAATGTTTTCCAAATTCTGTAACCAGGGAAGAAGAACTTATTAGGGTCAGATATTTCCGATACATTTAATGTAGTAAGAATGAGACTTGCAGACTGAAAGATGTGTTCTACGTCTGTATCAATGACTTTGTTGTTCACAATTTTTTGTTCATAATAACCAAGAATTTGGCTTATCATTGTGACAACACTACTTCGGTTTTCAGAATAAATCTGTGGTGTATTATCAAAATAAACCAGGTTCAAGCCTATCTGTAGAGTTATTGCCAGAACTCTCTCGAGGCTGTCTTTGTCACTGAAGCTTCTCTGCTTCGTCATAATCTCGTCAAACGCAATAGAAACTGCTTCTAATACTTCTGGTGTGACAAATTGTTTGAAAAAATCTTTTCTCAGAGAATTGATGTTCAAATATTCACACAGGGTGTTAAAATTCTCCAGTGCTGTAATCAACAAGTCCTTATTAGAAGAGTTTTTCAGGATAAAACATAGATTTTCACTGTATTTAAATTCTTCAAAAAAGTCAATCCATATTTTGCGATCCTCTTCTTCTGTCTGGAATATGCAATGGCTCAGGATGCGCAGTGCATGGCCGATAGCTACAGTGTACTCGGTTTTGAGATAGCAAATTATGTATTCGACGAGAGGTTTATTTTTGATGAGGGCTGCAACTGTTTCTTTCTGGCAGCACATGTTGGCGATAATGGCGACGATGAGCTCTCCAATGCGCTGTTCACGCTTCTCGACCTCTGGCAGCCCAAAACTGAACAAATCAAGGCCGCCATTGTCTAGCAAGAATAGAACAACATCCCTTTCCGCAGTTATCTCCAAAAGCGTAGACAACTCAGTATAGAAAGATGGGACTTTTACTACTTTGTTGAAAACATTCAAATCGGCAAACTTGAGCAACACCCTGAGAACAAATCGCTGGCTGTAGGCGGTGTTGCCAATAACGTCTCCGATTATAGGAATTGCAACGCCTGCCGATCCTTCCACATCGGATTCATCAGAATCGTCTTTCCGCTGCTGAATATCACTATTTCTTGACATGGTTCGACAGCTTCCTGTCCTGCCGTGGCTGAGATGAGAGAGATCCTTCAACCTTAAGTCTGATCGCAATAAAGTACAGCAAACAAATAAAACCACACAACAATCAAAATGGGATGAATAAAATAATCAATATAGTAACGTCTTGCGCGATCGTTCACTTCTTCCAGTTTCTGAATTCTGATTTATTTTGTTTGTTTAGTGTTGCCAGCTAAGGTTTTCAAAAGTTACCTCAAATGGGTGCCAATAATGTACAACCAAGGATTGTACAGCCGAGGAAAACACAGCCCGGAATTGATGTACAATTTGGTCGCGAAATCCATGGCTGTGTAATCCAAGGCTGTACATTCCAAGCCGTACAAATTAAGCACACCTTTGGAAAGCACGACCCGATAAAACGCAGCCAAAATTTTGATGCCAAAACTAAGGCTTTGTTTACACTCGTCAATTACTTACTCACTCACTTGTTGATCCGACTCGGATTGGTTAGGTTATGTTAAAACATATAAATTACGCACGAGGCGAGCGAGCAAAGCGAGCGTGCCGCGGCAGCGGCCGCCGAAGTGCCAGAATTTAATTTTTTTCTAACATTAATCTCTGAATAATTTTCTTATTTTATATAATTTTTAATATGTGCTACTTGCCTATACTTACTGTGTAGTGCATCTAAACAGAGCATAGGCTTTCGACCAATCAGAGCATGGTCACAGAATCCATGGTCGTGCAATCCTGGCTGTACAATCCCGACTGTGCTGGGAAAGCACAGCCTGGAAAACACGGCCCAGATTTCATGTACATTTTGTACATGGAATCCGGGCCGTGTTTTCCAGGCTGTGCTTTCCGGGTTGTACATTTTCGGGCTGTGTAATACTTGGTCGTAAATTAACCGGACCCACCTCAAATAGATAAAAACCTTAACCTTCCTATGTGAAAATGTAACCTTTTGTATATATTTTTTCAGTATGTTTAGCTGGAAGTTTATTAGAAGTGTGTACCTATTTAGAAGTATTTTCCATTTTATGTTGCTGTTTTAACCGACTTTTTTGAACCTAACCTAAAAGTAAGTAAGTAACTGTAGGAGTGAAAAGTCACCTAAAAGATCAGCAAACGAAAGCGTGAAGTAGAAATCTGAACTATTTTTTTTATCACATCAATTTGAAAAGAGATAGTTTGCTCTTCGAAAACAGGCAGCAAAATAGCACTTTGATCCCAAGGGCGGTAATGTGATTTGAATTTGGAATGTGCTTATTGAGTAAAAGTTCTAATCACCAAAGAGATCACGAACACTGTATGAACAAGCAGGCTTTATAATAAAAAAAAAAGCGCCTGAACTAAATAAAAATAAACAAAAACACGTGAAACGCGCATTCCACCTATGTTCATAATTGTTTACTCAAATTCAGATTTTACTTAGTTTTATGAAAATAAATAAAATTATATTTATATATAATAAATACATGATTATGACTATGAGACTATGTGACAATGTGACAATGTGACTATGTGACTTCGTGACTCCGTGACTTTGTGACTATGTGACTTCGAGACTTTGTGACTTTGTGACTTTGTAACTTTGTGACTTTGTGACTTTGTGACTTTGTGACTTTGTGACTTTATGACTTCGTGACTATGATTATTCATAAGTTGCACTAAGTTATTTTCTCATAGAGGGTGATAAAAAGTAGAGTGTCCACCTCGGGAGCAACACTATTTTAAGCTCGAGTGAAGTACTTTAAATCCCTCGCTACGCTTAGGATTCTACTTTAGAATTCTACTCTAGAATCCTTCACTCCGCTCTGGATTCAAAAAACACTCTCGCCATAAAAATAGTTGTTTGCTCCCTTGGTAAACAATCAACTATTGTTAGAGAAGTTACTGAATGAAGCTGGTCAGCTATGTGCTCCAGAGAATGGTAATGGGATCCGGCCCGGTAGGGTCCGCTTGTTTGCACCGACACGCCCGCGCGGACTTTGGCGCGCCAGCAATCTTCTATCTGTCGTGTGCAAAATATAATCTGAACGTCTTACTTACTGATCATCCTCAGATACATCTGCTTGTAGATGGCTGGAAGATAGATGATTGAAGGAATGTGTCACATTTAGTTAGAAAGACATGTCATTAGTTAGTTTTTTTTTTATTTCTTTTACTACTCGCTCATGGAACAAAAGATCACATATATGAAAGCATTACCTCGTAAGTCACGATAGGAACATGCCCTACTTACGATGCACTGCCCTGCGTCCATCCGGCAACCACACTCTTCAAACCGAAATATAGTACCTAACGCTGCTAGGTGGCAGAAAAAGGCATGGTGGTAGTATTAGATACTTCCTTTTTTTTATAATTATTATTTTGTTTGTTCTTTTATCTGAGGTATCATAACAATGACAATTATACGCTGTACGCTGTACTAGTGTACAGCGAGCCAATACTTCGTTCGTTGGATGCACGTTGGCGATTCGGGAAACGCGCCTGGCGAAAGTACAACAAACTTTAATGTGTGGAAACACTGCTTACCTTCGTCGTGTTTTTTGGGTGCCAATAATGTACAGTCCATGGCTGTACATGGATTGTACAGCCGTGGAAAACACAGCCCGGAATTGATATAAAATTTGGTCGCGAATTCCATGCCTATGTAATCCAAGGGTGTACATTCCAAGCCGTACAAATTTAAAACACCTTTGGAAAACACAACCCGATAAAACGCAGCCAATGGCTTCATAAGGGGTTCAAATACGGTACCCCAAGTATGAGATTTGCTTACGATATTTCGTTTTTCGTTTTACGTTTTTGTTCCGTGTTCATTGCGAGTTTTGTATGAAGACGCGATATTGATACCGATACGGAACTTTACAAAACCCGCAATGAGCACGCAGCGAAAACGATTCGTTTTTGTTCCGTGTTCATTGCGGGTTCCGTATCGGTATCTCTATTGCGTCTTCATACAAAACCCGCAATAAACACGGAACAAAAACGTAAAACGAAATATCGTAAGCAAATCTCATACTTGGGGTACGGGTCGTACAATCCCAGCACGTGTTTGGAATGTACAGCCATGGATTACACATCATAGAATTTGATGCCAAAACCTATGCTTTGTTTACACTTGCCAATTACTTGCTCACTCACTTGTTGATCCGACTCGGCGAGCACAAGCAAGCGTGACGCGGCAACGGCGCGGCCGCCTGAAATTAATTTTTTTCTTACATTAATCTCTGAATAAATCTTTTTTTTATTTATTTTTAATTTGTGCTACTTGCCTAATTGAGAACGGGATATTACAATATTTACGGTGTAGTGCATCTAAACAAAGCATAGGCTTTCAACCAATCAGAGCAATGGTCACAAAATCCATGGTAGTGTAATCCTGGCTGTACATTGTACAGTGTACAATCTCGACTGTGCTGGGAAAGCACCACAGCCTGGAAAACACGGGCCGGATTTCAAGCATCATTTTCCGCATCGAAATAACAGATGTGTCCTAAATGAAAGAAACAGAAAGAAAAATGAGAAAATACACTCTTTGGACAAAATAATATTTATTGAACAGCAGACTATGTATTTATTTGAAAACATTTATTATTGCCCGTTTCTCTAAAAAAATTACATAAAAAGAATCTAGCACTGATACAAAACTTAGTTTGTTTCTTTTTTGAACATTTACATTTTGCAACTAAGTTAAATCAAACTTTAACAATTTAATGAACATGTATTGGAAATAGCACCTCTAAAATTGGATTTTAATTATCCACGTGTGTGTAGCTAATTAGCTATACATTCCTACATCTATGTCAAGTTAGACAGACATACCTATAGTTCTACCACTTTTACAACCTTTGTTTAATCATCTTGTGGTGATCAATGAAACTAACTTGGAGCACGTTATACATATGTGCTAGCAAGTAATCCTACCTGTCGATTGAAATGACTTGAAAGGTGCGCGTCCATTGACCAGCGCCGGACGCACCGCACGCACGGCACGCAACGGATTTGCCGATGGCATGCGTCCATTGTATCCGGATTTTTTGTTTAGTTTCGAGTGTTTTCTTCGTGAGTTGACGTATTCGGTCATGGAGATTAGCGAAGATAATTAAAACAAAACATGTGCGGCAGTGGGCGATGTCAGCGGCGAACTGATTTATGTCACGTCACGTTCATAAAATGCTTTTGATGCGGGCGGCGCGGATAGCGGACGTTGCGCTATGTAAAATCATACAAAGCAAACTAAAATCCGTTGCGTGCCGTGCGTGCGATGCGTCCGGCGCTGGTCAATGGACGTGCGCCTTTAGGAGTCAATCTATGTCATTGCATTAAATTGCAATCTCATAAAATTTTCAGCTTATAATTAGTTTAGAATGGCTTCTAATTCTAACAGCTTAACTTTAGGAGCGCATTTAAGGTAGGCGCGATGCAGAACCTCTATATTCTTATTCTAGCTATCTGCTTTAACTTTTCTTGATGGTGCGTCATCGTGATTATCCTGCTTTCTCTTCCTACCCTGTCCCCGATTACCCTTGAAGTTCTTTCCCTTATTAAATTTATTTTGCTTCATATTCCGCCTTCGTTTGGACATTTCTTCAATAGTCTTGTCTAGGTAAGCCTTCTCTTCCTCTCCTTCTAGTAGTTTGAAGACCACCTCTGCCTCGGTGATCTTGATTTTGCCGTCAGTGATCTTCCCGTTGACTTCTTTAGCTACATTTTCTTTCGTGAAGCGCACCCAACCTTCAGTGTCGCCAACTTTGAAGTCTATGTACGCTACTTCGCCGCCTGAAATAGAAAACCAACAATGAACACAAAGTCAAAGTCAAAAGGTATTTATTCAATAAAATCACAAGGATCACTTTGAAACGTCTTATGCTAGGTGACTCTAGGTGCCAGTTCCACGCGACTAAAGCCTAGAAGAACAGGCAACAAACTTACGGCTTGGTTCCTACCTTCAGGATATAGTCTCTGGCCCTACAGTTCCATATCTTTTTAACCGACTTCAAAAAAAAGGAGGAGGTTCTCAAAACAACTGTTTTTTTAATGTACCATCACATACATCACATCGTCGCAAAGTTGCTAGCCTATCGATATTTTATAGGTTACACTTTGGGGAATGTGCCCAGGAACTTCACGATCTAATTCCACCATCCTCTTTTCACCATAGGACGAGTAGACGTACGGCCCAGTACCACCCATACTTGGTTAATTTACCACCCATTCGCACTAAGCGTTTTGCACCTTTATCATGCGAAATGCTAAGGAGTGGAACTTATTGCCGTCGTCCGTTTTTCCTGATCGCTACAATTTGGGTATCTTCAAGGCAAGAGAAAAAAACTCCAATTATTTATAAACCGATTTGAAAAAAAGTATTTTGTTTTTTGAGAGAATTTACTTTCAGATTGGTCCCATAGAAATTTCCATCACAATCGGTTCAATAATAGGAAAAAGTTACGTCATCCAAGTAAATGAAATTGCGTATTATTTTACTGTACGCTCACTGAAAGCTTTCAGTATTATTATGAAGAAAGGCGACTTCCGTTTCCGTCGATTTCTAATAGTTTCCGTACTTATATACCCTTGTGGTTCCGGTCAAGTGGCGCCACCTGGCGGCCGCGCGCCATTTTGCTTCGTTAAATGTTCAGCGCCATTTTGGTGTCATTGGCGTTTTATTTTCCGTCGAAGCAACTTGTGTCCAGCGTTATCGCTGCGACGACCGTTGCATAAAATATTTTAGATTCTTATCTTTTATTTCGTGAAGTGAAATTATGTTCTTCGTACTGTGCAAAGAGGGAAAAAACCGTGAGTTCTACCCTCTATACATTAAATGGATGACCGTGATCAATATTTTAACGAATTTTCGTTCGGATCACGTTCCTATAGTTAAAGAATTAACTTTTTGGTTACTAGAACGAATGTAAGTACAAACTTTATTATTTTATAGAAATAATAATTTTAGTTTGCAACATCAAGAATGTATTCTTTTTGCCGTAAACTAGTGACACGGGCTCTGCACCGGTAGATGATACTTTATATGTTGAGAAGATGTAGATTTTCTAGCAGGAGCTTTGTGATTCAATTATTGTTTTATAAGATTATCATGTTCTTGCGGTGAGGGTGAAAATTAAAATTATAACTTTTAATAAGAAATTAAACTAGCTACTCCTAAAGCCCCCGTTATCATAATTTAAAAACCCCAGTTATCATAGACTGGGAAACAAACAAATTGGGAAAAATTTATGATATCTTACGTCTTGCTTGTTTATTGCTTGTTATACAAGAAATTTAGTCTCATTTTATCTTTAGACAATAATATTGGTTATTTCTTTCTTGGACTATTCAAACGAGTACCTACAGACGTTTTAATTGTAAGAATTTGAGGAATACTAAAAGAACTTTGTTCTTTAACTTCTGTTATAATTACTTTATAATTCATAGGTTTTATTATATCGTTCTGATTAAGTATGCAGGTCGCCGATCCGAATGCAACGAAAGTATGATATCTTCAATAAAAAAGGCAAAACCTTCGTGGCCACCCCTCGCAGGGGTAAGGCAAACGAAGTGTGTTGAGAGATTATATCAAACAAAGTATGATATCTTCAATGAAAAAGGTAAAACCTTCCTGACCACCCCTCGCAGGGGTAAGGCAAGCGAAGTGTGAAGAGAGAGCATATCAAACAAAGTATGATATCTTCAATGAAAAAAGTAAAACCTTGACCGCCCCTCGCAGGGGTAAGGCAAATGAAGTGTGTCGAGAGATTATATCAAAGTATGATATCTTCAATGAAAAAGGTAAAACCTTCTTGACCGCCCCTCGCAGGGGTAAGGCAAACGAAGTGTGTCGAGAAATGATATCAAACAAAGTATGATATCTTCAATTAAAAAGGTAAACCTTCTTGACCGCCCCTCGCAGGGGTAAGGCAAGCGAAGTGTGAAGAGAGATCATATCAAACAAAGTGTGATATCTTCAATTAAAAAAAGCATAGCTTTTTTGGGCCACCCCTCGCGGGGGTAAGGCATTTATAAAACTGTGTTCCATCGCATGGAACTCAAAGAAATACACCCTCGCGGGGAGGATGTGCGTTTTAATATTCCATCGCATGGAACTATAAACGTAACGTGAATATGGCCACTATTTCATATATAAAATGAATATAGCGAGGATTTCTCGCTAGAGAAATACAATCAATGTAACAGCCGGCTCGCAAGAGTTTTGGGCGTTAATGAAACTGTTAATGACGTGGTACTTTTTGGGTTCTCGCTAGAGAAATCCAATCAAACTAACAGCCGCCTCGCAAGAGTTTTTGGGGGCGTTAGTGAAACAACTTTATAATGAGTGAACATAGTCTAATGGTTTCTTGCAACAGAAATCCAATCAAACATACAGCCGCCTCTCAGGGGGTTCGGCGTTTATAAAACTGTGTTCCATCGCATGGAAGTCGAACAAGCACACCCTCGCAGGGAAGATGTTCCTATAGCCAGTTGCTATTTGAAAACTGTCACTGAATAGTTACAAAGAGAAAGTTTAATTTGTTAATGAAGTCTCGCAACTTGATAAGGCTCAGGGTTTTAGGCTACTAAATATGGTAAGTATAAATATGACTCGTAATGTCAGTCTTAAACCACATGGTAATCACAAGGATCACCTTGAAACGTCTTAAAGCTAGATGAATCTAACTAAAAGCTAGGTGAAGTTAACGCTCTTCCACAAGGGATGAAAATGCGGGCACCAAACTTGATAAAAGATTATCGTATCAAAGCCTACGCCTACCTAATGTTGTAAAAGTATGACTCATTTTACAATCTATAGATATTCGTATCATAAGCATTTTTAATATAATTATGCTCTAGGTGCAATAAAAAAGTATACCCCTAATGCTTTCTGGGCCTAGGGTTCCTGATGGTTTAGCCCATCTTTTCAACAAAAAAAACAAAAAAAAAAAAACCTAACCTAACCGTTTCAGGTACGGGCACCGGGTTTGTGTTTACGGGTTTCTAAATTATATTAACATTTTTATCATTTATATTTACTGGCTCAAACTTGAGATAATATATATCTAAAAACAGGTGCATCTCTACAATCACTTGTTTTGATAGTAAACGAAGACATACATTCATCATGAATTTTTGGATTACAGTCAAGGTAGTTATCATAGTAGAAACCAGTTCTCTACCCTCACAAAAACTTAATAGGACTTGTAAGCTCTGCCAGCCGTGTTGGTAATGAAGTATTTGAATACCTTACTAGACTACCCTACCCTACCAAAGGCGTTCTCAAAGAATGATTAGGGTACCGTTGCGTATCCTTATTCACAGCATCGCTACATTATCTAGCTCTGAAAAGTCTCTAAAGTATGTGTCAAATGGGCTTGGGGCACATAATATAAAGTTAGTTGTTTTACGCTGCTACCAAAAAGAGATGCTGAATACACTCTTGCTAAAGCCAAGTTCATGTAGCTACCTACTGCATCGCAGTGCACTTAAATACAGTGCGACAACTAAAGGTCTTTAGTCGCTTATCTACTTAAAGAAGGTATGAAATCAATTCTACTTGTGGAAACAACTTGTCACATATGAGAAATATAGAATCAGTCATGGTTAATCATTTTCATTATTTAATAGACTTCAACATGCACTTATCCTAGGCAAGTTCGAAAAGCAGGCCGCATATTGATGTCATCACTACAGATGACGAGTGTCCTATGACCAGCCTATACGAACAGGGCTCGAGACAACGACTCAGACTCGTTTATTACGATATTTGTGTTTTATTGGATATCTAAAGTATCCCACACATACAACTATGTATAAATATTATTAGTTTTGAAAACTAATAAACCTTTTCTTTTTTATAAAGCATTTAGTATTCCATGGAATTACCCACACATGAGGTGTTTTTAGTCTCAAGTCTCGGATCTATTCTTCATTATAGTTCCCGGTAGCAACTGCCTTTTTGATGAGACAACCTCAAAACTCGAGCTATGGTAGCTCCGTTAACATGGATAACCCGTAGAAACTTCAGTCAACAAAGGTTTTTATTAATTTTGAATTAAATATGGAAATGTTAGTATAAATGTGCAATACGGACCGATAATTACTCCTACAGTTTACAACCATTAACTTCTTGGTGTAGCTCTTAAAACAATCCTTTAAGGTTACTAATATAAAACAAGAATTTCGCTGTGTTTTACAATGGACTACTTCAATGTGACACTTTCGCATAAATGCTTGGTATCTACATCATAGCGTCATAGCCAAATATATAATATCTTAATCGTGAGATTATATTATAATCTCACGTTTTTGGATACTCAAGTCTGTAATGTTTTTTTCTCAGAAACAAAGTTTCCAGTTTATGACGTTGAAAAGTGTTTTTATTAGAATAAAATATAGACCGCAGTAATACTATACTATACGTCGGTAACTCAAATACCTTATCATGGGATTGGGAAAACCCATTAATGAAATAAAATTGTAAGATAATTAGCTAAGCCCGCATCACGCACTGTTATTTCAGGTTGGACCAAAACATTGTTTGGGACGGCCACTATTACAGTATTTCCAGATAGCGTTCGATCTGCGTGATCTAAAGATCGACTGAAAATTATTGAAATTAATGAGCAGCATTAATTCTTATAATATAAGGCATCTATTTGACGCAATCAATAGCTTATCTATGCTATCAAATAACATGGCACCTATTATGATTTATGATCATTATCATCAAATCAGCTTGAAAGAGTCCATATTTGGTCATTGGACTCCTCCACAAATTGTCCAGTCATTGGGATTATTTGCCTAGTCACTATGCTTGACGGGTTTTTTATGATTACTTATTTGATTTCAGATCAAATCGAATAAATAGTTAGATTTATTATGAATAATAAAGTTTAATCACAATTATACATAGCAGGTTGTAGATTCATCGTTGTACCCTTCTTATTGTGGTAAAATATTTTAAAAATCACATTGGCGCTAGAGTAACCTTGATCTTACAAGTGGCAACACCAGGCGATAACAAACAAATCTTCATAATAATACTGAAAGCTTTCAGTGAGCGTACAGTAAAATAATAGCAGCGTTTTACCTGAAATAAAACGCATATTAATTTACTTACCTCACTGAAAGCTTTCACTTTTATCTCTGCCTGCTGAAACTAAGCCAATGACACCAAAATGGCGCTGAACATTTAACGAAGCAAAATGGCGCGCGGCCGCCAGGTGGCGCCACTTGACCGGAACCACAAGGGTATATAAGTACGGAAACTATTAGAAATCGACGGAAACGGAAGTCGCCTTTCTTCATAATAATACTGAAAGCTTTCAGTGAGGTAAGTAAATTAATATGCGTTTTATTTCAGGTAAAACGCTGCTATTTTGCTGTTTTATGTTTTCAAATCAGTATTGGAATTCAGTTAGTGTTGATGATGATGATGATGATGATTTTAGGGAATTTTGAGCTTACTTCTTTAAGACAACATCTGTTCCATCCATTATCGGAATATAATCCACACCATCTACTGTGTGATGTTGCTACCCAATGAGTGAAAGGTTACATTTCCACATACCATGTAAGTGTAGTTTGTTTGTAATACATATTTGATTATTATACCATTTTATGCCATCTCTGTTTTTTGTTTTTTTGCACACAACATCGGTAAAACCCAACCCAACCCAATTTAATAAGATACTGCAATGTTTGTTACTGATTTCATTAAATTTCATTTCATTTCAATTTCATTTCATTTCAATTTCAATTTCAATTTCAATTTCAATTTCAATTTCAATTTCATTTCAAAACATGTTGTACACCTAACTGTTTATGTAAATAGATTATTTTTATCTTATCTTTACCTAACGGAGCGAGGGCATCTCTGATGTCTTCCCTTTTCATCTTGTCGGTTCCCTGGCTGAAGTGGAGCACACAGCCCGTTGGCAGCTTGAAATCTTCTTTATCTGGCTTGTCAAACTTATGCTGTGAACACAAAGAAAGGGAATTTAGTGCTGCCACAAATTATTAATATGAATATTATTAGGTTTTGCCATTGTGGTGAAAGAATTAGCCAGCCTAGGACACTGCGTTACCGTGCCCTAGCTGTTACCGAGATGCGCCGCGTGGAGGCTTCTTTCATCTGTATTGTCATTGACTCGAAAGAAGAAGAAGAAGAATATGAATATTATAATAATACAAAAAAACCTTAAAATTGTCTTGTGTGAACCGGCCAAGTGCGAGTCGGACTCGCGCACGAATGGTTCCGTATCATTATCAATAAAAACGACAATTAAAACGTTTGTTGTTTGGGAGCGTTAAATAACAAAAAAATCTGTTTTTTAGTAGGTATTTGTTGTGATAGAGGCAGCAGATATCATCTGTGAAAATTTAGGGCCGGTTTCACCATGCTCTGTTAGATTAACAAAGGATTAAAGGGCCGTTAAACATGTCAAAATGTACGCGTTTGACAGCTAAGGTTAGATTTAACGGTCTTTTAATCCTTGATTAGTAACTAACAGAGCATGGTGAAACCGGCCCTTAAACTCTCTATCACGATTCATGAGATACAGCCTGGTGACAAACGGACAGACAGACAGATAGACGCACAGCGGAGTCGTAATAGGGTTCCCTTGTATATGGAACCCTAAAAAGGGATCTCAACTATTTTTTAGGGAACTAAATGATGAATATGGGATCCATATTAAAAAAATTGGAATAATTTTAAATCTATTCCAAGGTACTGAAAAAATATTTTGACCAAAAGGTCATAAATAGGGGAGGGTGTTAAAGGTGCAGGACCTTAATAACCGAGTTGACTTACTCTTGACCATTCTTTACTTCATTTCACTGATTTCGTGTGCGGCCCAACACAGCTCTGCCAACAGTACATTCGGGCAGTAGGGATTGAAATTATGTTGAATAGCTTCACATGAACGCTGTCGTGCGTGTTTCTTCTACGTAATACCAACTGAGCTGTAAAGTATACTTACTTCCTTGTCCTTATGCTTCTTATCTTTCTGCTCCTTCCGGGCGGTATACTCTTCCTGTTTCTGCTTATTGTAGTCCTCCTGCCACAGCACTAGGAGATCTGTCTCCTTGTACTTCAAGTCTTTTAGAGCAATGAACTTCTCGGCCTGAAACATATGAGATGAGATGTTATGATTGTATTAGCAAGTAAATTTATAATTAAATACAATAATACTGTATTTAGGCCTGATTTCACCATGCTCTGTTAGATTAACAAAGGATTAAAGCGCCGTTAAATATGTCAAAATGTACGCGTTTGACAGCTAAGGTTAGATTTAACGGCCTGTTAATCTTTGATTAGTAACTAACAGAGCATGGTGAAACTGGGCCTTAGTGTTTCTCTTTTAATGGCAGATTCATGCAAGCAGTAAGTAAACACTGCTGCTGGAGCGATCAAATGATTTTTTATGGAACTTGTCTGACACTGCAATGTTTCTAGATAACAGACCAACAAAATAGGACTAAGTCAGGGTTTTATCCTCCAAAGGCATTTGTCGGCATGACTAAAGGACTGAAAACTTAATGGAAGCATTTTATTTTACAAGCTTTTTAACTTGCAATGTATGTATGTATGTAAATATGTTTGTTCGGGTGGAATCTTGCAACAAACTTTTGAAACTTCAATCTTCAACCGATTGAGCTGAAATTATGTATACACATTTTGTTTGGATGACAATGCATGGTTAGCTGTCTATTTAAGTAAAAGCTTAATATGTTAAAATGTTGCATATCTAATTTACTTTAATTGTTATAAATGTTGCATATCAAATGTGGTGAGATTCAAACACTTCATCTAATTAAAGGGAAAAAGTATTCTCAAATCATACCTGTTCTTTAGACTTGAAGAGCACAAACACTGAGCCCTTGAACACACGGTTTCGTGTATTCCGTTCCTGGTATTTCCTCATAATGACATGCTCCACTTCTTCATACTGCTTCAGGTGGGCCAGAATTTCATCCAGGGTTGTATCCTTTGCGAAGCCCTTCATATAAAGAGTACGGCTGGAGAGCTCCTTACGCCGTTCCTCATTCAGCTCTGGAACAGGCATTTCTGGGTGACGACGCAACTTCTTGTTGTCCTCTGAGATCTGAAATTATTAACATCATCATCAACCCATGTGAGTTTTTAAAGAACTAATGGAGTTCCACCAAGAGAGTCCCGCACCAAACCCTTTGTGTACAGTCTGCTGTTGACAAAAAAGGTTCTGTACTGTCAGACCACATGTATTACATGTACTTATTAAGACAAAAAACACAAAACTATTCTCATAATTAAAAATATAGTATCTATTACTCTACCTACCTCATTTATTTAAAGGAAGTGTGTTAGGAATCAAACTGTCAGATAAAATTAGCAACCAAACAAGAGAAAATGAAAAAGAACAAATTTGTGTGATATTATCTCTAGAATCAGAATATTAAAGTGGAACTGGGCCGGACATATCTGCAGGCTGGATAACACTATAGAGGACGCCCAAAAAAGCGCTGGGAGGACATCTTCAGACAGAAATGTGGTCTAGACTGGATGAGACAAGCGAGACAAAGAGAATTATGGAGAGAAATGGGGGAGGCCTACGCCAGAATGGCGACTACAAATTTCAATGAAATGACATGTAAATGAAAATATAGTAATAATATAATAATAAACGAATTGTATACATAAATTAATATCACGAATAATAAAATAAATTAATAAATAATAGAATTGTAAAATAAATATGTTAAATTAATCTGATCTTAGTATTATGCATGTTTATTGGAAAGTGTTTTAATTTTTATTTTTGTAGAATAAATGGCTTTTTTACTTTTTACTTTTACTTTACCTCATCTATTTACATTGATCACCCAAATGTTGATAAAATTACACTACCTATCTTATTTTGGTCACACAACTGGACTTGTCATATCCTCTATGTGCTTGGTCAGTAAAACATTTGTCTTGTGTAGGGTTGCCATCCGTCTTGGTTTCCCCGGATTTGTCCTAGTTTAGAGGGTTTTATTTGTAGTCCGGTTTTAAAAATTTCAAGTCTTGTACCACCAACATGTCCGGGTTTTGGGCTCTTAAATCAGCGGTTATCACGCGTCTTGTCCTGGTTGCTAAATTTTAGAAATGGCAACCCTAGTCTTGTAATAAATGTATGCTCTTAAAGATTTTATAGAATCAGTTTAAAAATTCTCTAGGAGTAGAGTGCTTGTAGCTAGAGGTTGAATAGTTCATCAATATTTATTTATAAAAAAAAAAGATAATCAATTTTTCTTACCTCAAGTAAACCTGAGGTAGATTTCAGCAGAGCTTTGGCAATGACGTCTATGTCAGATGACAGCTTGTTGAGGCGGTTGAATCTTGTCAGCACTTCTAAGGGTACCCATCCATTGTCTAACTGGATCTGCTCTCGGAGGAACTTGTCACGTGGCAGGTTTGCATCACCTTGAAGCAGATGTAAACATAACATAACCCACATAAGCAGTATCAAGTTGATAAAATTTTTGTCTATTCTGCATTTAAAGCATACCACAGACAACGAAGATGCTATAATATTACATCTTAAGATAAAATATCCCTCACCAATCACTATGAGCCATCACACACTGTTAATCTTAATATATATAAATTACGCATCATATTGTTTGTCCTCTATGGACTCCTAAACCGATTTCAATCAAATTTGCGCACCATGTGCAGTTTGACTTAAAAGATAGGATAGCCTTCATCTCAATTTATAGCCGCAATATTATTTTATTGCAAATGCCCAACTAAGTGGGCACTGGTCAGCTAGTATAAATATATTTTCATATTAAATGTATACAGAGGCGGGTACGGTGATAATCGACATCTATGTAGTGGTTTGATTGAAGGTTCCCGGTTGTATGGTATGGAATTACAATATTACGAGTTTATTTGTACTACTGCCAAAAGAACGACTACTTTACGAGAAATACACAAGCATAGCACATAGCAACTAATAAAAATGCATTTGTGTTGGCAAAATGACTCACCGAAATAGTACTCCACTTGGCGAATAATTGCACTTTCTACTTCCGTTTCATCATCCTGGTTCTCAAGATTCTCAGTAGGCTTCTGGTCGTTGGATTCAGTTAATTCTTTTTCCTCAGTCATCGTGGCACGGCTGCAAAATTATAAATCTAAAATGCCGTACGGAACGTCTGGCGTCGGTTGTGACTTGACAATTCGACATGTTTAGAAATGTAATAATGAAAGATGTTTACCTTTAAATCGAGCGTATAGAATAACAAACGTATATGTTAAGGGTATCTCTACCTGAATTAGATTTAGAACAGTAAAAGAAGACTTATTTGTGAAAGAATCGATGCACACACGTGTTTTCAAAACTGCACGCGGCTTTTTTTATTTTATTTGACACATTGAGATTGAATGAAATGAATGATTGAGTGAGTGAGTGAGTGAGTGAGAAAGCATAGAGTAAATACGTTGGAGTGCGAGTGGAAAATGTGGAAATGCATCAATGCATGAGAAAGGTACAAAAGAACACACGCTAAAGGAACAGCAAGAACGATAAAAATAAGACAATTTTATATTAAT
Organism: Chloroclysta siterata; assembly: GCA_932294275.1. Classification (NCBI taxonomy): domain Eukaryota; kingdom Metazoa; phylum Arthropoda; class Insecta; order Lepidoptera; family Geometridae; genus Chloroclysta; species Chloroclysta siterata. The sequence continues at coordinate 2,432,448 of OW028600.1, forward strand.
GCGCAGTGACGATGATAACAAACCTACATTCATGAATAGTACGGTAATCACCAGTTTTCTAGACATTCGCTTCAATTCAATCTGCACGCCAAATATCTTATTGACGTGAATCGATTAAAAAAAACCGAAGATCGATACATCGGGCAGATTCGGGCATCCCTACTCTATTAGTGTTCTGTGCTATGGATGGAGTGGGGGGTGTTTGTGTACTCTGTGCAGTGGTGCCATCTTAGGGTATTTTACTCTAGATTTAGAGTAAAATTGAAATATCAGAGTAATTTTTAGGGTATGAATTTAGTTAAGATATTTTTAATTTAAACTTATTTTATATGAAAATTTGATTCATCTATAATTTCCCCTACACTTTTACACTAAAATGCATTAAGTATGTTTATGTCAATTTGTAGTAAAGATAAACTAGGGTATTTTTTCCATAATCACACCAAATTTAGGGTTTATTTGACCAAGCAGGGTAAAGTGAAATTAAGAACTGGCAACACTGATTCTGTGGTGGTAAATAAAAGTAAACAAAGTAAAATAACCTAGAATATTTTAACAAATTCTTAGAAATAAAATTAACTACTATGGGCGTTAGGGGTTTAACTACTTACATAAACTTTAAAGAAGATACGTTCCTAAAAACGTTTCTGCTTCATGATTCATGTGTTATTATTGATGGACATAGTTTGTGCGCCCAGCTTTATCGTCGGCTAAACTGTTTCTCTGCTTTTGGCGGCGACTACGACAAATTCGCAGCATATGTAAGAAATTTCTTTAAAATCCTTCGGAAATGCAACATAACTCCTTACGTGATCTTCGATGGTAGTTACGAGCACAGAAAGTTGAAGACAGCGCACAGTCGCTTGCGATCTAAGATCAATGGTGCCTCTAGGCTTGATCCGGTCACACAAGGATGCCTTCAGATATTCCCGTTACTGCTAAGAGACGTATTTATTGAAGCACTCACAGATATGTCAGTGCCCTACACTGTGTGTGAATTCGAAGCTGATGACGAAATAGCTGCAATGGCGCGACACCTGAGCTGTCCTGTTCTGAGCTATGATTCTGACTTTTTCATTTACAACGTCCTCTACATCCCATTCAATACTATTGAGAGTAAACCAAAAATGATAGAAGAGAATGGCACTAAGATTTCCGTATTGGAGTGTAAAATTTACAGGGTTGAACACATGACAAGCCATTTTGGTGGTTTAAATGAAGAACTTTTGCCGTTATTAGCAACATTGCTGGGAAATGATTACGTTGAAAAGAGAGTCTTCGATAAGTTCTTTTCAGAGCTGAAGCTACCTAAAAGTAAGAGAAAGACAAATGATCAGCAAAGGTGTATTCATGGACTGTTCAAATGGTTAGAAAATGAGACCTTAGACTCTGCTATTTCTAAAATATTAGGGAGACTACAGAAAAGTCAAAAGGACAAAGTTCTTTTTATTATGAAGAAAAGTATAGATGGTTATAATAGAAGGCATTGTCAATCACTGAAGTACTTTAATATGTCTGAAGCAGTGTCACCCGAAACGGAATTTGAATTTGAAATGACTGAAAACAATTACATGACAATAGAAGATAATGAATCTGAAGTTGGAGAAGAAGATATCTCCGATGATGAAAACCAATCTTCTGATGAAGCTAGTTCAGTTTCTGATGAAGGTAGTTCAGTTTCTGATGAACAAGTTGCTGACAAAAACACTGGTGTACCCGATTGGTACGCAGAAAAAATTCGGTGCAACCACATACCCAAAGTCTACCTTAACTTATACACCCACCACTTATTCTTCTGCTCTCCACAAGCAGAGGATTATTCTGACAATGACTGTTTTCTACACAACCTACCAATACTCCGCTATGCATTTGACATCCTCACTGATTTTTCAGAAGAAAGCATGGTTTACGTAGGCCGTGATAAAGACTTGACATACAAAAGAATCACAGTCAACCAAGAGTACTCAATACCAAGGCTGTTAGACATACAATTCTCCTATCTCTCCGATAGCCAATTGCAGTCATACTTTCATCATTTTCTACAGCAAAAAATGGAGTTACTAGACTTGGTGTTAATAGAAGTTCTACCAGAGAACTTTCAGTTATTCATGATTACTATTCTGTGGTGGGTGGCTACGTGTAGCGTGCCCCTAGGTCATGTTCACAGTCTGATCATCAGCTACATCATGCTTGAAGTCATTGACGAGAAAACAGGAACATTTAGAGGTCACAACCACTTCAATAATAAGTATGCCAAAAAACTGTCGGAGCTAAAAAGCAAAATAACAGATTCCGAAGATGTAGAGCTGTTAAACAAAAAAAAGGTTCAATATGAAGACTGTATGATAGCAGCGAGTGTATTATTAAAACATTTTGAATTGGATGATAAGATTAGGAAACGGCCGAAATCGTATGACGTAAAGAAAATGCATTCATTTGCTCAGTTTCAATGTAGCTTATTGCAAATGAATTCTCTCAACGTTCTATGCCGTCACCCGTTTCAGAGTACAAAGTACTGTAAAAGTCTTAACGGAACTTTTGTTTATAATATCGCTGGGAAACTTGAAAACCAAGTTGAACCGAGTAAAGTTTTCAAGGACTACTTAAAAGGCGCTACAACAGTTTTACTATTTTACAAAAGTCTTTGTGATGTCTTTGAGCAATGTATTGAGAAGATGAAAATACAAACAGTCAGATGGTCTAGCACTGGAAAGAAAAGAAGACGAAGGAAAAATGCTGAGTTAGAAGAAATAAATTTTATTGTGAAAGGGTTTGAATCAGAAGTTTTCATTTGAGACAAATTATACGTTATTTATTTTAATCTTTTGTAATTAACGTTCCTTGAACAGGCTGGTCAATGATTGGATAGTTTATTACTTATATTAAAGTAGAAATCCCTGATAGTCGTAAGTCGACACGTCCTTAAAAAAATCTTTAGATTTTCAACAATTACAGGCACATGAGGCTTAACATCTGTATGCCTCAAGTTGATGGACGCAGGGCAGTGCATTGTAGGGAACGTTCCTATCGTGCGTGACTTACGAGGCAATGCTTTGCTATAGGTGATGGTTACCACTTAACATCGGGTGGGCCATCTGCTTGTTCAATCAGCTAGTTGTATAAACAAAACTGCTTAATCTAGAACATCACTAAGAGGTACTCTCTATTTTGAGTTTAGCTCACTGTCGTTTATGACTGTCTGTTTTGAGCGAGTTTTGTAATTACATCGAGCGAATTTCCGAATAGAGGTAGGTAGGTAGATACAGTAGATTGGTGATGAAATAAAACAAAACATAGTCTTAAGATAGTTTACTAAGTTTATTCAGTTCTTTTTACCATTAACACCATTTGTATAAACCTTAGCGCTAGGAGACACAGCATAGTTGATTTTTTCACCTAAAATATAGATCGCCAGTCCCCCTAGGGTGCTAACAACACAGAACACTGCCCTTAACGGCCAGTTCAGCAGGTCCAGGAAAGGATACGCCCAAACATTAGTTTTTATATAAACAGCAAGAACCCATAGAACGTATACCCATATGAATGCTACCACCATGTTCACGCCGAATTTTCTACTGGGGTACTTTCTCTTTGTAACTAATAGCTCTATCAAAACGAACGGGACTATCAATGTGTGCATCACGTGATTCACCCACACTGGCATGCGGATCTCTATCTCATGAGGGAATATCAACTCCTTGTGAGTCATGTACAGCCCCCAGAAGACCATAGATACGTAGATGGCCACTGGAAAAGCGAGGCTGAAGAGAACGTCCTTTACTCTTCGGATTATTGGTGGGTTTCTCGGGGCTACAGCGTTGGTGCCACCAATATCGTTGAGGAAAGATACTGCGAAGTAGACTGTCTGTAATACCTGGAACAAGACGAATATACTGTTGGAGAAATGACTACAAAAAACAAGCTGTAGGTACAACTCACTCCCCAGGCACTGCTACTAAGAGATCTGAGGATGTCTAATGGCTCCTCTACAAGTCGGCGGACGCATCCGCAGATTACTGGTTTCCTCCACGATGTTTTCCTTCACCGTCATTAACATTAATAAGATCAGTGCCCCAAGTATGAATTTTGTTTACCATATTTGTTTTTCTTTTTTGTTCCGTGTTCATTGCGGGTTTCGTATGAAGACGCGATAGAGATACCGATACGGAACTTAATGTTGCAAGTATGATGCAAAACTCATACTTGGGGTACTGGCTACATTGCACTCAATTGCTGTCATTACTTCAGTAACTTCGGGGTAAAGAGTAGCAAAAATAAAAAATTCTAGTTAAGAATATCAGTTCCAACTTTCATCGAAATCGGTGCAATGCCATCGGGCGTGACTGAGCCTTATATATCTTATCCAAACATCGTACCTACCTTTCGCATTTATTACGTGTTACATCATACCCCTCTAAGACCAAGAGCTGTGAATAGGGCTGCCTCATGGTTTTTGTTTAGTTTCATATCGGAAGAAAGTTTAAGAGGCGAATCAGGAATGAAAACCTTCGAAATTTCAAAAGCCATAGAACTTAAGGCGAAGACAAGAGCTAATGTGACTCTCGCTCGCAAGTTTCGACATGTTGAAAGATATAAAATCACTAATTTTCGAAAAATCGCAATCAACCATCTCGAGTGCAATCCCATTGGACATAGTTTAGTAAAAATTTCATTTTGATCGATACATGTTTTCCTACTCAAAAGTTTGCTTTACTAGTTTTCGTACATAAGCAAACTTTTAAGTAGGAAAACATGTATCGATCAAAATGAAATTTTTACTAAACTATGTCCAAAGATGGTTGATTGCGATTTTTCGAAAATGAGTTTAGTGATTTTATATCTTTCCACATGTCGAAACGTACGAGCGAGAAGTTGTTTGATAGTTGTCAGCCCCTTAAGTTGTTCGCCATGACCTGTAGAATACCCTGTTTCTTGGTTATAGAGGTATTATGTTAGGTACCTATGTTGGTTGTATAGGTATATAGTGTACAGTAAAATTATAATTCATGTAGGTAAGTACAGTGAATGTTAAAATCGCTACTAAGGAACATAAGAAAAAAGTGACTTCACCTTATGTAGAAAAGACAGTAGTAAAAGTGTCATTGGACACATCCTTAGTTGTAGCTTACATACTTATTTTAAAAAATGAGATTAGTAAGTGTTAAATTACCTATTAGACGATTGTATGGCTAGATAATATTACGTTAAAAACGTACTCTAATAAAAAATAAATCGTATACTTAGGAAGCAAAATTTTGTCTATCTTTAAATAATTTAGCATAAAAATCTTACCAGACACCAAACTGTCAAGAACAAATGTCTTGCTTTCAACGGAAACTGCTCCAAGTCCTTAGTTGGAAACGGAAGGTCTACATACATCTGGTCGTACCAGAGCGTATAAGAGTTGAGCGCGAACACTGTTATATGAAAAACTTGCAGTAACATTTTCTCTCTTTTAAATATAACTACAATAATAGGTATACGTAGAAACTTTTTTTAAACGGTGTAGTTATTTTTAATTATTTTTGTAATTATAGAAGACTGTTTTGTTGTAAGCCCAAAAAGTCACTGTTAAAATTGTGATCTCTGTGCCTTTCATAATAATTATCGATGTTTTTATGTGCTTCTTATCAATATAATAGATAAGGCGTTGTCAGTCTGTGATTTATGCAAGTACCTACCACCACTCTAGTATGGTATTACAGTAGGTACCTACTACCTACGTACCTACAAGTTGTGGGTTGTAGCCTCCACTATTATGTAGGTAAGTACATATAGGTAAGGACACATTCATTTATTTGCAACTAACATACCTACATAGGTACACCCATAAAAAAACATAAGTAAATAGAACTTCAGCTGAAACAAAAGTTAAAAATATTTTCTATTAGATACCTACCTACCTACTTATGGTATTATTATTAGTAGTAAAGAGAAGTACCTACATAGGTACCCAGAGTACCTACCTACGGACAAAAATATTGCTTTAAATATTGCTTTAAATATTGCTGAAGCTCTAATAATTTTTGTTCCCGCGGCTGTACAACATATTTGAACGAGCTGCCATTACCCCAGGCTTTAGGCCCATCACGAATACATTTTGACATTTGTGGCGTTAACGTCTCCTAGCGATATTCGACCTTATTCCGTTGCAGTTAGGGCTACTTTACGTTTACGCGACTTGATCAAGTTCGTGATTAGGCCGCTGGTATCGTGGTCTTCATATTATACCTAGGTACTGATCCATGACACGGGTTATCCCCCGCGGTTGGTTATCCTGGGTCAGGGCAGTAGCTAGTTACTTAGGAACAGTCGGCTACACATCAGGTATACCTACAACAACACGTCACACCCTCGAACGACTCATAGCCCTTAATAATAGATAGTTCAAAGTTCAAACGGGGAAGTCTGATGCGTAGTCGTGTGTACCTACTACACATTACCACGGATGGTACCTTTGACCTATCCGTTGAAAAACAATATGACACAGATAAACTCTTGTCTCCACAGTGCTATAGCAACAGTCGGACCACAGAACTCCGAAATATGTAGCCTCTTTTGTATTCTGTGTCTGATACTTGAAGTGGTAAAGAGCAGGTCATATAACTCGAAGAACTGACAAAGGTTCTGGAATGGCGACCACACAATGGAAGACGAAGCGTGGGACGCCCTCCTACCCGATAGACCGACATCATGAGAATCGCAGGAAGTGCATAGAGCACTGGTGGTCTAGTGGTAGCCGCTCCGCCTTCCGATCCTGAGGTCGTGGGTTCGAAACCGGCCGTGCACCAATGAGTTGTTCTGTTCAAAAATTTGTATGTTCAATGCTAGTACTCTCAAATGGTGAAGGAAAACATCGTGAGGAGGCATCTCGTAGAACCCAAAAAGTTCTATAACATGTGTCAAGTGCTCGAAAGGAGCCTCTTGAATCCATTCACCACACTGTTTCGTTTGACACGACAAGAGAGAGAGGGGAGGCGTATGTCCAGCAGTGGACGTCTCGGGCTGAGGATGATGATGATTGTTCGCACACATCGCACCGCCTTCCAACCGGATTTAACGGACTCTTATCGAACCTATAGTTTGTTTGTTTAGGTTATGTTAAAGAATAGCCTGATTAGGGTCGCCTCCGGATCTCCGGTTTGTGTCAGGGGTTATCAGGGAATGATAATGCACACACAACACAGGCCCACTCGTCAACTTCATCATCAACATCATCACCCTTCTGTACACTACAGAGGTAGGTCACTCCCAAGATGCATGATAAAAATTTGTCTCACAAAAAATATCTACCTATCCTGAATTGGATTTTAATAATTATTTTTGTTTGGTCCCATATAAATTTTATCGAAATAAATGAACCTTTGTTTTGGTTGCCTTTATTAAAAGTTTTGTGTAATGTTTTTAAGTGTAAGTACCTATTAGAAGTCGGTTTTTGTTTGCAAAAAGTTATTTACAAATGTTTCTAGTGTGGGAAGCAGTAATTACAGAAGGCAGTGGCTAAGCTGTGATCAGACAGTACCTACCTACCTAGGTAAGCGGTAATGTGCGCTAATAATCAATCATATCAGTCGAAATAATACCTTTCTTTGTACTCTGTACCTTACCTATCTAGTATCTAGGTACAAAGTACAAAGTACGAGTTATCGGTACGAAGTCCACGTAGGTAATATCCAGGTATTTCGTTGATAATAACACGTTGTACCTACCAAAGTAAACCTAAGTAAAATTGTAAAGATTGATACCTATTTATTTGCACACCTATTAAAATTTAATATAGCAGGTAGGTACCTCACAAACATTTTATAGAAGTAATTTATTAATGTTCTATTATTCTTATACCTTCAGGTTGGTTTTTTGAGATTGAGAAGCGCGGTGATAGCCAAGTCCGATACCACGAGAATTACAGAAAAGTCGCGAAAGGAGTAATCTCCTCGATTTATGACAAAACAATGACTACATAATTCGTTTGTTTTGAAATCTTTTACTTTTGACGAAAACCGAATGATTTTTCAAAAAAAAAAAACAGTATTATTGAACCAATGGATTTTGTTGCTGTTAAGGTTCAATCTTTGCAAAGAAATGTTTAACTAATAAAACCGGCCAAGTGCCCGTGCAAGTTGCTAACGGCAAAAATATCACGTTTGTTGTATGGGAGCCCTCTTAAATATTTATTAGTTTATTATGTTTATTAGTTTATATGTTGTTATAGTGGCAACAGAAATACATCATCTGTGAAAATTTCAACTGTCTAACTATCACGGTTCATGAGATACTGCCTGGTGACAGACAGACAGACGGACCGACACCGGAGTAATAGGGTCCCGTTTTACCCTTTGGGTACGGAACCCTAAAAATAAAAGGAAATATCAAGAAAGGGTGTCCCCTTTTCAGTACAAAATCCCGGATAGACATTATTGCAATAATACTAGTAGTTCGCCCCGAACTGAGATCTCGTGATGCGACCCGACGAACGCATCAAAACTTTGAGTAGGTAGTAGTCAGAGGCAAGTCCAAACATTATCTTTGGACTTTTTTCTGACTACCGCCTACTAACTTGGTATGGTTACCAAGTTTCAACTCTATTGGCCTATTTATTGAAGAGTTCCGTTGAACAGACCTTGGCTTCATCATCAGACCTGGTCGTCGTCACCATTTTATGAGAACTGAGTACCTCCTTAATTTATTTCAAGAAAAAAAAATAAGAAAAATCAAAGGAACTGACCGACCAGTAGAAAAACCTTGATGTCAATGAAACTCTTAGAGATGGGAGCTCTTGGATCGCTGGTTATCTTAATTTAACTTTTTAAATTTTATCTCGAAAACCGAGCGTCCCAAAAAAAAAAGTAAAAATTGTTTTGGAATGTCCAAACAAAGCCCTTTAATATGACATGTAACTTGATTTTTTTATGTAACTTTTTTTATTTTTACCCTCTTAAAAAACCCCATATCTCAAAAACCCTTCATCCGATTTTACTCATATACTTACCAGTAAATTTCTCAAGTACAAGCTATCGACATATCAAATTTCATGCAGATCGGATCAACGGTTCTAAAGTTATCGCCAGACAAACATACATACATACATACATACATACATACATACATACATAAAATGCCAAATCGCCCAAGTTGAAACTAAGATCTTCGTTCGCTTCGCTCACTCGATCAATTATCCGGGCGAGGTTGGTTAATAGAAAACTTAATACCTTTGCTTTCTCAGCTTTGAGTTAAGTTAAAAGTCGGGTGACCACAAAATAACTGGTTGGAAGAGCTTGTTTTTTTAAGTGACAATTTTTATAATGCGAACAGCCAAAGAGTGGAATTCCTTACCGGCGTCCGTTTTTCCGAATGCCTATAATTTGGATGTTTTCAAGAGACGAGTGAATAGGTAACTTCTAGGTAAACCGTAGACCGCATCATCACTTATCATCAGGTGTGATTGCGGTCAAACGTTTTACCTATCTTATAAAAAAAATAATAGCTTGTAAAAAAAAAGACAAATATAGAACGAGATTGTGCTGAGCGATAAGACTGCCCTGTACCTACTTCACTATAACTATTGAAGTTGTTTGTTTTACCTACTTGTTTTTTTTAATACAACTAGCTGATGAAACAAGCAGATGGCCCACCTGATTTTAAGTGGTAACCATCACGTATATCATGCATTGCCTCGTAAGTCACGCACGATAAGAACGTGCCCGACGATGCACTGCCCTGCGTCCATCAACTTGAGGCATACAGATGTTAAGCCTCATGTGCCTGTAATTACACCGGCAACCACACTCTTCAAACCGAAACACAGCGTTGCTGCTTGGCGGCAGAAAAAGGCATGGTGGTAGTACTTCCCCGGACGAGCCCTTCACAAAGAGCTCTACTACTCTTAAAATGTCCTTGTGGTGTGTAAATAAAGAATTTTCCATCGATCTAGTTGAAAGAAAGAAAAAGTGTTTATTACCTTAAACTTAAGATGTTAAGCCTCATGTGCTTGTCTTCTTCTTCTTTTATTTGGGGCTGTTCAGTGGCAAGTGCTTGTCATTTAACTGGCAACTGAAACCCCTTAAAACTGAAACACAGCAACGCTGCTTGGCGAGAAATAGGCGTGGTGGTACTCGTAGTACTTCACGAGCCCTTCACAGATAGCTCTACTACTATTAAAATTTTCACAGCTCAGTTGGTAGTAGCTCTGCCTCCTGCGCCGTAGGCCGTGGGTTCGATCCCCACCGAGAACAAACATTTGTGTGATGAACATAGATGTTTGTTCTCTGTCTGGGTGTTATTATATATTACAAGTATGTATTTACAAAAAAAAGTGTTTTATATGTATTATTATATCAGCTATCTGGTTCCCATATAACAAGATTTGGCTAAGTTTTGGGCTAGATAGGCGCTGTGTGGAAAGTCCACCTATATTTATTCACTATATTTATTTATTATTCACACAAATAAAGCTCCATCGTACTTCAAAGAAACGGCCACAGTAGCCATTCGTGCTGAACAGTGATGCACACAGCTTAGGGTCCCGTGCGGTTCGGAGATAAGCCCGCGCAGAACCCACTGCCTCGTAAACCGGACGCCGGCGACCGGATAAGATGAGTTTAAATGATATAGTTATTGAACTTTTTGCAATAACATGTACTTCTCACACCATTTATTTAAGTATAGTGCAGTGCACCCCTAAAATATTTTAATGTCATCGTCCCAAAAAATTTTTTTGGAGGATGTGATTTACACAGTTCGTTACACAGTTCGTTATCTTTAAACATTATTAGTCATCATCTCTTTCCTAACCCATATCCTAAACCTATCCATACATATCCTGTCTCATTCCCTACTCATACATCACATCACACAATCTACCAACATTTTGTAATGTAGGTACCTAATCTGTACCCCAAGTATGAGTTTTGCTTACGATATTTCGAAATATCGTAAGCAAAACTCATACTTGGGGTACCTACTGGAACCAAATTTTAAGCGTACGTAATGGTTCCAATCGGTACTACGTACTACCTCATTGACTGATAAGTAACTTGTAAAAAACACGTGTTCAAACTAGTCTATTGCTTACCATCGATTTTCATCACGTCATACATCCATCTCAATATTCGCATTTTCTCTTCTTTTATCTGCTGTCAAACACTAGGCACAACTAGTCACTACTATGTACATTCATACAAACTGCAGGCACTGCTTTTTTTTAAATTTCATTCAACCGTGGTAGTAGATATAAATCAGAAAATAATAAAATCCCATTTCCCAGCCACCGAAACTCCGTTTGACAAACCGTCTCATCAAGGAAACGCAGTATACCGCGCCGAGCGATGTCGGCCAAACTTCAGAATTAATATTAATATTAAATTTCATGGCGCAGCCTCGTCCGAGATTAAAGAGCTGGTCCGCCTACGACAAGCATCTATGAAATATGGAGAGTGCTTTTTTTTTAAGACCACAGACAGGATCCCACAAAATGTAAGGCGCCGCGCCGCGCCGTCTCGGAAGGCTCCAGTACTCCAAGACTGAGTTTGGTTTTTCGTATTTAGTTTTTCGTAACGTTTGGCCTTTTTGGGAGATTTGATAAGCGCTTCTATCGGGCGTGCTGAGAACTCACGAGTCTCTTACAAAGAGGAGCTTATCGAATCACCATACAAAAAAGGCGAGACGTTACGAAAAACGAAATACGAAAAACAAAAACAAAACTCAGACTTGGTTTACAGTTACCTATCTAGTTCCATAAAACAAGCTTTGCTTTTTTTAGGGACTATAGTCTCGTTAAAATCCCGCTGCAAACTCGGTCATAAATCATTTAAACAAAAGAATCGTCGGTTCTCCTAAGTGCGAGAGAGAGAGAGAGAGAGAGAGAGCAATATTGCTGTCTCGTTCCGATAACTTATGACCGAGCCTGCAGCGAGAGTTGAACGCGACTATGGATTGCATTGTGTAAAATTCCTCCAATATTTATTTATCTATCTGGTACCACATTTGGTACCCGAAATGCAATGCCTTCTCCATTTTCTGCTCGTAGTGGTCAATAATGAAGCACTCGTAGTTTTTCACTTTTTATTCAGACACGTTAGTCGTCCACAGCGAAAATTAAGTGCTGCCGTGATGAAACTACCACTTTGAAATGAGATTTTTTGAAAGGTGAAAATTGCATGGTAATCTGGCCTTCGCATGTATTGTAGATTTTATACAGGGCCTTGTGTCGAAAGGAGCCTCTGAGGCGCACTTAAAATCCTTTCACCACACTGTTTCAAAAGAAACTAGGCTTACTCCATCTAAAACCATGTAAAATGTGGTAGAGCTTTTTGTGAAAGGCTCGTCCGGGAAAGTACTACCACCATGCCTTTTTCTGCCGCCAAGCAGCGTTGCTGTGTTTCGGTTTGGAGAGAGTGGTTGCCGGTGTAATTACAGGGACATGAGGCTTAACATCTGTGTGCCTCAGGTTGATGGACGCAGTGCAGTGTTTCGTAGGGCATGTTCCGATCAAGCGTGACGAGGCAATGTTTTGATGGTGATGAATTAACATCAGATGGGCCATCTGCTTGTTCCACCAACATGTTTTTTAAAACGTCTCCTATAAAAAAGCCCTGTTTACTTTAATTTACGACATGCGCTATTATTACTAGTAGTTCACCCCGAACTGAGATCTCGTGATGCGACCCGACGAACGCGCCTAAACCTTGAGTAGGTGGTAGTCAGAGACAAGTCCAAAAAGTCCAAGCATAATGGACTTTTTTCTGACTACCGCCTACTAACTTGGTACGGTAACCAAGTTTCAACTCTATTGGCCTATTTATTGAAGAGTTCCGTTGAACAGACCTTGGCTCCATCATCAGACCTGGTCGTTGTCACCATTTTATGAGAACTGAGTAAGTACCTTCTTTCATATGACATGTAACTTGATTTTTTTATGTAACTTTTTTTATTTTTGCCCCCTTAAAAACCCCCATATCTTAATAACCCTTCATCCGATTTTACTCATATACTTACCAGTAAATTTCTCAAGCACAAGCTATCGACATATCAAATTTCATGCAGATCGAATCAACGGTTCGAAAGTTATGGCCAGACAAACATACATACATACATACATACATACATACATACATACATACATAAAATGCCAAATCGCCCAAGTTGAAACTAAAGATCTTCGTTCGCTTCGCTCACTCGATCAAAATCATCATTACTTCAGGCGATGTAGTAATTAAATTATAAATACAATACCTATCATAAATACCTAAAAACCTCAAATGCAGATTAGTTCATGATCTTCCTGCCCTTATCCCGCGCTGCATGGGGTCGGCACAACAGGTTTTCTTCTTCCACTCTCCTCTATCATTTGTCATCTCGGTGCTCACTCCTTTCTTACTAATGTCATCTTTCACACAGTCCATCCATCTTTTCTTTGGCCTGTCTCTAACCATCCACATCCATATCTAACACTCTTCTCGTAATAGTATGACTTTCTTCCCTCATGACATGCCCATACATAGGTACCACGCTAACATATTGTTATATAACTTGTCCGTCACAGGCGCTACTTTCAATCTTGCTCTAATATTCCTTATTTCATCCATATCTGTCACTCCACACATCCATCTCAACAAAATATAGATAGTTGCATATAGATAGTGCACCCACGGAAGCATAGTGCTTTAGACTAGGATTAAGATAGATCGATAGATATCACTTCATTGTAGGTATATCTACCTACAAGGATTAAGTTACACCTGTCACGTATTCCATGGACAAACGAACTGAGTAAAACGAACGTCTATTCATACTTTTGGGAACTAGTTTTTTTTTCTGACTTCGCATTGAATAAAACATTTGCTATAAAATGTGTACCTACAAGATAGATTTTGCATGCAAGAGATGCAAGATGTCTGTCAAGTGTCAACTTCCGCATGTGTAAACCTTCGTCTAAGCCAACGAGCCTTTGTATTCAAAGTCTCGTGCCACACATAGCAATGAAACAAGTGTTCAAACTAGTGAAGTTAAGTCGGGTAATGAGGTATACTTAAATGTAAACCCAATAAGAGAGTAGTTTGTCTTGGATGAAAAAAAAATATCGGCAATTACCGAAAAAAAGTTTATAGATGTCGAAAAAGTTTAGTAGATGTCCAGAGACAACAACGCGTGTCAGCTAATCCAGTGCCGGATTAGCCACGTAGCAAGAGTAGCAAATGCTACGGGCCCCGCGCATTTGGGGGCCTCGCGCTCCAACCCCTGTCTGACCGTAATCTGTATAACGTGTCTGGTTACCGGTAAGGAAAAAACATTTTTTTTTGTTTTATAAATTCTCTTTTCCTCTATTATTAAATAGAAATTTCAACAATATTATCATTACTTTTTTGTCTACATTATTGGCTATCAAATGAGTCCTCTGTCGTCTTCCTAGGACCTCTACGTGGGTAGCTATAGCTTAATCAGTAAAAGCACCCGTTCTTGGGGCAAAAGAAAACAAAATGGCTGCCATTTTATCATGGAGAGAGGAAATAAAAATAGGCATGATTTGTCGATAAAATTTACCGTATTTCACCCCCCCAAAGTCTCCGACACCGGTAACCAGACACATTGTATAAAAGGTAAAACTGATTGACTGATGTATCAACGCACAGGCCAAACCCTTAGGGCTAGAAACATAAAATTTTGCACACGTATTCCTTTTATGACGTAGGTATACACTAAGGAAGGGTTTTTCAAAATTCAACCCCCAAGGGGGTGAAATAAGGAATAAAAGTTTGTATGAAACTTTTTATTTACAGGCCTAACCCTTAGGGCTAGAAACCTAAAATTTCGCACACGTATTCCTCTTATGACGTAGGCATTCACTAGGAAGGATTTTTCAAAATTCAACCCTCAAGGGGGTGAAATAGGGGATAAATGCTTGTATAAAACTTTTTATTCACAGGCCAAACCCTATTAGGGCTAGAAACTTAAAATTTCTAGGAAAATTACTTTCATGTTTTTTTCAAAATTCATCCCCCAAGGGGGCTAGCAGCCCGCCCGACTATGTAGAGTATTTTTAATAAAGTAAGTAACAGTGAACGAAGCGAAGCCGCGAGTTATAGCTAGTAAAAAAATATTAATTTAGATAGGAGCGAAAAATATTTTGCATGCCTTATACACGAAGCGCTTAGGCTATGCTTCACTTCGACTTGAAAATCTAGAACTCGATTTCGACACGTTAAATCGTAAAAATAAGTAGGTATTTTACGAAATGTTTAACGTTAATGTATCGATATATTAGATCGAGTGAGCGAAGCGAACGAAGATCTTACATTCAATTTAGACGAATTGGCATTTTATGTATGGATGTATGTTTGTCTAGCCATAACTTTTGAACCGTTGATCGGATCTGCATGAAATTTGATAAATCGATAGCTGGTACTTGACAAATTTACTGGTAAGTATATGAGTAAAATCGGATAAAGGGTTTTTGAGATATGGGGTTTCTTAGGGGTTTTCGTAAAATAAAAAAAGTTACATTAAAAAATCAAGTTATATGTCATATGAAAGGGCTTTATTTGTTGACAGTTCTCATAAAATGGTGACAACGACCAGGTCTGATGATGGAGCCAAGATCTGTTCGACGGAACTCTTCAATAAATAGGCCAATAGAGTTAAAACTTGGTTACCATACCAAGTTAGAAGGCGGTAGTCAGAAAAAAGTACAAACATAATGTTTGGACTTGCCTCTGACTTCGCATCTCTGGTCGCATCACGAGATTTCAGTTCTGGGCGAACCGCTAGTTAGACAAGTATATATATATATATATCTATACCACATTTCTACCCTTCAAGCGGCCAGATTTTTAAGCAAACCAAGGGCCCCTTGACAGAATTTGCTACAGGCCCCGCGCTGGCTTAATCCGGCACTGAGCTAATCTACGTATGTGTGTGTTAGAGGTCAACTTATAGAAGCTAGTTTTGCTGAGAACTGTTTTCAAGATTGTTTTCACAACGGCTTAAATTGACAGTTCAATTCTAGAGTTTCCGGTTGCCTGACTGGCACTGGTTGAATGACTGGCTCTCTATTTCTAAGAGAGTACCTATTCTCTGTACTTAGCCATAAAACACATGAATTAAAAGTAAAAAAAACTCTTTTTAAAAACAAGCTTTTACTCAGGGCGAATACAAGAACTAATGTGACTCTCGCTCGCATTTCATTTTGATCAACTCATGTTTTCCTACTCAAAAGTTTGCTTTACTAGTTTTCTACAGTAATATCTACACTAATATTACTAGTAGTTCGCTCCGAACTGAGATCTCGTGATTCGACCCGACGAACGCATCAAAGCTTTGAGTAGCTAGTAGTCAGGGCAAGTCCAAACATTATTTTTTGACTTTTTTCTGACTACCGCCTACTAACTTGGTATGGTAACCAAGTTTCAACTCTATTGGCCTATTTATTGAAGAGTTCCGTTGAACAGACCTTGGCTCCATCATCAGACCTGGTCGTCGTCACCATTTTATGAGAACTGTTGGCGATGAAACAGTCTCCTACGCATCAATACGGAATAGTCGCATGAAAAGAGTGAGACAGCATGACTAAAAACATGTAGTGGTTTTTAGAAGGAGGTGGCTAAAAGTGATATGTCTGTCTCCCTCTATTCATGGCCTTATTTTTGCTTATGATTAGATTAGTATTTTGTTTGTATTAGGAATAAATGACAAGTTACGGGTTTTTTATTTATGTCAGGAAATAGGGAAAATTAGCGTCTATGTAATTAATAAACTAGGTAGGAAATAAAGTTGGTAGTTTGAACATAGTAGTCGAAGAAACATAAATAATATTTTGTCATACTGAAATTTAGCATAGATATATGTGAGCTAGAAACAAATAAAGGCCTGTAGGCCCTAGGGGAACTTTTGACCTGAGAGGGGGGCACTGTGCCCGTCAGGTATCCTAGATACTAAGAGTTTTTGTTAATAAATGAGGTCGGTATGGAGTGAAAGAGGGTTGACTAAAGGGTGATTTAGGTAGAGGTAAACAAGGGTTTGGGCCTCGGTCTCCTTAAGGTAATGCTTCGAGGTACGTAAGGAGGCGAGGTCCGACCAGTGGTGTGGTATAACATCGGTAATGGTATCTACTTATAACTGGAAGAAGGGAATCAAGATCCGAAAAAGTCTGAGGAGCAGTTCAGGATCATCACCAAGGCAAATGCTAATTGCTGTAGGAAAGTCAACCCCCTCGCACCCCCATTACCGCCACCGAAAAGTAACCTTGCGTTTCTTTTGGAACAACAGTAGCAACACGAGGCCCTCCACCTCACGCCCACCCCCAACGGTGACGGACGGCTACACCAGACCCAGCAAACACCTCCACTATCAGGTGCCGTTTAGGCCTAGAGCTAACGGCGGCGCAAGCTACCCGTGCTCGGTCCACCTGATTGTGGAGAGGCACCCGACACCGCCCTGCAGGGCGTGTGCAAGGTGCGGGGGAGTCCTATACGCGACCCCCCACAGCTGGTCCTTCGGTGCCGGATCTGTGTCATACCGTAACCATCGCCTTGGGGGCGGCTGCTTCTGTTGTTTATCGGTGCGAGGGCGTCTGGCGACTTTCCGTAAATCAGCTAGCATTGGGGCCGAATTACCACTTGCTGACGGAGAGTCTGGGAGCCGTCACGGCCTTTCACCCGAAAGGCTGTGCGTGCATACCAGGGAAGCAGACGACCACCCGACACCATGCCCGTGACCCGCAGTCGCGCGGGAGCGAATCGCCGTCAAATGGAAGAGGAACAGACCCCGGAGACCACGGAGGCCTCCGGGACGTCCGGGACGGCTGCAACAACCACAGACACCACGGGTACGGCCGGTACCGCGCTGGAGACCAGAACCCTGGTCCCTAGCGCCCCGGAAAGAAGCAAAAGAAGGTTAAGTGAAGCTGGAGGTAAGTCCAGTCATCCTAACTCAGACAAACCCTCGTCGGCGGCAGAGAGGACACGGTTGCGGCGGGAGGCCCAACTGCGTGCAGAGATCAGCCGCAGGGAGATGCAGGAGGCCCAGGCCGCCGCCGCGCTGGCGAGGGCAGAGATGGATCTGTTAAGGATTGGTGAGGACTCTCCAGCAGAGGACTCGGCAGATGAGGAGTCTGCCGACGATGAACCCGACGATCGAGCCAAAGAGGTCCAAGACTGGGTTAACGACACGGTAAGCAGGATGTCTGGTGGAGGACGTCAGGGAGAAGGGAGGACGCCCGCGGAGGGGCGACCAGGTGGGACCAAGGATGGCCCCTTAAAATCCCAAGCTCCAACTGCAGCCGAGGTGAAGCCAGAGGACCTAAAAGGTATGGAGGCCGGCAGCATAGGATTGTTGGCGAAGGCAATCGTGAGCGCTATTGGCACTGCTCCGAGGACCGGATATACGCACCAGCCCGCGTATATGTACGAGTTACCGGTTTTCGATGGGAGCAGTGGGGAATGGCTGGCCTTCAAGTCGGTGTATGAGGATACGGCGTCCTTGTTCAGCACGGTGCAGAATATGGCTCGGCTGAGAAGAGGTATCAAGGGCGCGGCTAGAGACACGGTAAGAAGTATTTTATACTCTGAGTGCGCACCGGAGGAGGTGTTGGAGTCTCTACGCCGAAGGTACGGCAGACCAGAAGCCCTAGTCTTGGCGGAATTGGAAAAGGTAAGAAGCCTATCCAAGACTACGGAGAGCGCGCGAGATGTGTGTATGTTTGCTGGCACGATTAACAACACCGTCGCGACGATCAAGGGTCTAAAGAAGCCGCAATATTTGAACTCTCCTGAGATGATAAAGGTAATCATAGATAAGTTACCAATGGTGCTCAAGTACAGGTGGTACGACTTCGCGATCGAGCATGAGAACCCAGACTTGGTGCTGATTGCTCAGTTCCTGAACCGAGAGGCCGAACGGTGTGGACCGTACGCCGCGCAGGAGACCGTCGTCTCCAA
Source organism: Chloroclysta siterata (assembly GCA_932294275.1). NCBI lineage: Eukaryota > Metazoa > Arthropoda > Insecta > Lepidoptera > Geometridae > Chloroclysta > Chloroclysta siterata. Next base: position 2,451,377 of record OW028600.1, read on the forward strand.
GAAGGCGACTCAACAACGTCAGGCGACGCACGCCACGACGGAGCCGCAGGAGGCGCAGCAACTTTCATGTCCACACTGCGAGGGAGGCCATCACCTAGAGGAATGCAAGAAGTTTCTTCAAGCTTCAGTAACAGACAGATGGGCCATAGCGAAGAAGTCGAGGTACTGCTTCAAGTGTCTCCGCAGCAGACACAGGAAGGATTCGTGCAGGAGGCCATCGTGTAAACACTGCCGTAGATGGCACCACGCCTTACTGCATGAAGAGCAGAAGCAGGCACCGGACAAGGTGACTACAGATCAGGAGAGTCCTGCCAGGGAAGTGGCAAACAACGTTCATTCGATGAACTACAACAAGGACGCAAGAGCGTACTTGAAGATGGTACCCGTGGAGGTGTACGGGCCGAAAGGGAAAGTCAGGATATTGGCTTTGCTGGACGAAGGATCGACAATCACCCTCATCGACTCAGCGGTGGCGGATGAAGTCGGCCTGGAGGGACCCAGGCAAACCCTATCGTTGGAAACGATAGGGGGGCGAGTCATCAGGAAGGATGACTCCATGCGGATTGACATCAGCCTGAGGGGCATTCACTCGAGTCAACGGAAGAGGATCAGCGGGGCGCGTACGATCGACGAGCTCAGGCTATCTCCTCAGGCGATCAACCGGTCGCGACTCGACGAGTGCAGCCACCTCAAGGGGTTGTCAGAGAGACTCTACTACGAAGAAGAGTCACCGAAGATGCTCATAGGTCAAGACAACTGGGAGCTCATCGTGTCACGAGTAACAAGAAAAGGTAAACGCGGACAACCTGCTGCCTCCCTCACGCACCTGGGATGGGTGCTACACGGGACAGACGGGGGAGCAGCTCAGAGGGTGAACTGCCTTACCTATGCGAAGATCTCTGCTCGTGAAGAGAGCTTGGATGAACTTATGAAGGAGCACTTCGCGATAGAGTCGTTGGGTATACAGCCGCGACGACCTAGCACGGACGCCGAGGAACGCGCCGTGCAACTACTTCGTCAAACCACGCGTCAATTAGCAAACGGACGCTTTGAGACGGGAATGCTGTGGAGAACTGACGAAGAAACAATGCCGAATAACTACGATTCGGCACTGGGAAGATTGAGGAACATCGAACGCAAGTTGGACAAGGACAGGGGCCTGAAGACTGAATACGAACGACAGATCAACCACCTTCAGGTCAGTGGGTACGCAGAGGAAGTCACCCACGAGTCCGCGTCGACCAGGAAGTGGTACCTGCCGCACTTTGCCGTGACACACCCCACTAAGGGGAAGATAAGGTTAGTGTTCGACGCTGCTGCAAAGTGTGGAGGCAAGAGTTTAAACGACGCGCTGCTACAGGGTCCGGACTTGCTTCAGTCGCTGTTTGGAGTGCTACTGCGCTTCAGAGAGAAGCCAATCGCGGTAGTGTCAGACATTCAGGAGATGTTCCTCCAAGTGAAGATACGAGAAGAGGATAGAGACAGCCTACGCTTCCTATGGAGAGGGGCGAAGCGCTGTGGAGCGCCTACAGAATACAGAATGACGTCCGTTATCTTCGGTGCCGCTTGCTCACCTAGTTTGGCGATTTATGTGAAGAATCGCAACGCACAAGATGCGGAAGGTGAATTTCCAGAAGCAGCAAGGGCAGTGGTGAAGAACCATTACATGGACGATTATCTACACTGCTTCGACACCACGGAAGAGGCCCTGACGATAGCACGTCAGGTAGACGCCATCCATCAAAGAGCCGGCTTTCGGCTGCGAGGATGGGCGTCAAACAGCCGGGAGGTCCTCAGGGGTCTCACAGACCAGGTAAACACAGAGATAGAGCTCGGGTCCAAGGAGGAACGGACTCTGGGGCTGCGCTGGTTTACTGAAGAGGACGAAATGGGATTCAGGACGCAGCTACGCAACGTGGTCAACGTCGTGAACCAAGAGAAAACTCCAACCAAGCGTCAGGTGACAAGTGCAGTCATGAGCACTTTCGATCCCCTGGGTCTAGCTTCTCCTGTTCTGATCCAGGGGAAGAAACTGATGCAGGACGTGTGGAGAAGCGGCGTCGGCTGGGACGAGAAGGTAACCGACACGGAAGAGGCCTCGTGGAAGATCTACCTACAAGATCTTCAACTGCTGCGACATCTAAGGATCGTGCGATGTATCTCCCGCTGCAAGGGAGAAGGAGACATGCACGTGTTCACGGATGCCAGTGAGACGGCATACGCGTGCTCGGTGTACTGGAGACAACGCAGCCAGGAGGGAAGGTACAACGTGACTCTGGTAGCCGGTAAGGCACGAGTCACCCCACTGAAGCCGGTCTCCATCCCAAGGTTAGAGCTTCAAGCCGCGCTGCTAGGTGCCAGACTGGCGCGTTCCATCGAGGAAGAGATGGACATGAAGGCGTCCAAGAAGACGTACTGGACAGACTCGAGTACGGTACTCTCTTGGATAAGGGCTGACGCGAGAACATTCAAGCCCTTTGTCGCGCATCGTCTGGCGGAAATAGAAGACACGACACGACCACAACAATGGCGTTGGGTACCCACGGCGGAGAACCCGGCTGACGACGCCACAAGAGAAGTCCCCAGGAATTTTGACGGCGGCCACCGTTGGTACACGGGGCCGAAGTTCCTTGAGGGGGAAGAGGAGGGGTGGCCAGAGGACCGCACATTCAATCGCAAGTCTACGAGCGAAGACAAAAATGAACTGAAAGTCGCTACTGTAAGATCACGTGAGTACAATCTAGGTACTCCCGATCCCAAGAGATTTTCGAAATGGACGAGACTGCTGAGAGCGACGGCAAGAGTATTTCAGTTCATCGACTTGTGCAGAAAGAAGGAAACAGTAGGTGCGGCCAGGGGGGAGAGGGAAGACCCTACCTGGAGGAAGACCACCAAAACCAAGAAGCAGGCCTACAAACGGCCTATCATAAATGTAAAGACACGATCGTTTTTACCTTTAGATGTCGGCTGCTTGGAAAGAGCAGAGCGGGCGCTTCTCATGAGGAGCCAAGACGACAGTCACTTCGAGGAGAAAGGAAAACTCAAGAAGCTTGACGTCGTGAAGGAGGGCGGCCTCATCAAACTACGCGGCAGAATCGACGCCGCCGATATGACAAGCCAGTACAAGCGGCCAATCGTCCTGGACAGCCGAAACGAGGTAACAAGACTTTTGATAACTCATTACCACGAAGTCTTCAACCACGGCAACCACGCGACGGTCATGAACGAGATTCGTCAACGTTATTGGGTCCTCGGGTTGCGATCAGCGGTGAAGGCTACGAGGACGGATGTCAGTGGTGCAGAGTCTACAGAGGGGGGCCGCAACGCCCGCCCACTGGAAACCTGCCGAGGGAGCGCCTACAAGTCGGCGAACCACCCTTCACGAATACCGCCGTCGATTATTTCGGCCCTATGACGGTGACGGTGGGACGGCGGCACGAGAAACGGTGGGGCGCTCTATTCACGTGTCTAACTACCAGGGCTGTACACCTCGAGTTGGCAGCATCCTTGTCCACAGATTCCATGATCATGGCACTAAGAAGGATGGCTGCACGGCGGGGGCAACCGAGGACAATCTTCAGCGACAATGGCACCAACTTCGTGGGGGCCAACAAAGAACTGAAGACGGCAATCGACGAACTGAACACGGCGGGCTTCGCAGAACAGGCCATGGCAGCAGGGGTGCGGTGGAAGTTCATCGCACCAGGCGCACCGAACATGGGAGGGGCCTGGGAACGACTGGTGAAGTCAGTGAAGAGCGCACTGAACGTGACGCTCAAGGAGAGACACCCCAAGGAAGAAGTCCTTCACACACTACTGCTTGAAGCGGAGCATGTGGTGAACTCAAGACCGCTCATACAGACGGAAGAAGAAGAGGAAGGCCTCACACCGAACCATTTCCTCATTGGGAGGTCATGCGGCGCCCCCAGGCTGGGGGCATTCACCGAAGAGGACCTCACCGGACGGCGGTCGTGGAGGACGGCGCAGCGACTAGCCGATCACTTTTGGGCTAGATGGGTGCGGGAGTACCTACCTACACTCCTACCCAGGCGAGTCGACGGCGCCACAACTGAACGAGATCTGCAGTGTGGGGACACGGTCCTCATAGTGGACCCCACACTGCCACGCAACGTGTGGCCTCGCGGGGTCGTGACCCGTACCTACCCAGGGTCCGACCACCGCACCCGGATCGTGGACGTGCGCACCCCGCACGGTATCTTCAAGCGGCCAAGCAGCAAGGCGGTACTTCTGGTCCCGACGACAACCCTAACGTCTGAAGGGCCAGAACACGCCGCCCCGCTCCTGGTCCCAAAAGACAACCCTAACGTCTGATAACGGACCAGGGAGCCACCGGTCGTCGAGTCACCGAGCTAGGATCGACGATCAACGGGATGGCGCGATGGCAGACGGGGGAGCCCTCCAGGCTCCTCGGGATGGCGCGCTTGCAGACGGAGAAGCCTTACCACACTTCAGGATGGCGCCAAACCAGGGAATCGGTGCTGCGCACGAGGGGGAGGATGTTGGCGATGAAACAGTCTCCTACGCATCAATACGGAATAGTCGCATGAAAAGAGTGAGACAGCATGACTAAAAACATGTAGTGGTTTTTAGAAGGAGGTGGCTAAAAGTGATATGTCTGTCTCCCTCTATTCATGGCCTTATTTTTGCTTATGATTAGATTAGTATTTTGTTTGTATTAGGAATAAATGACAAGTTACGGGTTTTTTATTTATGTCAGGAAATAGGGAAAATTAGCGTCTATGTAATTAATAAACTAGGTAGGAAATAAAGTTGGTAGTTTGAACATAGTAGTCGAAGAAACATAAATAATATTTTGTCATACTGAAATTTAGCATAGATATATGTGAGCTAGAAACAAATAAAGGCCTGTAGGCCCTAGGGGAACTTTTGACCTGAGAGGGGGGCACTGTGCCCGTCAGGTATCCTAGATACTAAGAGTTTTTGTTAATAAATGAGGTCGGTATGGAGTGAAAGAGGGTTGACTAAAGGGTGATTTAGGTAGAGGTAAACAAGGGTTTGGGCCTCGGTCTCCTTAAGGTAATGCTTCGAGGTACGTAAGGAGGCGAGGTCCGACCAGTGGTGTGGTATAACATCGGTAATGGTATCTACTTATAACTGGAAGAAGGGAATCAAGATCCGAAAAAGTCTGAGGAGCAGTTCAGGATCATCACCAAGGCAAATGCTAATTGCTGTAGGAAAGTCAACCCCCTCGCACCCCCATTACCGCCACCGAAAAGTAACCTTGCGTTTCTTTTGGAACAACAGTAGCAACACGAGGCCCTCCACCTCACGCCCACCCCCAACGGTGACGGACGGCTACACCAGACCCAGCAAACACCTCCACTATCAGGTGCCGTTTAGGCCTAGAGCTAACGGCGGCGCAAGCTACCCGTGCTCGGTCCACCTGATTGTGGAGAGGCACCCGACACCGCCCTGCAGGGCGTGTGCAAGGTGCGGGGGAGTCCTATACGCGACCCCCCACAAGAACTGAGTACCTCCTTAATTTATTTCAAGAAAAAAAATAAAGAAAAAGCAAAGGAACTGGCCGACCAGTAGAAAAACCTTGATGTCAACGAAACTCTTAGAGATGGGAGCTCTTGCGTCGTTGGTTATCTTAATTTAACTTTTTTGTTGTATCTCAAAAACCGAGCGTCCCAGAGAAAAATTAAAAATGGTTTTGGAATGTTCAAACAAAGCCCTTTCATATGACATGTAACTTGATTTTTTTATGTAACTTTTTTGATTTTTTCGCCCTTAAAAAACCCCATATCTCAAAAACCCTTCATCCGATTTTTCTCATATGCTTACCAGTAAATTTCTCAAGTACAAGCTATCGACATATCAAATTTCATGCAGGTCGGACCAACGGTTCTAAAGTTATCGCCAGACAAACATACATACATACATACATACATACATAAAATGCCAAATCGCCCAAGTTGAAACTAAGATCTTCGTTCGCTTCGCTTACTCGATCAATAAAGAGGTAACATTTGTATTTTTGTATTTTTGTATGTAACGAATAGGCTCAAAAACTACTGGTCCGATTTCAAAAATTCTTTCACCATTAGAATGCTACATTATCCCTGAGTAACATAGGCTATATTATATTTTCAAAAAAATCAGGGATCCTTACTAAAACTTCAATAATGTAACCCAAGGTGGAAAACAAAAACCTTACATCGCGTGCGCTGCGAAAACTATTGAAGATAGAACAAAATAATGTACTACGATTTTGTAGAACACGTCATCATCTACAAAAAATGTCGCGACAGCATATGTCTAACTATTATAGTTATGTCACAATAAGTGTTCTTTTATTATAAAAAATTAATTGAAATGCCTCCGCTAGAAAAGGGTCTTTATTTGTACCTTGGTATTAATCCTTATCCAAATAAATCATTTCATAATTAAGACGGTTTCAATACCTATAGATAACTTCTTAAATTTTTCAAATCGGACATTCCATTCAAAAGATATGACGAAATTAAAAATGTTAACGGGTCCACGGGTCACGCGCGGGTTGCGATTTCACTCACTCAAGGAGAAGCGCGTGCAATTGTATGAAATAAGTAGACGCGAGGCTCGAACCCACGGTCTAAGTTTATCCTAAAATGTTCAAAAAATGTATGACCGACCACCCATGCGAAGCTGGGACAGGCCGCTAGTCGTACATAAGCAAACTTCTAAGTAGGAAAACTAGTATCGATCAAAATTTTTAATAAACTGTGTGTGTGTGTGTAATAAATGTGATTGCACACAAAACGATTTTTCGAAAACGAGTTTAGTGAATTTATATCTTTCAACATGTCGAAACGTGCGAGCGAGAGTCACATTAGCTCTTGTCTTGCATTGTCATCCCAAGCATCGCATCGGTTGAAGCGGCTTCAAAATTGAGTTGCAAGATTCCACCCGAACAAACATATATACATACACACATTGCAAGTTAAATAAAAGCTTATAAGAAAAATAAAAAAAAGATCTACTTACTTGCCTACCTTTTCGGTTTGAGCTTGTACCTCTCTTTGAAAACATCCTGAGCGTTTATTTCTTTGCGCTTAGACCTTTCATTAAGCCGTGGTTAATGAGCGGTATTTCATTTGAAGGAAACTCAAGGCCTCCCGTTTAATAATGAGGCCTTTAGCCTTTTCACGAGTAAGGAACTTGGAGTAATGTTCAAAATATTTTTAGTAGACCTCTAGTGACAAAGGTTTATCCAAAGGTTAGGAAACTCCTTTGGTTGTAAATGGATTTCTTACCTCTTTGGGTTTATCGCACGAAAGCGTTTTGAAAATGCTGCGGACACCCAATAGGAGCTGTCAACCGTCGAAGCACTTCTTCTTTACTCCGTTTATGGCTCCTTCGGATGAAATTATTTCCTCCATGGATGAAATATTTCCTCCAAGATGGCTTCTGTCGGTTATTCTACAGACAATCTTGCCACTGTTTTCTAATTGAATAACTACTCAAGGTATTATGTGACCTAGCTATAAGAAATAATCCTTGATCCGTGGGTGGGTTTCAATACGATGTTTGAGAAGGCCTAGTTTCGTACCTAGATATCAATATATGCGTAGGTACGGAACGATCTTCCTTCGGCTAGCAGATTTATTAATTAAACTTGCTGAATATTCATAAGAATTCGATCGGTGGACCGTAATCCCGAGATTTCTTATCAGTAGGTACCCCAAGTATGAGTTGTGTTTGCCATATTTGGTTTTTCGTTTTTCGTTTTTGTTCCGTGTTAATTGCGGGTTTTGTATGAAGACGCGATAGAGATACCGATACGGAACTTTATGTTGCAAGTAGTAGAAGTATTATAGTAGAACAGGCAAAGGCAGAGACGATGAATTTTCACTTATAAGATCTTTACAAACCTCTTTCGCTTCATTCACTCTCATTACATTCTTTATACATGCTCGTCGGTTTAGAGTACCTACTCAAGACCGGCCTTTCTAAAACTTATGTTTCGCCAAATCTAAGGCAAAAGGCCGGCCGGTTTCTGAAAGCTCGATCAAACGTAAACAGATGTCAATCACTCGCCATTTCAGCTATTACATCGAGAAAGAGGCAGCAAGTGCCCTGACGTCCGATTAGTTTTGATCGAGCTTTCAGAAACCGGCCATAAGCAGACGAAAGTGCAAGACAAGTATTAATAACACCTTATAATGATATTACATAATCTCTCTCTCTTGTTGTGTCTCTAGTTTCTTTAGAAAAAGTGTGGTGAAAGGATGCTAAGTGCGCCTTTAGAGGCTCCTTTCGAGGATCTCTTATTTATTTATAATTAGGAACGCCAACAGCGATATGTATGGTTACATTATAAAATATATTATGTTATTGTTTTAGACTGGTACATACGCCAATAATAGGCGGACACAACATTTCCACTAATACTTGACTTAAAACGAATACAACAAACTTATTACTAAGTGAGATCACTAGAATGAGGTAGTAGGTGCAACTACTATCCTGCTTTATATTTATTTTTATTATTTTTTCTAATTTGTTAACAAAATACAAAAAATAATATATATATAGTTATATAACAAAATTCTAGTACTTATAGCTAAGTTTATAAGATATACTAAAATATTAAGTCTACAACATACAATATACTTAATAAGAGGTACATAAATGTTTTATTCGGATCTTGTTTGTAGGCGAAAGTGCTCTAGCACTTTCTTCTTGAAACTACTGGCAGAGTTACTAAAGATGTCGATATCTTCGATGGCTTTGTTAATGTGATTGTACTGGTTACACAGTCTAACAACAGGAGCATGTAATCCGATATTGGTATGACAAAACGGTGTGTGAAGAATTTTGGTTATGAGATGCCTCGGGATTCTGGTGGGGACGGCTAATCCAATATATTCTAAAATAATACTGCAGTCAAGGTAGCCATTGATAATTTTATAAAGGAAAGTTAACTCTTGTTGTTTTCTACGACAATAAAGGGAATCAATCTTGAAATGGTCTAATCTAATTTGATACGGACATCTGTGTGATATTCCAGGAGAGATAAACGCAAGGTGTCTAGTGAAGGAGCGCTGGATGCCTTCAATTCTCTGAGAGTGGATACTATAGGTAGGATTCCATACAGGGCATGCATACTCAAGGACACTTCTAACAAGCGCATTATATAATATTATCTTTGTGCTAGGTTTTTTAAAGTCTCTTGTGTTACGTTTGAGAAATCCTAGCATTTGAGCCGCTCTTTTAACTATATTATCAAAATGTGCAAAATACTTTAACTGGCTGTCTAGGACTAAGCCTAAGTCTCTTATTTCGAACACTTTAGAAATTTCCGTATGTTTTATTTGGTATGTAGACTGCAAGGGCTTCTTTTTTTTTGAAAATTTGATATGGAAACATTTTGAGGGATTAAGTAACATTTTGTTATCACTACACCAGTTTACTATAGAATCTATATCTTCTTGTACTAATTTGACATCTAATTGAGAGTTTAATGTTTTATATATTTTAAGGTCATCTGCAAATAAAGCATAATCACAATGTTTAATCTTATGAGTAATATCATTTATAAAAATTTGAAATAGAATAGGCCCCAAGTGGGATCCCTGGGGTACACCAGATTTGGCATAGTAAACCTTAGATTCATAACCTTTTACAGATACCACCTGAGGTCTATTGCTCAAATAAGAACGGAACCAATCGAGCAATGCTCCAAAAAAACCCTGTTCACTGAGCTTGTCAAGAAGTAAAACATGGTTGACTTTATCGAACGCACTACTGAAGTCTGTATATATAGCATCTGTTTCTAACCCTTTGTCTAAATTGAGAGATACATTGGATACGAATGTGACCAAATTAGTTTCAACAGAACGACCGCTTCTAAATCCGTGTTGAGAGTCTGAAATAGTATTTTTGGTATGCTTGGTAACAATAGAAGTAACCAAAGTTTCAAAAATTTTTGAAAAGCAAGACAACACTGATATTGGACGATAATTTGTGACACTATTTAAATCGCCCTTTTTGTGCACAGGTACAACTCGTGCTTTTTTCCATAAATCAGGGAAAGTGGAATCCGTAAGGGATCTATTAAATATCAGCATCAAAGGTAGAGTTAAAAAAGTGGCACAGCGCCTAATAAAAAGGGGGGGTATGCCGTCTACACCAGCTCCTTTGGTCATATCCAACTTCTCTAGTATTTTAAGGATTTCATCCTCACTAAATGACAATTTACCTAGACAACTAGACGAATGACTTTGAGAAGCAGAATTACTGGTTACAATTGAAGAGTTACTGCAGTATACAGAGGAAAAATGATCAGCGAATAGATTGGCTATTGCGGGTCCATTAGTAGCAGTAGAATTAGGGGAATGCATATCAGAGGGAATGTTTGAGTTATTGGCGCGTTTACTTTTAATGTATGTCCAGAACAACTTAGGATCTTTAGAAATATTATTTTCAGCTTGCAGTTTGAATTCTTTATAGCAAATATCAAGATATGTATCACAGCGTTGTCTTAATAATTCGTAATCGAATTTAGCACGAGGATTTTTAAATTTTTTAAATTTGTCTCTTAATTTATCTTTTTCTAGAAAAAGTTTTATAAGTTTTTTGTTAAACCAGGGAGGATACTTCGTGCTTTTTGGTTTGCGTTTGGGTACATGTTCTTGTATTATATTATTCAAAATTTTATAAAACACCTCAACCATTTCATTGACATTATGAATACTCTGACATAGCAAGCTACTTACCCAATCGATTGTGCTTAATTTGTATTTAATAATGTTAAAATCAGCCTTGTAATAATTGAAGTCAACTCTACTATTTGGTTTTAGGTTATTTTTTGGTATTAGAGGAACTGAAATTAACATAGTAGGATGTCTTTACCAGTTATAATTACTGGGTTTTAATTGCATGGTACCTTCTGTTTTAGCCCATTTTATGAATCTCTTGACCATGTTATAGAAAACTTTTTAGGTTCTACGACATGCCGGTTTCCTCACGATGTTTTCCTTCACCGTTTGAGAGTACTGGCATTGTGCACATAAATTTTTGAACATTACTTTACAAATACTACTAGGTACTTACAAAAAATTATACTTTTTAAATATTACATAATTAAGCCTGTATGTTTAAGTGTGTGTGTACTCATCACACTTTGTTTACCTACCTACCACCACATTGTTTCCTCTCGACAAAGGAAAACGCTGTTCTCAATAAGGTTACAGATTACAGAATAACAAAAAGTACCTCTTTTCATAAAAAATATTCTCTTTTTATTTGATTTTATCTTACTGTATTTATCAATGTTTGACAGAGTCGGATTAAGGAACTTTTTTTCTACGTTGCAACAAACAGATGACCCATTTGATGTGAAGTGGTAATCATAATACAGCCTTCACAGCTCAGTTGGTAGTAGCTCTCTGCCTTCTGCGCTGTAGACCGTGGGTTTGATCCCCACCGAGAACAAACATTTGTGTGATGAACATAGATGTTTGTTCTCTATCTGGGTCTAATAATATATGATAAAATATTGTTTTGCAGGTCACGCACTTTCAAAACATGCTCTACTGCTGAAGTGCCCTGCGTCAATCAACTTGAGGCATGCGCCTGTAATTTCACAGTAACTACATGTATTATTAATTTATGTGCCATTACTTACGGCACAGAATTAAATAACACAGTATAGAATTAATTATATAGTATTGAATAATACAAGGCGATGGGCTTGCAACCTGTAACGTATGGAATACTAACTACTGCAAAATGTGGGTAGGTATATGTCAAATGTAATGTTTGGACATACTTCTGACTACCCTCCTTCCCTTAGACGTACTCAAAAATAATCTGGAAGTCGTACTTGGTACCAAGAGATCTGAGGGGATATCTACCGTGCCTGGGTCATACCGTCAAAGTCGTGAAGCTGTTTTCTTATCAACGGCAGTGGCAAGAATATTATTCTATACAGTATGGGGTTTGACTATAATTTTATGCAATAAATTTAATTTAAATTTTAGATTGATATTATAAATTCAACACCTACCTATTTGTGTCTTGTTTATTTTTATTTCTTTCGATTGCTATAAAGCAACCTTCTTAAAAAAAAACCTTCATTTCTCTAGTCTCTAAAGGATCTCAGTCCATATCTGGGTACATTTTTATTTTCCTGTTATAAATAGTATTGTTTGCGAAGAAAACTTTTCGCTAGCTAACATGAAAAAGATTTTAGATGAGTTCCATTTTTAAAACAATCTTGAGTGTTACAACTTTATAATAAGGTTTGCACACGATAAAGGTTTTAATAAAGGCTGGTGTTACCAACAAAAGAAAAAAGTGGCGGCATTGAGAGAAAAATATGTCACCACCGATTTATTTTTGAGCTCTTGTTTCGAATATTATGTAGTAATGCAATGAGTATACGTATGTTTAATACGTAGGTAACATACTACCCCATGTTTTTTATATTTGTCACCATTCCACCACAGGACTAGTAGACGCACGGCCGGGTATCATCAATATCTGGTTAGCATACCACCTATTCGCACTAAGCGTTTTGCTTCTGGCTACATTATGCGAACCGCTAAGGAGTGGAACTCATTACCGTCGTCTGTTTTTTCTTACCACTACAATCTAAATCTCTATAAGGCAAGAGTGAATAGGTGTTTTATAGACCGTTTTGCTCCAACGTCGACTACATCGTCGCTTACCATCAGGTGAGATTGCAGTCAAAGGACGATTTATTAAAAAAAAAAAAGTATTCTAGATGTATAAGTCATTTATTTTCTGTAAAATCATCTTGATTGTGTCGTTTCGCTCCAAAACACAGGGGCATTATTCTCTATTGCCAATGCAAACGCGTTACACAGATACGACTAGACAGCGGCGGGAAATCGGACAAAACCGTATTCCCTATGACTTAGTTGTCATTCCTAGTTGTCATTCTTAGTTCATTTTTTGGTTTATGAATCGCGTTTGCGTTTAGACCACGCTGTGACGTCACACGGTTATGGCACGGAATCTCCTATGTCATAGAGAATAATACCCCTGCTCAGTTCTATATTACGATAATACATCAGGAACAAATTTTACCTCGTGTTTCCAAAATTAGAGACACGATTTTTAAATAAAAATTCTAAATGTCAAAAGTGTTTACAAAAAGTCTTAGAAAAGAAAGGTTTCTAAACGGACGTTATGAATAATAAAAATTCCACTTTATTGGAAGGTGTATTTTTGCAAAAGTTTCGTGACCTGTAAGATATTACCTTTAAAATAAATTCCTGAAATGTTCGCGACAAAGACGACAAAACCGCACAACAGGTGTTTTATTGATTTGCTCTGCTTTCGGATTTTAATTCTTATGTTGGTTAAAATAAGGTTCTTTGTTGCCAAGGGGATGATAAGATAAGGATTGGTCATGCGAAACCTTTAAATCGTAGTTGTGAAACTATTTGAAATACAAGATACAAGACGTGTATTGGAAAATATCAAGATATAGATTTAATATTTCAGTATTCTAAGTTTTTCTTATTGATTTTGTGGTAATGCTATTGACGCAAAGAAGACCTAATGGACCGACAATATTATGAAGGTCGTTATTTAGAATAGTGGTAACCATCACATATAATAATTTGCCTCGCACGCCACGCACGGAACGTGCTTTACGATGCACTGCCCTGCGTCCGTCAACAGAGGCCTACAGATGTTAAGCCTCATGTGCCTGTAATTTCTCAGGCAAACAAACCTTAAATAGTGGTTGGCGTCCCTGGACGAGCCACACCAAAAAGCTCTACGTCTCTTAAAATCTCTTCTAAAAAGTTAATTGATGAAAAACGATTTTTGCAAGGACTTTTTTAGACTGATGTCGATGTAGTATTTATATGTTATGCAATGTATAAGTTAAATTAAATAACATTTAAATGTAATTTATAATTATAACATACTACACAATTATTTTATTGAAGCCTCAGATCTCTAAACTAGACTTTGACAGTTTTAAGAGTATGAAGGCCCTTCACAAAGAGTATGCTCTTTGTGAAGGGCTCGTCCGGGGAATTACTACCTACCACCACGTCTTTTTCTGCCGCCAAGCAGCGTTGCTGTGTTTTGGTTTGAACAGTGTGGTTGCCGGTGTAATTATAGGCACATGAGGCTTAACATCTGTATGCCTCAAGTTGATGGACGCAGGGCAGTGCATCGTAGGGCACGTTCCTATTGTGCGTGACTTACGAGGCAATGCTTTGTTATAGGTGATAGTTACCACTTAACATCAGGTAGGCCATCTGCTTGTTTCATCAGCTAATTGTATAAAAAATGACAGTCTGTACGATAGACATCTGCGCTCCCCTCTAAATCAATGCACAAAATTATTCTATATTTTACATTTACAATTTATTAAAAACTTACTAAAAGCGCTCCAAAAACAGAAAAAGACAAAATAAATAAGTAAGCGGCCTTTCTTATTAACTTTTTGCAAATCTAAGAAGCTGCGTTGGGTGTCCATGAATTATTCAACGGACGGAACCGTTGTTGACCGTTTCCGGTGTTCAAACACCGGATGTGCGGACATCTTGTCAGTGCTGTATTATTATTCCATCCTAAATATTGTCGGCATGCGACTAAATATTGAATATAGCTTATAGCCCACGTTATATTGTCGGTATAAGTTTCAATAAAGAGTAAGCCGGTGTAAGTAAAACAAAGTTTACAGGGCCATACAATGTTTATTTTCATAATATCTCATTACTTTTTTTTTCTGCTTGCTGATGGTACAATCAGATGGCCCACCTGATGCTAAGTGGTAACCATCACCACAAAGCTTTGCCCCGCAAGTCATGCACGATATAAATGTGCTCTGCGATGCAATGCCCTACGTCCATCAGCTTGAGGCATACAGATATGTAATTTCACCGACAACCACACCCAAAACGAAACACAGCAACGCTACGCAACGCTACTGTGTGCGTTGCTGTGTTTCGTACTAATAACTAACAAGGCATTTTTAGGGTTCCGTACCCAAAGGGTAAAACGGGACCCTATTGCTAAGACTCCGCTGTCCTTCCATCTGTCTGTCTGTCTAGCTGTCCGTCTGTCACCAGGCTGTATCTCATAAACCGTGAGATACATAGTTAGACAGTTGAAATTTTCACAGGTGATGTATTTCTATATTGCCGCTATAACAACAAATACTAAAAAACAGAATAAAATCAATATTTAAGGGGCCTCTTATACAACAAACGTGATTTTTTTGCCGTATATATAGATAATGGTACCGATGGAACCCTTCGTGCGCGAGTCCGACTCGCACTTGGCCGGTTATTTATTATTTTCATTTGTCTGCATGTGTCAAACACATGTGGAACGAATAGTTTAGGAACCAACGTGTGGCCTAAAACTTCAACAGTTTCAGTAGTGTTTCCTCAATCTCTGGCATCTGCTTCTTGTTCGCATATTTAGGGTTATCATGGGTTGTGGCTTTGCCCGATACAACCTGAAAAGGAAAGAAAAATAAATACTCAACTGTCATATAAAAGTGGGTACATTACCTATGTGTTGAAGGCGAAGACTGCTAATGTACCTCTCGCTAGCACATTTTGAGAGATAAGAAATCACTGAAATCGCAAAAATCTTCATCATTCATCTTCATCAGTGATTTTACATCTTTCAAAATGTTTGAATGTGTGAACGAGAGTTTATATGCGTATTTAAAGAACGTAACCTACATAATAAATATGGCAATAAACATACCGGATAATGGAAAATTGGTTTACACCAGTACCTCAACTCTGAAATTTTGTTTTATGTATTTCCATTTTCGTAACGACACTTTGGTGGCGGCGCTCGACAAAGAATACCGCGAGTCTACAGCTCAGCTGTAGACTCGCGGTATTCTTTGTCAGTCTGTGTGTTCAGTGTGTGCGTCTGTGTATATATTAGAGAAATACTTGCATTATTCTTGAAATAACAATTGAATAACTCATGATTTAATACCTGCAGGTTTCGAATAAATATTTTTCTGGTTTTGATTTCGATGGTGGTTTGAGGTGTATGCCCCTAATTTGAATTTTACCTAATTAACTATTTGTTTAACATCTATAATGTAAATTAGTTTGTAAGAAAATGCTTTGTATGCCTAATGGCAGGATCTAGATCCTGTTCATGTCTAACCATGACATCTGTTTTTATAAACCTACCTAGATTCACAGAGAATAAATTATTTATGATTATGATTTATGGACAGGGTTTTTGTTACAAAAGTGCTGTGTGGAATGTCCACCAATATTTGTAATTTATTATATAAAATTTATGTAAAGGGTTATGTGGTTTAATGCCAGTGTCAAAAAGTTTTGAATCAAGTTTTATATTATTAATTTATTATTAATTTGCTACACTACTACAGTGGTAGTAGTGTAGCAGGATAGAATAAAGTTTTTATTTTATATTTGATTTTGAATACCTGGTTGACGAATGTGAGCATTTGTAGGAGGTCGAAGGTTTGATGGTACAGGTTCAGAATCCCACAGAGGCTCTGCATCATCCAGGCCCCGGTAAGAGAACAGCGATATGAATAGTAATCTGTAATAATAATGTAACATGTGAAATAATATAAAACGTGATTCAAAACTTTTGACACTGGCATTTAACCACTTTATATAAATTTTATATAATAAATTACAAATATTGGTGGACATTCCACACAGCACTTTTATTTTTATACAACTTGCTGGTAGAACCAGCACATTGCCCTCCTAATGTTAAGTGGTAACCATCACCTATAAAAGCATTGCCTCGTAAGTCACGCACGATAGGAACGTGCCCTGCGTTGCACAGATGTGCCTCATGTGCCTGTAATTTCACCGGCAACCACTCTTCGAACCGAAACACAGCATCGGTACTTGGCGGCAGAAAAAGGCGTGGTGGCAGTACTTCCCCGGATGAGCCCTTCACAAAGAGCTCTACTACTCTCTTAGATATATATCTCTAGCCCAAAACTTAGTCAAACTTGTTCTCTCGTACTACTTTATTTTAATCCGCCTCAAAGAGGTTTCTTTCGAGCACATGGCACATGTTTAGAACTGTTAAGGTTTTACGACATGCCGGTTTCCTCACGATGTTTTCCTTCAACTGAAATGGCTTGTAAGTGGGGCCTTATGCTCACTTTGAGCGAGATTATCTCACGGTGGAGATGACGTCATATCTCGTTCAATAACTCGTTGGCGTTGCGTCTCGCATGAAATTTGAATGAGAAAATTGGGGAGTGAGATGGTGAGAATGGGGATAAATAGTTATCGAACGAGATATGACGTCCGTGAGATAATCTCACTCGAAGTGAGCATAAGGCCCCTGAAACTTACGTGAGGAAGAAGAATAGAGAATAAGTGTATCGCCTTGCTTCGGCTTGGCAATATTCGGTTCTCCTTCGGGTTTGCCTGGATCATCCCAGTGCCCTGATCTGCATGCCTGAAACATAAGAAAAAGCACTGAAAATTTAAACAGCTTCACGATTTTATCCCCAGGCACGGTAGATATCCTCATATTTCTTAGTAATCAATCATAATCATTCATTGTTTCATGTTGTTGGAATAGTTCTTAGGGGGTAACAAAATGTCCAGGACATGAGCTTTTGGGGCGTTACAATGGTTTTGGGGCATTCTCTTCTCTCTTGTCGTGTCACTAGTTTCTTTCGAAACAGTGTGGTGAAAGGATTTAAAGTGCGCCTATAGAGGCTCTTTTCGAGCACCTGACACATGTTATAGAACTTTTTAGGTTCTATGACATGCCGGTTTCCTCACGATGTTTTCTTTCACCGTTTGAGAGTGCTGGCATTGTGCACATATTTTTCACGACCGGTTTCGAACCCACGACCTGTGGATCGGAAGGCGGGGCCGCTACCACTAGACCACCAGTGCTTTATGCCCATTTAATGGGTACCTTAAAACCTTAAAAGTACCAAGTACGATCTCCAGGTTCCTTGAGGACGTCTAAGGGGGGCAGTCAGAGGTACGTCCAAACATTACATTTGCACATACCCACATTTTGCAGTAGTTGGTATTCCATACGTGACAGGTTGCAAGCCCATCGAAGCTTACGCCCATGCCTTACGCCGCCTCTTCGCTAACCACCGGCGCCATTGGACTCTAATCGCACCTACCTTTTGACTTTGACTCCTCGCTTAACTTACCTGAATAAACCACAGCTTCGGTTTCCCCTCAAGGCCTGGGTGAGCGTCATCCATCATGTCAGTGAGCTCACTGAGAGGGTACAGCACTCGGTCTTTTGAGAGGAGGAACCCTCCGTTTCGTCCGTGGGTCAGAATGGCCACCGCGACGCATGAGGTTGTGCTGTGGTCCATGGTCCATACTGGCATAAAAAAACGTAATATAACTTATTTGCAATAAAAAAGACTTCAAAAAATACACTGAAAACATGAAATAAAACTTTTGGTGAAGGGAAACAAATCAAAACGTCATTTGTGTGTATATTTTTCTCGTTATTTGTTACAACGAATCGCTACACCGTAGGGCCTAATGACCGCTGTATAGGTTTTAACATAAAACCTTTTTTGGCACCGGCTCTCATTTAGGTATAGTAAGAAAAACATTCAAGATTTAATTGATTTAGTTTTGTTGTTATAAGTGAGAGAAAGAAATAAAAAGATCCACTGTTGGTCTCTGGTATATCATCTGGTAATTTCCCGTATTCACCAAGCTTGGCAGGCAAATTGGTGACCTCAATGCTGGTGTTAATACAGACTACTGTTGAACAACTTCTCGCTTGCACATTGAGGTAATTTTTTTTAATTTTTTTTATTCAACCAGCTGATGGAACAAGCAGATGGCCCACCTGATGTTAAGTGGTAACCATCACCTATAACAAAGCATTGCCTCGTAAGTCACGCACGATAGGAACGTGCCCTACGATGCACTGCCCTGCGTCCATCAGCTTGAGGCATACAGATGTTAAGCCTCATGTGCCTGTAATTACACCGGCAACCACACTCTTCAAACCGAAACACAGCGTTGCTGCTTGGCGGCAGAAAAAGGTGTGGTGGTAGTATTTCCCCGGACGAGCTCTTCACAAAGAGCTCTACTACTCTTGAAACTTGTAAACAGCCCTGCAGATGACATGATATAATCATGCACCCTTTTTTCTTAAATTACTATCTACCGAGGAACACAAGTACAACCTACACTACGTGTCTACCTTTTTTCATCTCGGTCAGGATATCTTGGTGGCGAAGATCCTGGTGCTCTTTGATCTTGAACCCTAGGGCATCGAATGTGGCCTTTAGAGACTTCACATCTTCGTTTGTGCCTTCTCTTTTAAGCTTTTTAGCTAGTTCTGGGCTGAAAAAAAAGCTTTTTATACTTCTTTCTTATGGAATTCAATTAAATTAGAATATTATTATTATTTACTGTAACTTTAATGATTACATGGGTGTCGCAGTTGCTGCGTTGTCGCGTACGGTGGCACGGAAGACCAGCGTTATAGAAGCGTATGCTGCTATAGCATTTATGCTGAGTGACGGCCAATTTTTGTCACTTACTTACTTTCAATGTCTTTTCTTGTATTTTTCTCTGTTGCTCAGTTGTTGGTAGCTCTGCTTTATGCGCCGTAGGCCGTGGGTTCGATCCCCATCGAGAACAAACATTTGTGTGATGAACATTGATGTTTGTACTCTGTCTGGGTGTTATATGATATTATAAGTAAGTATTTACAAAAAAAAGTATATAAGTATTATATTTATATTAGCTATCTAGATAGTTCTGTGTGGAAGTGGAAAGTCTACCAATATTTAGGTATAGTAATGTGTAGATAATAAATAAAAATACTGTTTTGATTTTGATTTTGCTGCTTGGTGGCAAAAAAGGCATGGTTGTACTAGGTACTTCCCCGGACGAGCCCCAGCACACACACAAAGAGCTTTTTTTTTTTTTTTATACCACTTGTTGATGGAACAAGCAGATGGCCCACCTGATGTTAAGTGGTAACCATCACCTATAACAAAGTATTGCCTCGTAAGTCACGCACTTTAGGAACGTGCCCTACGATGCACTGCCCTGCGTCTATCAACTTGAGGCATACAGATGTTAAGCCTCATGTGCCTGTAATTACACCGGTAACCACACTCTTCAAACCGAAACACAGCAACGCTGCTTGGCGGCAGAAAAAGGCGTGGTGGTAGTACTTCCCCGGACGAGCCCTTCACAAAGAGCTCTACCACTCTTGACATTGACTAGAAACTGGTTTTTACTTACTCATCGCACTCGTATTCATAATGATTAAAGATGTGAAGGTATTTGGTCCCAGTCATGGTGTAATAAATGTCAGATAGGTTGAACGGTACGCGTGACTCCCTTTGTGCTTCGTTCTCGTCATTTAAGGACTTTTCCGTGCTGCTAAAAAATAAAAATAAAAACGATTAAATTGCTCACCAAAATGCTCACTTTTTAATGTTTTTGAATAGAAAAGCCTTATGATGAGGGCAGGGTTGCCTTGCAACCACTTTGAGTTTTTTTTATACAACTATAGCTGACGGAACAAGCAGATGACCCACCTGATGTTAAGTGGTAACCATCACCTATAACAAAGCATTGTCTCATAAGTCACGCTCGATAGGAACGTGCCCTACGATGCACTGCCCTGCGTCCATCAACTTGAGGCATACAGATGTTAAGCCTGCAATTACACAGGCAACCACACTCTTCAAATCGAAACACAGCAACGCTGCACAGTTCAGATTCATTTCAGTGTTCGAGTTTCAGTCACAAACGCAAATGGTGAAGAAAAAATTGTGGAAACCCGCGGTGAATATGTAATTTTGTAACACAATGTATTTATTCAGAGATGATGTAATATTTTTCATGTTTCAATTTCAGTATAAAGTCGAAATTGTATGAAATGTGGTGGCTGTTGTTGTCATGGCCTCTAAATTTTACAGGATGCCTACTTTGAGGCAAGTCCAAGCATTCCATTTTGAACATGCTCACTCCCCCGAACATAATCAAGCAAAAATATATATATTTACTAATTTTATTTTATAAAAGAAGCCAATGCCAGTCGCATTCAATATAGTACCTATCCAGATTAAAATACAGATGGATTGTTAAAATACCAACCAAATACTTAGTCATAATGGCCTGACAATGTTAAATCTACATACATACATAATAATACAAAAAATACAATAAGATTGTTCATAGAGACGTCTTCAATGAATTCTTTCTTAAAATTATTTTATGTATTTTATGTATGTATTATTTAATTAATTGTAATAGGCACTACCTACCTTGAATTGTTTGGTGGTACATCATACCAGGTCACATCCGTTTGTGTTTCTTCTTTGTCCATTTTCACTGGTAAATATTAATAACACAGTTGTGAAATAACTGAGTGGACTGTTTTAACCTTCTTCTTCTTCTATTTTTTTTATTGAAAAAGCCACCAAAGAGCCCAAATGTTATAAGATACACAGAATAAGGTACAAATAGTCAGAAAGGTTCAGGTATTATTATAACGGTAACAAAAATTATTAGCACACACTGTTCACACAATAACGCGTTGGAATACAAATGTTCAATTTAAAACGAGTATCCTCAATTTATCTGGCGCTTATCGTCTGCGCCGGCGCCGGCAGACCCCCCCCCCTCTTCTCGCGTGCGTCAGAGTCTATACACTGTTTACTGAGCTTTATGTTCATGTTTTTACTTTATAAACATTGGACTGAATTCTTTCGAATTCGTCATCATGTAGAAAACTGATGATAAATATCATTCACTGAAAGGAAGGCTGGAACTGGCTGGAAGGAGAATGCTCAAAATTGCTTTTCCTGGAAATTTTGTGGGGCCTATGTCCAGTATTGGACTTCTTCAGGCTTATTTTTTTATACTCAAAGTAGTAGAGCTCTTTGTGAAGGGCTCGTCCGAGGAAGTACTACCATCACGCCTTTTTCTGCCGCCAAGCAACGTTGCTGTGTGAAGTTTGAAGAGTGTGGTTGCCGGTGTAATTACAGGCACACATCGGTATGCTTCAAGTTGATGGACGCAGGGCAGTGCATCGTAGGGCACGTTCCTATCGTGCGTGACTTGCGAGGAAATGCTTTGTTAAGGTGATGGTTACCACTTAACATGTTGGCCCATCTGTTTGTTCCACCGTTGCACGTCCTTTCACCACACTGTTTCGAAAGAACTAGTTACACGACAAGAAGAAGAAGAATTTAGCTGTGAGTGTTTACAGTTAGTAAATTCATTTACTAATTCAGAGCTTTGGCTGGTCACCACATGCGACAGTACTTTGTCCTGCTTTGCGATTGCAGTTCATACGATAAAAATGCAATTGGACAAAACCCCACATAAATTCTGACTTTATGCTGGTCTACTGTAGGTACAATTTACATTGTGCTTTAGAATAATAAATGTATTGGGTCCGCGTGGTTTTGAATGAAAATATGAAGGCATATTACTGTTGTGAGCATAAGTTTCAGGTATTTTCAAATGTAACTTTTGTTATCTTAAAAATAAGGTCTAAAATACTTTAGTGAAGAGTTAGTTAAAGTTGTATAACATAAACTTAAAAATTTAAATTTAGAACAGAAAGAAGTTTGAAAAATCCAAATTTTTTTTTGGTGGAATGGCCGGCGTTATGCCGGGTTAGGTTATTTCTCGAATAATTGCATGTCAATTGCATTATCAACTTCTCAAAATCTGTGTTTGGTTTTTTATAAATTTACATATTATTATGAGAAGATGTCTGGTGTATTGTGATGAAATTGAAAATGAAAGTGAAATTGTAGTATTATATCCCATGTCTAGGGATTAGTTGTGAACGTGAGCCAATTTTATGTTATTTTTTAAACTGTTTTTAATATGTTTTTTTTAAGAAAATTACGATTAGGTATGTAATAGGTACAATTCATAATAGGAAGGTAAGGTACATAATTAATACAAGTAGGTATTTCTGACAGCCTTCACAGCTCTGTTGGTAGTAGCTCTGCCTTCTGCGCCGTAGGCCGTGGGTTCGATCCCCACCGAGAACAAACATTTGTGTGATGAACATAGATGTTTGTTTTCTGTCTGGGTGTTATTATACTATACTAGTGGCTTCCCGCGGCTTCGCACGCGTTGAAGTGGTGAACCGTGATTGAACCACAAACATCCAAACATCGTAACTTTCGCATTGATTTGTATATTATTAGGGTAGGATTTTAAATACGTACTATTATTATTAGGGTAGGATTTTAAATACCTACGTAGGTATAAGGGATACCTATAGGCGTACATTACCTATATTAGGTAGGTAGGTATAGGTACTGAGTTTAGCACAAACATGACAAATACAACAAAGACAACCTTACACGGAAAATATGTACTTATTTGTTCCTAGTTTCTACCCCAAAAGCAAACGAAACGAAACAGCTTCACGACATTGATCCACAGGCACGGTAGATAGGTACCCTCAGATCTCTTCGTACCAACTCAAGATTCCCGTTTTTAGAACATTGACGCCTCGTTGTAGGTATTCTTTTTACTCGAGCGCAACGAAGGATGGTAACGTCTTTATGTTATTTATCCACAGAACACATTTTCTTTTAGTTTGAAGTTAATTACACAGTTACAGTTAAAAATCTCCCATACAAACCTTGAAACTTTGCAGGGGTAGTTTTAAAATATTGAAAACGTGATTTTAAATTATTTATTGTGGAGTATATTTACTTCAAGTTTGAAATCAATCGCACTATGCGTTTAAAAACTCCCATACAAACTTTGACATCCCTTTGCACGCTTATTATGGGTAGTTTAAAAAAATTAAAAAAGCCTTTCCTATTTTTTTGCCTAAAAGTTCATATAAGTACTCCAAGTTTCAAGTTTGTAGGTTCAAGGTATACTATTTTTCATGCAAACGTTTTCAACCCTTTTACACCCCTTGGGGTTGAATTTCCAAAACCCCCTTAGTACACCTCTACGTCATAAGACCTATGTACTCTTCAAATTTCAAGTCTCTAGGACCATCGGTCAAAAAACTCCTATACAAACTTTTACATCCCTTTGCACACTTATTAAGGGTAGTTTAAAAAAACTAATAACGCCTTTCCTATTTTTTTTGCTTTGAAGTATATGTACTCCAAGTTTCAAGTTTGTAGGTTCAAGGAATACAATTTTTCATACAAACGCTTTCATCCCTTTTTACACCCTTAGGGGTTGAATTTCCAAAAACCCTTTCTTAGTACACCTCTACGTCATAAGACCTATGTACTCTTCAAATTTCAAGTCTCTAGGACCATCGGTCAAAAAACTCCCTTGCAAACTTTTACATCCCTTTGCACATTTATTAAGGGTAGTTTTACAAAACTAAAAATGCCTTTCCTATTTTTTTGCTTTGAAGTATATGTACTCTAAGTTTCAAGTTTGTAGGTTCAAGGAATACAATTTTTCATACAAACGCTTTCATCCCTTTTTACACCCTTAGGGGTTGAATTTTCAAAAACCCCTTCTTAGTACACCTTTACGTCATAAGACCTATGTACTCTTCAAATTTCAAGTCTCTAGGACCATCAGTCAAAAAATTCCCATACAAACTTTTACATCCCTTTGCACATTTATTAAGGGTAGTTTTACAAAACTAAAAATACCTTTCCTATTTTTTTGCTTTGAAGTATATGTACTCCAAGTTTCAAGTTTGTAGGTTCAAGGAATACAATTTTTCATACAAACGCTTTCATCCCTTTTTACACCCTTAGGGGTTGAATTTCCATAAACCCTTTCTTAGTACACCTCTACGTCATAAGACCTATGTACTCTTCAAATTTCAAGTCTCTAGGACCATCGGTCAAAAAACTCCCATACAAACTTTTACATCCCTTTGCACACTTATTAAGGGTAGTTTAAAAAAACTAATAACGCCTTTCCTATTTTTTTGCTTTGAAGTATATGTACTCCAAGTTTCAAGTTTGTAGGTTCAAGGCATACAATTTTTCATACAAACGCTTTCATCCCTTTTTACACCCTTAGGGGTTGAATTTCCAAAAAACCTTTCTTAGTACACCTCTACGTCATAAGACCTATGTACTCTTCAAATTTCAAGTCTCTAGGACCATCGGTCAAAAAACTCCCTTACAAACTTTTACATCCCTTTGCACATTTATTAAGGGTAGTTTTACAAAACTAAAAATGCCTTTCCTATTTTTTTGCTTTGAAGTATATGTACTCCAAGTTTCAAGTTTGTAGGTTCAAGGAATACAATTTTTCATACAAACGCTTTCATCCCTTTTTACACCCTTAGGGGTTGAATTTTCAAAAACCCCTTCTTAGTACACCTCTACGTCATAAGACCTATGTACTCTTCAAATTTCAAGTCTCTAGGACCATCGGTCAAAAAACTCCCTTACAAACTTTTACATCCCTTTGCACATTTATTAAGGGTAGTTTTACAAAACTAAAAATGCTTTTCCTATTTTTTTGCTTTGAAGTATATGTACTCCAAGTTTCAAGTTTGTAGGTTCAAGGAATACAATTTTTCATACAAACGCTTTCATCCCTTTTTACACCCTTAGGGGTTGAATTTCCAAAAACCCCTTCTTAGTACACCTCTACGTCATAAGACCTATGTACTCTTCAAATTTCAAGTCTCTAGGACCATCGGTCAAAAAACTCCCATACAAACTTTTACATCCCTTTGCACACTTATTAAGGGTAGTTTTAAAAAACTAAAAATGCCTTTCCTATTTTTTTGCTTTGAGGTATATGTTCTCCAAGTTTCAAGTTTGTAGGTTCAAGGAATACTATTTTTCATACAAACGTTTTCATCCCTTTTGACACCCTTAGGGGTTGAATTTCCAAAAATCCCTTCTTAGTGCACCTCTACGCCATAAGAGCTATGTACTCCTCAAATTTTAAGTCTCTAGGACCAGCGGTTTAGGCTGTGCGTTGTCTATATGTCAGTCAGTCAGTCAGTCAGTCAGGACTTTGAGTCTTATAGTATTAGAGATTATAAGAATATATTTACAAAAAAAAAGTATATATGTATTAATCAGCTATCTGGTTCTCATATTACAAGCTTTGGCTTAGTTTGGGGCTAGATAGTGCTGTGTGGAAAATCCACCAATATTTGATCGAGTGAGCGAAGCGAACGAAGATCTTAGTTTCAACTTGGGCGATTTGGCATTTTATGTATGTATGTATGTATGTATGTATGTATGTATGTATGTATGTATGTTTGTCTGGCGATAACTTTAGAACCGTTGATCCGATCTCCATGAAATTTGATATGTCGATAGCTTGTACTTGAGAAATTTACTGGTAAGTATATGAGTAAAATCGGATGAAGGGTTTTTGAGATATGGGGTTTTTTAAGAGGGCAAAAATAAAAAAAGTTACATAAAAAAAATCAAGTTACATGTCATATGAAAGGGCTTTGTTTGGACATTCCAAAACAATTTTTACTTTTTTTTTGGGACGCTCGGTTTTCGAGATAAAATTTAAAAAGTTAAATTAAGATAACCAGCGATCCAAGAGCTCCCATCTCTAAGAGTTTCGTTGAAATCAAGGTTTTTCTACTGGTCGGCCAGTTCCTTTGATTTTTCTTATTTTTTTTTCTTGAAATAATTTAAGGAGGTACTCAGTTCTCAAAAAATGGTGACGACGACCAGGTCTGATGATGGAGCCAAGGTCTGTTCAACGGAACTCTTCAATAAATAGGCCAATAGAGTTGAAACTTGGTAACCATACCAAGTTTGTAGGCGGTAGTCAGAAAAAAGTCCAAAGATAATGTTTGGACTTGCCTCTGACTACTACCGACTCAAAGTTTTGATGCGTTCGTCGGGTCGCATCACGAGATCTCAGTTCGGGGCGAACTACTAGTTATATTTTTTTTATTATTTACACAAAATACAAATATAACAGTAAAAAAACATAAACTTAAAATTTTTAATTAATACAACTAGCTGATGTAACAAGCAGATAACCCACCTGATGTTAAGTGGTAACCATCACCTATAACAAAGCATTGCCTCGTAAGTCACGCAAGGTTGGATTGCCCTGCGATGCACTGCCCTGCCATCAACTTGAGGCATACAGATGTTAAGCCTCATGTGCCTGTAATTACACCGGCAACCACACTCTTCAAACGGAAACACAGCAACGCTGTTTGGCGGCAGAAAAAGGCGTTGTGGTAGTACTTCCCCGGACGAACCCTTCACAAAGAGCTCTACTACACTCAAAAAAGGCATACAGATGTTAAGCCTCATAAGCCTGTAATTACATCGGCTACCACACTCTTCAAACCGAAACACAGCAACGCTGCTTGGCGGCAGAAAAAGGCGTGGTGGTAGTACTTCCCCGGACGAGGCTACGACGACAATATTTTCAAATTTAGAAATTCTAACAATGGTATTTGAATTTGGAATTCGGTGATTAATCGGGCATGTTGCAATTTGGTGTACGTGTGAACAAGCTTACCTTTGATTGGTTCCTGCAGTGGGATGATCGTGGCGTCATTGTTTATTGCGTTTGTGCGTCCATGTTTATTGGCTCAGGACGCGCCAGCTCTTTCAAAGATAAACCTTTCGGAACGAAACGGCTTTGAGATTTTCATCATGCTATATTTTGCTACGTATACTCTCTAGTATATTATTAGCTCTTCTGTCTTTTCAGATTTTGGAGTACGTATCGAGATCTAGGGAGATGTCTACCGTGCATGGAAATACTAGACCATTTTATATTATAGAAGAAGAATATATTTACATTGTAAAAAGGATCATACAAAAGAACGGTAGGAACCAAGCCGTAATTTTGTCGCCTGTTCTTCTAGGCTTTGGTCGCGTGGAACTGGTACCTTGAGTCACCTAGCTTTAAGACGTTTCAAAGTGATCCTTGTGATTTTATTGAATAAATACCTTTTGACTTTGACTCTTTTTCATTTTTATACAAACATTTTACTTTATAAGTTCCCCTATTAATTAGCTTATCTAGTACCTACCTCTATTAATAGTAAGTTCAATAAAATGAATAAAATGTTCAGTACAGTGATGAATTTGAAAGGGGGTACCCCTAATACATCCTCAACGGATCTTGAGCATGTTACATACCTTCTTGGTACTAAAATATTTGAAGAAATATCCACCGTGCCTGGCAAACAAAATGAGGTTGATTTTTACTTCTGTTTATCTGTAAATTAGATAAAGCGCTGGTAGAGCTATTTTTAATATACACAAACACATGCACACAAGTGACTCATCAACATATAAACAACGTAGCAACGACGGCACACACACACACACAGGTCTCTTTAGTTGGTAGGTTAGGTACCTACCTACTTCAAGTTTTGCAGACCGCTTGTCAAGGGTTTGATAAATGATAAGATATCTAGAATGCTTTCATATCACCATGTAGTAGGTACTGCGTCGTATTTATTTTGCGATAAATAAATAGGCCCTGATATCTCTTATGTAATATATTATGTGTTATCATAATATTAGTATTAGGTATGTTTTGAAATGTGGAGTGAAATAAGACGTAGCGATGAGGGTAGAGAAAGGTATGTTAAGATGGTTTGGGCATGTGGAGAGGATGGATGAAAGGAGATTAACGAAACAGATGCATCAGGCGAGCGTAAATGAGACTGTTGGGAGGGGAAGATCTAGCCGAACGTATCTCGATCAGATAGCAGACGTCCTAGAGAAGGGCCAGGTCAAGAGTACCTACCCGACGAGAATGTATGAAGAATGTTATGAGAGTGAATGAAGCGAAAGAGGTATGTAAGGACCGTAGCAAGTAAGAGTAGTAGAGCTCTTTGTGAAGGGCTCGTCCGGGGAAGTACTACCACCACGCCTTATTCTGCCGCCAAGCAGCAACGCTGTGTTTCGGTTTGAAGAGTGTGGTTGCCGGTGTAATTACAGGCACATGAGGCTTAACATCTGTATGCCTCAAGTTGATGGACGCAGGGCAGTGCATCGTGGGGCACGTTCCTATCGTGCGTGGCTTGCGAGGCAATGCTTTGTTATAGGTGATGTTTACCACTTAACATCAGGTGGGCCATCTGCTAGTTCGATCAGCTAGTTGTATTAAAAAAAATAGTATTAGGTATGTTTTGACAGTATTAGGTAGGTAAGGTACCTATTAAGAATATTTACTTAAATATTAAAACTTATAATATGATTAACATTTTTTGTTTTAGATTTGTAATGATTTAAATTAATGATGTAAAGCTCATTGATCGAGTGAGCGAAGCGAACGAAGATCTTTAGTTTCAACTTGGGCGATTTGGCATTTTATGTATGTATGTATGTATGTATGTTTGTCTGGCCATAACTTTCGAACCGTTGATCCGATCTGCATGAAATTTGATAAGTCGATAATAGCATGTACTTGAGAAATTTACTGGTAGTATATGAATTAAATCGGATGACGGGTTATTAAAATATGGAGTTTCTAAGGGGGCAAAAATAAAAAAAAGTTACATAAAAAAATCAAGTTACATGTCATATGAAAGGAATTTGTTTGAACATTCCAAAACAATTTTTACTTTTTTTCTAGGACGCTCGGTTTTTGAGATACAACAAAAAAGTTAAATTAAGATAACCAGCGACCCAACAGCTCCCATCTCTAAGAGTTTCGTTGACATCAAGGTTTTTCTACTGGTCGGCCAGTTCCTTTGCTTTTTCTTATTTTTTTTTCTTGAAATAAATTAAGGAGATATTTAGTTCTCATAAAATAGTGACAACGACCAGATCTGATGATGGAGCCAAGGTCTGTTCAACGGAACCCTTCAAATAATAAGCCAATAGAGTTGAAACTTGGTTACCATACCAAGTTAGTAAGCGGTAGTCAGAAAAAAGTCCAAACGTAATGCTTGGACTTGCATCTGACTACCACCTACTCAAAGTTTTGGTGCGTTCGTTGGGTCGCATCACGAGATCTCAGTTCGGGGCGAACTACTAGGTTATAATTAATTCTGTCCATCCTAAAGTGGTCTAGAAGTATAGCTCACATCACCAACACTACCCATTTCACTTAGCTAAGCTATATTGAACATGTTAAATTCTGTGCTGCACAATATAAAGATTTTCCAAATTATATCCATTTATTTAATTAAAAACTGCAAATAATGCATAATAGCGGCGGCCATCGCCGCTATGTAAAAATATGTCTCACAAAATAATTAAGAAAACAAATTTTTACTTATAAAAACCTGTCAAAACATGATCTAATTTTAAATAGGTATTGATTTGCGCCGCCACACTCACACTGGCACACAACCTTACATACACACACTCGTGAGATATTTATTGATATACCTCTCACAAGGTGTGTGTGTGGGTGAGAGTGAGGGGTAATGACACAACCATTTTTTTATCGGTGAATTTTATTTATATTTGAACATATCATTAATATTGTTGGTACAAATGTAATGTAACCTAAAATTTATTGATTATACAACGTGTTTATTAAGAATTGTAGGGATCCGAAAGCAGGATATTCTACCGGTCATAACGAACAACTTTTGTTCTACGACTTTTAAAATTTCAAAGTTTTTCATTCATGAAATGCCTCTTAAACTTTTATCTAAAATGAATCTAAACGCATCATGAGGCAGCCCTATTTACAGCTGTTCTTTGACCTCTAGTTGTTAACCTTAGATAAAATAGGTAACAGAACTGCCACCAATTACCTAGTAATGTGCCTACCTAATAATGATGTTGCTGTTTTTAAAGATTTTGGTATGTAAAAGAAATATTTTCGCGACTGTAATCCCTAGTCACGGTAAACATTCTCTGAGATCTTTGGTACTAATACCTATTCAGTAACTAGGTACCTACGTGGCTACGTACTCAATATTTAATAGAATATTTATTTTTGTTTAATTACTAGATGTCGTAAACCAATGTTTATGATATTCATAGTTCTTTAAATTGTAACATGTTACTTTACCACCATGGTTCATTGACACGACAAAATTATTCAACTGCAATTTTGGGAAGTGTCTAGTCTGTCCTATTTAATCTTTGACTAACCTGTCTGTCATTGGTTGCATTTAAAAACGCATATCCAATCAGGACGGCCGACGGCCGCCGATCAGTGTTACCATTTGTGGCAGATTTCTGCCATTTGGCAGATTTTAAATATTTCAAGAAAAATCTTATTAGTTTGAATTTTTAATGAAATAATATTTATAATTTATTTATTTTTTACCGAACTGGAAACTTCTTATTCTTTTTTACCTTTATTGATTTGGTTTCTAAACAACTCCTATCTCGTTTTAGATAACTGCAAACCGTTACAAACGATCAAAAGATAGTAACTGAATGTAATGTAGGTATTTAATTTATTCCGTAGCCACGAAGGAGATGGTATGAAGTCATATTTTTGGTATTTTTATCGTCAAGCTTGGTAGATTTTGACAGATTTTTTGGCAGGTGTGTGGTAGAACCGCCACTTTTGAGATGGTCACCCTGTTTGTGTTTACATGCGTTGTTGTACATTGTTTTGTTGAGAAAATGTCTTCAAACGTGATAAAATGGTGATTGTTATGTAAAAAGCCGTCGTCAGTCAGTGTGTGTATGAGCAGTGCCTACGAGGTAATGGTTTAGTGTGAAGTTTGAAGCCTGTGTCGTGCGAAATCTCGCAAACTTACCAAAATCCAGTTTTATCCAGTGTTATTATAGCCAGTAAATAATGACAAAATCCATAGGAACCAGTAAAAATATCGTGTCAGGGGATTGGCGGCGTACCTACCTACCTACCGAAAGGTAAGTATTTCAAATTATCTCGTAGGTTATCGTTGTTTTTCTCTTTCCTAGATAGAAGCGCGCGTGCGTGTGACCTTGACACGTACACAGACAGGGCTGTTGCAAATTTCTGAGAAAATATTAATTTTACTTTTCTATGGGAATTTCGAAAACGATGTATTCAACCGTTGCACACGTCAAAGTATTCCAGTGCTTGGTCTAAATACACGCTCTTTGTTTCCCTACATAACTTCATCAACACGTTGTATATAACAGACACCAGACATAGATCAAACTTCTACGCTCAACACACATAGGTAAAGAATCGACAGATGAAAAAGTAACTAACCGATAGTATCGACAGCTGCATGTATCCTGTGGTACTGTGGTACTGTACTAACGCTTTCTTATTTGAGTTCCTAATAAAACTTCGATCATCACTGAATATCGAATTCGGTCAACCGGTTTATCGATTTTATAAACTTTTCCGACAATCCTCTATCAATGTCCCAACACTATTGAAATGGCATTACATAAGGCGCAAGAGTGGACGCGGCACATTCGCAAAATTTCAGTGGACAATAGCAGACGTGTTTTTAAATAAGATAATTTACAAATTGCGTCATCATTCTGAGTCATTGTCATTCGTTGCTAAGCTCAAAGTTTAACGAGATTTCGCCGTTTTAGTGCGTTTAACGTTTTAGTGCTAACTTTATATTCAATCGAGTCTGCAAAAGCACCGTTGAAAAAATGGAAAAATCGGAAGTCAAAATGGAGGAGTTGGAAGTCAAAATGGAGGAGATGGAAGTCAAAATGGAGGCAAATCAGGAGACGGTGCCTGACGTGAATTGGTTTGGCGGCAAGCCGTCAAATTCAAGGTAACTTCTTTAATCCTCTTTTTCTTTCTATCATTGTTTTAATCTACTTGCTGATGCAACAATCAGGCCCACCTTATGTTAAGTGGTAACCATCACCTATAACAGAGCAATGCCTCGCAAGTCACTCACGATAGGAACGTGCCCTACGATGCATTACCCTGCGGCCATCAGCTTGTTCCTATAACTTCACCAGTCCTTTAAAATTAGAACACAGCAAAGCTGCTTGACGGCAGAAATAATGGTGGTGGTACTTCCCCGGACGAGACCGTTTTTTTATTACAACCTATCTTCAATATCTTTATTCGTGTGGTTGTGATAACCCATTTGATAAGAATAGAATAAAGAAAAAATTGTGAATCGTGATTATCAGTCATTGGCCTTTTGCCATTTCGTTATTGCTTTCAGTTTTTTGTATTGTTAGTTTGCATTCTTTTGGAATTTTAACAAAAGATACGCAAAATTACATTAAGGGGCTGACAACTATCGGACAACTTCTCGCTCGCACGTTTCGACATGTTGAAAGATATAAAATCACTAAACTTATTTTCGAAAAATCGCAATCAACCATTTTGTGTGCATTTACTATACTGTGTGCAATGTGATCGATACATGCTTTCCTACTCAGTTTTGTTTACTTTACTAGTAAAGAAAACTTTTAGAAGGTACCTGCATACAACAAAATAAAACCGGCCAAGTGCGAGACGGACTCGCGCACGGTTCCGTATCTGTAAAACGGCAAAAAAATCACGTTTGTTGTATGGGAGCCTCCCTTAAATATTTGTTTTATTTTAATTTAATTATTTATTTTTAAAGTGAATATATCTACACTAATATTATAAAGAGAAAAGATTTGTATTTTTGTTGTTTTGTTGTTTTGTATGTAACGAATAGGCTCAAAAACTACTGGTCCGATTTCAAAAATTCTTTCACCATTAGAATGCTACATTATCCCTGAGTAACATAGGCTATATTATATTTTCAAAAAAATCAGGGATCCTTACTAAAACTCTAATAATGTAACCCAAGGTGGAAAAAGAAAACCTTACATCGCGTGCGCTGCGAAAACTATTGATGATAGAACAAAATAATGTACTACAATTTTGTAGAACACGTCATTATCTACAAAAAATGTCGCGACAGCATATGTCTAACTATTATAGTTATGTCACAATAAGTGTTCTTTTATTATAAAAATTTAATTGAAATGCCGCCACTAGAAAAGGGTCTTTATTTGTACCTTGGTATTAATCCTTATCCAAATAAATCTTTTAATATTCAAGACTGGTTCAATACCTATACATAACTTCTTGAATTTTTCAAATCGGACATTCCATTCAAAAGATTTAAAAAATATAAGGTAACGAGGCGCGTTCCCAGCGCGGGCCCGGGCAAGGCGCGTGGTAGAAGTGACTCGAACCCACCACGGTCTAAGTTTATCCTAAAACGTTGAAAAAATTTATGTCCACCCATGCGAAGCTGGGACAGGCCGCTAGTTAGTGATGAACTCAAATACAAAGAACATTTTCATTTCACATCAACTGTATAATTACAAGTTGTCAACATGACTCCTAGCTAAGTGGTTTTCTTAGTGCTATTTTTATAATTATTAACATGTATTTTTTATAAAGATTAATATATAAAATCATAGAAGTCCAGCAGGTATGGTAGGTTATGGTTCTCTGGTATGGTATTACTGCATTTATATAGAGAAAAATATATAATAATAAAATCAATGAACTTGTGAAAAGTTTTAAATCTCTAATACTATAAGACTCAAAGTCCTGACTGACTGACTGACTGACATATAGACAACGCACAGCCTAAACCGCTGGTCCTAGAGACTTGAAATTTGAGGAGTACATAGGTCTTATGGCGTAGAGGTGTACTAAGAAGGGATTTTTGGAAATTCAACCCCTAAGGGTGTAAAAAGGGTTGAAAACGTTTGTATGAAAAATAGTATTCCTTGAACCTACAAACTTGAAACTTGGAGTACATATACTTCAAGGCAAAAAAAAAGGAAAGGCATTTTTAGTTTTTTAAAACTACCCTTAATAAGGGTGCAAAGGGATGTAAAAGTTTGTATGGGAGTTTTTTGACCGCTGGTCCTAGAGACTTGAAATTTGAGGAGTACATAGGTCTTATGGCGTAGAGGTGCACTAAGAAGGGATTTTTGGAAATTCAACCCCTAAGGGTGTAAAAAGGGTTGAAAACATTTGTATGAAAAATAGTATTCCTTGAACCTACAAACTTGAAACTTGGAGTACATATACTTCAAGGCAAAAAAAAAGGAAAGGCATTTTTAGTTTTTTAAAACTACCCTTAATAAGGGTGCAAAGGGATGTAAAAGTTTGTATGGGAGTTTTTTGACCGCTGGTCCTAGAGACTTGAAATTTGAGGAGTACATAGGTAGTATGGCGTAGGGGTGTACTAAGAAGGGATTTTTGGAAATTCAACCCCTAAGAGTGTAAAAAGGGTTGAAAACGTTTGTATGAAAAATAGTATTCCTTGAACCTACAAACTTGAAACTTGGAGTAGGTACATATACTTCAAGGCAAAAAAAAAGGAAAGGCATTTTTAGTTTTTTAAAACTACCCTTAATAAGGGTGCAAAGGGATGTAAAAGTTTGTATGGGAGTTTTTTGACCACTGGACTTAGAGACTTGAAATTTGAAGAGTATATAGGTCTTATGGCGTAGAGTGGTGTACTAAGAAGGGATTTTTGGAAATTCAACCACTAAGGGTGTAAAAAGGGATGAAAACGTTGGTATGAAAAATTGTATTCCTTGAACCTACAAACTTGAAACTTGGAGTACATATACTTCAAGGCAAAAAAATAGGAAACACATTTTTAGTTTTTTAAAACTACCCTTAATAAGTGTGCAAAGGGATGTAAAAGTTTGAATGGGAGTGTTTTGACCGCTGGTCGTAGAGAGACTTGAAATTTGAAGAGTACATAGGTCTTATGGCGTAGAGGTGTACTAAGAAGGGATTTTTGGAAATACAACCCCTAAGGGTGTAAAAAGGGTTGAAAACCTTGGTATGAAAAATTTTATTCCTTGAATCTACAAACTTGAAACTTGAAGTAGATTTACTTCAAGGCTAAAAAAATAGGAATAACATTTTTGGTTTTTTAAAACTACCCTTAATAAGTATTCAAAGGGATGTCGAAGTTTGTATGGGAGTTTTTTAACGCGTGGTGCGATTGACTTAAAACTTGAGGTAAATATACTAAGAAATAAATAATTAAGAATAACACTTTGAAGTTTTGATAATTACCCCCGCAAAGGGTGCAAATGACTGTAAAAGTTAGTATGGGAGATTTTTAACGCATAGTGCGATTGATTTCAAACTTGAAGTAAATATACTCCACAATAAATAGATTAAAATCACGTTTCCACTATTTTAAAACTACCCCTGCAAAGGGTGCAAAAGACTGCCAAAGTCCCAAGGTTTGTATGGGAGATTTTTAACGCGTATTGTAATTAACTTCAACCTAAAAGAAAATGTGTTCTGTGGATAAATAACAAAAAAACAGTTTGATTTTCGAAAAAAACCCCTGAAACGTTACCCTCCTTCGTTGCGCTCGAGTAAAAAGGATACAACGAAGCGTCAATGTTATATATGGGATATTCTAAAAACGGGAATCTTGAGTTGGTACGAAGAGATATGAGGGTATCTACCGTGATTGGGGATCAAAGTCGTGAAGCTGTTTCGTTTCGTTTGTTTTTGAGGTAGAAACTAGGAACAAATAAGTACATATTTTCCGTGTAAGGTTGTCTTTGTTGTATTTGTCATGTTTGTGCCAAACTCAGTCAGTACCTATACCTACCTACCTAATATAGGTAATGTACGCCTATAGGTATCCCATATACCTACATAGGTATTTAAAATCTTACCTTAATAATATACAAATCAATGCGAAAGTTACGATGTTTTGATGTTTGTGGCTCAATCACGGTTCACCACTTCAACGCGTGCGAAGCCGCGGGAAGCCACTAGTAACTAAATATTCAGTGAATATTTCAAGCGTCTACCTGTTGCCGTTATCAATATCGAGCAAAACGAGAAAAAAAATCACGTTTGTTGTATGGGAGCCAACTTAAATATTTATATAATGGCCCTTATTGTCCCGTCTCAAAAATCCACCATGTACCTACCATAGAATTTCATAAATATAGGCTTATCCATGTACCATAGAATTTTATAAGTATAGAATTATAAATTCTATAAATCCCCTCTGTGTAGAGCTTTCTTTTTGAGTCGATGAGTATAAGTATTATTAATCATACTCAAATAAAAAATATCAGTTTAAAAAAAAATACTATCTGGAATCCTTGGCTTAGTCTTTACTTTTAATGTTGACTGTTCCTACTTTTTTTTCAGTGGCAAAGCTGCGTTCGCTGCCGGCGTCTCTGACGTCATTTTCGGCTTGGACGAACCTGACAGAAACCTGCCGCATGTCAAGTTTAAAAAAAACGCCATGTATTACGACATGACAGGAGAAAAATACCTGATCATTTACAACCATTCTGAATACGAGAAGACCATGTATTTTGAGTAAGTTTATTTTGAATTTATTCTTTGTTGATTTGGTGATTTGTTAGGTACCTAAACCATAGTGCTATAATTATCATAATACTGGCTGGTGCTCGCGAATTCGTCTGCGCAGGATTAGTATTTCGAGTAGCTTTTATTAGTGTGGCGTAGTACATAATTGTGTAACTCTAGCGGTTTTGGCAGCGCACGCCAGAATAGCTCGCAGATGGTAGATTTTTTCCTACTTACTTGACACTTATCATCATATTTTGGTCAATTCACACAATATCTTAATAAATTGTTGCCAATGTGTTATAATGATGTATAAGCTATATTATTGTAAAGTTTTATTAAAATCCATTCAGTAGTTTTTAAGTGAAAGAGTAACAAACATCCATCCATCCATCCATCCATACTTATAAACTTTCGCGTTTATAATATTAGTAGTATAGTATACCGACGAAATTGTGAAGATCGCGGGAAGTCGGTGGATGGAGAGCGCTCAGAATTGTCCTTACTGGAAATGTATGTAGGCCTATGTCCAGCAGTGGACATTCAGCCTAAAGATAATGATGATGATGAAACAATAATGGTTATAGTATCCTTAGTCGTCCTTGTTGTTTCAGTTGAAAAGCAAGAGATGGCAAGATTATTAGTGCTATCAGATTAAGAGCTGATTTCACCACGCTCTGTTAGATTAACAAAGGATTAAAAGGCCGTTAAATATGTCAAAATGTACGCGTTTAACATCTAAGGTTAGATTTAACGGCCTGTTAATCCTTGATTAGTTACTAACAGAGTATGGTGAAATCAGCTCTTAGTTTTTTTTAAATCCATTCATAATTATTATGATAGTTTAAAAAATTATGCCATTTATGTATTTAGCTATCAACGACCCTCGGAGAGGAACGGCACAGATAAGGACGTGAAGAGTCTACAAGACACCTTCCGAGCGCGAGGCTTCAAGTCGCTTGTGTATAACAATCTACGGCATGTGGAAATTCTGAAAACGTTGTCAGAAGGTAAGACTTCAGGGCAAAGTCAAAGTCAAAGGTATTATGTATTTATGTATTGTATTTATTACTTAGCTAAACCATGTGTTAGCAATAAATATATAAACGGCCCGACGGCATGACATTGGTTCCTCGAGAGTTGCGGCACTTGCGCCGGGGATGTCCCCGCCAGATGTGAGGCGGGGACATCCGTTGGCTTTTCCGTTTCGGCTGAGGATTTCAAGAGGCGCAAATATGCAAGTCTCGACACAGCCTACTTATTTGACCCTCTTGGGGTTGAGATTCTAGGCCCGTGGAGTACCGAGGCCTGCCGGGTCTTCCAAATTTTTTCTAGGCGACTTTCGAGGGCTGGTGAGTATCTAGCTCAGCGCATCAGCATTGCCATTCAGCGTGGCAATGCAGCCAGTGTCTTGGAGACGCTTCCGATTAGCACTGATTTGGATCCGTTGAGCTATCTCTAGATCATTTGCAACGGTCTGCAGAGAGCTTAACTGTTTCATATGTATTGAAGTAGGTATTACACGGGTATTTATCGCGTTTTACCTTTATTATTTTCCCGACGTTTCGGCTATGTTGCAATAGCCGTGGTCGCGGGCTGACTGGAGCAACATAGCCGAAACGTCGGGAAAATAATAAAGGTAAAACGCGATAAATACCCGTGTAACACTTCAATATTGTGTTATGATTTACGCGAGAGTTTAAAAAAAAACGATTGTTTCATATGAATTTTGTACATTTTGTAAATATTTTATTATATCATACTTGTAATTTTCTCGATAAATATATTGAGTATTGAACGAATGATTGCAGTTTGCAAAAAGGACCACCGTGGCACGTCTTGTATCGCGGTGGCCATTTTGTCGCACGGCGACGATGGCGCGGTGTTCGCCGCCGACCGGCCGTACCGGCTGCATGACGTCACCAGCATCCTGCAGCACGGCGACCCCGGCCTCGTCGGGAAACCCAAGCTGTTGTTCGTTCAGGTAACAGTAGTTAAAAAAGAATATCAAAAAACTTAATAACATAATAAACATTTACATCTCTCATGTTCGGTAAGTAGGTTCTTATTACCTCCAAATGGGGCTTGTAGGTGACTAATTAGCGCTCTAGGGTAATAATGTACCTAGCTGGAAAAGCCCTAGGGCGGTAAGTAATAAAAAAAAACACTTCTTTCTTCAAAAAGTTCGCGAACATCTAACCATCATACTGGTAATAGACATCATGCATTCAGCCCAATGACCAAAGAGGTCGCTTTGCTTCGCTGTCTTCGTGTGAGTATAATAGTCATCAATTTTAAATATCGAACGGCGAAACTCTATTTCGACCTTAAAAAAAAAAGAAAAAAAGTTCTTTAAGTACTTGATTCTTTTTAATGAAAAAAGGCGGGAATAGAAAACTTTTACTTTATATGTTGTTTATTCTTGTAATGCCAATTTTTTTCTACTTACCTCACAATCGAGATGTAAAGCAGAATAGTTAGCTCGGGTGTAAGCACCAATTGCACCCTCGAACTAAATATCTCAGGCTGCAATTGATGCCTTACAGCCCTTGGCTTACTACTTGCTACTTGGCTTGGCTACTTGGTCCATGTGTATTGTGTGTGTTGCAGTTAGACAAAAAAGTAATAGCTCTGGTTTAGCTATATGCATAAATACTCGCCCCCTCTCGCACTGAAGCTCGGGCCGCGTCACCTATCCCGCGCATTCTCGCCGCACTCAACGCTCTCCTTGATGCTTGTCCAGGCTGTGATTTGTTTGTAGTTGTATATTGCGAGCGTGATGCCTAACTGTGTGTAAACCTGTCCTATGTTTGTTGTTTTTGACATTTTGCTTTATTACTTCTAACAAAATTATGTGTACATTCTGACTTCTTTGTGACTGAATATTTTTATTATTATCATCAATACTTTTTTAATTCCGCTTTGTTTTTCTAATTGTTTTCTTTTATTTTAATTGTTTTTGTTTCTTAAATGTTTGATTTCTTTTATTTGATGTATTAAATTCTTATGTTCTTTAATTAATGTAATTGGTTGTATGTACCGTTTTAATTAACGTAAAACAAATAAATAAATAATAAACAGCTCTTTGTAAAAAATATACTAATAAATAAATAAATAAGTGTACCTGTTATGTGGTGTGAGTGTATGTATTTTTCTGAGAGTTTCTGATAGTGTGTGTGAAAATTTTGTGAATGTTATCTATGGGCGTGAGTGAATCTACAGCAGATTATGAGCCCTCCATCCACCAACTTCCTGCGACCCCTACAATGTTGTCGGTCCATCGGGTGGGAGGATAAGTGGCCACATTTTTATTGGAAGTACACCCAAAAAAATGATGCCGCTTGTACTTTTTAGGGTTCCGTACCTTATTAGAAAAACTGAACATTTATAGGACTTTGTTCTGTCCGGTTTATTTTCTTTATTTGCTCTAAAGCTTTTTCTCATTGGTTGCAGGTAACTTTGCCTCTGTCGGGTGAAATATCTCGCTTTTTATGAAAACTCGCGAGCAAAGGACATGAAAAAAAAATGTTGTGTGAGTATCGAGTGCCGAGCTCGGCTCACACAATAACCGAATTTCCATTCGTCGAAAGGCCTTAATTGACGCCGACTGTACTAAAAACTACTGTGAAAAGAATTTATTTATTTGTTGACAATTCACATGTATTAATTAAAATAAAAAAGTTCCGATAGTAGATCAGTAGTTCAGATATTTCAGTAGGTGCACATAGATATAGGTAGGGTTGCCATAACTTCTAGGAAGCAATATGGGACGTTTTCTCTTCCGATGTCCAAAACTCATAACACCTATGTATACCTATATAGATACCTATGTATTTTCTAACAAAGGTATTGTATTTCCTTTGTTCTCAACCGTATCAAAAGTATAAAGTTAATTAAATTATTGAAACAAAGTTTTTATTCTAAATGTTCCATGTTGACAATTTTTAACTCGTCGAAATACGGAACATGTAA
Organism: Chloroclysta siterata; assembly: GCA_932294275.1. Lineage (NCBI taxonomy): Eukaryota > Metazoa > Arthropoda > Insecta > Lepidoptera > Geometridae > Chloroclysta > Chloroclysta siterata. Next base: position 2,492,485 of record OW028600.1, read on the forward strand.
TACGGGAAGGGATGGTCAAATACGGTGACAGTCCCGTATATAATATAATAGGCATCATTACCCCAAGTCTGAGTTTAGTTTTTTCTTATTTCGTTTTTGGTAACGTTCGATAGAGGCGAATTTTTCCCTAGCTTTGTGTAGCTTGATCCGTGTGTACCTACTTAATTTAAGTATTCATCATCATTAGCCCGAAGAGGTCCACTGCTGGACATAGGCCTCGCCTATACATTTCCAGGAAGAACGATTCTGAAAGAAAAAAATAATCGATTAGTAAAAACTTTTTTTATTAATTTCCAGGCTTGCCGTGGTAAAAGCATGGACGACGGCCGCCGCGTACAGACCGACGGAGGAGAGAGCATTGTGCTCCCGACACACGCTGACACTCTCATCATGTTCTCATCAGCAGAAGGTACGTCTGTTAAACAACGTGTAACATTATACCCCTATAACCCCGGAAGCAGGGTATTCAACAGGTCATGGCGAATACCTTTTGTTTTACGACTTTTGAAATTTCGTAGTTTTTCATTCATGTAATGCCTCATAAACGTTCCTCCAATATGAAACTAAGCACACCATGAGGCAGCCCTATTCACAGCTGTTTGTACGTTCCGTGTGTACGTGACCTTGTTACTTACGTAAACAGTATCAGGGTAAATTTCTGAGACAGTATTAATTTTACTTTTGTACGGGAATTTCGAAAACGATATTTTCAACCTTTGCACACGTCAAAGTATTCCAGTGCTTGGTCTGATCACGTGGTCACTAACCGTCACCTATAAAAAGGCATTGCCTAGTAAGTCACGCACGATGGGAGCGTGCCCTACGATGCACTGCCCTGCGTCCATCAACTTGAGGCATACAGATGTTAAGCCTCATGTGTCTGTAATTACACCGGCAACCACACTCTTCAAACCGAAACACAGCAACGCTGTTTTGCGGTGTATGGTGGTACTTCCACGGACGAGCCCTTCACAAAGCTGCATTTTGCATTGATTTGACAGTTTCTTTGCTTTTTTTGTCGGTAATGAGTTCCACTCTCAATTTAGACTTTTACAAAAACAGCTGTTACATACATTTTAGCAAGGTGGGCATTGAACTTTTGCATGGAACAGCTGTTTTTTTCGCGTTCACAGTGTTGGTCCCTTAGAAAAAGTTATTCATATTGATGGGTACTTTAGCCCCCTGAAGTTTTCTGAAGTGGTATTTTTACACCACAGACCCAACCCGGGCTCCATACATTGATGAAACAACTCCTTTCAGAACATCTTGCGTACCGCGATGCCAACGGCTCTTGGCTGATGCAGAGCTTGTGTGAGATCTTCAACGAACACTATCAAGACTTCGACCTGCTGCAGATGATCACTTTTGTCCATCAGGTAATATAACTGAAGATATGAGCGTGTAGAAAGGCAACTGTTGCGATTTATCATTTTTTACAAGCTTTTATTGAGTAGTGTACTACACTTACGGAAATCAAAAAGATTTTTTATAATATCCCAAAAATCCAAGTGGGGTTTGAACCCACGACCTTCTCTTTGATACGCGCTACTCTACTACTCTAATTAAACCTGGCAAAAAATACATAGATAAAAACTTCTACAACTGCACAAGTGACAGCAATTTGTTAAACTTTATCTAAAATTAAGAGTAGTAGTAGTTAGATTTTAAGAGTAGTAGAGCTCTTTGTGAAGGGCTCGTCCGGGGAAGTACTACCACCACGCCTTTTTCTGCCGCCAAGCAGCAATGCTGTGTTTCGGTTTGAAGAGTGTGGTTGCCGGTGTAATTACAGGCACATGAGGCTTAACATTTGTATGCCTCAAGTTGATGGACGCAGGGCAGCGCATCGTAGGGCACGTTCCTATTGTGCGTGACTTACGAGGTAATGCTTTGTTATAGGTGATGGTTACCACTTAACATCAGGTGGGCTATCTGCTTGTTCCATTAGCTAGTTAAATAAAAAAAAAACATTACTCTACTACTGACATTAAACTTGGCATAAAAAAACTTAGATAAAAACTTCTACAATTGCACAAGTGACAGCTATTTGTTAAACGTTATCTAAGATAAAGTTAAAGATAAATTCATTTATCTTAAGATATATATATATATATATATTTATGATCTTTGAGATGTGTCTACTTATTTTGATTATTTATAAATGTTCTTTAAAAACTTAAGAAGATAATGTTTTTTTTTCTTCCAGCTTGTGGCATACAGGTCTACCTATACGAAGTCTAAAGATACCAACAACAAAAAAACGATGCCTGAAACCAAGTTTACACTAACCAAGCTTTTGAAGTTCTAATACTATAGAACTCGTTCCTATAAGAGACTCTTTCAAGACTCTCTTTCAAGATTATCTTTCAAGAGTTTCAAGACAGAATCAAGAATTTATCTTACTTCTTCCTTTATGAACATAGATGTTTGTTCTCTGTCTGGGTGTAATAAGTATATATTTACAAAAAAAGTTTGATATCAGCTATCTGGTTCCCATATTACAAGCTTTGCTTAGTTTGGGGCTAGATAGTGACTATTTTGACAGCCTTCACAGCTCAGTTGGTAGTAGCTCTGCCTTCTGTGCAGTAGGCCGTGGGTTCGATCCCCACCGAGAACAAACATTTGTGTGATGAACATAGATGTTTGTTCTCTGTCTGGGTGTTATATAATATTATAAGTATGTATTTACAAAAAAAAGTATATTAGTAGTATATCAGCTATCTGGTTCCCATATCACAAGCTTTGGCTTAGTTTGGGGCGAGATAGTGCTGTGTGGAATGTCCACCAATATTTATTTATTTTATTTAACTGTACTTAAAATATGTAGCATAGGGTGCTACATATTTTAAGATTAACATAAATGCATTTATTTTCATTTAGGTATCAAGTCTTTCTTTTGTACTTAAAACTGTTGGTTCTAGAAAAATGCATTTATTTTCATTTAAGTTATTCAAGACTATCTTTAACTGTACTTAAAACTATGGGGCTGCCTAGGTTCTAAAAAGAAGCATTTATTTTCATTTAAGTTATTCAAGACTATCTTCAACTGTACTTAAAATTATATGGAGCTGCCTTGGTTCTAGAAAATTTTTTTTCATTAGCATTTTTTTCATTAAAGATATTCTAGACTTTCTTACAAGTATAGAGAAACTTAAAACTATATACCTAGGTTCTAGAAAAATGCATTTATTTTCATTTAAGTTATTCAAGACTATCTTTAACTGTACTTAAAATTAAGGAGATGCCTAGGTTCTTTTTTTTCACAAGACTATTTATCAATTATTTGCTGTTCTTGTACTTAATCATCAGACATCTATATTTTAGGTATTTTGATTTTGTACTAAAACCTTTACACTGCTTTTAAAAGTACTACGATTTTTTTCGAACTTTGTTTCCTAATACTTCATGTGTCAAATTTGAAACTTCTTTATTCCTTCTTTAATTTTGTATGTACTTAATAAAGTATTATTTAATCTTTATATATTGTTTTTTCTTTCCAAAAAAACCAAACACGTTCCTATCGTGCGTGAGATACGAGGAAATGCTTTATTATAGGTGATGGTTACCACTTAACATCAGATCGGCCGTCTGCTTGTTCTATGAGCTAGTTGTATTAAAAAAAACATCTACACGACCTTAATCCCAAGGCACGGTAGATATACTCTTTGATATCTTAGTAGCAAGACCTAAATTCAAGATAGGTAACAAACTTACGATTATAACATAACTAACAACCTTTTCAAAACGCTACTTCAAAGAAGTTGATATAACGACGACTCGCAAAATGTCGGTTCAATAAATACGTAACAAATTGGCCCATTTGATTTTAAATTGAGAAATCGAGGGTAGATCTTTGATCTTCCTTCCTTTAGGAATAATTTACTCCCTCACGTGTGTGTACGGTTGATTTGCCTGACTTGTACATAAAATACTCGTGAAAAGTTATTGAGACTCTCAAATAAATTTATTTTGTGATAAATGTGGACGTTTTCACTTCATGGTTCCCTTAGTACAAATATATTTTTTTTTTAATTTTTTTTTTATTTATAAACAACACTATAATATTACATATATATTGAGATGTTGCACCAATAAACCTTTGCAGGTTTGTCTAGGTGCTCACATTCGTCTATTTTACTTAAATAATATCAAGGCACACAAACCCTTGCAAGTAGGTACAAGGTATCATCATCAGCCCAAAGAAGTCCACTGCTGGACATAGGCCTCCCCTATACATTTCCAGGAAGAACGATTCCGTGCCCTCTCCATCCACCGACCACCCGCGATCCTAACAATGTCGTCAGTCCATCGGGTGGGAGGGCGTCCCACGCTTCGTTTTCCTGTTCGTGGTCGCCATTCGAGGACCTTTATTCCCCATCGGTTATCAGTCCTTCGAGCTATATGACCTGCCCATTGCCACTTCAACCTGCTGATTCTGCGAGCTATGTCGGCTACCTTGGTTCTCCTACGGATTTCCTCATTTCTGATTCTATCTCGTAGTGAAACTCCCAGCATAGCTCTCTCCATAGCCCGTTGAGCGACTTTGAGCTTATTGATGAGGCCAATAGTGAGCGACCACGTCTCAGTTCCATACGTCATCACTGGCAACACACACTGGTTGAAGACTTTCGTCTTGAGGCTCTGCGGTATCTGTGACGAGAAGATGCGGCGTAACTTCCCGAACGCTGCCCATCCGAGTTGGATTCGTCGGCTGACCTCTTTATCGAAGTTGGACCTACCTAGTTGGATCGTCTGACCCAGATACACATAGTGGTCTACAACTTCGATGATATCGCTCCCAACATATACCGGCACGGGTGCGACATGAGCGTTAGACATGATTTTCGTCTTGCTCATGTTCATCTTAAGACCCACCTGTTGGGAGACAATATCGAGGTCTCTGAGCATCGTGCCTAGATCTTCCAGCGATTCCGCCATTATGACTATGTCGTCGGCAAATCGAAGGTGAGTGATGTATTCGCCATTGACGTTGATGCCATACCTATTCCAGGACAGCAGCTTGAAAACATCCTCCAGTGCCGAGGTGAACAGTTTCGGAGAAATTACATCTCCCTGTCTCACCCCTTTTTGCAGTTGGATAGGATCCGTGCTTTGGTCCTGGAGTCGGATAGACATTGTGGCTTTACTGTATAGACATTTCAACACTTCGATATACCGATAGTCAATTTGACATCGCTGGAGTGACCTTAGGACTGCCCAGGTTTCGACTGAATCAAAGGCTTTCTCATAGTCCACAAACGCTAAACAAAGTGGCTGGTTATACTCTTCGGTTTTCTGCATAACCTGCCGGAGCGTGTGGATGTGGTCTATGGTGCTAAAGCCTTTTCGGAACCCGGCTTGTTCGGGAGGCTGGAAGTCGTCAAACCTACGAGCGAGACGATTGGTAACTACTCTCGAAAACAGCTTATAGACATGGCTTAGCAGCGAGATGGGCCTATAATTCTTTAAGAGGGTGTTATCACCTTTCTTAAAGAAAAGTACCACCACGCTCCTGCCCCATGCCTCTAGCGTCGTACCCTCGGAGATAACAGAATTGAATAGCTTCTGAAGGACTTTAAGTAACGGCGTTCCGCCCGCTTTCAGAAGCTCTGTCGTTATTCCGTCTTCTCCCGGTGCCTTGTTGTTCTTAAGCTGCTTGAGAGCCGTTCGGATCTCGTATAGGCTGACGTCCGGGATGTCTTCCGTGTAGTGTCGAGTTAAACGGGCTCTTGTATCGCTAGACGTGCTTGCAGCAGGACTTTGCGATGAGGTATATAATTGTCCATAGAACTTCTCGAGCTCTCTTAAAACTTCCGGCTTCGAGGAAACGATACTGCCACTATCAGTCTTCAGTTTTGTCAACTGACTTTGCCCAATAGACAGATCTCTTGCGAACACTTTCGAGCCTTTGTTGCGCTCTATCTCGTTTTTAATACAATTTGTATTCAATTGTACAAGGTATAGATAAACAGAAAAATAAATATGAAAGTTAAAGTTTGAAACATTTTTTGTTACTCAAACAATGCACGTCGACAAAAACAGGTGATACCTATTTCTATCGCCGGGCAGCAAAACAATAGGCAGGGACTATCTAGCCGATCGACGGCAGCGGCGGCATGCCAGCCCGTCCGTCTCACTCGTTAACGTACTGAGGTGCTTAGTAGGAGTGAGATACGGCGGATTGCATGCGCCGTGAAATTAGCAGGTTGTAAACAAGTCCAACTACAGGATGATCCAAAATACTTGTGTGACACTTTAAGAAATTTTATTATTTTTACATATATTTTGCATATAACAGAATATATTATTATATAGATAAATAGAATTATCTATATAATAATATACTCCGCTATGAGTACTACTGATAGAAAGGCGAAAGTTTCTCAGTTATCGTGTATGTTTGTTTCTATTCAACTCCGCAACGGCTGATCAGTTCTAGGTGAGATTTGGAATATAAATAGCTCGCGATCTGGAGTGACATATTAAACTTTTGTTCACAGTGGCGTAGCCGAATGCGTGCGCATGCTCATAAAATTACAGTTTATTCTGGTAGTAAAGCCTGTATTTTATTTTATAATTTTTATTATTTATCTCATTTTGTATTATGATAGGGATGTTGTTCAAAAAGGTTGGAATTAGATAATTGGTGGTACGTCTGCCATAAAAGTTTCTCATTTTCGGTATGTTAAGTTTTTTCTTTGTTATTTTTCTCGTAACTATTTTATGTTCTACTAGCGGCCTGTCCCAGCTTCGCATGGGTGGTCATAAATTTTTTGAACATTTAAGACAAACTTAGACCGTGGGTTCGAGCCTCGCGTCTACTAATTTCATACATTTGCACGTCCTTCTCCTTGAGTGACTGAGATCGCACCCCGAGCGTGAACCGTGGACCCGTTAACATTTTTAATTTCATCATATCTTTTGAATGGAATGTCCGATTTGAAAAATTTAAAAAGTAATCTATAGGTATTGAAACCGTCTTAATTATGAAATGATTTATTTGGATAAGGATTAATACCAAGGTACAAATAAACACCCTTTTCTAGCGGCATCATTTCAATTAAATTTTTATAATAAAAGAACACTTATTGTGACATAACTATAATAGTTAGACATATGCTGTCGCGACATTTTTTGTAGATAATGATGTCTTCTGCAAAGTCGTAGTACATTATTTTGTTCTATCATCAATAGTTTTCGCAGCGCACGCGATGTAAGGTTTTCTTTTTCCACCTTGGGTTACATTATTGGAGTTTTAGTAAGGATCCCTGATTTTTTTGAAAATATAATATAGCCTATGTTACTCAGGGATAATGTAGCATTCTAATGGTGAAAGAATTTTTGAAATCGGACCATTAGTTTTTGAGCCTATTCGTTACATACAAAACAACAAAACAACAAAACAACAAAACAACAAAAATACAAATCTTTTCTCTTTATAATATTAGTGTAGATGGGTCTAAGTAAATCTGGGTTATTAAATTGTTCAATTAATATGGCTAGTTCTACTCTGTCATGTACTGGAGTAACGCCGCAATATTTAAATAATTCATTTACATTTCCTTGAAGGCGATTTTTAATCTGTTTAGGCAAAATAAGTTTTAATAATCTAATCTGAAGTCCTAGAATTTGATCAAGATACGTTTTAAAAGTCCTACCGTAGCTACTTATTCCATATGCTAATATCGACTCTGCTAGGGCGTTATATAAGTTAAGTAGTATCCTCCACGGTACTTTTGGCTTGATAATATAGAACTTAGCTAGGATGGCACGAAGTTTGTCACAGACGGAATTGACATGCAATTGCCAGTTAAATCTGTTATCCACTACCAGTCCTAAATATATATGATGCGTGACCATTGCCGGGCATGAGCAATTTTGGCGAGTCACATGTAAGCACTCATGGGTGTGTGCAGATATAACAAAAGTATCCATGCAGGGTACGTGTGAAGAGCGCACATGGATAATTTTTGTCTTGCTGGAGTTGAGTACAAGACCTGCATCGTGCGCCCATTTTGCTACTTGCGTGAAGTCATATTGCATGAGTTGGGCAGCAGTACGAACATCATGGTGGGAAGCAAGTAGGCAAGTATCGTCAGCATATTGATAGATAGAGCAGTCCCTGATAACATTTTCCATGTCATTAACGTAGGCTAGATAATGCAGTGGACCTAGGACTGAACCTTGCGCGGTTCCTTCTGTAACCAACTGTTCACCACTGAACTGATTGCCTATTCTTACTTGGTATTTTCTCTGGCTAAGATAGTCCTTACAACAGTTGAGGACAGGCCCTCTGATTCCAGAGTTGTTAAGCTTTTGTAGAAGTATATCATGTCTCAGTGTGTCAAACGCCTTGCTGAAGTCAATAAATAGGAGAATTACGTGTTTCTTATCGTTAAGCTGTTTATTGATCTCGTCAGTGAATTTTGAAAGTAAGATAGACGTTGACTTAAAAGGCTGAAAACCAAATTGAGAGTCTGAAATTATATTATACTGTCCATAAAATTTGTGAATTTGATTAATTAAGTATTTTTCAGCAATTTTATCAATAACTGGCAGAATTGTAATCGGCCTGTAATTACCATATTCACAATGTTTCCCCTTTTTGAAAATCGGTCTCACAATGCCTGTTTTAAGATCTGAAGGGTATTTGAAATGCTTGATACTTAGATTAATAAGTCGAGCTATAGCCGATACTATTTTGTTACTAACCTTTTTTATGTCAATGCAACGTATTGCATCACATCCCGCTGCTTTCTTAGGGTCTAAAGTTTTGATAATACCAGCTATCTTATTTTCAGTTGCATTCTTAAAGCGAAGAGACTTATTCTCAGGGTACATGTAGTCAGACTCTGCTAGCAGGCGCTTGTCACACCGAGGCATAATATCTTTAACACTTTTCTTAAAATCATGAGCAAAGTTGTCTGCTATTACTTTTTTGTCACATGTGCTATGCCTGAATGCCTTAACGATGGCATCATCTATAGAATGTTTGGTCCGTCCCGTTATAGTATTTATAATATCCCATAGTTGTCTAGGGTTCTTTTTATTTTCATATATTTTAGTCTTATAATAGTTGTTTCTAGATTTCTCTATAAATTTATGGGTTTTGTTCCTTTGCTTATTATATTCTAGTTTTAACTCTCTATTGAATGGGTCATCTACCCAATTACTGAACATTTTATCTTTTTTCTGGCACATATTATTTATTTTATTATTAATCCAAGGACTTTTGTTTCTTTTACTTTTGTTATTTATGATTTTGGTATATGAAGCATTTTCGTAACATCTGTTAAAATTATTTTTTATATATTCATATATTTTTATGGGACACTTCATATATAACGGGGCTTCCCAGTTTATCTCATTCAAAGACTTATGTAGCTTAGTTTCATTTATGAGCTTTAGGTAAGTTGGATCACCCAGTTGGATATAGGATTAGTTCCAACACAGGACAGAACGATCAGTCGATGGTCAGCCATAACTGTGCAGGTCGCTGCCGAGTAAAGGTCTAACGACCGCGATTTCGCAAATATGTGGTCAATGCAGCTACGAGTTGTTATATTATTTTTTAATTCAATTCTAGTGTAATCTGAAATCGCAGGCGTCAGACCACACTCAGACATGCAGTTGACATAATATTCGCGTATGGGAGTATTGCCTTTGAGGTCAATATTAATGTCACCTAGTAAGTACAGATCGTGTTTCATATAAGGCGGTGTTAAAAACAAATTTCTAAGCCCTGTTATAAATAAGTGTTTACATAAATCGGGAGGTCTATATACAGCACAAATATATGCTTCGTAGTTCTGAGGTGTTGATAATTTACCAATAACGCTTTCACAATGTGGGAGCGGATTATCAATTTCCAGGTAATTTAATTGACTTTTAACATAAACAATGATTCCTCCACCTTTACGATTTTTTCTTAATTTAGTGAACATATTATATCCAGAAATGTTAAAGAGTGACGTAAGATAACTCTTTATACCTACCTCAGTGAGTATAATTACATCTATCTGCATAATAGAACTGCTAATCATTTGTTTGACTAAACTGAAGTTTTTAATTATGGACCGAATGTTAATATGTACTATGTTAAGGTAACTTTGATCTTTAGGTATTTTAGATGAAAAATCGTTAATATTCATGCAATTAGTGACTTCCGTTATTTCTTCTGGGGAAATATGAAAATTTGTTGACAAAACTTTCATTTAAATACGTAGTTCTCGTACGCCAATAGGGAACAATCTGCACTTAGTAAGCCTAGGTCGAGATAAGTGCAAGGTCCTCCTCGCACCAGATGGCAATAGGCTTATCTCCGTCACCCTTTCTTGCTAGCACTTTCCCCGCCTGGAACCACACATACTTGAAACTAGGGCGCAACTTCTGCTGGGCATTCCAGAGAAGTGATTTGTTAGACTTAGACAAAGCGCGTCTCACAACCACCTTTGCTTTAGCTGCTTCTTGTTGAATGCACGGGACTACGTGCTCAGCAAGGATAGGTGCAGTCTCCCTCTTCGAAGCTTGTGCCCAAGAGGCCGCTAGTTCAGCATTATCCAATTCCACCAACAGCTGTCCATCAGACCCGGGTCTACCCTCAGTACGCTTAACGGTTTTGATGTCTTTTTCATCCACTATAAGCAGTTTAGCAACATTGCAAGCAATTTTTTTTATGTCTTCATTACTCGATTTTGCGACTCCAGAGATTTCCACCATCCTATCCAAGCCAATTTGCTCCAACCTCCTTATCTGTACTTCGAGAGAAGTGACCTTTGTTTCAAGGTGCTTATTTTTGTTCACGAGGTAGGTTTGCTTCTTCTCTACCTCAGTAATTCTTTCCGAAAACACTTCAATCTTGTCACCAAATTCTTCAAACTTCCTCCCAAAGAAGTTCAACGATTCTTCAAAGCTTTCGTTTTCCTTCCTCACAATTTTTTTTACTTCTAATGAAATATCACGAAGGAGTTGTTTGACATCAATTTGACTTGCATCTTGAGTAGTAGCGCGGTCAATGTCATCTTCGTCGTCTTCTTCCGGGACTATGAAAGATGTTTTCCTTCTAGGAGAGATTCGGTTGCATTCATCACAGTTCCACTCTAGGCTCTCGGAGAGGCGAAGCGCGGCAATCTGCTTGGCAGGTAAGCCACTACATCCTTGGGTGGCATGAACGACCTTGCCACACTTGCCACATTCCAATCCAGGGCTCCTTTTAGTGATCCCCTTTTCACATATATCACACTTCACCATTATTCCTTACTTGCGCGGGTAGTTCTATGTAAAATACAATTAAACACGTACGGGTTTACGCGGCGACTGGTCAGAGCGACGACTCTGAGACGAATGAATTTGAAACTAGATGGCGCTATTTGCATTTAGCAAAAGTATAAATGTTTGGACATATTTATGTTTGTGGTTACCGCTGACCGCTGGTTCAATTTGGATGAAATTTGTAATGTATTATTAGTTTATAACCTAGATTAACTTTATACCTAAACTATAACATACTACATTACTACAAAACTAAGAAGAAAAGTGCCTTAAATATTTAAATTATCATTTTATTATCACACGCGAGCGAAGCTGCTGGCAGCCAGTATTATTATACAACTAGAAAGCTACTTAGTAGATAATTTAACTTTGCATCTGATAACCTCCCAACTAATATCCTTACGGATATAAAACCTCCGCGGATCTTTGATTGATGGCAGTCACTTCGACGATGCTCGTGACTTGATGGTCCGTAAAAAACTCATTTTAATTCAAAGAACTTACGGGCTGACATGACACTCGCTGATGCCTAATTTCCGGGACTTTCAATGGCGTAAGGATTCTTGTAAACGAGCAACTTTAATTTATTTTAGTACAAAATCCACAGCTCATATTTACCTTCTTATTCATATTAGCTTATCAGACCGATAAGTCTGTTGCTGTCTCTTTTCGTTGGCATGAAAGTGACAGTGACAAGTATACCCTATAGAGCCGCTATAGAATAACAGGGAATATGAATAAGGGCCTTAGATATCAAACATACCTACAGCCAATGACGGATAATGTAATACCAAATTGTCTCTTTTAGTTTAAGCAAGCCAACCTCTTGTTCTTCACTAAGGTTGGCTGGTAGAAAATGCTGTCTAGCATTAAGCTCTCGTTTAGTACAAACTTTGCTTGGTGCAATAAAGAATTAAATAAATAATTGTTGCCCGGAAACAAATAGCAAGTGAAGTAATACAATAATCGCCAAATTAATAAATTAATTGAATATCCATTCAATTAATTTATTCAATAACAATTCTCTTACAAATCGTGTCTGAATGAAACCTAACATGCAAAAAAATAAAAATAAACAATTAAATTATTATACAAACATAATCTCACAAGTGAAATGAAATACAATATAAGTAGATGATACCATAAGATACTGTTGTGGTTATTTTTAGAATAGTAATAGGCTCACTGTATCCAAGGGGGTAGACAGAAGCACGTAACAATAATTAGTAAAAGGCAATGGCATTGACAATGATTTGTTTTTATACAACCAGCTGATGGAACAAGCAGATGGCCTGATGTTATGTGGTAACCATCACCTGTAACAATGCATTGCCTCGTAAGCCACGATAGGAAAGTGCCCTACGATGCCCTGCTCTGCGTCCATCAACTTGAGGCATACAGATGTTAAGCCTCATATGCCTGTCATTACACCGGCAACCACACTCTTCAACCCGAAACACAGCAACGCTGCTTGGCAGCAGGAAAAGGCGTGGTGGTTGTACTTCCCCGGACGAGCCCTTCACAAAGAACTCTACTACTCTTAAATCATCATCTTCAACTATTCTTTGCATTTATGATTCATATGTTATCTTCTTGCTTTGTATACACACACTATACACTTTTTACGGGCATACACATTAGGTAATTTATACATAATATAATAATAATATGTACAATATTATAATATATTATATTACATAATCATAATCTAAAATATCATAATCTAAAATAGGGAAAAAGTTGCCCAACTTTAATTGCCTGTGTATAAGCGACTTTTATCTATTTAAGTAATTTTTAACGTCATTCAAATGGTAATAACGAAAATCTAATAAATCTTGTATCTGTAGGACTGTAGTTTAAAGTTTTTTTTCTCGACATGTAAGTTTTTAGGCGCGAATGAAGTCACGTGGGCATCCACTGGTTGTAAATAATAAGCTATCGCTGGCTACTCGATTCCGCTGCCGGTTTGGACGGAAGTGACGCACAGATGCTGGCAGGCAAAATGCATTGCACTGAATTAACTGAAATAATTTTCATTCGGTCATTGTTATGTAATTAATCTATTTTATGCACGCATTCATTTAATATTATGAAATTGTAATAGGTTTTAAGTATGTAATACTAATAGTACGTGATTTCAATTATGTATGTATTATTAGTAATAATAATACATACTATGTAATATGTAATACTATCACATACTGAAAAGATACCTAAATTTATGTACGAACGTGCCTGAATTGTGTGATTTTTCAAAACTACTTTCAGCGATTTTAAATCTTCAAAACTGTTGATATGTGCGAACGAGACGCAAGCATTAGTTTACCGTAGAGGTACCGTAGATTTGCTACGGGAACGCTACGCCGTAGAACGTACTACGGTCAGCTGTAATTTTAACTTGTAAATTAAATTAACACAAATTTCAAAGATTATTATAATGTCCCAAATTATTCGAGTGGGATTTGAAGCCACAACCTTCCACTTGATACGGGGCCCCGTGATTTCCATAAGTGTAGTAAACACTTAAGGAAATCACGGTTCAAGAGTAGTAGAGCTCTTTGTGAAGGGCTCGTCCGGGGAAGTACTACCACCACGCCGTTTTCTGCCGCCAAGCAGCGTTGCTGTGTTTCGGTTTGAAGAGTGTGGTTACCGGTGTAATTACAGGCACTTGAGTGCATCGTAGGGCACGTTCCTATCGTGCGTGACTTAGGAGGCAATGCTTTGTACACTTAACATCAGGTGAGCCATCTGTTTGTTCCATCATCTAGTTGTATAAAAAAAACACTATTGAAGAAATAAAAATTGTAACACAAACTTTACATTCATACTTGGAAATTCCAAAAGTAGCGGTCACAGTAATAATATTTATTAACACACAGCGTTTTTTAGTAGCGATGTAAACGCGTGCTTGTTCATTCAGTAGTCCTCTGGCTGTGAAAATAAAAGAAAAACCCACTCTAACTTCGTTAATTTAAAGTTCAAAACGCCTTTCCCAGTAAACTGCTAACTGCTACCACTCGAATTGACTGCAAAGTAAAAGAAGAAGGCTTTTAGCTGAGATGCATGATAGGCTTGCAATGGTCTGCCAACAATGGGCCTTAAGGCACTGACAACCGTCAAAAAGTTTGCATAAGTACGAAACGAGTGATGCAAACTTTTGCGTAGGAAAACTGTTGTTATACCTGCTTTTAGTGTCATTAAATACTCTCTTATTATGGAACAATGATTTGAAATTTGAAGTACATGTAACTTCTGTTTTACGTCTATTTGATATACCTACTTAAAATAAAATTCTCACACCATATACATATTTTTACTGTAGAATTACAACAAAAACTTACTCGGTGATTTTATATCTTTCATATTGAAATATGCGAGCGTTAAGTACATTCACGGTAATCTTCGCCTTAATATAGTGAATATTAATAATTGATTGAGTGAGGGAAGCGAACAGTTATGGGGTAGTCAGAGGCCAAATATCGTGTTGGGTATCAATGTAAGACAGGAGAGGACATCGCGAAATCTCAGGTCGGGGCGAACCACTAGTATTTATCATATCGAGACGACGCGTGACCCGGGGGCTGGTGAGTATCTGGCTCAGCGCATCAGCATTGCCGTTCAGCGTGGCAATGCAGCCAGGGCCTTGGGGACGCTGCCGATTGGCACTGATTTGGATCAGTTGAGCTATCTCTAGATCGTTTACAACGGTCTGCAGATAGCTCACCTATTTAATATATATTTTCTACATTTTGTAAATACTTTTATTAACTGTAATTTTCTTTTTAAATAAAAAAAATAATACAAATATTGGTGGACATTCCACACAGCACTATCTAGCCCCAAACTAAGCCAAAGCTTGTGATATGGGAACCAGATAGCTGATATACTACTTACATACTTTTTTTTGTAAATACATATGTACTTATAATATTATATAACTCCCAGACAGAGAACAAACATCTTTGTTCATCACACAAATGTTTGTTCTCGGCGGGGATCGAACCCACGGCCTATGGCGCAGAAGGCAGAGCTACTACCAACTGAGCTGTGAAGGCTGTCAAAAATAAAAATAAATGTTTTATGTCTTATAATATTTATCATACACTAGATGACCCGGTGTACTTCGTATCACCTATCCTAACGACATTAAAACTCTCCCTTCGCTTTAGGTAGAACAGTATAAATGTGAAAATGAAATTGTTGTTCTTACTATCTTCTTAGCAAATTTTTTCATATTTTCTCAACCGTTTAAACCTTCCCTGGACTACGACAAACATTTCAAAACCAAAATCAGCTAAATCGGCCTAGCCGTTCTCGAGTTTTAGCGAGACAAACGAACAGCAATTGATTTTTATATACATATGTATAGAAGATTATGTGGCTCGCTTGACCCACGTGAACGTACATAATTTCCATAAACAAAACAATCTGCTGCATTCAGAATTAAAAAGAAAACTTTATCTTCCTCGCCGTTTCGGCTAACAATTCCCTGGAACTCGCATTTGAATACGAATGGTTCAGCATCTGTTGGTATATCAATGCAAACAAACCATCTCATATCAAGACCCCTCACCAACCAATTTTAGACTCTACCCCCTTGAAATAAGGGCACGTTTTTAAAAACAGCAGCAACGGAACTTTGCACAAAATGGTACTCGACAAGGTAAAATCTAGTGTGAAAATATAAACTTTCTAGAAAATACAGTTTTTTGCGGGAATTGCAACATTGAAGCGAAACTGGATCAACAACGACCCGACAAGTTATACTAATGATTAAAATTAGAATTAGTGTAACGATGAAATATCAGAATAGCTGATGCTTGCTTAAAAGTGAAAAAGTACCTAAAAATATGTTTTTTTATATAACTATCTGATGGAACAAGCAGATGGCCCACCTGATTTTAAGTGGTAACCATCATCTATAACAAAGCATTGCCTCGTGTCACGCACAATAGGAACGTGCCCTACGATGCACTGCCCTGCGTCCATCAACTTGAGGCATACAGATGCTAAGCCTCATGTGCCTGTGATTACACCGGCGACCACACTCTTCAAACCGAGACAAAGCAACGCTGCGTGGCGGCAGAAAAAGACGTGGTGGTAGTACTTCCCCGGACGAGCCCTTCACAAAGAGCTCTATCTTAAATGTTTCAAGGAGCATCAATATCCTTGGAAAAATATCACTTTGATCGAGACAAGTTTTTCCACAATAAACATTTCTTTACTACATTTCGTACTTAGTCAAAGTTTGGATCATAAATATATTTTTGCCTAACTGATAGTTAGTTTTTTTTTCGCCCTAATTCATTCGACCGTCACTGAAACCTTATATTATACAAGTTGTTTTTTTTTAGAAAAAAACAGCTGTTTTATACCTTGCTAAAATGTATGAAACAGCTGTTTTTTCTTTCGCGTTCACAGTGTTGCTTCCTTAGGAAAAGTTATTCATATTGATGGGTACTTTAGCTCCGACCACTACGCCTCAGAAGTCTGCGATAAATAACACAAAACACCTTAAATACGAAACAGATACACGTGTAAACTGTATACAGGGTGTACGTACATGTACAGGGTGTATTTCCCGAGGGGCCAGCTCGATTCGGCGCCGCAATCGGACACCGGAACCGAGTTCTGTAATACCATATTTGTATCGCCGATTTATTGATGGGTTTCAAAGGCATACCCTGGGAATAGGGGAAGAAATAATATAATATTCCACTTATTTGTTCTGTACCTACTGTGATTGTGTGGCTTAAATTCAGTATTTAAACGGATTTTGGTGTTATAAAAAATCTAAAAAATCGACAGCCTTCACAGCTCAGCCTTCTGCGCCGTAGGCCGTGAGTTCGATCCCCACCCTGAACAAACATTTGTGTAATGAACATAGATGTTTGTTCTCTATCTGGGTGTTATATAATATTAAAAGTATGTATTTACAAAGAAAAGTATTTATGTATTATTTCAGCTATCTGGTTCCCATATTACAAGCTCTGGCTTAGTTTGAAAGAAAGAATACATATTTATTTGTCCCACAACAAAAACAATAATAATAACAGTGGGTAGGTAGGTACCTAAAAAAAGTAAAAAATAAAAGTTAAAGTAGGTACTAATACACAAATTAGGTATGTTGTGCGGGGCAAAAAGGTCGTCGTCTCAGCTTAATGCTGCACCCAATCTAGATAGGCACAGTGCAGCGCTGGTTTTCAGACAAGGCCTGATAATCTAAATCTCCCTTTTTTTCTATTGTGTTATAATCTATTATTCTTCCTTTAAATTGTATATTTCATTATCATGTTTTTTATGTTGTGTGCTCAGTAGTTAATAAATGATTGTCTATGTCTATGTCTATGATAATGTGACATGCGACAAAACAGCAAAACAAAAAAAAAACATACAAATGAATACAGTAAAAGTACAACAATATGTAAAGGTAAAAAATAATAATAACAAGTAAACAAGAATCAATGTACACCACAGAAAAGAATAAACGATAAAAAAAAAAATCGTCTTTATGTACATAAAAATGATTCTTTAGATAAATTTATTTTGATTCTGTGGTTTGTCTATGCCCACAAGCAAACGGAAGGCATCAGAACAAAAAAATGAGACCGACTAAAAAAACAATGGCGTTAGTCGGCTTACAAAATAAAATTAGTAAGGGCTAGGTCTATTTTCGTATATAAATGCGACACGACAGCTGGATCCTTAGCATATATATATCATCCTTAGCTACAAACAAGTGCTGTGAAACAGGAACTGACCTCTTGTGCTCGACGGGCTACAAAATAGGGGTGAGTAGCAGGGCCGGATTTAGAGGTCCAGAGGCCCCGGGGCAACAAAGGAGTGGAGGCCCCCTCGCGCGTAATTATTTTCCAATAAAGTGATTTTTTTTTCAGTCGAGTTTTTCAATAAATAATTTATTGTGAAACCAAGTAGATTCTCTTGTACAAAAAGAGTTACTCGTTTTGGTGTTTTTGGATTTCGGTTATTTAAGATTAATATAATCAAATAATCATGTATGTACAAAGTACTGTAGGCTGTAAAATAGCAAAAAAAGAAGGTAAAATACCAAAAAAAAAATATCAAAGGAAAAGAAGATGTTTAATAGTGTTTACTAGTTGGGATTTGAAAGATTTTTTTTCCGAAGTCTCTATTGTGGGGGCCCTCCGTTTGTGGAGGCCCCGGGGCCATCGCCCCGTTTGCCCTCCCCTAAATCCGGCCCTGGTGAGTAGTAAAAGTACCTATTTAGGTGTCGAGCCTTCAGGCTTGACCCAATGAGATTACCCTCTTGTACATCAGCGCCATCTAGTAGTTATTAGTGTCCAACTCTATGGAACTGTCAGTTACTTCATACGTCATCGTGTCGATGGTGGTGGCAGCGCGGCGGGCGCCATCTTTATTCAGTTCGCTTTTGAATTTCGGCGTCGTCAGTATTAAAAATAATTATTAAATAAAATAAAAAGTGGAAAAAAAAAATAGAGGTAAAAGTTTTACTTTTACTAAACTAAAAAAATGCAAATCTCCCTAGTTAGTTAGGGAAAGGGTTTGCAACAAACTTGTGCATGCATGTTCCCATGTATACGGGACCGGGGATCCGCTTCACTAAACTTAGTGACGCTACCTCATCATTGTCATCTCGCAACGAATGACAGACAACCCAAGCTAACCTTATGCTACCGCTAAGGAATGCAGGCACCCGCTTATTAAGGTCTTAATCATGCAAAATCATTAGACATGCGCTCGATGCAAGTCGTATGAATCGATGCGACCGGCGACAACACGTCGTCGTATGAACGATTTCATGCGTGTCGTATGAATCGATACGACCAGTCGTGTCAAACATTTGATTCTGGACGCATCAATCGATACGACCGGTCGCATGAATCTATTCAAGTGACGCGTCAATTGTATAAAATATTAAGTTCCCCTAGCGGATTACAAATTATCAATTGTCTCTCTACTGTTACAGGCCATGGCTCCAACCCTAATGAACAATCTATGTTCCCAGCTTGTCCCCCAAGAGGACCGAGAATTCTACCAAAGAGTAATCGATATCTTGGACGATCATTACCCAAAGGACTGGAGGTCCTGGGAGGTCGAAGAATTTTCCTATGCCGACTTATTCGGACCAACTATATCACCAAAAACTGAAGCGAAACTGAGGTTCGCGATCCCGACGGTGGAGTTGGCGAGAGCTTTCACACCAGAAGACCCCTATCTTTCTGAAAAGAAATATAGGGTTATTAAAAGAAAACTGTTAGAATGGCCTTTGGGTCGTGCAGTTCTATATGCACCACATAAAGTGGCTGAAATGATGCATGGAAAATCATACGATCAGTTCATGGCCACCGTAAGGATCCTAAAACCCACACTGATATCAAGAGACATAGCCTCGGGCAGCAGAAAACGGAGATCCACATCTCACGAAAGTACAGCCTCCGCAAAAACGCCACGCACAGATACTCTGAGTGAGGGAATGCAATGTACCCTATTCGAAAAAATGATGGAGGTAATTAAGAGCCAAACCCAAGCCATTGAAAACGTTTCGGCAAAAGTCACATCTCTGACGTTAGACCGTGATGAATCTCAACCAGACCTCAATGAGTCTTTTGAATCAACTGAAGAGGGTGCTCAGCATGACGAAGAATTTCAACCACCACTACTTCGCGCCATGTCGAGCTCATTAGATTGCCCTGATGCGGAAGCTTTAACAACTCAAATAGCTGAAGCTCAAAGGAAGTTGGCGGAGATTACGAGCGCAAATAAGTCGGAACCATCAGACTGTGATTTTTCACCAAACACCGCTGAAGCAGAACCCAAACTGGCAAAAGCTGACCCTCAATTAGTTGAACAAGGCCGTAAATGCCAACGACTGGGCGATGAAGGTTGGAAAAACGTAAGATACGCAGATGTACAAAAAACCTTCCATGCTACCCCGGTTTTTGGAGCCCTGAAAGTAAACAGTGTTCTTGCGTCAAATACCCCGTCATGGACATCATTAGGGCAATTGGAGAAGACAGACTTGACCTTGGGTGCAATAACTTATGGTCTGCTGCTCCAACGCAAAACTTTTCAAGAGGCCTGTAAAAATTTGGATCCCAAAATTCGACAGGAGATTCAGGGCAAATTCTTGGCAGCAGACTGTCCCTTCAGGAAAGTTTCAGATGGACTGCTTCAGTATACATGTGGCAGAAGGGCTGAAGTCATACAGACTCGACGAGAGACTTACAAACCAGCAAACAAAGTCCTCAATGATATACTTCATGAAATCCCTCCATCGGACACACACCTCTTCTCGGAAGAGAAAATAGCTGAAGCCATGAAAGATCAAGGAGAGGCGCATAAATTTTTTCCAAAGAAAAATAATTACAAAGCAAACGGAAAGAAAACTTTTCCCACAAAAACAACAAAAGTTCCAGCAGCTCGCGATACATCAAAATTCAAAAAGCCATTTCAAGGTTCCAAGAATTTTCGATCTTCGAACAAGCAGCAACAACATGATTTCACCAGTAAAAACAAGACTGCCCAAGGTGGAGGAAAGAAATCATAAGGTCAGTCCTTTTCTCGCTGGTCAATTAAAACATAAAATTAATCTGTGGAACTCGTTAAGGGCGTCAACTACGATCACCAATATTTTAAAGGGTTACAGAATACCTTTCGTTCAAAGCCACCTTTGACCAACTTATCCCAAGCTAGGGAAAAAATGTTTGATCCTTCAAAAACTATGTCACAGCAAATATCCGACTTACTGGAAATGGGAGCCATTTCGGTAAATAAATTTAACCGTGGCTATCTGTCACCAATATTTTTGAGAGAAAAATCAAACGGTTCTCACAGATTGATCCTTAATCTAAAAAACTTGAACTTTTATGTCTATACTCCTAAGTTTCGACTAGTAAGCTTGCGCAAGGTATCCCAAACAATACAAGAAGGAGACTACATGGTTAAAATTGACATCTCCAACGCCTATTACCACATCCCAGTGTGGGACTCACACAGAAGATATCTGTCTTTTGCTTTTGGAAATAACATTTACAATATGAACTGCTTACCATTTGGACTTTCTAGCGCTCCATCTGTCTTTAGCAAGATTTCTAATTGGGTGGCATCACTGCTAAGAGAAAAAGGAATCAGAACTATTGTTTATTTGGATGATTTCTTACTTCTAAATAAAGATGCTAATTTATTGGCACAACAAGCTCAATGGACAGTCGGGTTTTTACAAGATTTAGGCTGGCATATAAATTTAAGCAAAACTAACTTGACACCCACACCAAAAATAGAATACCTAGGGCTCTACTGGGATTCCACAGAAAATAAAAAGAGCTTACCAGACACAAAGATAACGAACATAAGAGACATAATAACACAAACATTATGCAAAAACTCGTGGAGTTGGTTAAACGCAAAACGACTGTTAGGTAAACTTAATTTTGCTTCTAACACGGTACCCTTGGGGGCTCTTCATTGCAGATCCATACAAATCGCAGCAAAACAACTCCCAGACTCACAAAGAAACAAAGTGTTTCAGTTACCAAACCTAGTGACGGAAGAGTTATCGTGGTGGTTTCAAAACGTAAACAAATCGTCGACTCTCCAAATCGCGGCACCCTCAGCATTCGTGGCAACAGATGCTTCAGACATCGGCTGGGGAGCAATAGTAAACGGCAGAAAGCTATCAGGTCACTGGAACACTTATCAAGATCCCTGGCACTCCAATCAAAAAGAATTGTGGACCTTCTTCGAAGTCTTACAAAGAGAATGCATTCAACTTCGTGGAAAGACCGTCATTTTTCAGACAGACAACCGTACGGCGGCTGCCTACATAAGAAGGCAAGGAGGAACGAAGTCTCGGAAACTACTCAATATGGCTACAAAAATTCTGAATTTGGCTCACTCGTTAGACATCAACGTTGTACCGAAGTACCTACCAGGCAAATACAATTGCCTTGCAGACAGCCTATCCAGACTAAAAACGCAGCAAGAATGGCACCTCGATGTCCAGATGCAGACCCTGATCTTCCAAAAAATGGGAACTCCAGACATAGATCTATTCGCATCGAAAGCCTCTGCTGTAGTCCCGAGGTACGTAAGCGAGGATCTAAAGGACACCACCAGCGAATACACGGACGCTTTCAGTCGACCATGGGATTACAAACTGGGTTGGATTTTTCCACCACCAGCTCTGATTCCGCAAGTTCTCCAACATATGAACATTTCCAGCGGCCACTATTTACTAATAGTACCGAATTGGGAGAAAGCTCATTGGAAACCAGTCGTGAAAAAACGAGCGCTGTGTCCCCCCCTTCGCATCAGAAACCTCAAAACCCACCTCCGGGACCTTCGAACAAACCTTCCACCTCGAGATATACAGAACCTCCGTTTGGAAGTCTGGAAGGTACGGGCTGGGCTACTGAAGTGATGGATTGGAATGAGACGGAACGCAGCGTATTACAATCAGCCTGGAGACCATCTACGCTGAGAACATACAAACCAGCCTGGGAAAGCTGGCTCCATTGGTCCAAGAACGCTGACAACTCACCGTCAACACCAGGCCCAAAAGATTTAGCTAGATACCTTATTTACCTTCATGAGGTAAGGAAATTAGCCCCGAGAACCATTCTAGTCCACAAATCGGTTGTAGCTACCTTCACGAACCCTTCGAAGGATTCTCTCAGCAGTCACCCAATTGTGAAGAAAATCATCAAAGCAATTATGTTAAAGAATCCGCCAAGTCACAGGCTCATCACATGGGATCTTGCTGATCTCCTAAAGTGGGTGTTGGAAAGGAATGTCGAAATATCCAATTTATTTCAAGTGTCTCAACATGTAGCAACACTGTTACTCTTGGCAACAGGGCGACGTATTCATGATCTAACGCTTCTGCACATTGGCTCTAATCGTTGCCATATCACAAGAGATAAAATTATTATTTGGCCTGCTTTTGGATCAAAAACCGACAACGCCAAATATCGGCAGTCAGGATGGTGCCTATCCAAAAATGACGATCTAAAACTCGACCTGTGTTACTGGATACCTGTACTAATAGAAGCGACAAAATTAAGAAGAGGTGCTGATTCAACCCTGACAAATATGTTTATCACAACTAGAGGAAAAGTGAAAGCTGCGTCACGATCAATAATAGCAGGATGGTTACGACATACATTTAAGGATGCCAATATTAAATGTTCGCCGGGCAGTTTTAGATCGGCAGTTGCGACTAATAACTGGTCCAAAAAGAATTTAAATTTAGATGAAGTATTGCGCAAAGGTAACTGGCTCAGTTCTTCAACTTTCTTGAAGCACTACTTCAAGGAAATCGAACCTAGAAATACCGATTCTCGATTTTCAATGGCAGATAATTTTAGTGCAATTTAAGTACCTACTTACTTAATTCCTATCAAAAATCGTGTAAATATTGTTAAGCCAAAATGTTGAAGAGTTTTTTTTTGGAACATTATACAGTTGATTATGTACCTAACAATATACTTGTTCTTATTTTTTTTCGGTTTACCGGGAACCCAAGACTAGTCAAATACCTACCTACAGGTATGATATCACAGTACGCCTAGGTGTCAGCGCCGGCAGATATCAAACATCTCATTGGGTCAAGCCTGAAGGCTCGACACCTAAATATACCCGTTTTACCCCCGAAGGGTATAAAACGGTTATTTAGGTTTCAGCCGAAAGGCTTGACCCATACTTAACATCTTGCCGGCTTTCAGCCTCGCCTCAATTAAACACGTACTGAATAAAGATGGCGCCCGCCGCGCTGCCACCACCATCGACACGATGACGTATGAAGTAACTGACAGTTCCATAGAGTTGGACACTAATAACTACTAGATGGCGCTGATGTACAAGAGGGTAATCTCATTGGGTCAAGCCTTTCGGCTGAAACCTAAATAACCGTTTTATACCCTTCGGGGGTAAAACGGGTATATTTGCATGTGATATTCAATACAAATGGTAGGTACAATTGCATTTCCAGCGCTTAGTATGGATAGAATTGGGTTCATTACTGATTTGTGGGTCCGTTGCCACGCTAAGACGCGCTCAGTTTAGTTTGGGGCTAGATAGTGCTGTGTGGATAGTCCACTAACATTTATTTATTTATTATTCATTTATAATGATCACACATTTTTATATGGAAATAAATGATATTGTATTTTTTTGTATTTGTATTTAAATATTTATATAATCGTAAGTCAGAAGTTACGACATCAAATTTAAGAAGTTGTGGCGTGTTTTTTTTTTATACTATTAGCAAATGGAACAAGCAGATGGCCCACCTGATGTTAAGTGGTAACCATCACCTATAACAAAGCATTGCCTCGTAAGTCACGCACAACAGGAACGTGCCCTACGATGCACTGCCCTGCGTCCATCAACTCGAGGCATACAGATGTTAAGCCTCATGTGCCTGTAATTACACCGGCAACCACACTCTTCAAACGGAAACACAGCAACGCTGCTTGGCGGCAGAAATAGGCGTGGTGGTAGTACCCGTGTCCGCTAGAACGGTCATACGATGTGGCCTCTCCAGCCACACGACTGTTTACCTATATGATTATGTCAATTTTATTCTTCATCATCCATTTTTTACATAAATATTTTTCTTTATTCTGTTTGGTGTCATATTGTGTCAAGTGCTCTAACAACAAGAAGAGTGGAACAGATTTTTGTAATGGAACAACCATATGCCTTGCGGTGTCGGTTATGCTTTGTGAGTTAATGCAATTCTACAGGCAGAGATACCAAACAAACAAACACTACCGTAACGTTTTACTTAGAACTTAATTACTTAAAAAATAAAAGTTTATTTCGTTTGTTTATTTCTTGTTGTAAAAATGTAAATCCGTTATTGGCTGTATGTTTACAAACCTAATTATTTACATTGATTAAGAGCTGTGGATTTAGTTAAAAAATAAATAATAACTTCTCAACATTAGCTAAACGATCAGCTTGTACCATTTTATGTAAAAATTGTTATAAATATTTGCCAGTTCCTTCTATTTATATAATAAAAAATGGCGGTTTACGATCCAAGGCACTCACAACAAACCCCCTAAAACGAATTACATGGTAGAACAAGCCGGACGGGTCCCGGTGGCGTGACTCAGAAACAATTCAGTCACGGGCCACGGGAAGCCCTGTGATGAATGACTTTCCTTCTGGCGTGTCCGATATATTTATTTAGGGTTGTGTCAACCTTTTTTAGTCTGTAAATGCGAAATTTAGGGATGTTCGACATCGAATGTTCAACTTCTATTGACACGACAGCTTCATCATTATATTTGTAACAAGGATTATACAAAATAACGGTAGGAACCAAGCCGTAAGTGCTGTTCTTCTGACTTGGTCGCGTGGATCCAACACATTTCAACCTTTAAGACAATTCAAAGTGAACCTGTGATTTAATTTAATGGATTTTTATGTGCCTCGAACTGTGCTGCTTGAGCAGATTCATTTGGGCCCAGTGAGGCAAAACTATAATAAATATACCTAAAATAACAAGAAACCAACATAACGACTTATATCCCCAGGCACGGTAGATTATCTCTCAGATTTCTTAGTACAAAGTACCAATCAATACTATTTTAGTCGGTAATGTCAGTGGTCAGAGACCATAATGTAACATGTATTTTATTACCCTTACCTTTTTCTGTTATACCTACGCTTCACTAAATTCGATTGGCACCATTCTGGAGCTTCAATATTATATTATAATATATTGTAACAAGGATCATACAAAAGAGCGGTAGGAACCAAGCCGTAAGTTTGTTGCCTGTTCTTCTAGGCTTTGGTCGCGTGGAACAGGCACCTAGAGTCACCTAGCTTTAAGACGTTTCAAAGTGATCCTTATGATTACATGTTAAAATAATAATTTATTAAAAATACTTGCTATTTTATTTTCATTTATGAAACATAAAAACGCTTTTTATAAGGTGATTTTGAATGAGGTCATTATGTGTGTTTGTGACAACCCTAAAAATATTCCCGGTTTTATTTGTAACGTCTGTTTGTGACAACCCTAATCTACATTTCCATTTAGGACTTCCGCGCTCGTTATTGTTTCGTATATTATTTGTGTGCAATCGTGTAAGTACAAATTGCTGGGGCGCTGAAACATTTTAGGAATATTTACCTGCTTATCTCGTAATTCCGTTTATTTTGAGTCCCCTAAGGTCTTGCAAACGAACAGGGATTCGTCGTTCTGTGGTCGAGCTTCGAATAGGTGTTCCCCCAATACTGCCTGGGATATCTTTTTGTGAAATTTTTTAATATTTATATTTTCAAATATACAAGGTGTTACAATACTTGTGTTTAAAAACTTCAGGGGGCTAAACAATATGAATAACTTTTTCTAAGGAACCAACACTGTGAACGCGAAAAAAAAACAGCTGTTTCATACAAAAGTTCCAAACCTACCTGGCTAAAATGTATTATGTGAATACATTCATACGTACGTTCAATGGACTTAAAGGACATTCCATTCCAGTTAACCTTTGAAGGATAAATAGAGGTATGTTTATATAACTATACCTTATAGGTAGTTAAGAATAGGGGAGGCTTATGTCCAGCAGTGGACTTTTTAAGGCTGATAATGATGATGATTTACAGTGAGTACAAAAAAACAGAAAAAATCTATCAAGTAACGAATATTTTTTTAATTTATTGGTCAATAAATTGCCTTTCTTTATTTTATGATCTTACCTACTATGCATTGCCCTAACGTCCATCAGTTTGAGGCATATGTTTTAAGAGGCTGACGTCCGTCAATGACTTCTCGCTCGCACAAAATATTGAAACAAATGAAATGTAGGTACCTACTACAAGTTTTAGTACTTACTTATAACAACATGCAGAACTGTATGCAATGTGCACACAACTTTGTTGCTTGCGATTTTTGATAAAGACCTTAAGTGATTTTATATCTTTCAAAATTTTGAAATGTATGAGCAAAACTTATTTGGCGTTTTCAGCCCCTTAAAACTAGGTGAATCTAGGTGCCAGTACCACGCGCGTAATTCACGTCCAAACTTCTATCGTCCGATTAGAATCTCAAACGAGGGTTGGATGCTGTCCTATTAGAATCTCGAGATAATCTCAGTCGTGGTGTTAATCTTACAATTATCTCTCGGCTTGTTGAGCCGCATAATTAAGCAATGATGGATGGCACATACTGATTAGTCGAGGGATTGGTGCGAACACATTATACGCCTACCTACTCATGTTTGTTCTGAATAGTTCTATAGAAACAGCCACACGACTTAAATCCCCACGGTAGCTATCAGATCTCTTAGTACCAAATCTAAATTCCTTGAGACAGCCTTCACAGCTCAGTTGGTAGTAGCTCTGCCTTCTGCGCTGTAGCCCGTGGGTTCGATCTCCACTGAGAATAAACATTTGTGTGATGAACATAGATGTTTGTTCTCTGTCTGGGTGTTATACAGTACATTTTTTTTACGGTAAAGTCGGTTAAAGTTGGGTGATGATATTATTTTTAATTAAATGTTGACCAAAAATCAACATTTTATTTAAAACTGAGGCAGTTATGATTTAATTTTGAATTGTATTTTACAGAAGGGTTATTCATGGTTACATTACCGAAAAAAGTTTTACGAATAGTTAATATTTGTAGTCACAGGACTTAAAAGGTCATCACAGGGTGTCAGTTTTTCTGTATTTTTTGTAATACCTATAATTCGAAAAGTACATGACAAATATTTTTTTTGATATTTTTCTCATAACTGTCATGACTTGGCCCATCGCCCGTTTTCGGCTTGACGTTGATTTCTGGGACACCCTGTATAACAATATAAGAAAGTATTTACAAAAAAAAAAAGTATGTTATATTTATTATATCAGCTATCTGGGTTCCATATTACAAGCTTTGTCTTAGTTTGGGGCTGATAGTGCTGTGTGGAAAGTCCACCAATATTTATTTATTTATGTTTAAGGGGATGTGTAACTAAGAGGTCAAATTCGATTGGCACCACACTGGAGCTTCATTATTATAGTTCATTATTGTAGTATACATTAATCATACAAAATAACGGTAGGAACCAAGCCGTAAAAACTTACGGCTTGGTCGCGTGGATCTGGCACCTAGATTTAGTTTTAAGACGTTTCAAAGTGATCCTTGTGATTTTATTGAATAAATATCTTTTGACTTTGACATGAGTATGTATAATTAATTCTAGCTTTAGCCCTGTACATTTTTACATCTGTATACCTTAAGTTGATGGACGTAGGGCAGTTTATCGTAGAGCATGTTCCCATCGTGCGTGACTTACGAGGCAATACTTTGGTGAATACGTTATGGTTACCACTTAAGATACCCCAAGTATGAGATTTGCTTACGATATTTCGTTTTTCGTTTTACGTTTTTGTTCCGTGTTTATTGCGGGTTTTGTATGAAGACGCGATAGAGATACCGATACGGAACCGAAAAACGAAATATCGTAAGCAAATCTCATACTTGGGGTACTGGTGGACCGTCTGCTTGTTCCATTAGCAAGTAGTATAAAAAATGCCTAGGCAACCACACTCTTCAAACCGAAACACAGCGTTGCTGCTTGGCGGCGGAAAAAGGGCGTGGTGATAGTACTTCCCCGGACGAGCCCTTTACAGAGCTCTACTACTTTTAACTAGGAACTCAGTAGGTGAGTTTTTCGTTTTTTTTTTAATTAATACCTTTTGACTTTAACATGGGTATGAATAATGAATTCTATAAAATTATTCGGAACAAACATAGGTGTGTTTGTTCTCAATAGTATGAATTGGCTTTAGCCCTATACATTTTTAAATCTGTCGTTCTATGCTCCCGTGTGCATTTACTTTATAGTTTAATAATCAAAAAATCTTTCACATCAATGTTTTGCCCCAGCATTGTTTATTTCCCGGAGAAAACTTTCCC
Organism: Chloroclysta siterata; assembly: GCA_932294275.1. Classification (NCBI taxonomy): domain Eukaryota; kingdom Metazoa; phylum Arthropoda; class Insecta; order Lepidoptera; family Geometridae; genus Chloroclysta; species Chloroclysta siterata. The sequence goes on from OW028600.1 coordinate 2,521,676, forward strand.
TTGACATTTCCCGGCGTCATTTACCATTTTGCATAACTCATCATACTATCAAAGAAACGCTTCTCCGCTATACACCCAAGCAATTTCAACCTACACATCAGATCCATCCACTCCATTCCCGGCCCTATATCTACCGGATTAGGGGTGGTAATCCTGTATTTCAATTCTAGTGGTCCCGAATACGGGATTAAGTATTCATTGGGCTTCGGGAAAACATTTTTTTCTCGTACGTGTTCGATTTCCTTGAATACGTTTGGGCCTGTTTATTTGCGAGGAAATGACGCGTTTCGATGACTTAACCGGCAGGTAAGTACTTACTTATTTTTATCGGAAAAAATGGTGGTGATTTACGTGGGTGTGAACGAAAGTGTATGGAGAAATAAATCTATGAAGAAAAAAATAATTTATTTTGTTGCTGTTTGTAGATTGATGAGAAAAACATAAACATCTTAATAGACATGAGTCGGATATATCAAAACGTAACTTATATCGGATATGGGTTAGATATCATACCATATCGATATTCATATCAACATATCCGATATCATAAAAACTATTCAAAACCTCAACTGTTACCTAATAAAGACACGAACAAAACGAAAACTTCACAAACCAAACGATATGAAACAAACATCAATTGATATTCGCTACCTCCCTTTCTAAGAATGAATCGTTTTACTGGTAAAAAAGAGATGAAGCGAATATGACGTAACCATAGCCAAATAGTTTGCGTTTGTCGTTTCGTTGATAGTTTGCCATAACTAAATATCATGTTAACGTTTGCAACCCATACTGCTGATATCGATATCAGAAAACCGTTTTCTATATCGATATGCAAACTGTATATCGGTTAGATAACCGTTTGCGGGAAAAAACGAAAACGCCCATGTCTACATCTTAACGACTTTGATCCCCAGTGACGATAGATCTTATTTTTTATTGATATACCTACATTTATCTCATTTTAATTGTTTGACATAATGCCCACAGCTTTTTTTTAAGCAACTAGCTGATGGAACAAGCAGACCTGTTACCTGGCCCACCTGTTAGTGGTAACCATCACTTATACAAAGCATTGCCTTGTAAGTCACGATAGAAACGTGCTCTATGACGCACTGCCCTGCGTCCATCAACTTGAGGCATACAGATGTTAAGCCTCATGTGTCTGTAATTATACCGGCAACCACACTCTTCAAACCGAAACACAGCAACGCTGCTTGTCAGAAAAAGCTTCATTCTATCATCGCACTGTTTGCAACAGAGGATCTTCCTCCCGCGCACTCTAAGGTTGTGGAATGCGCTCCCTGCGGATATTTTCCCTGGAGAATACAGCATGGAGTTCTTAAAAAAAGGCAGTCTAAAATATTTTAAGGGTCAGCAACGCACGTGACTCTTCTGGTGTTGCCAGCGTCCATAGGCTCACTTGGTAGTATTAAAAAAACTCACCTACTGAGTACCTAGTTATGTTTATTTTACTGTGTGTCATAGTAAAGCACAAAAAACACACAAAAAGCACTAGAATACAACCTACCCATAAAAAGTTTCATGTCCTAGCAAAAATCTTTTATTCTTTACTCAACTTACTACAAAATTCAATTATAATACCTTGAAAACTTTTCGCTGAAGTGATAGTTATCCTAAAAGAAATAAAACAAAATAACATTTAATGATGAATTTTATTCTAATTAAAATTACGTGGAAACATGAATTCTTATAACATGAATCTAAAGAAGGAAACACTATAATATTCTTAATTATGAAATACTTATCAAATAAACAATGTCTTTAATTATGTCTTCGTACTAATACAAACACAGGTATGCCAAAGAACATAGGCCATTTATGGCACCAAAAACATATCCCTTCTTTGTGGGTCGGGTTAAAACATTAGTACAAAAATTACGCAAAACAAAACCCTTGCAAATTGTGTCCACATCGAGCGTAATAAGCAGAGTGCAAATTTTCAATCTCTAAATAAACCCTTGTTCACACGGTGTATATATCGTAACCAGTGAACGAAATTAAGTATGGAAGGATTCCCTCATAAAAAAAGGTAACCGTGCCGCGACGCTCGTTTCGACATTTTGAAAGATATAAAATCACTAAACTCATTTTCGAAAAATCGCAATCAACCATTTTGTGTGCAATCACATTGCACACAGTTGAGTAAAAATTTCATTTTGATATATACATGTTTACCTACTCAAAAGTTTGCTTTACTAGTTTTCGTACATATGCAAACATTGCACACAGTTTAGTAAAATGTATGTGTGTAAAATGGTAGATTACGATTTTTCGAAAATGAGTTTAGTGATTTTATATCTTTCAACATGTCGAAACGTGCGAGCGAGAGTCCCATTAGCTCTTGTCTTCGCCTTAATGTCTTATGTGACCTGAGCATTGGAAATTACAATTTAAACCCAAACTCGACAAAATAAGAACTACTTTGGCCTGATCTAACATTATGCCACAGTTTCCATGACGTTAAAGGTGTTGTTACACAATTGGCGTCGTTTTGCCTTGAAGAATTGCTTCTATGTTTTATTATCGTTCACTGATTATAGCCATTTTTTACATACTTATAGTTATATCGTTTTGCATTACATACCTTTAATATAAGTTACATAATGCAAAAATGAGGTATGATTCAATTTGTATTTTGCACTCGCTTATAACATTCCAACAATAAAAAAGCTCGACGTGCCAATGTAATCCTACTTACTTTAAAACGTGTAACAATCACATGTAGCCTGTCAAAAAACTCTTTTACAATATCTTTATTTTTACCATTATTTTGAGAAGGCACATGAAATATTACTTACAAATAAATGAATAAAACATTAGTACTGTGACAAAAATGTCTTTTTTTACATGTTGTTTCTATAAAGCGAACTGAAAGTCGAAAGCTGGATAAATTAGGAGAAAACGGTGGTTTTTAAGAATCAAAAGAACTGATATTTAAGATTTTTTTCATATTATCGAATGATTAACCTTTTATTGTATCACCAGCCTTCGTCCAAGCTCAATCCGTCAAACCCTTTTTGCACTTACGTATAAGAAAATGTAAGTCCTACGTACTATATAAAAATACAACAATTCTTGTAGCGTAACCGAAGTATTGAGGCACGCTTAAAACCTCCCTCAAACAACGCCATAGTCATATTATCTCTTGCATTTCAACCAGTAGGTAGACTAGTTTTAGGAAAATAAATGTATACTAAAAGAAAGAAAAGCTTTATTAACCCAACAATAGGCATACCAGTAAGAAGACTGTGTAAAAGAAAAAAATCTTCCAGAAAAACACTGCTGTGTATTAATTTAATGATTAACACACAGCAGTGTTTTTCTGGAAGACTTTTTTGTACTTCACTTTTTTTTTATAAATTCTAAAGAACATATTTTATTCTGGGGCTGGTCTATGTACCCCACATAGAAAAATTTGAAATTGAAGATTTAAATTTAAATGCAATTTCATTAATATGTAGGCTAATAAAGTTGTCATCACTAAATGTTGATCTGTTCGAATTTCTTACTATGTACATATTTCTAGAGCCGCCATGACAGTCTGTAATTGACGTTTGACATGACGTTTGATATGACGCATTGCACTTTTTAATTTTATGGCAGATTTGTTGCTTTTTTTGAAGGAATGACTTTCACTCTCAAGCTTGACTTATACAACAGTTGTCAAAATGACATTCACGCATGTCAGTCCGCCATATTTTTAGTGCATTGTGTTGCTCTCCTTGACCAAGAAAATCTTGTTAAGCAAAAGAAGTAAAAATAAAGCACATAAGCACTTGAAACAGTTTCTTATTTGCTAAGCGATAATTATATATACTGTACACAGACCCGACCCCGGCTCCATATATTGATGAAACAGCTCCTCTGACAGAAGTTTAGAATTTATAATATTAAAACTTTAGACAATCAAAAGAATATCCTATAAAAAAACCTTAAATCTGCTTAATCTGGCTGAAATATTGTATACATATTTGAGTAAGTGTAATAGAGTGTTGTTTGAAGGTGGCTTACAGTGGTACCTAGATGATATGACACAGATAATGACTTTATAATAAAAACGCTGTATAAAATACTTCTAAATGACAGTGTCATACGAATATACGACCAGTTTTATTTCAATGATCCATTAATCAGTTTATATTTTCTATACAGCATTGTCATAATAAAAGTCACAATATTCTATTTATACAAGCTTATTATAATTTACAAATTTCTATTTTTATTATAAAATGAAAATTACTTTTTGATGGAACGAAATGTAGATTTTATTGAGTTAATTTTTAATCTGTATCTATATTTTATAATCCCGATAACATTTTACAATTTAATTTGATCCCAAAACAGGTGATGATCTGCCAGAATGATGGTATTTTGATGATGATGATGAAACAAATAAAGCATTCATGATTTCGATATAACAAAGCCATATGTACAGTCGACAGCGACAGGGGCCTATGACGTAAATAAGTACAGTCATTCGTACAACCACAGGTAGTCATTTGACGAACTGTATCAACACATTGATATTAAATTCCACAAACTACCCCCGAATAAAAAAAAATACTGCCAACTACCACTACGCTAGAAGTAAGAAAAATATACATATTCATTATAAATATTAGTACTAATTCATATAAAAGCTCGTGAAAATATTTTAGTGTCAAAAACTTGTCTTTTACTTTGTTTTTATTAATTCTACGTAAGTATACATACGTTCTACTTGGTAAGAAATAACGATCCAGCGTGTATCATTTTTTTTTTAATTTCGAAAAACAATCCAGAGTCCAAACGAAAACATGAGCTTAAACACTAAACACTCAAAACTTATTCAATAGACAAGAAATATCTTTACACATGTCTTTACTAATGCTGCTTGAGTGGCAATTGATAACTTTTTACAAACGATCCCCCTTATTCACAAACGTCTTACAATCCGCCGATAACATCCAGGGGCCTTATGCTCACTTCGAGCGAGATTATCTCACGGTGGAGATGACGTCATATCTCGTTCAATAACTCGTTGACGTTGCGTCTCGCATGAACTTTGAATGAGAAAATTGGGGAGTGAGATGGTGAGAATGGGGTTAAATAGTTATCGAACGAGATATGACGTCATCTCTACCGTGAGATAATCTCGCATAAGGCCCCTGCTATTCGTTTGCTGTTCAATCGAGTCGTCGACACTTCCTCATTCAACCATCTTGGTTTAGGAAATGTGGTCAGAATCGAACCAAGTTAATTTTTCTGGCGTCAACTTCGTGAGTCATTTGGCTTTGCCTCGAGCGCCAACCGTGAGTTGGCCTTTCAGTGGCTTTACCTGCTGTCATCTCCGTTCGTTCGAAGTGACATTGACAGTGACACGTCTGTTTTGTAAGACAGATGTCAGTTTATATAAAGTAGTGGGAATTTCTAAAAAGTTATTTTGTGCCCTGAAATCTGCGTTTCACTATTGCTTTGGCTGTTTTTTTAGTACAGAGAGTTGTCTTTTGAAGGAAAAAAAAACAATTAAATAGTTATCACAACTGGTTTTGAACGTCAGAGCAGTAGCGAAACTAATTCTAGTACGTCATCTCGAAGATACCTTTACGAGGCTATAAATCTACGTTATGTATGTAAAGTACAAAATTTCATGAGTAAATATCAACAGCCTTATTCAAAATCGCCTGAGAACGTCATGTTAGTTATCAAGTGTTTTTGTTCCGGTATTTACCTCACAGCCTTTGACTTTCTTCGCTCGGATTTCATCATGCTGTGTTAGATTAACAAAGGATTAAAGGGCCGTTAAAATGTACGCGTTTGATATCTAAGGTTAGATTTAACGGCCTGTTAACTTTATTAGTAACTAACAGAGCATGGTGAAATCAGCTCTTAGCCGTTTCTAACAGATCTAATAAGTAAGGTTATGTTCGGTGTTCATCGTTTGGATGGGTGACCGTTAGATGCATTATCGTGCTTCGGATTGTACGATATTTATCGGTTCCGGTTACTAATCAGAGGCCTATAGGTGGCCTAGAAACCACAGAGCAAGAGTTAGGCCGTCAGAGAGGCGACCTACGAACTTTTTTTAATCTTCGTAAAATGAGCGTTAAACGTCTGATAACCACACACCGTTCCGAGGCGATTATGAATACGGTAGTTTTACTTTGTTTAATATTAAAAACCTATGGAAGCCAAAATGTGACGCTGTAACGACAAACATGCGACAACATTGTACAAACGTATTATCCATGCTTTAACATTATTTGCGTCTAATTATAGAGATAGCTTTCCCTTTGTGGTCCTATAATCAGACAGTATGAAATTATTTATAATACTGGTCCAAGATTTTGATAAAATAACGGTTTTTTATTTACATTCCGAGAAATTAATTTTTTTATTATCAAAACAATTTGATTTTATTTCACTTCAGAAGAGCTATCCCCGTGTTTTAAAAAAAAATGATTATATTTTATCATAATTCATATTCATATGATTCTGGTATAGACCCTGCCTCGTTCAAGCGATATACAAATCTATTGATAACCGTTATTACAAATTTTATTCTAGAATACCTACTACGAAAAGCTTGACAAAACATTCTAGACCGATAGGAACTGAAACATCAACTTACAAGAATAACTATTCAAAAAAAAAACCTAACCGCAAAACTTATATCTGCAGTAAGTTTCATCTAACAAACCGATTTAGAAGTGCTCTAATACAACTAAACAAAAAACAGCGTTTCGCGGCAAAAAACAGCCGATCTATTCGACTGCACCGCAAAATTATTACAAAGCAAAACCATACGAAACGTCAACGTCAAAGTGACATCTACAAAACCGCCCTCAACCTAAAGATGATAAAAACACGTACGCTATTCTCACTTATTTTAATGCGACCGCGCGGCCGTCAGAAGCGCCTCTTTTGACAGCAGCTGTCAGGTGTCACAACAATACGGGCAGCTGTCACGCGTGGTGACGTGTAGGTTAGCCAGGCGCGTCCGTAGTGGTGTCAGCTGCGGGGACTATGAGGCTTCCTGCTCCTCCCAGTCCACGCTCGCCCACTGGGGGAGCTCGGTCTCGTACTCCCAGCCGGGGCCCTGAGGGCAAAAATAAAAAAAAAAACTTAGCTTTCGAACCGAGTTAGATATACAAAAGGTGTAAAAATTCAGGGGGATAAAGTATCCATCAATATGAATAACTTTTCTAAGGAACCAACACTGTGAACGCCAAAAAAAACAGCTGTTTCATGCGAAAGTTCAATAAACCTGGCTAAAATGTATGAAACAGCTGTTTTTTTTTTTCGCGTTCATAGTATTGGTGGAGGTGGAGAGGAAAGTGGAAGAAGAAAACCTGTGCCGACCCCACTTAGCGTGGGATAAAGGGCAGAAAGTCCTTGGAAGTCCTTGGGGGAGACCTTTGGCTAGCAATCAAATGGGAGGCTAAAGGAAAAAATAAAAAATGCTAGGACTTTTAACAATCCGATTGTCATCCATCCATCCAATCAGCCCATATTCACCCACTGCTGGGTGTAGGCCTCCTAAGCACGCCACTCTTTTCGGTCCTCCACCGAATTCGGGAAAAAAGATGGGTGGAAGCTCAGGATACGAAGAATTGGAAGCCCTTTGGGGAGGCCTTTGCCCAGCTATAGGAGGACATAGGCTAAGAAAAAAAATAGGCAGCACTTTTGTCAATCCGATCGTCATCCATCTAATCAGCCCCTATTCACCCACTGCTGGGCATAGGTCTCCTCCTTAGCACGCCACTCTTTCCGGTCCTCCACCAAATTCGGGAAAAAAGATGGGTGGAAGTTCAGGATACGAAGAATTGGAAGCCCTTTGGGGAGGCCTTTGGCGGACATAGGCTAAGGAAAAACCTATAGGCAGCACTTTTGTCAATCCGATTATCATCCATCCATCCATCCAATCATCCCACATTCACCCACTGCTGGGTATAGGCCCGCAACTATCTTCGGTCCTTAGCCTTAATCTGAAAAAAATATACAAAGATGGCAGTTACCTTGTACTTCCAGGCGTGCAGATACATGACGAGGTCGCGCGGGCGCGGGTCGCGGTACCGCACGCGGCACTCGTAGCAGTGCGGGTCCGCGCCCGGCGCCTCCCCGCCAGCGCCCCCAGCGCCTCCCGCGCCGGGGGCGGGGGGCGCCGCGGCCGGGGAGCACCCCGTTTGCGTCGCCACGGTCACCTTCTCTGACTGTGGAGAGGACATGTAGTTGTCAACGTCAAGTAAACACTAGTCTTCTTTAAAACAACGATATACCGCATAAATATTTTATAAAAAATATCTCCTAGCAAATGTATACCAGCTGTGCGCTAAGGGGCGCCACGGCCAGGGAAAACTCGGTCTGCGTCGCCACTGTCACCTTCTCTGACTGTGGAGAGGACATGTTTTTGTCAACTAAAGTAACACTAGTCTTAGTTATTCTAGAAAAAATATACTAGCAGAGTTAAACTAGCTATGCTACGTAATGGGGGAGCTTTAGCCAGGGAACACCCAGTCTTTGTCGCCACTGCCACCTTCTTCGACTGTGGAGAGGATACACTAGTCTTAGTTATAGTGGCAGAGTTATACTACGCGCTAGGGGGCGCTACGGCCGGGGAAACCGATCTGCGCCGCCACTGTCACCTTTTCCCGACTGTTGACATATTGCTGTCAACGTCCACTAAACTAATCCTCCTATAATACCATCGATCTATCAAAGTCAAACCATTTCTGTTCACCAATTTCACAATAAAATTTCACAAGCGATATAAAAATATCTCCTAGCACAGATATATATATATACTAGCTAAACTGCAAGGGGGCGCCATGGCCAGACACACCAGACACACCAAGTATTAATCTGCCCCTGCAATGGCAATGAAATGTTACGGTATATACTTACTAATAATGCATGCAGAACAGTCCCAATTTTATTTTTAAGAAGTTTACTTACCTAATTAAACCTACTATAATTTCTGTGTTTAAAAAGTGTAACAGCTCGAGTCAGTGCCAGGGTTCACGTTGTAAAATGAATACTGTAATTATTGATTTTGTTAAATAAATAAATAAAAAAAATACCTTAGCATCGTTGGAGTCGTCATTGAAGGACGGCGAGGCGACCGGCGACTGCGAGTCGGCGGCTTCCATCGGCGCCTCCGCCGCACTCGACGGACTCGGCAAAGTGGCTGAGGGTAGTCCAATAAAAACATCATTCAAAAGAGAAGATTGAGAAGAGAAGAGTAGTAGAGCTCTTTGTGAAGGGCTCGTCCCGGGAAGTACTACCACCACGCCTTTTTCTGCCGCCAAGCAGCAACGCTGTGTTTCGGTTTGAAGAGTGTGGTTGCCGGTGTAATTACAGCCACATGAGGCTTAACATCTGTATGCCTAAGTTGATGGACGCAGGGTAGTGCATCGTAGGGCATGCCGACCAAAATCAGACCATTTTATCCATATCTTTACATTAATCCTTATCCAAATCAATCATTTCGTATTCAAGACTGTTTCAATACCTATAGATTACTTCTTGAATTTTTCAAATCGGACACTCCATTCAAAAGATACCACGAAATTAAAAAATTTAGTTCGCTTTAAAAATACATAAAGCGAGCGCGCGGGCGCGTTCTCACTCAGCGCATCGGGCGACGGGCAACGCGGCGAGGGAGAAGGGCGTGCAAATGTATGAAATGTATGAAAGGTATAAGGTTATCCTAAAATGTTGAAAACAATTGTGTCCACCCATGCGAAGCTGGGACAGGCCGCTAGTATATATATAGTATAGATGAGGTTTTGGCTTGTGGTGCCCTTCAAACAATGTATTTATTTCAAGAAATTAAAAAAATATATATATATATATATTATTGTTAGTCCATATAGTTTAAAGCTACACTTACGGGTCATGACGGTAGACGGCGTGAGACCCGGCGCGGGAGACTCCAGGCGAGGCGACGACTCACGCGACGCCGGTCCCGTGTCGCAGTCGTACTCACCCACTGTGGAGTAACATTTGTTATAATCGCGCTAAACTCTCGCTGCAGGCTCGCTCAGTGTTCAACCTATAGTCGCGTTAAACTCCCGCTGAAAACTCGGTCATAAATCAACTTAACACACGCTTAAACAAAAGGATCGTCCGTTCTCCTAAGTGCGAGAGAGAGAGAGCAATATTGCTGTCTCGTTCCGATAACTTATGACCGAGCCTGCAGCGAGAGTTTAACGCGACTATAGTACAAAACTGGTGATCCACATTGTTGACAGAGCGATCGAGCTACCCTGGCCAGTCTGGAAGAGTCTTAATAGACTCCGAACCCAAGTCGGACGCTGCAAGAGCAACCTAAGCAGATGGGGGATGATCGCAAAAAATGACACGCAATGCCATTGTGGTGCCCAGGTGCAGTCCATGTCACATGTGCTCGCGTGTCCATCATGCCCCACCTCATGCACCTTAGAGGACCTAATGAGATGCTCGGATGTTGCTGTGGAGGTAGCCACCTACTGGACAAAGTGGATTTAAATTTTGAGATGTAGCAGCGACACGAAAGAAGAAGAAGACAGAGCGATCATAATTTTGAAAGACACGAAGGACTCCGTTATAAGAAAATTTATTTATTTTCTCTGCGCAAAAGGTATACATGCCATGGCTTATTTTAAGGGTACAATTTAATAAGTTAAACCCGATAAGCGAGAGACTGGTGCCTGAGATAGGTTTAAAAAAAACCTGTAATACAGTGTTATAACATCATAGGTTAGTACAAAGCTGGATTACCCTTGTTGACAAAGCTAACATAATTTAAAAGACACGACGGAATACTCTGTAAATATTACAAGCGAGTGTGTCTGAACGCAAGAATAGTAGCTTATATGTGAAAAAGTATTTTTTGTTTTTAATCACAGTGATCCTTGTGATTTGAAACGTCTTAAAGCTAGGTGACTCTAGGTGCCAGTTCCACGCGACCAAAGCCTAGAAGAACAGGCAACAAACTTACGGCTTGGTTCCTACCGATCTTTTGTATGATCACGAAAGGCACGAAAGTACTCCGTTGTAAATATTACCTTTACCTTTGTCATCAAAAGTCGGCTTAGAGAACAGCAGGTCGTCATCAGCGGCGTCCACTCCGAGCCAGTTCTCAGCGTTGTGGATCGCGATGAGGTCACATTTACCCTTAGCTTCACTTTTAACCCCAAAAAGACCTTTACCTTTGTCATCAGAAGTCGGCTTAGAGAACAGCAGGTCGTCATCAGCGGCGTCCACTCCGAGCCAGTTCTCAGCGTTGTGGATCGCGATGAGGTCACATTTACCCTTTGCTTCACTTTTAACCCCAAAAAGACCTTTACCTTTGTCATCAGAAGCGGGCTTAGAGAACAGCAGGTCATCATCAGCGGCGTCCACTCCGAGCCAGTTCTCAGCGTTGTGGATCGCGATGAGGTCACATTTACCCTTTTAACCCCAAAAAGACCTTTACCTTTGTCATCAGAAGTCGGCTTAGAGAACAGCAGGTCGTCATCAGCGGCGTCCACTCCGAGCCAGTTCTCAGCGTTGTGGATCGCGATGAGGTCACATTTACCCTTTGCTTCACTTTTAACCCCAAAAAGACCTTTACCTTTGTCATCAGAAGCGGGCTTAGAGAACAGCAGGTCATCATCAGCGGCGTCCACTCCGAGCCAGTTCTCAGCGTTGTGGATCGCGATGAGGTCACATTTACCCTTTTAACCCCAAAAAGACCTTTACCTTTGTCATCAGAAGCGGGCTTAGAGAACAGCAGATCATCATCAGCGGCGTCCACTCCGAGCCAGTTCTCAGCGTTGTGGATCGCGATGAGGTCGCGAACCAGTTGCTCGTCGGTCTTACCCCCCGTGTCGCCGCCCTTACCCCTCAGCGGCCCGAATACGGGGTGGTTGTAGAGAGGGTCGTTCACCACTGGGTAACCTGTAAAAGATAGCAGTGAATTTATAAATTGAAATGCTGGATTCATTTTATCGGTAGAGTTTCAAGCGGCGATGCTTTAAAATGAGCCGAATGTTAAGTTTCAAATAAATGTAGTTTAAACCAGCTATTGTAATGCCATGGAATATTGTCTTTGCTAAAATTAAACCGATTTCTTAAAATACACAGAAATACATAAAACAAAATTTTCACGGAAGGGAACCACAGACTAAATCCTCATCCGTGTAGGTACCTATATAATTTTCGTAGCAGGTTGGTTGGTAGCACATTAGCACACGTGTTTGCTAACGTGCTACCAATCGCAGTGGCGGATTTACATATTTGCCGCCAGTAGGCTATTCATGCCGCCCCTACTGACTTCTACAATTCAAAATAGGTTTTTGAATTGTAGAAGTCAGTGTTTACCATAATATTTATTAAAAACAATTGTAATGCAATTACAACTTTAAGATTGGTGCACTAACGTCTTCATTACATCAGCTAATGATTGAGATTTAGTATAGAAATATGAGATTCATTTTTGAGTATAGAAATATATCCAAAAACAAGATATAAATGTTAGAAAAAATACCTAACTTGCCGCCCCCTAAAATCTGCCGCCCTAGGCTCCAGCCTACTCAGCCTGCTGGTAAATCCGCCATTGACCAATCGTTGAAGCACGTCAATCACACGACACAGTTAAGCACATGTTTACGCACGAAGCCCGTATGTCGGTAGTACCGCAGGCTGATAACGAATGAATTTTGACATTTGTAGCGTTAACGTATCCTGGCGATATTCGACCTTATTCTGTTGTAGTTAGGGATACGATACGTTTACTACGAGACTACGACACTAACGTCAAATTCGTTCGTGATTAGCCTACTGGACAGTAGCTGTTCACGTGCGCACACAGTCCTAAAACAAATACGCTGGCACGACCGGTCGCCAGGGAATAGCTAACCAGCCCTGCTATTCCGCAAACAACAAAGTCACAGACATTTTCACCTAGTGGATTCGATCCGATTCGATCAACGAGCTTCACAACACTCACGTTGGCATTTCCACTGCCAAAACACTTACACGAGTGGCGCTAGTGATAGGTGAATGTATTACGGAATGCCAAATTTTAAACGCACGATTTCGAATGCATGATTGTGTTGTGGGAGTATTCCAATCTTAATTTCGTAGGTTCGAATCCCGTCGTGCACCAATGAATTTTTCCTATCGAAAAATTTACGTTGCGCAACTGTAATGTTTGGTCGTAGGTACCTCCGACTACCCCCCTTCTAGACATCCTCAAAATAATCTTAAGTACTTGGTCTAAGAGATCTGAGGATATATCTACCGTGCCTGGGGATAAAAGTCGAGAAGCTGTGCTCACCGCGGATTACGCGGTCACTTAGGTGTTGACAGAATAGCACCACTGGAATGACACGCAAATTCCACCAATGTCATGTAAGTGAAGCATGCTTGCAACGTTGTAGCAAGTATGAGAGTTCGGCATAGAGTGGGGTAAAGCTGGGTAGATTATACAAGGTGTTCCAATACTTGTAGTCCAAACTACAGGAGGCTAAAGTACCCATCAATATAATAACTTTTTCTAAGGTATTATTAGTTTGAGGCGTATATAGCGGGTGCTGTCTTATAAATTTGATTTTGTTTACCTTTTTCTGTATGCCTACGCCTCACTAAACTTCAATAACATATTATATTATTACATTGTAAAAGGATCATATAAAAGAACGGTAGGAACCAAGCCGTAAGTTTGTTGCCTGTTCTTCTAGGCTTTGGTCGCGTGGAACTGGCACCTAGAGTCACCTAGCTTTAAGACGTTTCAAAGTGATCCTTGTGATTTTATTGAATAAATACATTTTGACTTTGACTTTGACTTAAGGAACCTACACTGTGAACGTGGAAAAAAACAGCAGTTTCATACATTTTAGCCAGGTATAATAATGCTTTTTTGCAAACAACAAAATATCTAGCTAAGTGTACTTCGCTTTGAACTGTAGGTGACTTTCCTACACATAATTTTATTACAAGTCCTACACATAATTTCATATAAGTTTACACAAAATATTTACATTATTATTTTAATACGACTACATTACAATAGTACTTTACACGAATACTTAATTTTTATTATCTACCAGTTTGTCAGGCTTATCGACTCTTACCCCATCCCTAGTGCTGCGCAAGCACATAGGCTATATACCGCACTCGGGCGCACACGAGGCGCTGTGCGCTGAGGTCAAATCAGTCACAGCTTAGCCACGACGCGGGACGCACGCTCCTTTGCTTGAGAAAATTACATCGCGAACAGTGTGTTACCCATCCGCTTTGCTTTAATGCTATCTGAACCATTTTTATTCTTCACCTGTCGCTTCCGAACTATCTTGTGTCTGTGCTTATTTATTATTATTTTATTTATACTCCTGCGGAATCAGCCTATCACACTTACCCTGCTAACACTATACTGGTGACCCCGACGTTATAAGAATGTACTTAAAATAGCGCACCGTTCCAAGCCTCACTTTGGTGAGCACGCGGTGTTGTATAGCTCGCGTCAAAATCGCTCGCTTAAGGGCCGGTTTCACCATGCTCCGTTAGATTAACAAAGGATTAAAGGGCCGTTAAATATGTCAAAATATACGCGTTTGACAGCTAAGGTTAGATTTAACAGTCTTTTAATCCTTGATTAGTAACTAACAGAGCATGGTGAAACTGGGCCTTAGTCTCGCGCGGCGTAAACTAGCGCGCGGTTTTCACACTCGACGTTTTGCCGAGCACGATTTTTCGTTTTTTTTATCGTGATGCAAAATCGAATAATTTTCTTTCCACAAATTTGGCCTGTTCTCAAAATCTGTCACTCATAAGCACGTTTTTTGATAACGTCGATTTACCGTAAGCCTTCTGTAACATTTTTTTTCAGGTATTTTTTTCAGGTCTTGTAACATTCAGGGACTCCGAACACGAAATTACATTGGCGATGCTAAATTTAAGACAAACTATTTGTTCAATATTTTTGTCCATTATGAAATTCACAACCCACACTAGATTGATCTAACAAAAAACAGCACTGTATTCAATCTAAATAACAGATTCAACTCAAACTCCGCCCCAAAATGGAAAACAGATGTGCCGATCTAATAACCAAAAAAAAAAACAAAAAAAATATTCGGAAACATGAACAAATCATCCATTCCCGATACTTTCTTGACCAAATGTAAAATCATAGGGGAACTTACCCAGATACTGCAGGTGCACCCTTATCTGGTGCATGCGGCCAGTCTTCGGCTTGCAAAGCACCACGCTGGTATTGCTGACAGCGTTGTACCCGAGCCGCTTGAACACCGTCGAGCAGTCCTTGCCTTTCGGAGACACCTTGCAGACGCCTATCTTGTAGCTGACCACTTCGATAGGCTCTAGGCACTCGATCTCATCGCTAGTGGAAGAAAACAAAATCATGTTCCATTTTAATTCAAAACTGTGAGGCATTTTAAGAGTAGTATACCTCTTTGTGAAGGACTCCTTCGGGGGAGTACTACCACCATGCCTTTTTCTGCCGCCAAGCATCTTTGTTTGGGAGTTTCGGTCTGAAGAGTGTGGCAATGCTTTGTTATAGGTGATGATTACCACTTAACATCAGGTGGGCCATCTGGTCGTTCCATCATCCAGTTTTACGGACGAGCCCTTCACAAAGAGCTCTGCTATTAAAATACCGCACCGATCAATAATTAGATGGGCGCCCTTCGAGGAATATCAAAAGTTCTCCCTCGTAGAGCACCTGCGGTGTAGTAACTTCCAGTGTTGGCGTATTCGTATTGTTTATTGCAATTATTATGTTATATGGTGTAGTATCTGTCTTTATGTTCAATATGGTGGATTACATATTAAACCTATTGTTTAGGGCATGGAAATATTTAGCGTAGTAGCCGTAATCTTAACATTCTACTTAATACTGATTTCCTTAATTATTGTAGACTCAAACATTTCAAATATCCATAAAATTATTTTAGTAAGTTGTTTTTAAATTATGTATCGGTTTTGTCAACATAGTTAAAATGTATACATTGTGACATAATGTTTCCCGTTAGTTTAGAAAGAATGCAATTTCAATAAGTATAAAAAACATGGCACAAGTCTTCTAAGCACAAACACGCGTATTATCGCAGCGAAATCTTTATGCGCGGTCTTACGACCCAAGACGTCTACATAAACATACAATTTACAAGGCAAATATTTACACCCTCTATAATCAGATCATCAAGGGTCCTTTCTTGGTCATCCTTCTTTTGAATGACTTGCTTGAGCTATGTAGCCGTGAAATTAGAACTTATTTTATTTGTGTTATAGATTTGACATAAAACCTATTGAAAATGGCTAACACTGGTAATAATTTTTTTGGCAGTGCGAAGTTCTAGCAATTAATATAATCGCAAAATTTCTCGCAAAAGACCTCGGGTTTTCGTCGTCTGAAGCATGAAAGCAAAGGTACTGTACTCACTCAGGAAATACTCCGTCCACCCTGCAGACATATTCCTTCTGCACCTGTCTGTTCCGAATCTGGTGCTCCATTTGCCGCGCTTTCTTGGGACTGCGTCCGAACAATAGCAGACCTGATTGTAACAACAAACACTTATACTTCTGTTGTGTAAACTTACTTAATAGAGTCTTGAAACTTGCGGCATTGAACGTGGTTTAAGATACGAAACACAAATATTGCAATGTTGCATTTATAAATTGGCATGGATATATTCTTACCTGACGTTAACCTATCTAGCCTGTGGATGGTCCTCAAGTTTTTCAAGTTGTACTCCTTGGCAAGAATGAAAACGACGGTGTTGTGTCTGTATCTACCACACGGGTGAACCTGAGAAAAATAAGCCACTTTATTAGTTTTCTTTTAATTGGAGTTAACTAGGGTCTTCAATGGGACCTTGACTATTAAGTTTGTATAGAGACAATAAACGTTCATATAAACTAATTTGTAATTTAAATTCTGACTGTAAATAATTGTGGGATACATAGTAAGAATAAAAATAACTTGTTTTAAATTTAGGTAGCTTAGTACACAAAATATACAGATGAGGTGCGAAAAAGCTGCACACAATGACACACATGACAGCAGTGTTATGATGCAAGCAAATACATAAAACTGAAAAGGAATAAATAAATCGAGTTTAACGATTTTGATTTTCTCACTCATACCCAAAACCAAAAAACTGAATAGGAAGAAATTGTTTTCAAAAGTTTTAGGACATTTTTAACCTTGTGACGTGGTGTAATGATACGATTTATTTATAATCCAAAATACTGTTCATAGTTAAGTTATCATTTTCCGACTCGACTCTTGGTAAAAAAACACATACTTAGTTAAGATGACATGCTCTGAGATTTGAATCATAATAAGATAGATTTTTGTTAAAAAGGAGGACCTTGTAGGAGTTAAAATTTTCACACTCAGTTAATAAAATTGTTTTAAAGAGTGATATGAGCTTTACTTCGTTCGCTACTATAAAACGAAACGAAGATTTTTAAAGAAATGTGGTACATATAAGTTTGAAACAGAATTGAGTTTTCAAGCGGTGAATTTATGTTTCAATATCACTCGCGTGTGTCCTATAAGATAGTTTTCTTGTTGGAATATCTTTAGTATATTATTATTCGTTGTAACGATTCGAGTAACAGTTTGCTTAAACTAGATCACTAACAGTTCTCCCGTGGATATCATAACATTTATAATGAGTGCTTAGCATGTGATATTTGAAAACAAAAAGGAATTTCATACTCGTTTCAACTCAAACCAAAAACGTTTGAAATTGCACAAAGGAACGCCACAAGGTGCGAAAAGGGTGATGTATTATAGCCCAACCTTGAAACTCTGGCTTTGAAAACTGATTCGTGTAACAAACTGAAGCGATGTTGCGCATAAAACTCATCATTAGACGAAACTTTGCATTCACATTTAGCTAAATGAAGTGATAAATTAGACAGCAGTTATGAAAATTACTCGTATAAATGGGCGAAACGTTTTACGAATTTAGTTTCAAAGTTAAGCCTGTTAATTACGTCATTGGCCTTTATTTGGCTGTTGGGATAAAGCTTTCTCCGTCATTTCCTTATGTGAGTTTCTGACTTAATTAATTTAGGTAAACGAATATTGAGATCTGATGTCATATACGGAGGTATTTTGTTATCCTTTGAACTCCTGTCTCCAGAATCGTTTTTGATGTAATGCTTAAATATGACAGGGTTAGTCGAAAGAAATGTTTGCAAGCAAGAGAAAGTATTAGATAGAGAGAAAGAGGAGAACAAGACAAAGGATTCGCATATCAAGTGGTCCACTTACAAGTGGCATTAAGAGACCGCATATTTCAGTTCCGTATCAGAGTATAAAGTCTCAAACTCAGTGCAGATCACAATCGTGTTGGACTCGGATGGCAAACTTTGGAAAACAGGGCCGCACGCAGCTAAGACTATGGTAAAAGAGGTAAAAATAATTTCTTGTTACCGAGGATTTTGAATATTAAATAGGTAAGTAAACCATTATACATATACCATGAGCATATACAGAATCTCGCGTATTTAAAGGTCCCAATTTATAATTATAATCTCATGCCGATATATAGAATAATTAGTTTTTGCGAATTTATCAAGTAACGCATCGATTTAAGCAATGATATAAGCTATAAAATGTAATCCAGTCTTTTCAGACTGTATGTAGCTTTGTATATATTTGCCTGTATGTTATATGTATATGGCTATATATTTAGCGCGATCAAATAACACGTCTCCAAAATGAGTGTTTATTCATCCCCCTTAGGAGCAGGGACTTTTAAATTACCTAAACCCTGGCAACGAATCTGTTTTAAACTCTAAAAAGTTTCATTCAACACGACGGCCGTATCTCCGTGTTCAATGTTGTTACTTTTTCTTTTCTCATCGGAGTTTCCACATCCACAGAGAGTTGTCGTAACTCAGATAAAATGGTGAACAAAGAATTGTGATTTAAAAAAGTTGAACAAGAAAATATCACCTCGACTTTTTGGGCTATAAATTTAGATTAGGACAATCTTCATCTCGGTTTTGTAGATCTGACAAAAGGACTTTTTTAAATACGTACTTGTCATAACTTTACCTTGGGCTGTATTTTCAAAGCACGCAAGATAAACTAGAGTTCAAACGTGACTTTGTAGGTACTTTCCTTGGACGAAATTGTTCTAGGAAGACGTCATCCTACCTCTGTAGCTGCGTGGTATAACAATGGTGATCTTAGTTTATAGTGAATACAAAATCAAGAGTGATAGTGGTGATGTTAAAAGGAGCCAATCAGAGTCCAACAGCTGATATAAAGGTCATCGCACTCACCGGCAGCGAGCAAGGCTTGTCTAGCACAAGTAGGTCCTCGTCCACATGTATGACGCGCAAGAGGCTAGCGAGCACTGGAGTTTCGTGCCTGGCCCACCACGGATAACATAGTCAATACGGATTCTATGCTTTGATGTTGTAACTGACTTTGTGTAGTCACTTTTAATGAGAACTGACTATTGTAGTCACTTTTTAATGTGAACTGACTATGTGTAGTCACTTTTAAATAATAGCTGTGTTGACTTTGCGTAGTCATTTTTAAATGGGAACTGACTATGTGTAGTCACTTTGGAATGAGAACTGTGTTGACTTTGTGTAGTCACTTTTAAATGACAACTGACTATGTGTAATCACTTTTGAATGAGAACTGACTATGTGTTGTCACTTTTAAATGAGAACTGATTTGACTTTGTGTAGTCACTTTTAAATGGGAACTGACTTCGTGTGTTCTTCTTAGTGCCTACTGATAGTGTGGTCACTTGTAAGTGAGAATCGATTTGAGTGAAAACATTGGGAGCTATCTATATGTATAACTTGGAAAATGTACAGTTTTATTGCTTACTAATATGAACAGTGGTTTTTTCATAATTCACATAAGTAATGTACTATATAGGGTTAGTACTGCTTATTATAATCATTTTAAAGAATTATTGTAGGTAGGTACTATCCCACTCACTTTTAATCAGTGACTTATGCTAGATGAAAGTGATGGTGAATTTAGGATCAATAATTTTGAAGAAAAAAATAAATTTATAATTATATAACTATCAGAATTCTACTCTTGTAGTAGTTCCATTGAAATCGATAAAGGTGAAAACAGTTTTAAGCATAACTTCAGAATATTTTCATAATGCAAATCAATAGAACTACTACGAATCCTAGAAAAAAAAACAACAGTATAAACAACAAAATTAATTACAACATCATAGATGATAAAATAAATAGAATGGCGATAAAACACAAACAGCAACAGTTTAGCGATGCCGTGTAGTTATTAACGAGACGTGTATCTGAATCCCAACTGCTCTGTGGTGGGATCGCCAGGGCCGTTTTCAGTTATATAAACAGGACTGGGGCTTTTATTTCTTGACGTATCACTAGTGTCTTTCGAAACAGTGTGATGAAAAGGGTTTTAAGTGCGCCTCGAAGTAGCCTCTTCGAGGCGCACTTTAAATCCTTTATACCACAGACTAAAACCTGTGTCAAATGCTCTTGCGCTTGATACAGGTTTAAGTACATTTTAGGTTCTACGACATGCCAGTTTCCTCACGATATTTTCCTTTGCCGTATGAGAGTTGGCATTGTGCACATATGTTATTGAACACAGAAACTCATTGGTGTACGACTGGTAACTTTACCCATGTAAAGTTAGTAGTCAAAACCAGTCGTAGAAATTATAATTACTATCTATTAGAGGTATAATGGATCTATTATAAGTTGAATGTGTTTTTTAAAGTAACGTTATTTAGGATGATTTTCATGATTTTCAAGTTGCCCCTGTTCCGGTTCAAGTTGATAAGCTGGAAAGCCCCCAAAGTATCCAAAACTAATTCTGGATACGGCCCTGTCGTCAGTCTTTAACTACAAAACTATTGTGTACCCTGCCTTTGTGCTTCTTGTCTTTCGGTTTCGTGTACGAGATAAGTAAAACAATTAGGCAAACAAATTAACATATAAAGTGTGTACATAACGCTCATAATACAGAGTTTGCTATAAATTATGAAGTTTTCTTCTTCTTAACATGTCACTAGTTCAAACAGGGTGGTGAAATGGTTTTAAGTGAGCCTCAAAGTGAAGTTATGCTACCCTTAAAAACCTGTAGACGTTAGTAGCTGACAATAAAAGAGAATTCAGTGAATTTAGCCAAAATGCTATGCGCAACATCAATAAGATACCCAGGGCCGGATTTAGAGGTCCAGAGGCCCCGGGGCAATAAAGGAGCGGAGGCCCCTCGCCCCAAATGATTTTCCTAAAAAATTAATTTATTTGTATACGTATATAAGAAAAAAAATTGTCGAGACACGGAATCGAATACCCAACCTCCGAGGTTGCGGGCAAGTACCACCCCACTCAGCCATTAAATGATTGAGGTACACCTCCAAGATGGGTAGTGAATTGGAAGTGCTTATTAGGGCCATTTGAGATTTTGATATTTCACTGATTGCCTGATTGGAGTTAACAAATATAGATCAATGATTTCTGTTATTTAAGATTAATATAATCAAATAATCATGTATGTACAAAGTACATAGGTTGTAGGTAAAGGTAAAATAGCAAAAAAAAAATATCAAAGGAAAAGAAGATGTTTACTAGTGTTTACTAGTTGGAATTTGAAAGATTTTTTTTCCGAAGAGTCTATTGTGGGGGCCCCCCGTTTGTGGAGGCCCCGGGGCCATCGCCCCGTTTGCCCTCCCCTAAATCCGGCCCTGAAGATACCTAAATATGTTTCAAATCGAACTGAATTTGCTAATACGCGCCTACTAGTGACTAGTTTCACTGTGTTCAACTTTAATGCCGGCTACTGTACTTATATTTATTATTAACTTCGTAAAAAAGAAACGATTCTGCAAAATAAGGAATAGGTATAGGTATGTGTGAGAGTTTTAAAATATTGATATAATACAGAAATTGAGCGCAAAATTGTATATAAATAAAGAGTGAGCAATTGATGATATTCATGAAATACAAGCCGTAATACAAAGGCCACTCGCCACTGAAGCATTGCTACTTAAGCTTAATTTTGAAGTAAGTGCAAGATTTGACAAAAAGCTGTTCCAATATTGAAGGCATAGCGTTTAACTTCTACAGAAGCAGCGCTGAAGCATAGACCGTAAATGTAGACCTTATTGAGCTAACACTATCATAAATTCATAAATTATAACAAATCTTAACAGACTTCAAAAAAGGATTCTCAATACGATACTGTGTTTTTTTTGTTTATTACGCGATTACTCCACCAATTTTATTGATATTGATGATATTATATTGTCTGGTAGGTTATACTTCACAGTAGCTCCCATTTGTTCTATAGGACTGTTACGTCATAGAACTGTTAAAACTTTTTAATCCCTGTAGTTCAATAGTAGGACTATTGAAACAAAAACTAGTCCATTTGTTCCATAGAACTAATAATATCTGGTAACTTCCATTAGTTCTATAGAACTGTTGGTTCAGGGACTGTTAATCCTTTTTTATCCTTGAAGGTGTTCCTAATAATTTTGAACGAAATTGAAGAAATCCTAAGAAACCAAAAATTTATATACACAAATGACGTTTTAATTTGTTGTTCCTTCGGTGTAGGTAGGTATGTAAAATAGCCTTTTTTTTGGAAAAAAGTTATATAAAACAATATTTTTGTAATTTTTATACAAGTATCCTTAATGTATGTTTGTGTTCGTTGTAAGAAGTGGACATCGTTAGAAAAAAAGCCATTTTGTCCTTTCATAGGGCCTGTAGAAGTTCTCGTGCAGACTTTCCGTTCTCAAGCTTGTATAAAGTTAGTGCATGCATGATGAATACTTCAGTGAACGCTTCAGTGTACATCATCCTTTAGTTATTCACTATGAATAGAGAACAAGACAAGTTGTAATAAATCTTGAAGAAAAAGCGCTGAAGCAAGTGAAGGAGAATCCAGCGCAGTAACAGATAAAACGCAGGTGCTAGCAGTTCAGTGATTTATAGGGATGCTTTTAGGGTTCCGTATCTAGAAGACCGTTTTTTTATCACTACATAGTATAAAACAAAGTCGCTTTCTTTGTCCCTATATGTATGCTTAAATCTTTAAAACTACGCAACGGATTTAGATGCGGTTTATTTTTATAGAATGACTGATTCAAGAGGAAGGTTTATATGCATAATACAAGCATAATCTCTTAGGGATAACCCACAATAACCGTGCGAAGCCGGGGCGGGTCGCTAGTAATGAATAAACCCTCCTTTGACTACAATCTCACCTGATGGTAAGCGACGATGAAGCCGACGTTGGGGCAGAACGGTGAACGGTTTTGTGATGCTAAGGTGTTGAATGTACATTTTTCTTTACAAAATTTCACAATATAACTTAACCTATACACACATTGCCCATTTCGCTGTCTGTGTCAATAATTTCTCACTCGCACATTCTAGCATTTTTGACAATCAGTGTTTGCAGAAGTGTGAAATAGAAGTTGCCTGGCGCTTGCCAGCCTCTTAACAAAGCAACTAGTGGAAGATCAAAGTTTAAAACAAACCCCAGTGCAAATGCATTTGTTTTTATAGCGTAAAACAACGTAGCAACGTGCTGCGCGGTCCGCATTAGGATGGGTGACTTTTAGTGGCATTTACATAAAGAGCAATGCCGTGAAAATCACGTTAATCGATCGGTCCCGGCTATAGCAGTCATTAAGCCATGAAAGACGCCTTAAGGCGGTATATAAATTCTGTCACGAGAGTTTATTGGAATTCACATTACTTTTCTAACAAAGCATTGCCTCGCAAGTCACATAATTGGAACGATGCACTGCCCTGCGTTCATCAACTTGAGGTATACAGATGATAAGGGGCTGACAACTATCAAACAACTTCTCGCTCGCACGTTTCGACATGTTGAAAGATATAAAATCACTAAACTCATTTTCGAAGAATCGCAATCAACCATTTTAATCAATCAACAGTTTAGTGAAAAAATCATTTTGATCTATACATGTTTTCCTACTCAAAAGTTTGCTTTACTAGTTTTCGTTCGCAAACTTTTAAGTAGGAAAACTTGTATCGATCAAAATGAAATTTTCACTAAACTGTGTGCAATGTGATTGCACACAAAATGGTTGATTGCGATTTTTCGAAAATGAGTTTAGTGATTTTATATCTTTCAACATGTCGAAACGAGCGAGTGAGAGTCACATTAGCTATTGTCTTCGCCTTAAGCCTCATGTGCCTGCAATTTAACCAGCATCCACACCTATCAAACCGAAACACAGCAACGCTGCTTGGCGGCAGAAATAGGCATGGCTATACACAACCCTTAGTGAGTGAGTAAGACTCGCACTTGCCGTTTCATTTGCTACGATGTACGACTACAATCATTCACACCACGCGGACCTACTTTGGGATTAAGCATTTATCAAGCCGAGTTAATGCTGACTGTTTTGTTAGTTATCTTAAAATGGCATCACTTTATTTAAGTTTTAGAGGCTGACAGCCGTCAAACAACTACTCTAACTCAACAACTACAACTAGTCAAACTACTACCTTTTCGAAAATATAAAACTACTGAAAGTAGTTACGAAAATCGCAATCGACAAAGTTGCGGACACTAAGATTAGAAAAGTTCGGAAAATATATATTTTTAATACAAACAAGTTTACTACATTTTTTTTAATGTACGGGCGAGTACATATTAGCTTCTTCATCAGCCGAATCTATTTTTATTATTATGTGAATTGGATGCGAATAAAACCGGCCAAGTGCGAGTCGGACTCGCGCACGAAGGGTTCCGTACCATTATCTATAAAAACGGCAAAAAACCGCGTTGTTGTATGGGAGCCCCTTAAATATTTATTTTACTCTGTTTTTTCATATTTGTTGTTATAGCGGCAACATAAATAAATCATCTATGAAAATTTCAACTGTCTATGTCTAACTATCACGGTTCATGAGATACAGCCTGGTGACAGACAGACGGACGGACAGCGGAGTCTTAGTAATAGGGTCCCGTTTTACCCTTTGGGTACGGAAGCCTAAAAAATGACAGGAACCAAGTCGTAAACTTCTTGCCTATTCTTCTAGATTTTGGTCACGTGGAACTGGCGCCTAGAGTCACTTAGTTGATAAGTCGTTTCAAAGTGATCCTTGTGATTTGTTTGTATTGCTTTGACTTTAAGTATCAGTTTGAGGGAATAATTCTTGAATTTTGATTTTATTATAACTATTAAATGTTATGGATTTTATATCAAATGATAAAAGCGTAAACTTTCCGTGTTTTTTCTAAGCTTTGGACTAAGCCCTAGTCGCGAGAAGCTTGCACACTCATTCGTAAAGAACAAAACTTCTGCGCTATTTAAAAGAAATATTATTTCAAAGCGCTCTCAAATTGAAAAGCAAAGTTTTCTTTCGCACAAATCCCATATTTTGCAGTAGTTTGGGGATTCCATAAGTGACAGGTTGCAAGCTTATCGCCGCTGGTAGAATACTGTTTGGTATTCCATACGTGACGGGTTTCAAGCTTATCGCCACTGGTAGAATACTAACTAATTTTCTGACGATATTACCCTTCACAGCTACGTTTTCGGTGCACGATCGGTTTCGAACCCGCGACCTTTCCGAAAACAGAGAAACTCTCAATAGGCCACCGGTGCTTGCTTCTGCAGTTATTATGATAGAACTACGAGTATACATTATGCATCTCACGACCACACATAGTTATACATACACAACTTTCAAAGCAGCCCGTACGTGCTAGGAACTAAATCCACTTCCAAGTTCTAAGGCGTGATACACACGAGGCCAGACAAAGTTATGGCCTAACTTCAACAGTTGCTGTAAAATGATACGAGCAGTAATCAGAAGACTTTATTGAAATACTAGTAGACCCATCTGGCTAGGCACGGGTTGAACACATCACTTTATAAAAGGCAAAGTGTGATGGCAAAGGGATACTGTTGTTTTTCAGGTTTATTACTGCGTTTACATTTAGATATTCACGCTGCCATTCGCGTGGACGGAAATGTTGCCGTGCATATATCTGCGGCATCGTCGCCGGCGCGAGTGCACATGGAAGTGGCCTGTTTACATTCTCGCATTGCCCAAGTCCCTTCCCATGTCTCTGCACATTTCTACGGACATGAGCTGAGTGTATAAGGGATATATAAGGACAGCCTTCACGGCTCAGTTGGTAGTAGCTCTGCCTTCTGCGCTATAGTCCGTGGGTTTCGGTCAAGCACGCGCATTTTTGTGTGTTGCAATGAGGACTCTTGGTGAAGGGAAACAGAAAACCAGTTAGTTTTCTAGCAGCAGTGATGGGCTTGCGGCCCGTCACGATCATACCAACTGAGGGGATATCTACCGTGCCTTGAGATCAAAGTCGTGAAGCTGTGAAACTTTTAAAGTCGCCTGGAAGAAATTGTTTTTAGCGATAAGGCCGCCCATTGTATTTTATTAATTTACGCCTAGCTTTATGTATCCTTGTGTACAATAAAGTATTACCTATCTATCTAATCTTTAAAGATTAAAACATTAAAAGTTAGCCGCTAGAATATATTCTAGTTTTAATATTTTCCATTTATCCAATTATTATTTTAATATTCCTAAAAGCTTCTTGCCAGTTCATGGATTCTATCTTATACAAGGTGTTCAAATAATTGGGTTAAAAACTTCGGGGGGCTAAAGTACTCATCAATATGAATAACTTTTTCTAAGGAACCAACACTGTAAACGTGAAAAAAAAACAGCTGTTTCATACAAACCCAATTATTGGAACACCTTGTATATCATATCCTACTTCTTCTTTTTGTCGTTTCAATAGTTTCTTTCGAAACAGTGTGGTGAAAGGGTTTATTATTAATATTATAGGTTAGATATTTAGTGTGATATATAAATGTTCGTAGTCCATCGGGTTGTCACTTTTGAATAGTTTTCTATAAGTAATGTGCGTTTAAGCTAGTTTTTATACTTTTACACTAAGATATTTTTTATTCGTGATAGAATCAGAAATGAGGAAATTCGTAGGAGAAGCAAAGTAACCGACATAGCTCGCAGCATTAGCGAGTTGAAGTGGCAATGGGCAGGTCATATAGCTCGAAGAACCGAAAACTGGAGAATAAAGATTCTCAAATGGCGACTACGAACTGGAAAACGAAGTGTGTGACGCCTTCCTACCCGATGGACTGACGGGAAGACTGATGGAGAGGGCTCAGAATCGTTTTTCCTGGAAATATGTAGGGAAGGCCTTTGTCCAGTACTGAACTTCTTTAGATTGATGATGATGATGACTTTTATGTCGTAAAATTATCAGGAACTGCGTTTAAAGAACGGCGTCGCGGGGGACTGCTAGTCTCATATAAAGTTATAAGTCCGTTCAACGCAAAGCTTTTAATTAAATTCACTATACTATGTATGAAAACTGGGACGCAAAAATGCTAGGGGCGGTAAAAGTCTCCTTTGCATACAAATGCCACTTCCACCTCATCACATATTTTAATAGTAGAGCTCTCTGTGAAGGGCTCGTCCGGGGAAGAACTACCACCATGCCTTTTTCTGTCGCCAAGCAGCGTTTTTGTGCTTCGATTTAAAGAGTGTGGTTACCGGTGAAATGATACTTTACGACGATTTAAAATTATCATTGTGATTCAATTAAATACATAGCTTTAGACTTCGATATAAATTATATTAAAATTATTTCATCATAAAGCTGGAATCATATTCATAAACTATTCAATACAAGATTGATTGCTTAATTAGATACCGATTGCTGTTATATTGAAAATGGTTCATCGTTTTCAATTTACTAATCTATTATTCAAGAATAATCCAGCCCCGTTAGAGAGATAGATAATCGAGATAATCGTAAAATAGTTTAATAAAAGAATCCCAAAGTAGTTTTGATTAAAAAAAAACTGCTACTATGCAAATGCATCTGTTTAAAGTATTGCCATTTGTTACCAAAAGGTAATGACAAACAGTAACAGAACTAACTTTGAGCAATGTTTCAACTTTTATATGGAAGAGTAGTAGAGCTCTTTGTGAATGGCTCATCCAGGGAAGTACTACCACCACGCCTTTTTCTACCGCCAAGTAGCGTTGCTGTGTTTCGGTTTGACGAGTGTGGTTGCCGGTGTAATAACAGGCTCATGAGGCTTAACATCTGTATGCCTCAAGTTGATGGACGCAGGGCAGTGCATCGTAGGGCACGTTCCTATCGTGCGTGGCTTGCGAGGCAATGCTCTGTTATAGGTGATGGCTACCATTTAACATCAGGTGGGCTATTTAATTGTTCCTTTAGCTAGTTGTATAAAAAAACATAAATGGGTACCATTGGTCACATTTTTTATGATGCCTTCTTTTAGCAGTTCAAAAATCCGGATTGCATGGATCTTTTTGGTTGCACAGTATTTAAACTGTATCAATAAAGGTGATCCATAAAAATAACACGGAAAATGCCATTTTTTGAGTAAAGTAGATTTGTGTTGAAAGCCCATAATATATCATGGCGGATTTATACAGGAATCGTGAGACGAATTAAGTCCCGACGTGCTCTGAAGCCCAGTAGGTACGTTCGCAAACTGGATGTTTCCGAAAGATTCTGGTTTACTTTCAATCGCTACTTGAGAACGCATTCGATTTACTCTTCTAGTAAAATAATCTGAACAATAAGCCTTTGAAGCTTTTAGCCAAATCCATCATTGACACCCACATCCAATGTGCACCCATATTACAAAAAAAACCTTATGATAACATTCTTCTCCTTCTTGTAGTGTCACTAGATCTTTCGAAACAGTTTGGTGTAGGGATTTTCAGTGCGCCTCAAGAGAATCCTGATTAACAGTCCTATAGAACAAATGGGAGTTACCGATAACATTGACAAGCGCTCAGTCGCGTCCCTTAGATCAGAGTTTACGAAGGGATGATTGTGTTTTGTTTTTTAATTGAATAACTTGACATTGCCATTGGAGGGAAGGGGACAGAGGCCTCCCGATAACGCTATCTCACACGCTCAGATTCTCCTCCGGTACTTCATTATCTGAATTGGAACCTTTAATAAAGGGCATATTATTCATTTTCCTAATTGGTTAGCGGATCTAGTTTGTATAAAAGATCCGCGAGAAGGCATTCAAAAAATAAGAAATTTCTTGATTCGTAGATAAGAAATCGTACACATGTACATAATACAGAACGAGAATAAGAAGCGACAGTTAAGAACAAAGCATGCACAACATACATATCTAAACTACGTACAATACACTATGTATAGTATGATAAGCGTACACATAACATGGCTGTCTCAATTGCCACTTACGGGGATAGAGGCCGGTTTGTTGACAACCACAATGTCCTCGTCCATATGTACGAGGGTGATCGGTTGGCTGGTAACTGGTACTTCGTGCCTGCAATGATACACAGTTCAGGCATCCGTATAGCGCGCCCGACGTGAGCGACACTGTGCAATGAGCTATCGTCTGCTTGTACGCGGCTTACGACGACCTCGCAGTTATTTTACAAGAACACATATTTTGTACCTTGTGCATTTTATATAGACTTCCATCCGACCGTTTTTTTCTGTTTTTATGTGTACGCTGTTATTTTATAACGTACTCGAACAGTATTACAATCTAGCCACAATTACGGCTAATAATTAAAACTTTTTTTAAGTAAGTTACTACGGAAATCAATGGAATCAGTAAGTTGATCATTATATTTGCTTTCCAATATAGGTAATAAACAAATGTAATGTTTGTTTATCACATTATTCATAATTTACTTTTACTTTACACTATTAAAGTCCATTACTTATATTCCAATCTTACTGTGAGTTTGCGCCAAAAAAATTTACACATGTAAGTGTTTCGCAACTTGTTTATGAAACAAATCGTCCAACTTGTTTGGTGTTAACGTTCGCACTGCTGGAAACATTGTAAATTCTATTTGATTTGTCACAATATGTTGGGGTCTATGAAATGCCGAACATGTATCGCAACAATTCGTTCAATACATTCACAAAAAGAGAGTTTTTAACATGGTTTTGTGTTGCGGCTAACTAACTCACAGTTTGTTAGAAAAAACAAAGAAATTAGAATTTAAACCGATACAACATATTTATGTCAAAGTGATCGGTAGGATAAGTAGGTAATTTTAGATCTTGGGCATAAAATTTAATAGCATCACTGCCTAGAATGAGCAAAATGGCCATCCAGTTAGTAATCATAATAAAATGCACAAGATATAGGTATCCAACTAGGCGAAGAGATGAGAAGATGTGTAAAAGCTATTATGTTGGTATTTTTCATTGAAAGGACTTTAAATAAAGCACTGACAGCTGCCTTGATTGGTAAAAAAAAAGAGTAAAAGAAAAAAGTTAATTTAAAAATTCTCAGTAAACGCGCACAACGCGTGGGTATAAAATTAGAGATAAGTGAGAATATATCTGTCAGTTTACCATCAGATCAATTCCAAGAGGTCAAAAGTAAGAGATATGTAGAAAAAAAAACAAAAGTGGAACAAGCCGCGCCATTTGTTTTCGCTTTGCTGTCAGCTACTGTCTTTTGTTTTACAATATTCGATGGTGGCGCTTCTTTTCATAGATAAGTTGGGCGTACTTTGGATAGATTTAAATATTACTTTTAATTGTTTCAATCGCAAATTTGAATTACGGACCAAAAGAATATAATTGAATATTGTTAGATAGTAACTAAATTTTTTCTTATGTCTTGTTACCGAGTCAAAATCTCGTTGCATCGCATCGAAAAGTATGAGTATTCGAAACATGTACAAACTCATTATCTGCATTTACACATCTCCATTTCTCTCAGCAAAGATGGACTGGCCTCACTGCCAAGCGTCCATCCGATTCTCATGGTTGAAAACCAATGAACATGCGTAAAACACTGTGTAGTGTGATGTTCCAACTGATCAATAGCTCTTCTTTGGTTGAAGTTTTTGTGACAGACAGTGCACTCGCATGCTCATTCGGTGCTCCGCTAAGCCAAGGCTTCAGAAGATTTGGCACCGTCAAATAACAGCTGTAGTATAGCGGCGACTCAGAGAGATTATCGACTGGTAGTAAATTGACAGTTGATTCTACCTCATCAAACTTTGACTAAAAGCTGTCAAAGTTTTAGTGATGATTTACTCTTCGTCGCTAAAAGCTCAAATTCAAGCTTTAAAAGGTTAATATTTTATTACGACGGAGAGATTTTAAAAATTCAGAATATCAACGATTTCAGTGGTTATTTGAGAAATTGTTTTCCAATCCAATTCTTAAAAAAATATACAAAGTGCTATACGTTTAAATGTAACGTCAGCCTCGGCGCCGCTTTATTACAGCTATCATGACGGCCGCCTCATCTTAGAAACGGTGGCTTTACAGAAGATCGTGTTACTGTGGACTAAATACATTAAACCTGGAATACAAACAAGCTTGCTCCAATATTACCTGAACACCAGAAATCGTCAAATCTAGTGTAACTTAGTAAACGTACACAAGAAAGGCGATAGAAGGAAGAAATTGTTATTATACATAAATTTTGATCGTGTGCCTGTTACGTGCCTGACTGACGACCCTCACACGGTAGTCATCCAAGATCCTCAAGTTCCCAGAGATCAGAGATGTCTACCGTGCCTAAGGATTGCAGCCGGGAGCCTTTTTTGATCCTTTTCGTGTTGTGTAGTGTTTTATGATTTCCGTTCTGTTTGTGTGACTGAAATTATTGTGCTATAACTATTCTTTTAGACGCTTGTAATCCGACTGGTAAACAACGTATTTTATACTTCTTATGGAAGGTAATATTTTGTCAGTTCATACACTAGCTGTTTGTCATGACAGGCTTAGAACCCTTCAAGCTTGTTTTCTCCTTTTGAAATTGTCATTCCATATGCCATAAGAAAACTTTTGTTCGCCAAAATCGAAACCGATCCAGCGGGCTGATCACGAATGAATTTTGGACATTTGTGGCATTAACCTAGCGATATTCGACCTTATTCTGTTGAAGTTAGGGATACGATAAGTTAACGCTTCTAACGTCAAATTCATTCGTGTTATTTCCCCAGACGTCTAAATCCCTTCTTTATACGAATGACAACAACAAAAGGTGAAAGCATGCTAGGGTTGTCGCTCTTGACTTAATAACCAATTGAGAAGATAGGTAGTTACATTGAAAAATAAACCTTACCTATGAACAACATTGGCGAGAAGGTCGTTATGTTTGAGCCGGTAGTCGGGATCTACCCTGTCGTAGTTGACCGTAAGAGTGCCAGCCCTGATGCATCTCTCGTACTCGGCCGCGGGATGAGCTCTGAATTCCCTCGCGAACACGTCCAGAATCTTCTCCCCCACCCACCGTCCTTTGGTGAACGTTGTGAATGTGAAGTAGTAGGGGTAAACTTTTCGGAGCCCTGCAATTGAACATCTGCTTTAGAATCTATTTACAATGTTTCTTGCCTGTTCTTTTAGACTTGGTCTAGGTTCACCTAGCTTTAAGACGTTTCAAAGTAATTGTGATTTGAATTAATAAAAATCTTTTGACTTTGAATTTGAATGAGTTTTTTCGAACTGCTTTGTGAAATGTGTCCTCACTGAATTTATAAAAGCTATCAAAATGGAATAAGTTGATTGAATATAATTTAGCGAGCTCATGAGTGGACTTCTCGTTTATAATATTAATATATAGAATTATTACTAGCTGCCTCGTAAATGACTAAGACTACAAAAATAACTAAGGCGATTTTCCTTAATTGGGTTCGCTCATGTTTTATACCCCATTGCCGGTAAAAAGTAGCCTAATGCTAATCCAGGTTACGAACTATATTTATTTTAAGCTACATCCAGATCGGCTTAGCGGATAGAGCGCGATTGAGGCACAAACATCCTAACATCTGAACATGCGAAGATCGTAACTTTCGCATACATTTTTAACTTTTTTTAGCACTTTAGCGTTTTTTTTGTAGCATTAAGAAGTATGATAGGAATATTGTATTGTATTTCTTTTAATACAACTAGCTGATGTAACAAGCAGATGGCCCACCTGATTTTGAGTGGTAACCATCACAACTTATCGTCATATTTTGGACAATTCACACAATATCTTTATAAATTGTAGCCTATGTGTTATTCTGATGTATAAGCTATAGTATTGTAAAATTTAATTAAAATCCATTCAGTAGTTTTTACGTGAAAGAGTAACAAACATCCATCCATCCATACTTACAAACTTTCGCGTTTATAATAGTAGTAGAATTATAAGCCTTCAATGAGATGCATCATCATCATCAAAAGCTAAACACAGATGATAAAACAGCGATAAGTAATTAATAACCGCTGTCAGAGCCGAGTTAGGTACGTAAATAGTTAACTCCCATTACGTACCTAACCTATTTCCTAAAGCTCTAAGGAACTTACATAGCTGTACTAGTAGGTACCCAATCTTACTATGAACACAAGGGTAGGTATATTTAGTACCTCTTAACTAGAGGGTGGCACATAACTTAAGGCGGATACGGCGGCCGGGTAAGCATCTCAACGCGTGAAGAAACAACTTCACGAATTTAATCCCCAAGCACGGTAGATATCCCTTCAGATCTCTTAAGTACTAACTGAAGATTCACTAAGGGTATCGAAGGTGTAGTCAGAGACGTCGAAAGATTACATTTGGCACATTACCACATTTTGCATTTTTCAGTTAACGTGACAGGTTGCAAGCCCATTGCCACTGCTAGAATACTAACTGGTTTCCTCACGATGTTTTCCTTCACCGATTGAGAGCACGCTCTCTTTTTACGAACGATACAAGGATCCAAATGTGAGAAACAGATTTTTTGGTAATTTATACTTGAAAACGAAAAAAACCCGCAAACGCTTTTAAGGACTCATTTTTTAAATGTTGTGGAAAGATAAATGTACGTAAATGTCGTTAAAATGAAAGAACTACTATTAAAAGCTTTCCTTTTCAGAAAAGATGAATTAACAAAAAACTAGCTACCAATTTTCCGCGTCACAATGACGTCGGTCCACCCGGTGGGGAGGCGTCCTACGCTAAATAATGTCACTTTATACATTCTAATAATACCGGTAATCATGTACACAAAGATACGCATCAAGCTATACAATGCTCACTTTTATGTCTGCGTCGTAAGCGTCATTTTTCTTTGGCATTGTGTACCTTGATCTGTACCCATGTACCAATAGGGTGAGTGTTTCAGTGCCACTCTGTACAAGGTGTTTCATTATGATCAAAACTGGCTTAGTCACCGACC
The DNA here is from genome assembly GCA_932294275.1 of Chloroclysta siterata. Classification (NCBI taxonomy): domain Eukaryota; kingdom Metazoa; phylum Arthropoda; class Insecta; order Lepidoptera; family Geometridae; genus Chloroclysta; species Chloroclysta siterata. The sequence continues at coordinate 2,555,912 of OW028600.1, forward strand.
GCATTGCCGTTTATAGTGACTATAGTATAGTGTAGGTAGGTTATAGTGCTTTGCGGCCACCGGTAACGACCTATAAATGGCTTATATGCTTGCTCGTTTCGGGGTGCATTCAATTTCCTGAGACAGTGTACCAACTAGGCGGAAACTAGGCGTTTTAGCGCCTACGCTAAAACGCCTAGTTATCGGTTATAAGCACCTATGCTTATAACCGATTTCGGATGATTGCTACTGGGGTATGCAGGCACCAATTGCCTACATTTTTATTAGGTAGTTCGGCTCGTAGTGTAGAACGAATTTCAATAATAAGGGATATCTACCGTGCCTGGGGAACAATATGGTGAAGCTTTTTCTTTTTGCTTTTTTTTCGTTCGACGGGCTTGCTTTCTGCGCGGTCACGATTTGGATGGGTGACCGCTAGTGGCGTTTACATCTGAGTGTTCTGTTCACGTTATAGATGTCGGTACCAGCTTTAGGAGACCTTAAAGCGAAGATAAGAGCTATTATTGCTGAACTTTTGTAAATTTATTCTCTACAACTTGGTTGTTTACCCCCTTTGTGTAAAGTTCCGCAATCAAATATTTTGATTTTTTGATTTTGATTTTGTTTGCGATTTTTGATTATTACAATGAGCAAGCGAGATTTGTCTTACGGTTGTCTGCGCCTTCATTTCTAATTCGGCCGAAACTATTATAGAGATAACTTTTCTCTAATTTGCAATGGAATTACGTACACATTACACAATACAATATCCGAATGTCATTCCCGCCCCGCCAATTCGACAGCGCGCAGTCTTTGTTCTTTTTTTAAACTTTTGAAAAGAAAAACTTTTAGGGAACATACGTTCGGTCGTTAGCACTACTTAGCACTTCAAGAATTAAAAAAAAACAAAAAAATGTTCCGAAATTTCTGACGAGTCGTGAATTCTGGCGTGTTAATTAATTGCGGACCGAAAATAGCTAATAGAGACTGATTGATTTTTTTAATAAAGCATTTTTGAGCTAGTTGGAGAAAATAAGTTTTTAAATACAGGATGTCCCAAAAAGTAGTGATAAGCGAAAGTCAAGAGATAGAGCACCACTTGGGGTACCCGAATCACCCCCATGTATGTTCCACGATTTTTCATAGTTTTCGAGTTATGAACTTTTATCTGAATTTTTGAGTATTTTTAACCTGTATATTGGAGTACCTAATTTAAATAAACATTCTAACGATAGTTCTTTGCACACCGACATCGGTAAATCATTGTGTGTCACAAACCTACCTGTTGTTTTTATTACCATCTTCGTTTAACACGTGTTTATACAAATAAATTATCTTTATCTTATCTTTATACTTACCATTTTCCATATAATACGATGTCTCATTGTATCGGTCATCTGTGAAGCCCGGCCTTTTCGCTTTGAGTGCTTTTGTTTCCAATTTTGCCTGAAACAATAAAACAAAGGTACATTATATTGAGGTACATTACATTAAATGTGTGCGCAAATGGATCAAAGGCTAAAGGAAAATATCGTAAGGAAACCAATGTATTTTAAGAGCGGCGATGAGCTTGCAATCTGACGTATTACTTTAAGATATCAACTACTGCAACATGCGGGTAGTGCCAAATCTTAAGAGCAGTAGAGCTCTTTGTGAAGGGCTCGTCCGGGGAAGTAATATACCCACGCCTTTTTTTGCCGCCAAGCAGCGTTGCTGTGTTTCGGTTTGAAGAGTGTGGTTGCCGGTGTATTTACAGGCACATGAGGCTTAACATCTGTATGCCTCAAGTTGATGGACGCAGGGCAGTTCATCGTAGCACTGCTCATATTGTGCATGACTTACGAGGCAATGCTTTGTTATAGGTGATGGTTACCACTTAACATCAGGTGGGCCATCTGCTTGATCCATCAAATGACGTCCTTTCAACGAAATTATTAAATTCATTGATAATCACTGAACATCAGATGAACCATCCACGTGTTTCGTACGTCACTATGGTGTCACTATAGTTCTCAATAAAATATGCATACAATTGAAAAGACAAATAAATGATCAAAGGGCTCAGAAGAAAACTTTTCGCGAGAGTTTCCATCTATACTTAATCCGTAACATTACAAAACTTTTTCTATAGGAAACCGATTGAGCGCCCGAAACAATAGTAGATTGACAGAATATTCAGTAAAATTGTTTACGGAACGTGCCTATAAAAAGTTTGGCCAAAGGGACGTCATTTGGCACCGATAGAGATGTCTACAACAAAAAAAAAAAGTCGCGTACAACTTTTTCAATATGTTACGCATTTTAAAAACTAAAGTAACGACTTTTTATGCAACTTACTGATAGAACAAGCAGATTACCTATTTGATGTCAAGTAATACCTCTTCTTATAGTATCACTAGTTCTTTCGAGACAGTGTGGTGAAAGGTTAATAGTAATAATTATCTATAACAAAGTATTGCCTAATTACCAATATTAGATATCGCCGCTATTAGAGTACTAAAATTGTAATCCTCACGATGTTTTCCTTCACTGTTTGAGAGCACTAGCATTGCCATTCCCACTAGACCACCGGTGCCGTAAAATAACAGGAAATATGAATAAAGCCGTCTGCATGAATGGGCATCCCTATTCACAGCTTATCAAATACTTAGTACAAGCCCAGCTGCGAAATGAGAAAAGTTTTTAAACGAAACAAGCTGCGGGTAGGCACCAGTTTGTTCGTTTTTAAATCCAGTCCAATGTTGACGTTATCAAATATTGACCATCCCAAAAGTAATCGCCAGAGAGGATTCAAGCCCACGTGTCTTCTTGGTATACGGGGATTATATGTGGGATTTTTTTAAGTATGCAAACAAGCTTAGCTTGCTTGATGAGAAGGGGTTACCGTAGCCTATATGTATTTTGTATAAACAAAATACGGAACAGACTGATATGGCACACAACACAAACAATGCAGCATATCTGTTTGGCAGTGCAAGTGATGATGGTACTAACAAGTCTATGGGTTCGGTCATTACAACGTGATCGTGTCTAATTGCTTTCTACTTTATACTCAGTCAATCAAATCATAGTAACGTTAATACATCGTGTAATTTCTGAGTAACATTAATTTGTATGTATAAGCCGCCGAAATCCATCGAAATGAAGCAGTTCGGTGCACGTTCCAACGTAAATGAAATATCAAAATAATTGAAAATGGCAACACTGTGATTAAAATTCTCGCGGCAGATGGCTGAATAAGGCTCGCTGCGTAAATTAAAATTGGAATGAAAAGTAAACTCATTCTTTTTATTTACGCGTCAATGGCTACGGATCTGTCTTGTATTCCACCAGGATATTTTCATTTGCAATATTTTTATAAATTTTAAAAATACTAGTAGTTCGCCCCGAACTGAGATCTCGTGATGCGACCCGACGAACGCACCAAAACTTTGAGTAGGTGGTAGTCAAAGGCAAGTCCAAACATTATGTTTGGACTTTTTTCTGACTACCGCCTACTAACTTGGTACGGTAACCAAGTTTCAACTCTATTGGCCTATTTATTGAAGAGTTCCGTTGAACAGACCTTGGCTCCATCATCAGACCTGGTTGTTGTCACCATTTTATGAGAACTGAGTACCTCCTTAATTTATTTCAAGAAAAAAAAATAAGAAAAAGCAAAGTAACTGGCCGACCAGTAGAAAAACCTTGATGCCAACGAAACTCTTAGAGATGGGAGCTCTTGGGTCGCTGGTTATCTTAATTTAACTTTTTTGTTGTATCTCAAAAACAGAGCGTCCCAGAAAAAAAGTAAAAATTGTTTTGGAATGTCCAAACAAAGCCCTTTCGTATGACATGTAACTTGATTTTTTTAAGTCACTTTTTTTATTTTTGCCCCCTTAAAAAACCCCATATCTTAAAAACCTTTCATCCGATTTTACTCATATACTTACCAGTAAATTTCTCAAGTACAAGCTGTCGTCTTATCAAATTTCATGCAGATCGGATCAACGGTTCGAAAGTTATGGCCAGACAAACATACATACATACATACATACATACATAAAATGCCAAATCGCCCAAGTTGAAACTAGAATCTTCGTTCGCTTCACTCACTCGATCAATAAAATATTTTATTTGTTTAAAAAAATCGTACTTATCCTAATATAGAATAATATTACGGTACGTACCTATACCGATATAAATAATTTGTTGATATAAATAAATAAAATAAGTACCTCTGGTCTTATTTATATTGGTCGCTGAGCGCTTCATTAGCCTAACTGACCGATAAATCTGTTGTTGTCTATTTTTGTTAGCATGAAATAGAAAAATGACAGACTTTATTAGTCCGCCATCATCTGCCATTTTGGCAGGGAATATGAACAAAAAATACTCGAAGAAATAAAAATATATTTTGTTCTAACTCAGCGTTCAGGTTGACCTTCTAACTCAGCGTTCATTTTACCAATAACTTACTTATGTAAGAACAAATCCGTATTCTTTTGATTGATCAACGAATATTAAGTATTTCTTTGGTCTAGAAAGAAACTTGTTAGCAGTTGTAGAGCTCTATGTGAAAGAGTTCGAAGTATTTCTGTTACAATAAAGAATTCAAGTAAATTTAAGAAGTAGGTACGACCTCCTTTCATATAAGTGTGTCTAAGCATGAAGTTCGTATTGTGTTATGCTCGTGAGTGTTTCAATTGAGAACTAGCCTGCTGAAAAAAAAAAAGTGTTTCGATTGAAAAGCGATTGGCACTACACTAGCGCTTCATTATTATATTATTTCGTAAAAATATGCAAAGAACGGTTGGAACAAAACCGTGAATTTGTTGCCTGTTCTTCTAGGCTTGGTCACGTGGAACTGCCATCTCATTATTCTCATATTGTCACCGTCATATTTTTTTATGTATAAACTCAAAAAGGCTCAAAATCAGTAGAGAATAGTTCTCATATGCTAGTAAGTAAATCACCAGTAGACTAATGTACGGCCCCGCTGACAGATGTACGAGTTGGCGGCAATCCAGACACGTCAGCTGTAAGCTCGTCGCAATAATTGTAATATTTACATCTGAATAATTATGTTAATTGAGAAGATTGATGTCGCCGACCTGAGGACTGCTCTTCTAGGCTTGCGTGGAACTGGCAACGAGATTCACCTAGCTTTAAGACGTTTCAAAGTGATCCTTGTGATTCAAAAGAATATATAAACGTTTTGGAATAATCATCAATGTCATGATGATGATTCCAAAAAGTTATTTTAATTCAAAAGCCTTCTACAACGATGTTTTAAATCGCTAGCGACCCTTTATCATCTGTCCCAAGCTCGCTTAACCTTAACCCTTGGGGTGAAATAGCAAGACACTCTATAAAATTAAATAATGTGTACAGTGGCTATTTCGTTTACTTTTAATATCGAAGAACTCTTGACCCTCGGGGTCGAGGTCGTTCAGTTTTCATTACTTCCAGCTTTCCACTATCGCATGACCGGGAATATTTACGGCCACTTCAGGCCCGACCCTAATTTAAATACATTACTTGTCTTGAGTGGGCACTCGACGGTAATTGTGCAGGGCAGCGGTGGAATACAGAGAAGGGTTACAATGAGTTTTTGTGATATCGTAAAGTGACAGGCTTTACCAAATACACATGAAAAAAACATTGATAAAAAAATAAACCAAAATACACATTGGAAAGTGGTAAGACTCTGTGAAGGGCTCGTCCGGGGAAGTACTACCTTAACTTTTTCTGCCGCCAAGCAGCGTTGCTGTGTTTCGGTTCGAAGAGTGTGGTTGCCGGTGGGATTACAGGCACATGAGGCTTAGCATCTGTACCTATGGATCGTTGATGGACGCAGGCAGTGCATCGAAGGGCAAGTTCCTATATCGTGCGTGACTTACGAGCCAATGTTTTGTTATAGGTGATGATTATATTATCACTTAACATCAGTTAGCCATCTGCTTGTTTCTTATATAGTATAAACAAGGTGTTCCAATAATTGTGTATATAAACTTCAGGGGGCTAAAGTACCCATCAATATGAATAACTTTTTCTAAAGAACCAACACTGTGAACGCGAAAAAAAAACGGCTGTTTCATACAAAATTTCAATACCTACCTGGCTAAAATATATGAAACAGCTGTTTTTTTTCGCGTTCACAGTGTTGGTTCCTTAGGAAAAATTATTCATATTGACGGGTACTTTAGCCCCCTGAAGTTTATATACACAATTATTGGAACACCTTGTTTATAACGTTCTAAACAACAAAGGGAGCATCACAGCTTGACGACAGAAATAGGTACCGATTTGAACTTCCCCTTACAAACTCTTAACAAGGTGCGATATGTAACTTAAGATATAATAGAGTTGTTGAGCTAAAGGTCATGTTTCATTCGAGGACTTTTTGCCACCCAAAGTTCCTGTCATATGATATTTACTCCCTTAGTACCAAAAAGGACCAGCTTAATACTTTTTAAGGATATCTACGGAGAGTAGTCAGATGTAAGTCCAAATATAACATTTGGTGCATACTCGCATTTTGCAGAAGTTGGCATGTAACAGGCAAGTCCATCACCGCTGTTCGGATACCAACTGGTTTCCATACGAAATACCGTACCGTTTTTCACCGTTTGAGAGCATGCGGAATTCATTTTTCTAAGGGAAAATTTATTAGTACTGCATTTGAACACACGACCTTAAGATCCGAGGGCGGGGTCACTCCCACTTGAGCACCGGTGCTTAAAAACAATAGGAGTTGAATGTAGACTCACCTTTTTTAAATCCTTATTGACATCAGTATCGTCCGCTTTCCTCTTCTCGCATGATAATATACAGTTCTTGCTGTTATCCTTTTCACCCTGTAACAATAAGAAAGAGACCCATTAGACACGAATTATAAAAAAAAAATATAATACATGAAATATAGTAAAATTTACTTTTAGTGATATTGACGGAGTTGATCTTTTGAACATACAATTATTTTATTATAATTTTCTTTCATTTTATTATATTTAGCCAAAAGGATTTTTTTCAACAGGCGGACTATTTTTGATTCTACTTTCCTTTGCCAAAAAGATATTTTTTTCAAAGGGCTAACTGTGGGTATTTAATAAGCATTGCTATGTTACTGGAACCAATTTATCGCAAGCCAGCTGGACAATAAAAACAAAAAAAAATGAAGCAAAAAACGTAACGCTGTGATCGACAGTTTTTTCACTAAAACGTACAGCGAGCGACACAAGTGGTGCTCCAATCAAAAACAACCAAAAAATCACACGCAATTTTAAACTCTAATCCACAGACAAAGGTATGAAACCTAGCGAATTTGAACTCTAAACTATGGGAATAAAGGTGCAGTTGTTTGGGCCTGAGTGCAATTAGACAAACGCACGATTTGATAGAGCACTCAGCTCTATCTCTGATTGCATCCCCTCGGCTGAATAATGGAACATCATCCATGAAAAAGATGTGAGTTCAAATCTGGTTGAATATAGGTACCTCTAGCACCCTTCAATGCTTACCTATCTATCTCCTCAACTTTGCTCGTAAAACTCTAGATAGGTACATAACAACATGCATACTTTTCTATGTAAGTGTGTTCTTATGTATGTTTCTACATACATCAAAATATACATAGAAACATGTAAACAACTAGAGGACCCGGTAAACACATTGCAAAGGGCCTAGTCCAAGTATTTTTCACATCACATACGTTATCATGTTGCTGTAACACTCATTTTTGTATGTCAAAGTCAAAGTCAAAATGTATTTATTCAATAAAATCACAAGGATCACTTTGAAACGTCTTAAAGCTAGGTGACTCTATGGAAACACGATACAAACGTGCCTCACAAAGCATTGCGCTGTGTCCATCGACTTAGGGCATGAAATATGTTAAGCCTCATGTGTCTGTAATTTCACCACACCCTTTTCCAACCGAAAGACAGTAACGCTACGGAAACGAAATAGTAAATACTTCCCCGGACGAGCCCTTCATAAAGAGCTCTACTCTAAGAAATATTTTATACTAAATATAGGTATTCTAATTAAAACACGGGATGACAAGAAAAACTTCAAAACAAAACCAACTCCAGCTGATATATTAATAAAACATTATACTTCTGTTCCAACGTCCCAAAACAATCAAAAACATCATTAATTTGTCTCTAAACTTTTAATTGAAGGAGTCCCAAAACTGTAATGAAATGCTGATAGGGCAAAATCATGTCCTGTTATTGACAAATCGGGATAATAACCCGACGACTTCCGAACGCCCTCCTTGATTAATTTTGTTAGGAAACTTTCGAGCGCCTGATGAAATAACGATTTGCTTACTTAACGTCTTGTTGCTTGCTATTTGATTTTTACACGGCACAACGCGAACAAATCGCAGGGAATTTCTGGAATACTTAGGTACACGTTCAGCGTATTGCGGTCACGTTTTTTTTCTATTTTTATTACAATGTATAAATATTGCAAATGCAGGGGCCTTATGCTCACTTCGAGCGAGATTATCTCACGGTGGAGATGACGTCATATCTCGTTCAATAACTCGTTGACGTTGCGTCTCGCATGAACATGAGAAAATTGGGGAGTAGGATGGTGAGAATGGGGATAAATAATTATCGAATGAGATATGACGTCATCTCCACCGAGAGATAATCTCGCTTGAAGTGAGCATAAGGCCCCTGAGTGGAAGCCTTTTTTACGACACCATATTTATAATATTTTTAAAAATGTCTATTAATCTTCTGTGCCTTTGTTTTTTATCGGTATTGATTTTATATTTTGTGTGATATTGATGTTATAATTTGTGTCATAAAATAAATATTTTCTATTCAATTGTAGTTATTGTTTTTATATTTGAACGTCTTTACACGTGGTGTTCAAAGTCAAAGTCAAAAGGTATTTACTCAATAAAATCACAAGGATCACTTTGAAACGTCTTAAAGCTAGGTGACTCTAGGTGCCAGTTCCACGCGACCAATTCACTACATGCTGTTACAGTTCTATTCACTACTTATACTATACTATTACTATACTATACTATTTATAGGTTTATTTTATTGCACAATTTAGTTTGTCGTAAAGATTTTCTTAATGTTTTTCGTGAATAGGGCACTTATTGTTTTAAACTAAGTTAATAAATAGGTATGTAATTAGTTTAATATATTAAATGTAACCCGTGTCGCAGACGTTGCTGCCCCACATACTTTCGGCGTCACTGAAAACCAACGCCATACAAGCCACTAGGCTCATATGGCAAATGCTGAGTGGAAGCCTTTTTTACGACACTATATTTATAATGTTTTTTTTTAATGTCTTCTTGTGTATCTTGTGTGTTTAAATTTTATTTTATTTTATCATTGTGTCGTAAAATAAATATTTTCTATTCTATTCTATTCTACTTGCTGGTGGAACTGTTACTACCCGGGCATTAAAGTCATAAACCGGTTTATGTTTATAATATTGACAACTTATTCAAGTACAACTTTACTACCTAACTTAATTAAAGCTACGACAAGTCTCGTGGATGATATTTTGATGTTTGTGTCACCTGATGGTCATTATAAATTGCAGAAAATGTCTGTAAATCACCTTGACATTAATATGTGTATACCAAGCGAGGCACAAAGGATACCTGCAAAATAATATGACAAAAAGTATCTACCTAGTCTATTTATTTAATTACTAGCTAATGCCATCGGCTACGCTTCTTCTTCTTTTCTTTGCTTATGGCACCTGTCCGTCATTCGCCAGTAAATTTTGTCAGTGTCAAGTGATATAGATAAAATACTTTGTCAAATCAGTTCATAGTCAAGTCGGCCGTCATTTGTTTTGAAAAAATGGTGGCGGTTTTCTTCAAAACATTTTAAACAATTTCGGTCAAATCAGGATATCACATAACACACTTTCATTCCAAAAGTTTCCACTTTGTGCTAAGACCTCAAGTAATGTTGGTTAAAATGCCACCGAAATTACACAACACAAGTCAAAATAACACTAGAAAAACAATTAAAATGAAAAAGCTATGTTGCTTCCCAAAATGTCGGAAAACGAATCATCGGCTACGCTTTTCTATTTGTGACTACTGTCAATTTGCCAGTGACGAGTTGATTATACCAACTACTGCTAAAAGTGGGTGTGAGCCAAATGTAACATTTAGGGATATCCTACTAATATTATAAACGCGAAAGTTTGTAAGTATGGATGGATGGATGTTTGTTACTCTTTCACGTAAAAACTACTGAATGGATTTTAATGAAACTTTACAATAATATAGCGTATACATCAGAATAACACATAGGCTACAATTTATTAAGATATTGTGTGAATTGTGCAAAATATTACGATAAGTGTCAAGTGAGTAGGAAAAAATCTACCATCTGCGAGCTATTCTGGCAAAACCGCTAGAGTTACACATATGTACTACGCCACGCTAATAAAAGCTACTCGAAATACTAATCCTGCGCAGACGAAGTCGCGAGCACCAGCTAGTATGAAAATAATCCAAGTACGTCTTAACTTTGTGGCAACCCTTTTAAACCCGTTGTAGCTGCTTTCTGCGCTGTAGGGTGTGGGTTCGATCCGCACCAAGAACATGAAATGATGTTTGTTATTTATGTGGGTGCTATGGTACAAGAGTTGCTAATTTTGGGGCTAGCAGGCGATGTATGAAATTTCTACCAATATTTATTAATATCACTAGCTGACCCGATAGACGTTATCCTGTCATAACTATGAATATTGAATTTGAATTGTATACCACCAATCAATCGGTGTTCTATGTCAAACGTCATAAGGTTATATCAAAAAAGTTTATATTGTCCAAAGCGCTAAGGTTAGATTAGAAATAATTTTATATGGTGGTTAAGTATTCTTCAATTTTCAAACTTATCGATTTTCTTTCATAAGAACCTTCTGATAATAAAAATCACAATAAAAAAAGAATTAGCGAATTTGTCCAGCTGTTCACGTGTGATGGCGTGAAATAGGGATTCATTAAGATTACAATTGACGTAACCATCGACACGAAGAACGGAATGTCCGTTTTTATTGAGCATGATTTATCTCTGGAAGCCTTCAGTGAACATTATGAATATGGCGGCTAGACATCCAAACAGCCATACAAAACATCAATTCAAATATTAGTTCGATATAAAAATAAAGCCGTTTCTTATAATGACCTTATATTTTTTTTTTACTTAAATTTTAATATTCTTTATTAGCAGGATGTAGATCGCGTAAGATATTGGCACCCGAAATTACCTTTATGATCAAAATAAAACAAAGTTATACAAATTATGCTATAAATGTAAATTCAAAGCGAAAGGTCGCAGAATCTGTTTATTTTTTTATTATTTATTAGCACTGGTGGTTTAGTGGTAGCGGCTCCGCTTTCTGATCCTAAGGTCGTGGATTCGAAACTGGTCGTGCACTAATGAGTTTTTCTGTTCAAATATTTATTTGCACAATGCCAGTACTCTCAAACGGTGAAGAAAACATCGTGAGGAAACCGACATGTCATAGAACCTAAGAAGTTCTATACCTAACATGTGTCAAGTGCTTGAAAGGAACCTCGGTTTGAGAACTTTTTTACGGTTTCCTCACGATATTTTCCTTCACCGATTGGGAGTACTGGCACGTGCTCGTAAATTTTTGAACAGAAAAACTCATTCGTTCACGACCGGTCTTGAACCCACGACCTTAGGATCGGAAGGCAGGGCGGGGCCACTAGCACAAAACCACAAGCGTGCTCTCGACCAGTAGTAGTAGCAGTGTTCAAAAATGTATGTGCACAATGCCAGTACTCTCAAACGGTGAAGGAAAACATTGTGAGGAAACCGGCATGTCGTAAAACCTAAAAAGTTCTATAACATGTCAAGTGCTCGAAAGGAGCCTCTTGAGGCGCACTTAAAATCCTTTCACCACACTGTTTCGAAAGAAACTAGTGACACGACAAGAGAGAAGATGGAGACTCGTGAGTTCTCAGAATGCCCGATAGAGACGCTCATCGAGTCAAAACGGCACGACGATACGGAAAAACGAAAAAAAAAACTCAGACTTGGGGTACAGTGCTCTTCATATATATTTTTTTATGCAACTAGCTGATGGAACAAGCTGATGGCCCACCTGATGTTAAGTGGTAACCATCACCTATAAACAAAGCATTGCCTCGTAAGTCACGCACGATAGGAGCGTGCCCTACGATGCACTGCCCTGCGTCCATCAACTTGAGGCGTACAGATGTTAAGCCTCATCACTTATACACTACACTACTACTTTGGGGCTTGATAGTACTGTGTGGAAAGCCTCTACAAAGCAAACCAATATTTATTTATTTATAACAACTTGAATAACCAAATGCCAGTGTTTTTATGATATTATCAAATCCACTGGGAGTCGAACTACTATGAATAGGTCAGCTAAGGTCGCTGCTAAGCCACCAGCGCTCATTAAACTACAAAAATAAACAAACATTTAGTGAATAGAACTAAGTTCTTGACCTAAAAATAGCTCCAAGTACCTACCACAGTATACATCGTGTGTATACTTTATAATACACTAGCTGGTGCCCGCGACTTCGTCTGCGCAGGATTAGTATTTCGAGCTTATATTAGCGTGGCGTAGTACATATGTATAACTCTAGCGGTTTTGGCAGCGCACGCCAGAATAGCTCGCAGATGGTAGATTTGTTCCTACTCACTTGACACTTATCGTCATATTTTGGACAATGCACACAATATCTTTATAAATTGTAGCCTATGTGTTATTCTGATGTATAAGCTATATTATTGTAAAGTTTCATTAAAATCCATTCAGTAGTTTTTACGTGAAAGAGTTACAAACATCCATCCATCCATCCATACTTACAAACTTTCGCGTTTATATTATAATATTAGTAGGATCGTGGTTCGACCTCACTTACTCATGCGATTAAATATTCCAAACAATTTATTGATGGCATCAAAACAGCGTGCGATTTGCAATAACGATGCACTGAGAATATCTTGCGTTTCTTGGGATTAACTTTGATTTGTTCGCACGAAACGCATTTGATTCTATACGAGTTACGTTTTTTTTATACTACTCGCTGATGGAAAATGCGGGTATTAAGTGGTAACCATCACCTATAACAAAGCATTGTCCCGAAAAGCACGCACGATATGAACGTGCCCTACAATGCATTGCCCTGCAACATCTGTATGTCTCATGCGCCTGTAATGTCACCGGCAACAACATTTCAAACCGAGACACAGCAATACTGCTCTCTACAAAGAGCTTCTTACGAAATACATAAGTATACCTTTACCTTTTTAAAGCCTAAATTTATTCAACAAATGTCATATTCAGACGGAACTTTGACTAGGGGGTAGTCAGGGGTAAATCTTATCTTCTCGTTAAATAACTTTATATCATCTTTATACTCTTTGTATTTGGTATTCGAGTTAGTATTCTCTTATCTGTGATCGAGTTTAAAGGGGTTATCTACCGTGTCTGGGGATTAACGTGGTTAGGCATTTTATTTTTTTCATTTTCTATGTGAAATATGAGTAATACTACAGTATATATAATACAAAGATGTCGTCTTCACCGATAATTGCAATAGCACTTCATTTTGTAAAATGTAAGCAATGTATCTTTTAGTTTTTATTGTGTTATTATGTTGGTGTTCAATAAATATTTAATACGTGGGAACAATTCATTATTCTGAGCCCTGACACTGGCTTCATATTCTAGAATAGTTCAAAGACACCTCATACACGAATCGCGTGTCAGGGTGCCCTTAAGCGGGTATTACCAACCTTTGTTGGCTCAATGTATAAGATACAGCGACTGTACTCCATACATTGCTTATACATAGTTTAGTTTATGTACATACTTAGTTGTAAGCAAGTTTCACATTTTTTTATACAACTTGCTAATAGAACAAGCTTTGAAGATACCTAGTACCTACTACTTTTAGTAACTACGAACTCAGATGGCTTCCTACTATAACCGGAGTCGTAAACGGCTGCAGTTATCGTTGAAAATTATACTGGCGTATAATTTTGTTTTTAATGATATAAATTTGTATTTGTAACTGTAGCTCATAAATTGCGAGACTACCTTGAACCACAGAAAAGAGGGGACTCTTCTAATACAGGTTTTATAACTTAAAAGAAGAGATCCCAACCCATTTCATTGTTAAAACTTATGAATAATTTTTTTGTTTTATTTGAACGAGCAGATGGCCCACCTCATGTTAAGTGGTAAATATCACCTATAACAAAGCATTGTCTCGTAAGCCACTCATGATATGCATACGATGCACTGCCCTGTGTCCATCAGCCAGAGGCATACAGGTATTAAGCCTCATGTGCCTGTAATTTCACCGGCAACCACACTCTTCAAACCTAATAAACACAGTAACGCTGCTTGGCGGCAGAAAAAGGCATACCTGTCTGGAATCCTATTAAAATTATAAATGCTAAAGTTAGTGGAGGTGTGTGTGTATGTTTGTTTCCACTAATCTCTGTAACGTCTGCACTGATGTGTACGAAGCTTGAAACATGAACAGCCCTCACAGTTCAGTTGGTCAGCTCTGTTGTCTGCGTTGTGTCCTTTGCCTTGCCCCAAAGCCTGAGACGACCGTGACGTGAGCTCATTTGATACAAAAACAGTGGATCCCGACATCCGATGCAAGCGATTTTGGGCGTTCAGGCAATTCAACTCTGCCCCATAGAAATAAAGCCATCCATCGCAATTTATTGCGTCTATCGACACGAATGCTTCGTGGGATTAGGTTTCAGTTTGCTTTGGTATTTGTTTGTTTTTAAATTACACTCAGTTTTATGGTTTATTTAATGGTGGGAACTTTGATGGGCTATTACAGTAGGTGTTATACTGACCTGAATTTTAAATTAGTATGCTTGAGTGGGGTAAGACTGCTGTTTTGAATTGATTTTCCTGCTTGGTTTCAGCTGAAAATGAGTGCTCAAAAGGAGCCTCTCTGAGGCACCTTCCTTTCACCACACTGTTTTGAAAGAAACTAGTGACGGTAAGAGAAAGAAGCTGAAAACTAGCGTTGAGTGGTAATACACCCTACGTTTATGTTGAACTGAATACTATTTTAGCACTGTTGTCGCTTAAACTGCGCTTGAATGCTAAAAATTTTTTTTTTTTTATGTTACCTACCTTTCTGACCGATGTCAGGCTTTTTTTTTTTTTTTTTTTTTTTACAAGCTATAGGTAAAACGTTTGACCGCAATCACACCTGATGTTAAGTGATGATGCGGTCTACGGTGTAGCACGTTTACCTAGAAGATACCTATTCACTCGTCTCTTGAAAACATCCAAATTATAGGCATTTGGAAAAACGGACGCCGGTAAGGAATTCCACTCTTTGGCTGTTCGCATTATGAAAGTAGATGCAAAGCGTTTTGTGCGGGCAGTAGGTAAGTCAACCATGAATGGATGTCTCATTTCCGTACGTCTGGTGGTCCGATGGTAAAACGGGGATGGGGGAACCAAGTTGTGGAGTTCCGTTGCACACTCTCCGAAATGTATCCTGTAAAATACCGACAAACAGGCAACTTTGCGGCGATGCTCAAGAGTCAGGAGCTTAGACTCGAACAACGAGTAACCTATGAGCCTTTTGGCTCGTCTCTCAATAGTTTCCAAGGCCTCAAGCTGGTATTTGGCAGAGCCATCCCAAAGATGAGAACAGTACTCCATACACGACCGGACTTGCGCTTGGTACAGATAAAGAAGCTGTCCCGGTGTGAAGTACTGCCTCACCTTCGATAATATGCCTAGCTTCTTCGCAGCTGTCTTGGCCTTGGATTCTATGAACGAGCCAAAATTCAGTTTGCTGGTTAACGTATACCCTAAGAGATCGAGTTGGTCTTGTGTGTATTGTTATACTTATGCTAATAAACGTTTAATCTATGGTATACAATTTAATTTCGAATTTTAGCTCTTAAAGCAATTATTCATGATTCATACTATGTTATTACTAGTTTATTTATGTACTTAATTCAACTTGTTTGATCAAAATTATATTTAAACCCAAAATTTGTAGTTCTTAAAAGCTAAGTTGTTAACGTTTTTTCATAAGTAAATTCTGTAATCTAAAAATATTGAAATGTGCATACGACAAGTAGTTTTACGGTGCCCTCTTAAATCCGCACAATACGCCAGCTATAAATTATATCTATTGTACAGACTACAGCGTAAAAATCATGGCAGTGATCTACACTGTACAGTTTATTATAAAGTATATGTATAGTCTTGAAAATCATGTCTGTGAAACTATAGTATAGTTTATTATGTAGTGTATTGTCTTCCTAACCTAACCGTTCTCTTGTTCAACGTTGCTCTAGCCATCCCCATAGTGTTGTGGATGATGGAGTGTCCAATCAGGCAAGTCTATCGATACTCTGAGGCTTCCGAACAGATTGACCAAGTTCAGACGCATGAATGACAGCTAGTTGGAGTTTATTCCCGTTCGTCATGGCTATTTGTCCGATCAACTGTCCACAGACTCTATCCAGAGTTGGATGGTGACCCAAAACATCGTGAGGAACTCAGTTATAACTGTAGCAGTGGCGATGGGCTTGCAACCTTTCATGTACGTAATAACAACTGCTGCCAAATGTGCTTAATATTAAGTTTGGACGTACCGCTGCCTTCCCCTTAAGGTATCTTCAAAGGATTTTGAGTCGGGTACATAGGTAAGTGCTATGACATCTGAGGATGTCTGTGATTTTAATCAGCGCCATCTAGCTTTCTGGGCAAAAGTAATAATTAAATCGAGTCCAAGATTTTTTGTCGTTTTTGGAATTAACTTTTCCGTATTGAGTCTTCATGTCTCCACATGCTTATCCCTTAAATGCATGATTTTATGCATGATTTTATTTTTAGACCGAGAAAAAATATATTTTGGAGCCATGAATATGCTGATTTAGGGAAAAATAATAAAAAAAATAGTTTTTTTTATTTTCATAGCTATTTTTATTAAAAACCTAAAAAACGTACCTTCGAAAACCAAATAATTACACTGCAAAGCAAATACACAATTTTCATCCGCTCCAAAATTACGATCGGCTTTGATTTGTCAATGTCAATTTAAATTTGACAGTCGTGAAGAAAAAAAGTGTGTTGCCACTCGATTAAATATATCACCATGATAGTAATAATCCTGCAACAGCATGCATTGAACTCATACTAATAATTTTATGGTCGTTTGAATGGTATGTTGCAGTTTTACTACTTTATGCATTTAAGGGTTATGTACGAAAACTAGTACAGCAAACTTTTGACTACAAAAACATGTATCGATCAAAATGAAATTTTTACTAAACTGTGTGAAATGAGCTTAGTGATTTTATATCTTTCAACATGTCGAAACGTGCGAGCGAGAGTCACATTAGCTCTTGTCTTCGCCTAAACAGAACCTTAATTCTGGATTTAGTTCTTGATGTTTGGTTTTCTTTATTATTATACTGAAAAAAGAACACCAAAAACGTAAACCAAATCTCGGAAGGCCCCCAAGAATGAGTTGTGTTTATCATATTTGGTTTTTCGTTTTTGTTCTGTGTTCATTGCGGGTTTTGTATGAAGACGCGATAGAGATACCGATACAGAACTTTATGTTCTACTACTAATTTTCATCATACTTGCAACATAGTTCCGTATCGGTATCTCTATCGCGTCTTCATACAAAACCCGTAATGAACACGGAACAAGAACGAAAAACGAAAAACCAAATATGGTAAACACAACTCATACTTGGGGCACAGATCTGGAAGATATCAATCAGCAGAGATGTCAAAATGCTATTAGCAATGGCCAAACCACAGTTCCGTGTATACCGGAATGCAGAATTGAATGTTTGCCGTCTGTGATGTATTGTTCGGCAGTAGAACTGAGGAATTCGACGACCTACATAATCTAGTGTTCGGTCCTAATGCAAACAGTGCTGACGTTAAATAAAGATCATTGGAAAATTATCCTCTTTATAAATTTAAGAATTCAGCTCTTATTGGGGTTCTGGTATAGAGAATTATGGAAACCATTAATTGATCGAGTAATCGAAGGGAATATACAAGGTGTAAAAATACCACTCCTGAAAACTTCAGGGGGCTAAAGTACCCATCAATAGGAATTACTTTTTCTTCGCGTTCGCAGTGTTGGTTCCTTAGAAAAAGTTATTTATATTGTACTTATGGGTACTTTAGACCCCTGAATAGTGAGTGGTATTTTAACACCCTGTATAAGTGACAACGTGGGCCATGTATTTTATTGTATCATTGTATGTTTGTATGAATGTAAGTATGGTTGTCCGAGTATACATTTCGATCTGTTGAAGTTAATAATTGACATGTTGTATGATTTATAAACACATACTCATACCATTTAGGAAGATATGGACCTGAACCCCATACTTTTTTTTATAAGTTAATAATGTGACCTTAAATTTAGTCATATTATAGTTGGTCAAATTAACAAAAAACATAAAAAAAACATAGAGCAAGCAATGGCAAAGCAATTGAAGACTTAATGGGGCAAACACACGAGCGACTCGTTAAACTTTATGGGGCGACACAGACGAGCGACAAATCCATTGCCCAATCATCGCGTCGTTCGTCTACATGGCGCTGGTCATGAATGATTTATAAATGGCATGTTATGGGTTAGTTAATGCTGCATACATCATAGGATGTAGGTACAAAAAGTAAACATTGGTCTGAAAAATCTTTTGTTTGCCGACAATATAAGACTACTTTACTTTTTAAGAATAGTATAGATCTCTTTGTGAAGGGCTCGTCCGGGGAAGTACTACCACCACGCCTTTTGCTGCCGCCAAGCAGCAACGCTGTGTTTCGGTTTGAAGAGTGTGGTTGCCGGTGTAATTACAGGCACATGAGGCTTAACATCTGTATGCCTCAAGTTGATGGACGCAGGGCAGTGCATCGTAGGGCATGTTTCTATCGGGCGTTACTTACGATTTACTTAAGTTTCGGTACATAGAAAAAATTGCCTCAAGATTGAGTACGATAGATGTCTTTTTAGATGTTTTATTACCAAGTGCCCATGCAAAATTATTTGAGGATGAAATAATATAACGCTGAGGATACTAGGAGTCCAATCAGAGCAATCAACTATTTTCCAACAGGTTTGAGTTTCGAACGGAACATTTTTGGTTGCTACTATTGAACAAAAAATATAAATTAGTGATGATACGTCAAACGTGTCATACCAGCAGTGTTTTGTTTTGGCATCATCGTTGCATCAGACCAGCTTTATTATATTCTGTTTCCTTAGCCTATTTCGTCCCACAGCTGGGCAAACGACCTCCCCCAAGGACTTCCAGTTCACCCTGTCCCGAACCTCCTCCCACAATCTACCTATCTATCCTATCTATCTTATATCATACCATTATTAAGAAACTAAAAAACGCTCGTAAATCATTTGTCAACGCAATTTGTCTACAATCCCAAACAGTAATAAAATCAACGTATATAATACTATGTATTATATATTCTGCGGTATTACCGTCACGCTCAATTCTATAATTTAAAACAAAGGTCTAGACAAACGACATTCGCAAAATAAACGATTCCCACCTGACCTATAGGTTTGGATCTCCGCCAATACGTTTGATAGTTCTTCGTATGATTTAAGGCGCTTTCACTAGAAACGGATTATCACAGAAATACTCGTTACTCTTCTAATTGCACCATAACACAACTGAAATCTGTCAGAAAATGCTTCACTCATATACCATTCATGTCTATTCTTGTATATTATTTATTCCCTATATACCTACCCAGGAAGAACGATTATTACTGGTACTTGTAATTATTAAGTTTGGGCAATTTTATACTTGGACTTTTTTATGGTTGTGCAATTTTATTATTGGCCAAATATCTAATTGGACATGACTTTGGACATTCGTCTGTTTGACATTTTTCTTTTTTGACATTAGTCGTGCGAAGGTTCTAGCCTTGTACACCAAAGTCGAAAGGTTCATTGAATCACAAGGATCACTTTGAAACGTCTTAAATCAGGTGAATCTAGATGTCAGTTCTACGTGAAGCCTAGAAGAACAGGCAACAAACTTACGGCTTGGTTCCTACCGTTATTTTGTATGATCCTGTTAAAGTATAATAGGTATAGTAAAATAATGAAGCTCCAGGGTGGTGACAATCGAACTTAGTGAGGCGTAGGTAGGTATAACATAAATAGGTAGACGCAATCGAATTCAAAAGACAGCACACGCTACGCTTCAAACTAATTATATTTCTTTCACACCACTCTTCAGATATGTTTAACAGCTAGTACTTTTAACTTACTCGGTAGCTACGCACTTTTTTAGAGATTTTTTAAAGATCGATTTACTAATTGAGTTTTATAACCAAAAATCGACATTAACCTATCCGTCACACCACAATCCGAGTGTGCCTCTTCATTCTTTTTTCGTGCGCGGTAGCGAGCACACGTTGCTGTCAAACTGTGTTTGACAGCAACAAGTTTGACATCCACCGACTAACCACGATATTTAGAATGTTGTCGGCCCTTCGGGTATTTATAATAGGGGTATTATAATAATATTATTATCTTTGTACTAAGGGTTTAAATATTTATTTATTTATTGTTAGATTCACAGTTTTTCTTATTATCTATATTAAGTTATGTGAGGTACACTGTTCACTAACTTGAATCTAAATTTATGAAGCAAAGTAGGCAAGAAGATACTGAGTAGATAAACAAGATTACCTCTCTCTTGTTTCTTTCGAAACCGCGTGGTGAAAGGATTTTATGTACGCCTCAAGAGGCTCCTTACATGTTATAGAACTTTTTAGGTTCTACGACATGTCGGTTTCCTCACGATGTTTTTCTTCACCGTTTGAGAGTACCGGCAACAGAAGTACCTAATAAGGTGGAATAAAAAAACAAAACCAAACCTTTTTTTTAACATCTTAAAGATGTCTTTTGACCGCAATCTCACCTGATATTAAGTGATGATGCGGTCTACGGCGTAGCACGCTTACCCAGGAGACCTAAGTATTCATTATTATTCAAAGTTGAAAGTTAAAGTTAAAAAAAAAATACAAAAATTACGTTTATCAGTGTGGCCGTAGCCTAGGGCACTGATTGGCTGTTTTAGTTAAAGTTATTTGGCAGCTGTAGAAGAGCGACGAATGATATGCGATTTGTCGTCCGCTATCGGAACGTAATGGCCGGGAGACTAAACAGTCACAAGTAAAAAAAGTATAAGTCCCGTGGCATAGTCTAGAGTTGTCTTCTTCTTCTTCTTATCGTGTCGCTAGTTTCTTCTAAACAGTGTGGTGAAAGGATTTTAAGTGCGCCTCTAAGAGGCTCTTTTCGAGCACTAGAGTAGTCTCGAGTTGTATAAGATTTCAAATTATTTTGCAGTACTCTCTTTTGCACTGGAGGTGTGGGTTCGTTCCCAAGCGAGGATAAATATTTGTATAATAAAGATTATATTCTCTGTATGTTATTAAATTATTTTTCGAAGTAAGATTTTTGAATAAATAAATAAGAATAGTAGAGCTCCTTGTGAAGGGCTCATTCGGGGAAGTAGAAAAGTCTACCTTTTATATAATAATACAATAATATTTTAATTTTAGTAATAATATATATATATATATATATATATATTTTAATAATACATCCTTTTTCTGCCGCCAAGCAACGCCACGTTGCTGTGTTTCATCATCTGTATGCTTCAAGTAAATGGAGCCAGAGCAGTGCATCGTAGGGCACGTTCGTATCGATGACTTACAATGCAATGCTTTGTTATAGGTGATGGTTACCACTTAACATCAGGTATAGAAAAAATACTCATTGGTGGCAAAGCTTGCAACTACTGTGATCCATATAGTATAACTATAGTATAACCCATATAGTTGTTATAAATTTTTTTTATATACTAGCTTACGGAATATATTTTTTTTATTCAACTAGCTGATGGAACAAGCAGATTATAATAACAACCAGACTAAGGGCCGGTTTCACCATGCTCTGTTAGTTACTAAACAAGGATTAAAAGACCGTTAAACCTAACCTTAGCTGTCAAACGCGCAAACCGGCCCTAAGAGCTGATTTCACCATGCTCTGTTAGATTAACAAAGGATTAAACGGCCGTTAAATATGTCAAGATGTACGCGTTTGACATCTAAGGTTAGATTTAACTGCCTGTTAATCCTTGATTAGTAACTAGCAGAGCATGATGAAATCAGCTCTAAGCCCAAACATTATGAAAATTTTATTATACTCCACCTCATGGCCATACTATCTTATAAATTCAATATCTTCGTATTAGTGAAACTATTTTAAGTGAAAATGAATTAACCGTATCATAATAAATACAAGATGGTTTTCAGCCCTTGTATCTACTAGCAGCAAAAAGTGAAGTTTGGACACGCGTTTAGCAAAACTGACATTTACACGCTTTTCTCGTTAGGCCTTGGCTTTTAAGGGCTCACACACGAAGATACACATATAAATAACTTATTCGGTACACAGTCATCATGACAAACATTATTTACGTCGTGTGGCAGTTAAGAATAATAAAAACTATTGGTGGATGTTCCATACAGCCTTCACAGCTCAGTTGATAGTAACACTGCCTTCTGCGCCGTAGGTAGGCCGTGGGTTCGATCCCCACCGAGTACAAGCATTTGTGGGATGAACATAGTTGTTTGTTCTCTGTCTGGGTGTTTTATTATACTATTATAAGTATGTATTAGAAAAAAGTATATATATATTATATCAGCTATCTGGTTTCCATTATTACAAGCTATGCTTAGTTTGACCACCAGGGCTGTGACAGTGACAAGTAGGTATACTTTATAGAGCCTCTATAAAATGGCAGGGAATATGAATAAGAGGGTAAGTATGTTGTTACAAAAAACATTATTTTAAGTATCATATCAGCTCTGCTCTATCTGGGTTCCCATATCACAAGATTTGCTTAGTTTGGAGCTAGATAGTGCTGTGTGGAAAGTCCACCAATATTTGATCGAGTGAGCGAAGCGAACGAAGATCTTTAGTTTCAACTTGGGCGATTTGGCATTTTATGTATGTATGTATGTTTGTCTGGCGATAACTTTAGAACCGTTGATCCGATCTGCATGAAATTTGATATGTCGATAGCTTGTACTTGAGAAATTTACTGGTAAGTATATGAGTAAAATCGGATGAAGGGGTTTTGAGATATGGGGTTTTTTACGGGGGCAAAAATAAAAAAAGTTACATAAAAAAATCAAGTTACATGTCATATGAAAGGGCTTTGTTCGGACATCCCAAAACAATTTTTACTTTTTTTTTGTGACGCTCGGTTATTGAGATAAAATAATAAAAGCTAAATTAAGATAACCAGCGATCCCAAGAGCTCCCATCTCTAAGAGTTTCGTTGACATCAAGGTTTTTCTACTGGTCGGTCAATTCCTTTGCTTTTTCTTTAGTTTTTTTCTTGAAATAAATAAAGGAGGTATTCAGTTCTCATAAAATGGTGACGACGACCAGGTCTGATGATGCAGCCAAGGGCTGTTCAACGGAACTCTTCAATAAATAGGCCAATAGAGTTGAAACTTGGTAACCATACCAAGTTAGTAGGCGGTAGTCAGAAAAAAATCCAAAGATAATGTTTGGACTTGCCTCTGACTACTACGTACTCAAAGTTTTGATACGTTCGTCGGGTCGCATCACGAGATCTCAGTTCAGGGCGAACTACTAGTTATTTATAGTTTTTTAAATATATTCTTATTATAACACACCTACGTTTATACGTATCTAAGTTCTTATTAGTTTATTCCGATAAAATTCACTGCACAAAGCTCATGTTTATAAAATAACGATATAATTTTCCCAGATTTAATCAACGGCGGCGGTGTTTTAATTCAATTTAATTTAATGCACTAATAGACTGACAAAATTGCCGGCTGTACCATTTTCTATGTAAATTTTCTGGACTTTTATCGGTTGTAAAGTGTAAAATATTAGTAATATTATTGGTCGGTGACCGTTGGTAGCCGCAGATGGGATCTTAATTAAAAACAAATGAGGTTTTAGAAGGAAATAATTCGCGTTAGTAACTTGAGAGGGCAGTGCAGTTTTAAATAAAGATTTACGGAACGAAACCTTACAGTTTCAACCAGAGTTAGGGCACGTTGAGTGCTGTCATTATCAGGATGGGTGGCCGCTAATGGCACTTGTATCTGCGCGCTTTCGGGCACATTAACCTAGAGATTGCGACGATTCTAGACATAGTAAATTTTCTACTGTTTTTACCAAAACCGTGTTTATGCAGACGAGAGGTTAAACTGTCATCTGGATATAGCAGTCGTTAAGACGCTGACAACCGACTATAGTCAGGCATTATTAAACATTATTGAAGATTTATTGAAATTACTGGATTTATAGTAGCTCTGTTCTGCGCTGTAGGCCGGGGTTCGATCCTCACCGAGAACAAACATGAAATAGATATTTGTTCTCTGGGTATTTAATTATATTATAAGTACCTATACAGGGTGTTAAAATACTAGTACCGGAAATTTCAGGGGCTAAAGTACCAATCAATATTTATAAATTTTTCTAAGGAACCAACACTGAAACAGCTGTTTTTTTTTCGCGTTCACAGAGTTGATTCCTTAGAAAAAGTTATTCATATTGATGGGTACTTTAGCCCCCTGAAGTTTTCGGTACTAGTATTTTAACACCTTGTATATTTACAGAACCTAGGTGGAATCACGACCCTCAGTAATGAGAAACACGACGTGATGAAGAGGAGGATATTTACAGAAAAAAGGAGGTATTATAAGAGTAGTAGAGCTCTTTGTGAAGGGCTCGTCCGGGGAAGTACTACCACCACGCCTTTTTCTGCCGCCAAGCAGCGTTGCTGTGTTTCGGTTTGAAGAGTGTGGTTGCCGGTGTAATTACAGGCATATTCTATTTTATTCTAACATTTGTACGCCTCAAGTTGATGGACGCAGGGCAGTGCATCGTAGGGCACGTTCCTGTCGTGCGTGACTTACGAAGCCATGCGTTGTTATAGGTGATGGTTACCACTTAACATCAGGTGGGCCATCTGCTTGTTCCATCAGCTCGTATAAAAAAGGTATTATATCAGATATCTGGTTCCCACAGTACAAGCTTCGCTTAGTTTGGGGCTAGATAGTGCTGTGTGGAATGTCCACCAATAATTTACAATATTATTTTCCGCAATCTCCCTTTGTCGTCCAACATTGTGATCCTTTGAAAATAAAAATAATATTGTTTTACACGACCAAGTAGCAAACAAAGAGGCATGATGATAAATATCGCCAATTTTTCATTGTATTCCGAATCCAGGATAGTCTGACCACAATACACCTTAAAGTTGAAAAATGACAGAAGTTATTCATAAAAGTGTGGGTCGTAAGATGTGTGGTCTCGACCAGTGTAGTGTTAAGACGCGGGACAACCGTCAAACCACGTCTTCTTATCGTGTCACTAGTTCTTTCGAGCGAGTGTGAATGGGACTGTTGGGATAGGAAGACCTAGGATAAGAAGGGCCAGGTCAAGAGTACCCTAAACCGACGAGAATGTATGAAGAATGTTATGACAGTGAATGAAGCGAAAGAGGTATGTAAGGACCGTAGCAAGTGGAAATCCGTGGTCTCTGCCTACCCCTATGGGAAACAGGCGTGATTTTATGTATGCATGTATGTAGTTCTTTCGAAAGAGTCAAACCACTTATCACTCGCTCCCACATTTTCGAAGATAGAAAACTACGGGAGACAGTTTTGAAAAATCTCAAACAACATTTCTGGGAAATATCATTTTAAATCAAGTTTTCATACGAAAATAAATGTTTTACGAGTTTTTGTACTTTAGCAAGCTTTTAGGTAGGAAAACATATTTGGATCAAAATCATATTTTTGTTGAAGTTTTGTAATCTTATTCTCCGAAACATTGTTGTTTGCGATTTTTCATAACCACCTTCACTAATTATATCTTTAAAATCATTGAATGTGCGAACAAGAAGTTGTTTGTCTGTTGTCAGCCTCTTAATTTAAGTATCATGTTGTAACAAACTTATTCAGTGCTGTATTAGATGAGGCCACCCAGACTGTTAGTAGTAGAGTTCTTTGTTTGATGATTTACCACTTAACATCAGGTGGGCCATATTTTTGTTCCTTGTTTCAAGTAAAATAAAAAATATAAAGTTTTTTTTATACAACTAGCTGATGGAACAAGCAGATGGCCCACCTTATGTTAAGTGGTAACCATCACCTATAACAAAGCGCCTCGCAAGTCACGCACGATAGGAACGTGCCCTACGATGCACTGCCCTACGTCCATACAGATGTTAAGCCTCATGTACCTGTAATTGCACCGGCAAGCCCTTCACAAACCCGCCCTTCACTTCACGCTAAATTGAGAACATCTTTCGCTTCTGGGAGTCGGTGCAATATCTTCTTTAAAAACTGATGTTTTTAAACACTCCACCCCGTCTACGTGCCGATGTAAATAAATAAGCCTTGAAATACACTCTATTTATGGAACAATGTGATATTAAACAGAAATCGTTACCGTTTTACCACTGTGGTGTACCTTCCGACACTAGCCCACAGTGTTCTGATGTTTTTACGCACTTAACTAAGAAATGACCCTTTTTTCTGTCGTAAAAAGTAAAAACAAAGAGATTTTTTTTTATCCTTTTTCATTACGATACATAATTAAGTGTTGTATGTATAAAGGGTGTTAAAATACCAAAAAAACAGCTGTTTCATACATACATACATTTTAGCCAGGTAGGTATTGAACTTTTGCATGAAACAGCTGTTTTTTTTCACGTTCACAGTGTAGGTTCCTTAGAAAAAGTTATTCATATTGATGGGTACTTTAGCCCCCCGAAGTTTTCAGGAGTGGTATTTTTACATTTTGTATACATAATAATACTGCTTATTTGTGCGTGTAAATGTGAAATAATAACATACTATGCATGTGTATGAATTTGGCTTAGTGAAAAGCTACTTAAACTAAAGTTACAGACGAGATATGACCGGCCCGCGCGCAAATTTTAATGCAACTTATTGCTTTCAAAAAAAAAAAAAACTCCTCTACATAAAATGTAAGCACATAATCATATTTATAAGAGTAATAGAGCTCTGTGTGTGGCTCGTCCGGGGAAGTACTAAACGTCTTTTTCTGCCGCCAAGCAGCAACGCTGATTTTCTTTTTGAAGTCAAAGTCAAAGTCAAAGTCAATAGGTATTTATTCAATAAAATCACAAGGATCACTTTGAAACGTCTTAAAGCTAGGTGACTCTAGGTGCCAGTTCCACGCGACCAAAGCCTAGAAGAACAGGCAACAAACTTACGGCTTGGTTCCTACCGTTCTTTTGTATGATCCTTTTACAATGTAATATAATATATTATTGAAGTTAAGTGAGGCGTAGGCATACAGAAAAAGGTAAACATAATCAAATTTATAAGACAGCACACGCTACGCTTCAAACTAATAATACCTAATGCATAAAATTAAATACAATCTATTAAATCAGAGAAAAATAAAACACACAATAGTAGGTACAGTACAGACATTGCAGACATGTTAGCTGCCGATGGGCAGAGCGACCGGGACATCGGGCCACGCACTTTTATCATCAACTAGCGGCCTGTCCCAGCTTCGCATGGGTGGTCATAAATTTTTTGAACATTTTAGGATAAACTTAGACCGTGGGTTCGAGCCTCGCATCTACTTATTTCATACATTTGCACGCGCTTCTCCTTGAGTGAGTGAAATCGCACCCCGCGCGTGAACCGTGGACCCGTAAACATTTTTAATTTCGTCATATCTTTTGAATGGAATGTCCGATTTGAAAACATTAAGAAGTAATCTATAAGTATTGAAACCGTCTTAATTATGAAATGATTTATTTGGATAAGGATTAATACCAAGGTACAAATAAAGACCCTTTTCTAGCGGAGGCATTTCAATTAATTTTTTATAATAAAAGAACTCTTATTGTGACATAACTTTAATAGTTAGACATATGCTGTCGCGACATTTTTTGTAGATGAGTTATCATCTACAAAAAATGTTAAAAGATGAGATGTTGTTGAAAGATAGAACAAAATAATGTACTACGATTTTGTAGAACACGTTAGTGTCTTAGGTATCTTCAATAGTTTTCGCAGCGCACGCGATGTAAGGTTTTTTGTTTTCCACCTTGGGTTACATTATTGAAGTTTTAGTAAGGATCCCTGATTTTTTTGAAAATATAATATAGCCTATGTTACTCAGGGATAATGTAGCATTCTAATGGTGAAAGAATTTTTGAAATCGGACCAGTAGTTTTTGAGCCTATTCGTTACATACAAAAATACAAAAATACAAAAATACAAAGTTTACCTCTTTATAATATTAGTGTAGATTAGTGTAGATGTAGATATAGCTATCTAAAGTATAATAAGCTTTACTTATTAGATTATTCTTAATGTATGCTTTAAATTTTCTAATAGGAAGCCCAGTGGCACTTTCTGGAAGTTTATTATAGAAGCGTATACCGTTCCCCATAAACGAGCCATTTACCTTTTGGAGTCGAAATTTAGGAATACATAATTTGTTTTTATTTCTAGTGTTAACGTTATGTGCATCACTCTTTTTCTTAAAGCTATCTATGTGTTTATGAGTGTATAATAGATTTTCATAAATGTACTGTGAAATTACTGTGAGAATATTAATTTCTTTAAATCGCTCCCTCAATGATTCGCGTGGTTTCATTTTATAAATGGCACGTATCGCCCGTTTTTGAAGTACAAATATACTTTGTACATCAGCAGCTTTCCCCCAGAGCAAAATACCATAAGACATTACACTATGGAAGTAGCTAAAATATACTAGCCTAGCTGTAGCTTCATCTGTAAGCCATCTTATTGTGCGAACTGCGTATGCAGCCGAACTCAGTCTACCAGCAAGTGATTTGATATGTGGACCCCACTGCAATTTTGCATCAATATTAAGTCCTAAAAAAATAGTAGAATTGACAAGGGTAAGTGATTCTCCATTTAATTCAATATTGGTTGGACGCTGAACCACATTTGGCAAAGTAAATTTAATGCATTTCGTTTTCCCGGCATTGAGCAAAAGATTATTAACAGTAAACCAGTTAAGTACTTGCGACAGAGATGCATTAACGTCATCGAAGTTAGTCTTCAATCTGTCGACTTTAAATATTAAAGAGGTATCGTCAGCAAATAGAACTATTTCACATAAATCCTTTACAAAAGGTGGAAGGTCATTTACATATACTAGAAATAAAAAGGGACCCAATATGGAACCTTGAGGTACCCCTATATCAATAACCGACCCAGACGACCTCTCACCGCCAACATCAACTTTTTGCACTCTATTGGTTAAATATGACTGTAAAAGACCAATTGCCTGGTTTATGATGCCGTAATGTTTAAGTTTAGATATTAAGGTGGCATGACTTACACAGTCAAAAGCTTTGGACAGATCGCAGAATACCCCGATCGCATCTTGTGAGTGTTCCCAAGCATCATAAATGTGCTTCAGGAGCGTCGAACCGGCATCTGTCGTTGATCGACCTTTAGTAAATCCAAATTGATGACTATGAAGTATGCCGTTGACGTTGAAATGTGATAATAACTGAGTAAGAACAATTTTTTCAAAAATTTTACTTAACGAAGGCAGTACCGAAATAGGCCTGTAGTTCGCAGGATCTTGTTCATTTCCAGACTTGTACAGGGGAATGAGTTTACTGTGTTTCATTAAATCAGGGAAAACGCCCTCATCTACACATCTATTAAAAATGTATGCTAGACATGGTGCAATATCAGTTATAATAGCGCTTAAAACTTTTGTGGACATTCCCCATAGATCTTCAGTATTTTTAATATTTAAGGATTTAAAAGTTTTCACAATATTATCAGCATTAATATATTTAAAACTGAAGATATCATTACATTTTTTAACGCTAGACTCTAATAGTGTTGTCGCTTCAGCAGCTGAGGAATTTAGGGATGAAGTCACAAGTTTAGGTATACTGGAGAAAAAACTATCAAACGCGTTGGCGACTTCAATATTTTTAGTAAAAACATTATTGTTTACTTTTAAATTTATCTGTTTATTACCTATCTTTGATTTGCCTGTTTCGTTATTAACTACCTTCCAAGTGGCTTTAATTTTATTTGTCGATTTTTCAATTTTATTTCTTATATGCAATGATTTTGCCGCGTGACATACTTTTTTGAAAATTTTAGAGTAGTTTTTAGTGTGTAGAATAAACGTTGGGTCATTCAGCATTGACTGATGAAGAGTGATGGTTACCGGTATAATTACAGGCACATGAAGCTTAACATCTGTATGTCTCAAGTTGATGGACGCAGGGTAGTGCATCGTAGGGCACGTTCCTATCGTGCGTGACTTACGAGGTAATGCTTTGTTATAGGTGATGGTTACCACTTAACATCAGGTGGGCCATCTGCTAGTTCCATCAGCTCGATGTGTAAAAAAAAAGTATCTATCAAGGTACACGGTAACATAAAATTAATTACGATATCCTATGCTCACACACGGCTAAGTTCACTTTTATACTGGGAATCTGTTCCAATTCTTGAATATGATTTAAATTTGAAAACGAAATACTCCTAGTAAACAAAAAATAAATATAAAAATAGATACATAGCTGTTTTGTGAAAACAACAGTTGTTGTATTTATACCGAACCTCACGTGGGGGCCCTGTTAAACTCGCGACGAAACTTCGTAACATTTTATGGCCCGTAAAAAACCCTTCGTCGAATTTCGGAACAAAGAGAAGCAACTAAAAATTTTGCGGCCAAGAGCAAATGTCGATATTTCTTCGAGGGTAAAAAAAGCAAGAGTCAATTTCGCATCAAGCACACCGTGACAGAGTGAAATGTACGGCACGCGTTTCTTACTTTAGAATTTTATATTACACTAGCTGACATGGCAAACGTTGTTTTGTCATATGTATACTTACTACAATGACTATTAAAAAATATGGGTTGGTGATAGAAGGGTGAAAATTAAGGGTTGTACTTTTTTTTTTGCCACGTTATAAAAAAAACCAAAAAACTGACCAAAATAAAAAATGTTAGGGGTCGACAACCCTTATCACTTAGGGGTATAAAAAATAGATAGTAGCCGATTCTCATACCTATAATAAAAATGCATATAAAATATAACTGTGAATATGCATATAAAATTTCATAAAAATCAGTCAAGCCGTTTCGGAGGAGTATGGTAACTAACATTGTGACACGAGAATTTTATACAAGGTGTTCCATAAGTTGTGTATATAAACTTCAGGGGGCTAAAGTACCCATCAATATGAACAACTTTTTCTAAGGAACAAACACTGTGAACGCGAAAAAGACAACAGCTGTTTCATACATTTTAGCCTGGTAGGTATTGAACTTTTGTATGAAACAGCTGTTTTTTTTTTCGCGTTCACAGTGTTGGTTCCTTAGAAAAAGTTGTTCATATTTTTATTTATTTTATTTATTTATTAAAACTTTCACACTAAATAATGTAGTGCTAGGAGGACTTAATGCTAATAGCATTGTCTACCAGTCATCCTGGGCGTGCAAAAAGATGGTGAGGAAGGTGTGGCGTGAAAACTGTTTTATTTTAGGTAGGTAGGTATTTTAAAACTATAAATAATAGAGGGAAGAAGCAAATATAAATATATATTTATACCTACGTAAGAAGCTATTTTAATAAGAAATAATAATAATAAATATACCAACAATAATAATAAATAGAATAAATAGGGGATACCATTAAACCCTCACTATATATGATACAACATATTATAATAATATACTTAACGTGATAAACTTATATTGATATAGGTAGTGACAGGAATTTATTAAGAAGATAGGTAGCAGTCAGTTCGGAGAGGTAAATTTATTTAAGTTTTTTGAGGAGATGTTCTCGTACCAGTCTCTTGAAAGAGTCTCTGGAGTCAGACTGCTTAATAGATAGTGGCAGTTCATTCCAGAGCTTAACCGCCACAACTGAGAATGAGTTTGAAATAAATGAGGTGTGGTGAAGCGGAGTAAACAGGTAAAGATTGTTGGCAGACCTAAGCTGTCTGTCATGAGCATCGGTCAGAAACTGAAAACGGTTTTTTAGATAACCAGGAGTGTGCGGATCTTTTAAAACGGAGAAGAGCAGACACATTTTTCTAAGATTTCTACGCTCACGAATGGGTAGCCATTTCAGTTTAGCTCGAAACTCACTGACGTGGTCATACTTGCGCAGATTATAGATAAAGCGAATACAGGTGTTGAGAAGACGATCAAGCTTGTTAAGAAGTTCTTCAGTCAGATCCAAAAAGGCGACGTCGGCATAGTCCAAAATCGGGATAAGAAGCGAGTTGGCAAGTGATATTTTTGAAGAGATGGGGAGGAAGTTCTTCAGTCTTAAGATTGAGTGCAGAGTGGCATAGAACCTTCTAGATAACTCCTTTACGTGCGGCGACCAGCTTAAGTTGTTATCGAAGATGACCCCGAGGTTCCTAACCGTTGATGAGAGAGGGATTAGAGGATTAGAGGGATTAGATATTGATGGGTACTTTAGCCCCCTGAAGTTTATATACACGACTTATGGAACACCTTGTATATAAGTAGATAGATCAAAGATAGAAGATTACTACCCGATTTACTCATTTATGCTGCCAAGCAAAGTGTTTGTGTGTGTGTGTTTTCGTGTAATTTAAGCCCGTTTACCATGTGAGCTTTGTAAAGACACGATAAGCGCCTCTAGCGGGCGTATGGAAGACCCTCGTGACCCTGTTAGTAGTGCTATAAATGCAATAAGCAATATGAGTATATGACACAAAAAACAGTGCATGCAAGAGTAGTAGAGCTCTTTGTGAAGAGCTCGTCCAGGGAAGTACTACCACCACACCTTTTTCTGCCGCCAAGCAGCAATGCTGTGTTTCGGTTTGAAGAGTGTGGTTGCCGGTGTAATTACAGGCACATGAGGCTTAACATCTGTATGCCTCAAGCTGATGGACGCAGGGCAGTGCATCGTAGGGCACGTTCCTATCGTGCGTGACTTACGAGGCATTGCTTTGTTATAGGTGATGGTTACCACTTAACATCAGGTGGGCCATTTGCTTGTTCCATCAGCTGGTTGTATAAAAAAAAAAATGCAGCAGCAGCGCAGCAGTCGGGTAACAGAACATAGAACGCTTTGGCTCATCGAATACTTTCTCAACTGCCGCGGCCGCGAAAGCCAAGCGGTGACGACGCGGCGACGGCCGGAATTAAAATAAAGCTGATTCGAATGCCTCTCGACAAAAGGACGCCGAGACGGACTTCTGGGAAGCTGGGAGCTAAGGCTTGTGCCGTAGGCTTTCGTTAAATAGCGTGCTATATTACATTCCTGCACCTACAGCCTGGATTTGTCCCGTGGACTTCTTCATGCTGATGATGATGATGATGATGGTTATGTATGACGTCAGTAGAAAAAAATGATAACGTTAGCGAACTTTAGAGGAGTCCAGTGGACTTCTTCAGGCTTCAGTAGAAAGAAATCGAATATAAATAATAAATATTGTTGGACTGTCCACACAGCACTATCTAGCCCCAAACTAAGCCAAAGCTTGTAATATGGGAACCAGATAGCTGATATAATACATAATATGCTTTTTTTTGTAAATACATACTTATAATAACACCCAGACATCTATGTTATCACACAAATGTTTGTTCTCGATGGGGATCGAACCCACGGCCTACGGCGCAGAAGGCAGAGCTACTACCAGCTGAGCAGTGAAGGCTGCATAGCGTAGTAAGTCAAGTGACACTTATCATACAAATATCTAAGCATATAGAAGATTATGTCTGTTTTTTAAATGACAGACACAGAGCGTTACCACTGAGGACAGTATAATTTGCACTGCGTCCATATTTTTATCAAAAACGTTAAATTTTAAAAATATTGCCTTTTTTCTAAAACAAATAAACTAATGGTGGTGATCCATAGATACGATACAGATCTTCATCTTCAAATAGAAAAATAGATTGTTGCACGACCCACGAACCCACGACCTTAGGATTACAAGGCGGGGTCGCTCCAACTAAACCACAGGTGGCCCAACTATCCCACCAATAAATTACTCCGGTAACTTATTAGACCCAACAAAGCGGGCACTGAAGAAACTCTTAGGAACCGCTCAGCAGACACCACGCTTATTTTTGGCGGTCATGGTCTACGTGGCGTTAACGGCCCCGAACCCGTTTCACGGGTGTTTACCCCGCTCCTGGGGCAGACACACTGGGATAGACAATGGTGCAATCACTTAAAAAGTCGGACGTTTGCTCCGGCTATAGTTGTGACCAGCTGGCTGATCACGTTACTTTGTTGCAATCAGTTTCAATCAGTTTCTGTTAGTAATAAGTAAATATGACGGCTATGCGGTTATATTTTAGCTGGTGTTTCTATTGATGGATAATCGCAAAACTGTCATATTGTTTTATATTATTATTGGTTTCATATAGAAACTGATTGCAACAAAGTTACGTAATCACCCTGCGGTCTTTCCAACATATCTAAGGCATTAGTCTCCCATAAAACAGGTTCGTAGCATAGTTTATTACTGTGTGTTCCTTTAGTGGTTGTAAGGTCATGACAAGAGGCCTTAAGGCGGCCTAAAACTAGTAAAATAGTAATCTTACGAACATGTTTTTTTTATTATCCGCTCTTGGGCAGAGATACTGGGATAGCAAGGAATGGTGCAATCACTTGAAAAGCTGGTGTTTTTCTACAGCTATAGTTGTGACCCGTTACCGGGGCTTTCAAACCTTTTTTCAGCCCCGGACGAGTCTCTCGCAAATAGAAAGATAGAAAATAATTTGTTGCACACAACTTATGGATATAAAAAAAACAGACAAAGTACAATGGGCGGTCTTATCGCTAAATAGCTCTATATCTGTTAAATCCGGCTACATTCGTGCAAAGACGATCTGTCCCAACCTACGCCCAGCGGTACTTACGAGTACGTAATTCTGCTCCAAACTTTCCACGACTACTTAGCTTAATTTAATGGATGTTCTTTGTGTCAACTCCTATATTATGGGGACCGTTGTTTCCTGGGCGAAACCAAATTACTCTGTAATTGCAACTAGGCATTTGCTTTGAGAATAGAATACTATTTTATTTAACACACAGTAATGGATACAGAGAACTATACAATATGTATAAGAAAATTAACATATTAATTGTCGTTACGTCATGTTTAGGGAATATTCTATTAACGAACTAGCACTAGACCACAATAATAATTATTATTCTAATTTAATATTCATGAGTTTTCATTATTCAGGACTTGGAAATTATCCTACTAATATTATAAACGCGAATGTTTGTAAGTATGGATGGATGGATGTTTGTTACTCTTTCACGTAAAAACTACTGAATGGATTTTAATGAAACTTTACAATAATATAGCGTATACATCAGAATAACACATAGGCAATTTATTGCAAAAATTATAAAATGCAGTAAATTGCAATTTATTGCAATTTACTGCAATTTATAAAGATTTTGTGTGAATTGTCCAAAATATGACGATAAGTGTCAAGTAAGTAGAAAAAAATCTACCATCTGCGAGCTATTCTGGCGTGCGCTGCCAAAACCGCTAGAGTTACACATATGTACTACGCCACGCTAATATAAGCTACTCGAAATATTAATCCTGCGCAGACGAAGTCGCGGGCACCAGCTTGTTATTAATAGCGTAATATGGACGGTTTTATCCAACACTGAGCCACCTAAAACAACATACCCTGATTGTGACACCGTTTCGATTAAAGTTTTAATTAGTTTAAGCTTTCGTTTAAAAATGACCGATGGGGTTTGCAAGCGGATGAAGTGAACCGTAGTTTCTCATTTTAAAGTTTGTTCATATCACATTATTTTATTTATCAGCAATCGTGTTTGAAAATATTTATACCTAATTAGACACAAAAAAGGGTAATTAGTAATAATTGTGTTATGATAACGTTATTTATCACAAAGTTGTAAATCATACTTTCCAGTTAAGGTAAAAAACAGTGTTAAAAAGAACTTCGAACTACCTACTTGTTTATGAAATAATTTGAGTTTTATTGTATACCTATTGGGAATAATCTTAATTAAAACCAAAATTAAATAAATTTGTGAATTTATTTTCAAAACTCACTTAAAAAATAAAAAAGTAATGACATAACTAAATCAAATAAAAACTCAATATCCGAAGTCGTTTACCCGTTTTTATCCGAGTTTTGTTTTTAGGTTATCGTTTTCTGTATCGTCAGGCCATTTAGTATGGAGACTCGATATGCGCCACTATCGGGTGTGCTGGAACTAACGAGTCTTCAAACAAAAAAGGCCAGACGATACAGAAAACGAATAAAATAACTCAGACTTCAGGTACTGCTCAAAGCTAACAAACAACGAGCAGTCGAACAATAGCTGGCGATGCACAGAAATGTAAATAAACTGTTTATTTGATAACATTTTGAACCATGTTCTGATAGCACTAAGGTTTTATATCCGTAAAGTTAGTATTGTGCTTTTAGGTCCTTTTTAACGGTCTCTTTCAACCAATTATAACTTTTATTTTTATGTGTGTTAGTTTTTACATATGTGAGTTCGGCTACGACTTCCATCTTATTCCTCTGTTCCGTGTGGCGATGGAACACGAGGCTAAAAAACGCGTACGCTCGCTAATTTAATTGCACCTCTGACAATGCCAAATACTGAAAGAACATCCCTTTGCGTTCCAATGTAATCGATACTTTTTAACAAAAAGCCAAATCGATTACACGGTATTCGACTGATTCTACAGAACAAATTAATTGAATTAATTATTTTAATCGTTTCGGTAATTGCTGTTGGGTCTTTTTTGGGTATCGCCTTTTTTGTTAGAAATAGAATAATATTGTTGTTACTTTGACTTCAGATAACTAGGTAGGACATTGTCATTTAGGTCATTATTTTGTAAAAAGTAAATGAATAGATAATATGTAAGGTATTGAAGTTAATATATTAGATAAAAATTTATAAAATCTAATTTTATTTTATTTATATTACAATATATAAATAAAATAAAATTAGACTTTATAAATTTTTATTTATTTAAATTAATTTTTATAAATTTATAAAAGGTATCTCATTTATTAGGATTCCTTTACTTTTATCTTGATTCTCCTATCTGCTTTATCGTTGTATTTTTTAACACCTTCCCACCACTTACATTAGCTCTCTCTATCCTCTAAGCCTAAGAGGATAGAGAGAGCTGATGTAAGTGGTACCTTAGAGTCTAAGGTACCACCCCGCCATAACGGAATAAATGTCTTATGACCGTAGATCATAAAAATAAAATATGCAAACAAAACGTTCATTATTAAGTTTAACCACTTTGGAACCATGGGTCTCATTAGCTTTATATCGCTGTTAATTATAAACTTCTTTATATAGTTTTCAAATAAAAGCCCAATTTAGGTGCTCCGAATACTCGCGAAAGGGACTCACAAAAAGAAAGCGTTGGTTACAAAGCAATTTGCGGTCCTCGTCTTTATGCCCACCTTAGAAAAGGAGAAAAAATCTAAGGGCGAATCGCTTGACCCTCTTAAGTTAAAAACGGCGGGTTGTCGTGACACCGGCGTTGATTTTTAATATTTTTTGGCTACAGCACTGTCAGCAATACAGGACAGCTAGGTTACTTCATATTTGGTTACATTTTTTTTTTTTTTTTTTTTTTTATACAACAAAGTAGACAAACAAGCTTACGGCCCACCTGATGGGAAGTGGTTACCGTAGCCTATGAACGCCTGCAATACCAGAGGGATCACTAGCGCGTTGCCGACCCTTTAAAAATTTTAAAACACCTTTTTTGAAGAGCCCCATACTATAGTTTAACGGGAAAACCTCAGCAGGGAGATCATTCCACAGCCTAAGTGTTCGCGGGAGGAAGTTCCTCTGGAACCGAACGGTACGCGACCACCCTGGCTCTAATGTGTGAGGATGGACTCTCTGCCGATGGCGAGCTGTGCGATGGTAAAAAGACGATGTAGGCATCATGCCAAACAACTCTTCAGAGCATACCCCATTATATAAGCGGTAGAAGATACACAAACAGGAGAAGTCTCTTCTCAAACTGAGTGGTTCAATACCGCTGGTGAGCTTGGGATCGTCGACAATTCTCACAGCACGTCTTTGGACCGAATCAAAAGGACCAAGCTGGCATCCAGGTGCTCCTGCCCAGAGGTGACAGCAGTACTCCATGTGAGGTCGGACTTGCGACTTGTAAAGAAGCAGTCGTTGCCCAGCACTGAAGTACGACTTCGCTCTGTTTAGCACCCCGAGCTTTTTGGATGCGAGCTTGACCTTATCCTCCAAATGATTACGGAACTGGACGTCACTAGAGATGTCGACACCTAGGATCCCAATGCTCTTGGAAGTGGTAAGGGGCATGTCTTGGAATTGAGGACCTATTGTAAAAGGAGTTTTTTGGCAGTAAACGCGCAAACTTGAGTTTTAGTAGGGTTGAACTGAACCAGGTTTTGCTCTCCCCAATCGGAAACTCTGGTTAATATGCCCTCAATTTCAGACACAAGTTGACTCCGGTTTTCCTCCACCATGGCACGAGGGATGTTAGCACGACCCGTGTAAAAAGTGTCCCCAGTACTGTCATCTGCATAGCAATGAATATTGTCAATGGACAACATGTCATTGATATGCAGCAGGAACAATGTTGGGGACAATACGGAGCCTTGCGGGACGCCAGCGTTGATATCCATGCAACTGGAGCTACCACCGTCTACTACGGCTCTTATGCTTCTGCCGGACAAAAAACTAGCGACCCATTTGCACAAACCCTCAGGCAGTCCGTATGATGGTAATTTCGTTAGAAGACCCCGGTGCCAGACCCGATCAAAGGCCTTCGCTATATCCAAGCTGACAGCTAATGCCTCACCATGATTCTCTATGGCTTGAGCCCAACGGTGTGTGAGATACACTAGAAGGTCACCAGTCGAGCGACCATGGCGAAAGCCGTATTGGCGGTCGCTGATCAAATCGTGTCCCTCTAGGTATCTCAGGAGTTGTTGGTTAACAACACGCTCCATGATCTTAGAGAGCAGGGAGGTAATAGCGATAGGTCTGTAATTAGATGGATCTGATCTATCGCCCTTTTTGGGCACCGGGTGGACAAGAGCAGTCTTCCACGAAGAGGGGACCTGCCTAGTGGAGTACGAAAGCTCGAAGAGGCGCGTCAGAACTGGACACAATTCCGGGGCACACCGCTTTAGCACCACAGCCGGTATACCGTCTGGTCCACTCGACTTATGAACATCTAGAGAAAGCATCTCCCGCCGGACCTCCCTTTGTGATATGGTGATTTCCGGCATAGTAGTACCACACCACGGGATGGGAGTTGGAACAGCTTCTCCGTCATTCAAAGTCGAGTTTGTGGCAAAGAGATTTCCCAGAAGATCGGCTTTCTCTTTAGCGCTATGGACCAGATTACCGTCGGTATTCCGGAGTGGTGGCAAGGACGACTGACAAAAGTTTCCTTCGGCAGCTTTAGCGAGCGACCAGAATGCACGACTCCCAGATGGGTACCGTGCCAGCCGCTCACCAATTCTGCCGACGAAATCAAATTTGGCTCTGGCAGCCATCCTCTTATTGAACCTCGAAGCTGCGTTCAATCTACGTTTCACGTCAGTGATGTTAGGGTCCTTATTTGACCGAGCCGTGGTCCAAGTCTCATATGCAGTTTGCTTCAGCGTTCTAGCTTCTCTGCAAGACCGATTAAACCACGGTCGTCGTTTCATTCCTGTGGCCACTAGGGGATTAGGGATGAAGCATTCCATCCCCGCCAAGATGGTCTCAGTGACGGCAATAGCACAGGAATCGGGGTTTTCTGACGTAAAACAGATCTGCTTCCATGGGTACGATGCGTAGAATTCACGCAATCCATCCCAATCTGCCGAATAATAGTGCCACATACGACGCCATTGCGCTGGCCGAGATGGAATAGACCGAGCACAAGGTACCTTCGTCCGAACGAGACAGTGGTCTGATGAGCCAAAAGGCGCATCCACTGCAATAGAGTATCCGTCCGGACGCGTGGTCAACAGAAGGTCCAATAAGGAACAAGTATGGCTCTCAACATCTGGAATTCTCGTTGGAGAATTTATCAACTGCGATAAGCCATACGTCGAGGCAAATTCATGAGTAGATCTCCCCGCGAAATCAGTGGACCGAGAACCTAGCCACTCAACGTGGTGGGCGTTAAAGTCTCCTAAAATGACTAATTCCGCGGAAGGATATTGCTCGATGACATTGTCAGACGCCAGTTGCAGGTGCTCGATAAGTCGACCAGTATCCAGATCGCCGCTGTGAGACCTGTAAAGGCACGCATAGATGCGAGTGTGGCCACCGTGATCTAAACGCACCCATAAGACTGACAGGTCTCTGTCTTCAAGGCCGTGAAGACGGCGACAGCAAATATCCTCCCGGACATACATGCATACCCCGGCATGAGGCACAAATTTGTGCTCCAACCTGTACCCAGGGTAATGAAGATAAGATGTATCAGCCGGGCTAGATATCTGCGTCTCCGTTAGGAACAGAAGGGTCGGCTGTGAAGTTTCAAGGTGATGGTGAACTGAGTTGAGGTTAGCATGAAGTCCTCTGATATTGCAGAAATCCACATTCGTTGTGGACGAAGATGCCGCTGAAAAACTTCTTTTCTGTATTTTTCTTCTTGCCATATTTAATTTTAAAGGGGGTTTTAAAAGGTAATAGGGATCCGCTGTGTCGGCAGCACATTGGACAATAAGGCACAGTGACATTTCACTAAAGGTTGACGCAGGTTTTGCGGATTGCTAGCACGGCGGGCGGAAGGGCCCCCGGTCCCCACCTAAAGTAGTGGTCGGGTCCACTCCGGTCTCCTTCTCCGGCACGACCACTACTCCAGGGACTTTACACAGACTGGCGATTCAGCCTCCCAGGGCGGAGATTAAAATAATCCCTGGGTTCGGGAACCCGTTCAGCCTGCGGGCGGCCAGCGGTCAGCCGTTTCACCGGGTCTCCCTGACCGCCGCGCTAACATGCCGCGCCTGCACACAACCAGTAGCGTTATTCTCACTGCTGGTCCCCCAGCTGTCGACACAGCGTTTCCCCAAAAGAGCTCTGGCAACCTTACTCACTGCAGGAACACAACACTAAATAAATAGTGTTATTTGGCTGCAGTCTTCTGTAAGGCGGAGGTACCTCCCCAGGCGGGCAGCTCAGATCAGAACGAGAAAGTCCCGTTATGCCCTACCTCAGTCCCGTTATGCCCTACCTCAGTCCCGTTATGCCCTACCTCAGTCCCGTTATGCCCTACCTCGTGCGCTTTTTTGATAATAAGAAACCCAAGCTGTTAGTATAATATAAATGTTTATTTTAATAGACGCAGAAGTTGAGTAAGTAAAAAAAATAGTTTTCATTAATATTAGTATTTTTCTACTTCAGCAATCTTCAGCTACATATAGCAAGAGCAATACGTCGGAATCCTCGAAAAGCTGATCATGGAAACGTGGAAGAGACGCGACCCTCACCTAGGTGGTGCTGGCCACTCCAGCATTACATTTGCAATGTACGCTCACTAAATTCGATTAGCACCACACTGGAGCTTCAATAGTGTATTATATTACATTGTAACAAGGATCATACAAAAGAACGGTAGGAACCAAGCCGGAAGTTTGTTGCCTGTTCTTCTAGGCTTTGGGTCGCGTGGAACTGGCATCTAGAGTCACCTAGCTTTAAGACGTTTCAAAGTGATCCTTGAGATTTTATTGAATTTGACCTTTTGACTTTGACTTTATGTAGTCATCATTTATTGAACTGTTACATCATACTTTGATAATAAGTAGACCAGCCGATCCCTTCATCAGCTGTGGCCAAGGTATTGTGAAGATGCGAAGAAATTCAAGGTTAGATGTGAAGATTTATGTTCTTTGTTGTCTGGCTGAAGAAAAATCTTGTATATC
The DNA here is from genome assembly GCA_932294275.1 of Chloroclysta siterata. Taxonomy (NCBI): domain Eukaryota; kingdom Metazoa; phylum Arthropoda; class Insecta; order Lepidoptera; family Geometridae; genus Chloroclysta; species Chloroclysta siterata. The sequence continues at coordinate 2,597,954 of OW028600.1, forward strand.
TAATTTGGAAACCCCACAGCAGGAGGCAGCAGGTGCATAAATGTATTTTACATCTCTCATGTTCGGTAAGTAGGTTCTTATTGCCTCCAAATGGGGCTTGTAGGTGACTAATTAGCGCTCTAGGGTAATAATGTAGCTAGAAAAGCCCTAGGGCGGTAAGTAATTAAAAAACACTTCTTTCTTTCAAAAAGTTCGCGTACATCTAACCATCATACTGGCAATAGACATCATGCATTCAGCCCAATGACCAAAGAGGTCGCTCTGCTATTCAGCCTTGTCTTCGTGTGAGTATAATAGTCATCAATTTTAAATATCGAACGGCGAAACTCAATTTCGATCTTGAAAAAAAAAAACATCTTTACTTGAAATTAAAAAGTTAAAACTTTTACTTTAAATATTGTTTATTCTTGTAATGCCGGTTTTTTCTACTTACCTCACAATCGAGATGTAAAGCAGAATAGTTAGCTCGGGTGTGAGCACCAATTGCACCCTCGAACTATCTCGGGCTGCAATTGATGCCTTACAGCCCTTGGCTACTAATCTACTATACAAGTTGGAGTCGATGGCTTGCACTTTTTTTACCTATGTCAATAGTATGATCATACAAAAGAACGGTAAGAACCAAGCTATAAGTTTGTTGCCTGTTCTAGGCTTTGGTCGCGTGGAACTGGCACCTAGAGTCACCTAGTTTTAAGACGTCTTAAAGTGATCCTTGTGATTTTATTGAATAAATAACTTTGAACGTTTGCCCGCAATCTTAGTAGAGGGTATTTTTTTAATACAATTATTTACAAATAAAATTATAATGACAATTTCATAAAAAATGGTCTTGAGATTGTAGCCAAAGAAAAGACAGGAAAGTTTACTTTGTATAGAATGTGTAATTTAATCAGTAACCCTTTTAAGAATAAAGTTTTGGTAAAAAAATGTTTTTTTATATATATTTGTTAATAAACGAGTGCGGAGCTGACATAACCAGTTAATCAGACAAGTAACAATACATAAACCTATTGATTATTTGACTTTAACAAATTGCCCCAATAAAGTGTTCCACACGGCAACACTTCTAAGTGGCCAGTCGATTGTACGATTTTAATAAAGCTACTATACTTCCTGAATCCCGAATAGTGCCGATCGATCGCATGAACAAAGCCATCACGAATAAATGAATGAAAATGAAAAATACGTTATTGTACACCAAACTGATCAAAAAACACTTAAAAATATAAAATAAAGTAGTTCAATGGGCGGTCTTATCGCTGAAAGCGATCACTTCTGAGGATGGAAGATTGGTCACAGGCGCACGAGGAAAGTTAAAATAAATAAATAATAATATTCTGGTATAATAATATTTGGTATTCTGTTACTTTTTATTTTAAAAATAAAGATAAAAGATAATTTATTTGCATAAACATGTGTAAACGACAGCGGTAATAACAAATGACAGGTATGTGACATAACATGCTTTATCCATGTCAGTGTTCAAAAAACAGAGATTTTTACTTTATTTCAGCTGTAATTTTAACTTTAAATTTTTACTTGTATTTGAAATTCCGTACAAAAAATAAATTTAGTTTTTTTTTGGAATATATAAAAATGAATAGGATCCTTGAACTTTTGTTCTTGTCAAATTCACCTATTTAATTTCAATCAATCAATCAATTTTAAAAACAAAGTGATTAAATTTTGTTTTATTAAAAAATATTGTCCCAATTAAAAAAAAAAATATACAAAAAAAAAAATGTGCACCGCGTTGCCTAACTAGCTCCATAATATACCATAATATTATACAGTAAAGAGGACAGAAAAAACAAGATCCAAAGTATATAAAAGTTTCTAGATTCACAAACGTACAGATTCTGACCATCCCCAAACTTTGGAAGATACGAGAACTTACCTAAATAAACCAACCTTTCCAAACTGACAAATAAATTCCAAGGCGCTTGTTTACAGGGCGCCATTTTTGTTTTTACCTGAAAAACAATTACCCAAGTGACCCTTGCAGACGTCCTGAGAAGCTCGACTACAGAAATAGAATAGGACAAAACGAGATAGGTAAAAAACCGGCCAAGTGCGAGTCGGACTCGCGCACGAAGGGTGCCGTACCATTATGGGGCTGACAACTATCAAACAACTTCTCGCTCGCACGTTTCGACGTGTTGAAAGATTTAAAATCACTAAACTCATTTTCGAAAAATCGCAATCAACTATTTTGTGTGCAATCACATTGCACACAGTTTAGTAAAAAGTTTCATTTTGATCGATACATGTTTTCCTACTCAACTGTTTGCTTTACTAGTTTACGTACATAAGCTAACTTTTAAGTAGGAAAACTTGTATCGATCAAAATGAAATTTTCCGTGACAACCTTCAAACCGAAACACAGCAGCTGCTTTGTGGTATAAATAAGCACGTTGGTACAATTTCATAATTATTGTAGTCGGTACTTTATCTATCGGCGCCTAAAAAATATCCCAAATTTTTATCCCTATTTTATTTTTCCTTCAAAAGTTTTGACAACCCTAAGTTCATCAACAATTTGATTACACCTGCGTCCGCACATTTCTCAACTGTCAAAACTTTTACCTTAAATTCTTAGTTCATAATTCCTTAAAAGAAAAAAGTCCGTAGATTATCTGTGCAGTACCTACGTATACGCTAAAAGCGTGGGACGTCCTCCTACCCGATGGACCGACGACATCGGGAGGATCGCGGGAAGTCGGTGGATGGAATCGTTCTTCCTGGAAATTTATAGGCCTATGCCACAGCATTGACCTTCTTCAGGCTGATGAAGATGATGACCTATATGCAAAGGTAGTTTCAATCATCGTAGCATATTTAAGCAGCGTGTTTGAAACTTTTCCTCTACAAATAAAAACACTATAAAATTCACTTTAAAACCTCAAACGGGAACTAGATCAACTCCATACATAAATATCTCGACCGCCGATCAGAGAGGGCGCCACTTACATTTCAATATGAAAGGTACAGGAAATTGGTTTCCAAGCACACGACTCTGAATGCTTCCCGTGATTTGTATCGATTCGACAATCAGTTTTGCATTTATCTAAAAAACTTCAAAGAAAATCGAACCTTATTTTCCAGGACTTTGAGTTTATGATTAGTTTTGACGAGGTGTAGCATACATCTGACGAACTTCAAAGAAAATAGTGTCTTAATTTATGCGTCGTATGGTTTAGAATGTGTTTTGACGTAAGTGTGGGTAATGGGTCGACGCGGACGGGCCAGGTTCCAGTGATGTAATGACAGATTACAAATTTGAAGAGTCTATCATGCGAGTAGGAAGCAGTAGGAAGTCGTGACGTCACTGATTACATAGGTATGTTATAGTTTGTTACTGAGCAATAATGTTGATAAAACGGTAGTTGTTTAGTAGATAGTATTAGAGCTCTTCATAAAGGAACCTACGATTTTTTTTAATAAATCGAATACAGAAATCAGGAATCAGAAATATTTATTGTATAATAGTTTTAGCAGGTTGACCGTTCCGGACGTACAACAGGGCATGTTAGAAAAGATTGCACCCAAAAACTTGCAATCATCTTTCTTAGGTTAAACAACGTATTAAATTAATTAATTACAAAAAGACACATACTTAATTTAGATTTATTAATTATTTTAATAATGATCTCTAGAAATAACATAAGAAATGAGAAATTCAAACTTAAATAAAGCACCTTTTCCCTACTTTAAAAAAGTACTGTCAATTCTAGAAGCGCACAGTCGGTTATTTAACATTTTGTTTTCCGTGTAAATTGTTCTAACGATTCGATAATCGATACGATCGGTGTCGGAATAATCGAGATGGGTATCGATGTGTAAACATGCTGACAATTTGTACGGTAAGAGCTGACTTGCCAGATTTTATTCGTTAACAAATAGGTACAATCCATTTAATTAAATATGATGAAGATAAATTAATGTAAACTGTAATATCTGCGTACCCCTTTCGGAAACAGGCGTATGTAAATATATATTTAGAAATAGGCTCTTGTCTTTAATTCAGGCACGGTAGATATCTCTTTAGATATTTTCCCTTGCCGTTTGACAGCACTGGCATTACGCAAATATATTTTTTCACTTTTTCATCGCGGCGGTCCCAAGCGCCCCGGCATCGGCAGAGCGCGTGTTATTTTACACCACAATCCGACGAAGTAACGTTTGTAATTTTAAATTGCATCCATTGGGTGCAAATATAGACTATGTTTCGCTCTTATAATATTACTAGCGGCCTGCCCCGGCTTCGCACGGGTAAGCATTTTTTTTTAAAACTTTTTGAGATAAACGTAGACCTACCTACCAATTTCCTAGATTTGTAGGCCCCTCTTCCACTTCGGTGCCCCCGCGACGACATTAAGTTAGTATTTTGTTTAGATTTACATTTATCTTTTGAATGGAATGTCCGATTTCACAGGTATTGAAACAATCTTGAATACAAAATGATTTATTTGGATAAGGATTAATACCAAGGCACAAATAAAGAGCCTTTTCTAGCGGCGGCATTTCAATTAATTTTTTAAAATAAAAGAACATTAATTGTGTCATAACTATAATAGTTAGACTTTTTGTAGATAATGATGTGTTCTGCAAAGTCGAAGTAGATAATTTTGTTCTATCATCAATAGTTTTCGCAGCGCAGGCGATGTAAGGTATTTTTTAGGTATTTTTCTTCCACCTTGGGTTACATTATTGGAGTTTTAGTAAGGATCCCTAATTTATTTGAAAATATAATATAGCCTATTAGCCTTTGAAAATATAATAATATAATATAATATAGCAATATAGCCTATGACACCCGGGCATAGTGTAGCTTCCGAACGGTGAAAGAATTTTTCAAATCGGGACAGTAGTTTCGGAGCCTATTCAATGCAAACAAACAAACAATCAAATCTTTCCTCTTTATAATATTAGTATAGAAGTATAGATGATATAATTTGTCCATAAACCTCAATATTGTCTACCTCAGCACTCATTACGACGTAAAACAATAAACACATCTCCATGAAAATCTATCGATTCACGCACTCACCAAATAGCACCGAGCTATTTGGTGATTGGAAGAGCTCACATTGCATGGCGACTCTAGCCATGTATTCAAATTATTTATTATGCAAAATATAGATTGAGTACATAATTACATAATATATTATGTATATTCTAAATAATAATTTTAAGAGTAGTAGAGCTCTTTGTGAAGGGCTCGTCCGGGGAAGTACTACCACCACGCCTTTTTCTGCCGCCAAGCAGCGTTTTTGTGTTTTGGTTTGAAGAGTGTGGTTGCCGGTGTAATTACAGGCACATGAGGCTTAACATCTGTACGCCTCAAGTTGATGGACGCAGGGCAGTGCATCGTAGGGCACGTTCCTATCGTGCGTGACTTACGAGGCAATGCTTTGTTATAGGTGATGGTTACCACTTAACATCAGGTGGACCATCTGCTTGTTCCGTCAGTTAGTAGTATAAAAAAAAAAAAAAAAAAAAAAATAATAATAGGTAGGTACTACTATAACGGTAGGCACTCAACAGAGAATTTGTAAATTGAATTGAATTTGGTAAAGTGTATTGTGATTGAACGAGAGATTATGTATTCCAACGATATTGCATGACATAACTACTATTTCTGCATTACAAAGTAACTACACAGTAGTCAATTAATTCATAATCAATAACTAGACCGCGACCGACTAGAATTCCACATTTTCGAAAAATAGGCAAAAAGTAACGTATACAAGTCACACCGGTCTAGGCGTCATACAATTAGCTCTAAAAAACCGCCTCGGAAAATCAATGAAGCGATTAATGAACCACACGCAACGTGCGCCTGCGCATCCAGTACCCCAAGTCTGAGTTTTGTTTTTCGTTTTTCGTCGCGTATTAGTAGCGATTGCAAAAAATAATACTTTGGTAAGTTGTGCAATAAAATTGCATACAGTTGCAAAAATATATCATTTTGATCGAAACAGGTTTTTCTACTAATAAATATTAATAACTACGAAAAATAAAAATAAAACATTGCGGGAACATTGGCCTTTGCCTAAAGCGCAGAGGTAACCACTTAACATCAGGTTGACCATCTGATTGTTCATTCTATACATACATACTTTACATACCATCTTCCATACCTACATAGGTTATTAATAGCCTAATCGCATTCGTTCTAGAAAAATATTTTAGATCTATTTATAATGATAAACCAATTTGTAGCGTATACCCTCCACTCAAAGTCTATAATTAAACGAACATGTACGGGGCATAGAAAAAAATGATAAAGTGGACACTAGACCAGACACTGTGAGAACGATATCGAGTTTTTTTTTTAATCGACCGGATTAAGTACTAGTTTAATATTAATAGCTTTATGTCCCGTACTTGTCGTCTAGGACTCCACTTGTTCCAGACAAACATTTTTTCTTGAAATTACCTCTTAAGGGGCTGACAACCGTCAAACAACTTCTTGCTAGCACATTTCAACGTTTTTAAAGATATAAAATCACTAAACTTATTCATGAAACTCTTAAGAGGCTGTCGACCGTCAAACAACTTCTTGCTAGCACATTTCAACGTTTTTAAAGATATGAAATCACTAAACTTATTCATGAAACTCTTAAGGGGCTGACGACCGTCAAACAACTTGCTCGAACATTTCAACGTTTTTAAAGATATAAAGTCACTAAACTTATTAATAAAAAATCGCTATTTACCAAGTTCAGCTAACATTATAATTTTGATCAATAAAACATTATTTTTGGTAGGAAAAGTTGTTTAAATCAAAATGATATTTATGCTATTTTGGAATGTGCGAACGAGAAGTTGTTTAGCGGTTGTCAACGTCTTAAGAGTAATGTTTCTCTCGCCTAAGATAGGTTATACTTCGTGTAACATGTAATACGAAATGTGACTTGTTTTTCTAAGGTTAAGTTGCTGTAGTTTTATTATTTTTATGAGCAGAAATTTTATAATTCTGAAGATATTTATTTTAAGCCTCGGTTGGTTTAAAATAAATATATGCAAGGTGTTCCATAAGTTGTATATATAAACTTCAAGGGGCTAAAGTACCCATCAATATGAACAACTTTTTCTAAGGAACCAACACTGTAAACGCGAAAAAAAAAACAGCTGTTTCATACAAAAGTTCAATACCTACCAGGCTAAAATGTATACTTTAGCCCCCTGAAGTTTATATACACAACTTATGGAACACCTTGTATAAGGCCTGGTTGACTGTTATAGAAACTCATCATCTTCCTGCCCTTATCCCACGCTGCATGGGGTCGGCACAACAGGTTTTCTTCTTCCACTCTCCTCTATCATTCGTCATCTCGGTGCTCACTCCTTTCTTACTCATGTCATCTTTCACACAGTCCATCCAATTTTTCTATGGCCTGCCTCTCCTTTTAAAACCATCCATATCTAACACTCTTCTCGTAATATGACTTTCTTCCCTCTTCATGACATGCCACGCTAACCTATTGCTCCTCAACATATCCGCCATAGGCGCTACTTTCAGATTTCCTAACTTTTATTTATATACAACGTGTTGATGAAGTTATGTAGGGAAACAAAGAGCGTGTATTTAGACCAAGCACTGGAATACTTTGACGTGTGCAACGGTTGAATACATCGTTTTCGAAATTCCCATAGAAAAGTAAAATTAATATTTTCTCAGAAATTTGCAACAGCCCTGTCTGTGTACGTGTCAAGGTCACACGCACGCGCGCTTCTATCTAGGAAAGAGAAAAACAACGATAACCTACGAGATAATTTGAAATAATTACCTTTCGGTAGGTAGGTAGGTACGCCGCCAATCCCCTGACACGATATTTTTACTGGTTCCTATGGATTTTGTCATTATTTACTGGCTATAATAACACTGGATAAAACTGGATTTTGGTAAGTTTGCGAGATTTCGCACGACACAGGCTTCAAACTTCACACTAAACCATTACCTCGTAGGCACTGCTCATACACACACTGACTGACGACGGCTTTTTACATAACAATCACCATTTTATCACGTTTGATGACATTTTCTCAACAAAACAATGTACAACAACGCATGTAAACACAAACAGGGTGACCATCTCAAAAGTGGCGGTTCTACCACACACCTGCCAAAAAATCTGTCAAAATCTACCAAGCTTGACGATAAAAATACCAAAAATATGACTTCATACCATCTCCTTCGTGGCTACGGAATAAATTAAATACCTACATTACATTCAGTTACTATCTTTTAATCGTTTGTAACGGTTTGCAGTTACCTAAAACGAGATAGAAGTTGTTTAGAAACCAAATCAATAAAGGTAAAAAAGAATAAGAAGTTTCCAGTTCGGTAAAAAATAAATAAATTATAAATATTATTTCATTAAAAATTCAAACTAATAAGATTTTTCTTGAAATATTTAAAATCTGCCAAATGGCAGAAATCTGCCACAAATGGTAACACTGATCGGCGGCCGTCGGCCGTCCTGATTGGATATGCGTTTTTAAATGCAACCAATGACAGACAGGTAAGTCAAAGATTAAATAGGACAGACTAGACACTTCCCAAAATTGCAGTTGAATAATTTTGTCGTGTCAATGAACCATGGTGGTAAAGTTACAATTTAAAGAACTATGAATATCATAAACATTGCTTTACGACATCTAGTAATCAAACAAAAATAAATATTGAGTACGTAGCCACGTAGGTACCTAGTTACTGAATAGGTATTAGTACCAAAGATCTCAGAGAATGTTTACCGTGACTAGGGATTACAGTCGCGAAAATATTTCTTTTACATACCAAGATCTTTACAAACAGCAACATCATTATTAGGTAGGCACATTACTAGGTAATTGGTGGCAGTTCTGTTACCTATTTTATCTATGATTAACAACTAGAGGTCAAAGAACAGCTGTAAATAGGGCTGCCTCATGATGCGTTTAGATTCATTTTAGATAAAAGTTTAAGAGGCATTTCATGAATGAAAAACCTTGAAATTTTAAAAGTCGTAGAACAAAAGTTGTTCGTTATGACCGGTAGAATATCCTGCTTTCGGATCCCTACAATTCTTAATAAACACGTTGTATATGATATATATAGGACAGCCTTCACAGCTCAGTTGGTAGTAGCTCTGCCTTCTGTGCCGTAGGCCGTGGGTTCGATCCCCACCGAGAACAAACATTTGTGTGATGAACATAGATGTTTGTTCTCCGTCTGGGTGTTATATAATATAATAAGTATGTATTTACAAAAAAAAAGTATATATGTAGTATATCAGCTATCTGGTTCCCATATCACAAGCTTTGGCTTAGTTTGGGGCGAGATAGTGCTGTGTGGAATGTCCACCAATATTTATTATATTTATATTTATTATTTGAAACTAGAGTTGATAAGTTGATCATAATATATCATACTAGATCATACTTAAATAATTATTTATTTTTAAAATGTTTTACCCCCTCAGTTTGTACTTATATTGTATAAGTATGTACATACCTATCTACTTGTCAAGCTGTACCCGTTTTTTGTGTGTCAAATAAAAAATATTCTATATTCTAGTAGTTGAGTAGAGTAGACTAGATAAATGGTGATAGATTTTAAATTCTCCATTTCACCAGATTTATAAAATATGCAAAGTTTCATGAAAAGCAATCGCCGCGTCGGCGAAACAGAATGTGAAGCAAACCAACACAGCGAGTACAGTCAGCGCAATCATCAGAATGCAAGGTTGCAACGTCAGCAATGAAAGGCTCGTAGATCTATGCAGATGGACTGCATTTGGACTGCGAACTGCACAAGTTCTTGTGCAGTTCGCACAGTCGCTAAAACTGTCGCTAAAATCCAGTCCGTCGGTGTGTGGTAATAGTATGGTAGTGTTAGTGACCAAAATAATTACACGATTTTGTTTTACTTTTGACTTCGGTATCGTAAGATGCAGGCACGATTCCAACAACGTGCCAATTTTGCATCATCTGTAAGTATTTGTTTCGAGACTGTATGTTATGGTAGAAAGAAATAAAGTAAAAAGCACATTTATTTGACATACACACATAATACGGAACGGAAATGGTACCTTTGTTCGAGTATTTTCTAATATTTATATATTACAACACTTATTTACGTACCTACTTATATCAAATCTTAAGACGTGTGAAGGCAGATCACCGAGTATGAGACTGCAGAACCACTAGCAACCTAGTGGGTTTGCTTCCAATGCAGTAACTAAAATATCTCTTCACTCAAGCTTTAGTTCTTCTGATTATTAATTATCTCATCACTCTGAGGTTTAGTTTCTCTTTTTTCTAAGATAAGTCACTATTAAATCTAGCCATCTTTAAAATGCAGTAATTTACTATCTCGGCACACTGAGCTTTAGTTTTGTCATCTTACGATTGCATGATTCTGAGAACTTGGCATTTAAAGATGACATTTTACAAACAAAACAGCCCGCCACAGACCGCACGGACTGGCATTTAGTAATCAGCCAGCACTTCAGATGCAGTCCGTCTGCATAGCCCCCGAAGCTCTAATTTGCGACTGAGTTAGCTAATGACCGGCCCCCATAGTGGCAATTACGTTTTGATTTATGATTTAAGCTTGCTTATTATTGTGTTGCGAACCGTACAGGGTAACATGTTAATTTTGCTCGGGTTAGGCGTGATCCCCACCTGATATCATGCTTTTGTGCTTTGGAAGGGCTTGTGGAGTATTTTGCTCGGTAGTTCGTTAGTCGACAAGTTAGCAAAGACTACGTTAATGTACTTGCTCGGACATTTCAAATACTAGTTTTCGTGCTAGTAGTTGAAATATTCGTAGGATTATATATTATACTAGATGGCGCTGCTAAAAATGTACCGATGCTAGATCGCGCTATCGTTGCGTTTTGAGAAATCGCTATAAGGTTTAAGACTACAACCAGCCATTAAAGATCACACGACCGACATTATTTGACAATAAATTATTGATATATTTGATGAACTGTGTTTTGTACACAACTGGGTTTTTTTGTTATACCACTCGGCGCTCGTTTATCTTTCGAGTATTAAAAGATCAGCAAAGATTTGTTCAAATAAAAGATCTGCAGCAGTCAAAGGTAACGGTAGCTAGCCACTTACCAATGCTAGATTGCCAAGTTGGTAAAACATTATTTTTATACCACTTGCTCATAGAACAAGCCGATATTTTTTTTATACAACTAGCTGATGGAACAAGCAGATGGCCCACCTGATGTTAAGTGGTAACCATCACCTGTTATAACAAAGCATTGCCTCGTAAGTCACGCACGAAAGGAACGTGCCCGACGATGCACTGCCCTGCGTCCATCAACTTGAGGCATACAGATGTTAAGCCTCATGTGCCTGTAATTACACCGGCAACCACAGCAACGCTGCTTGGCGGCAGAAAAAGGCGTGGTGGTAGCTTAGTTGTGAAAGTTTGATAATCTAAAACGGAAAGCATGCCAACATGGGGTCGAAGCCTTAATCTATCACCGTGATTGGCATGAATCGGCGAAATAAAAGAAAGGAGAGTACAAAGAAGGGTTTTATTGCTTCAAATTAAGTTTCGCGTAGCTTGCTTGGTTGGTAATAGCAACTAAATTAGGCAACTTGGTCACCAATTGATAGGTGGCTGAACTTCCTTAGTGACCTCTGTGGCGCTGCGAGTGACTGACCAGATGGGGGTAAAAGGAGTCCTAGGCAGTTAATAACACGTTTTTCTGCAGATGTAACCATCCTCATTACTGCCGTGTAGACAGTTGTTCTAGACATTTTCCACGGCGTTGCCAACTGATCCTTCGAAAGGCTTGTGGTCGACCATCTAGGGGAGTTTTAAACTTCAACTGGCATGATCTACACAATAGGCACAGTCACATAGTGTAGAAGACATATCAGCTGCACGAGGAACCCTGGCGCAATAACCTTTTAACAGTGCCTGAATGGAGTTGGCCAAGGATAGAAGTGGAGAAAAAAAAGAGACATTCCAGATAGAACAGAAAAGATTTGTCCAAATATAAAACTCAGTGGCGCAACTTTTTTTTTTATGCAGATGCAGTCTAAGGTGGAGCACGCTTAGCTATAATCCACTTGTTCACTCTTGTCTTGAATATTCCTAAGTTGTAATGTTCCGGAAATACCGACGACGGTAGAGAGTTCCACTCCTTGGCAGTTTGCACTAGGAAAGTGGAATCAAAGCGCTTTGTGCGATAGTGTGGGATATCCACCATGAAGGGGTGGCACTTATTCGTTCGTCTAGTTGTCCGGAGGTAGAAGGGTGATGGGAGAATGAGATCGTGCAGGTCCTGCGCACACTCACCAAAATGAATTCGATAGAAAACCGATAAGCAGGCGATTCGCCTCCTGTGTTCTTGGGAGAGACCTACGTCCAGCAGTGGACTGATATAGATTGATGATGATGATGATGACAAAGCTATGCGGCAAGCGTGCCTTATGCCATTAACTTGGGACAGGTACCCTCATGTGTCTATAATTTCCACCCACACTCTTAAAGCGAAACAGCAACGCTGCTTGGCGGCAGTTAGTAAGCATGGTGGTAATACGTCTCCGGACGAGCTCTTCACAATGAGCTCCTAGTCCTTACCCAGTCTTGTAAAAGGATTACATTTTCGGATTCTGTCCACCACATCTTGCTGATACACTGGAAACTCCACAGAAGGTAGAGCAAACGTAGTTAATCCGATGACACGACGTCTATTAAACGCCTTGCACGGCTCAAGACTCTAACCAATTACTTAGTTCATGGGCCAAGACACAGGCGGGAGCGGTATAGCTTTATTATGCAGACAGTTTCTTTTTTACAACTTTTAAGGCCGATTTCTTAAAGCTCGATCAAAAACAATCGGATGTCAAGTCACTATTACGAGTTAGATAGAGATAGCAAGTGACTTGACATCCCATTAGGTTTGATCGAATCGCACCGGATCTTTCAGAAACCGGCCGTTAGAAAGAAAGAAAGAAATTACATTTATACTACACAGACACGTTACAAATGTTTTATCGCAATCTCACCTTATGTTAAGTGATGATGCGGTTGACGGTGTAGCACGTTTACCTAAGGTAGAAAATTCCTATTTACTCTTGAAAACATTCAAATTAATAGGCATATGAAAATACGGATGCCGGTAAGGAATTCCAATCTTTGGCCGTACGCATTAGTAGGTTTGTCAACCATGAATGGATTTCTCGTTTCCGTACGTCTGTTTGTCTGTCGAGAATTTCATTTCATTTATTCAATCATAATTTAAAAAAAATCCCGAATGGCTAGTCGATTTTCATGGGGGTTTTAATGATTTGTAGACGGGTATTTGGAGAAGGTCTTTTATAAAGATTCATCTGTTAGGATAAGGGATAAGCAGCTCTTGGGGATATTTGCATATCCATTCAAATATTTTTGTTGACAGAGCATCGTTCGTAATCTAGATTGATTTTATTTGTAAATTTGTTTATTCTATAGAATATCATAATTATTTTGACTGGAAAAAATTAAGCCGTTACCTGTTTGTCAAAGTCAAAGTCAAAAGGTATTTATTCAATAAAATCACAAGGATCACTTTGAAACGTCTTAAAGCTAGGTGACTCTAGGTGCCAGTTCCACGCGACCAAAGCCTAGAAGAACAGGCAACAAACTTACGGCTTGGTTCCTACCGTTCTTTTGTATGATCCTTTGACAAGTAACGCACGCCTAAACCAGAAGTCCAAGAGTAATGAGAAAGATTATTTATGAAACTTGGAGGGTAGATTTCTGTTGAATTCAATGGGTACATTATAAAAGGAATTTGTATTAAATTCAACCCCAAAGTGCAGCGGGGGTCCAAGTTTAGTAAGAAAACAACAAAGCCTTGGGAATTCCACTAATCATCATAAAACTAGATGAGCTCACTCCTAAAACGATAAAAATCTGAAACGCTCCAGTTTGAGTCTTATCTTGAGGAGTTAAGCGTCGTTCTCGCTTATAGCTTGGACCAAACTAATTTCAGTACAAGTTAAACTGGTCCCCCTGATCCTACTTTAATAATAGCAAGTAAACATGACACTGATGCAAAAGAGGGACAGCAATAAAAGGAAAGAGATGACGGCGCCATTCGAAGACTTCCACACGTGACAGACAACTCTTAAGATATAAAGTCGATACGTGACTGGATGACAACAATCAAGGCACAGTCTAAACCATAGGTTCTACAGTCTAGACTAGACCTTCACAAAGAGTAGTAGATCTCTTTGTGAAGGGCTCGTCCGGGGAAGTACTACCACCATGCCTTTTTCTGTAATTACAGGCACATGAGGCTCAACATCTGTATGCCTCAAGTTGATGGACGCCAGGCAGTGCATCGTAGGGCACGTTCCTACCGTGCGTGACTTACGAGGCAATGCTTTGTTATAGGTGATGGTTACCACTTAACATCAGGTGGGCCATCTGCTTGTTCCATTAGCTAGTTTTTTAAAAAAAAAACAATGCCTTTTTATGGGGTGCTTGCTAGTCTAGTCTATTGGAGCACTCGATATAAAAAGTAATATTTTAATGTATTTATTCACCCCATGTTCCATAAATAACGCCTGATGATTGCAACAGGAGGTTTAATATTATAAGGAAAAGTTTTATATAGTATAAATAATACATAAAGTGTGAGCAATGCATGAAAATTACCTATTAATTTATCAAAATAGGAAAGTTATATAAAATATCTACGAGTGGTGTAGCTATTGTCAGTAGATAATCAAATCAAACAAAAAAATGTTTTATTATCTTATTTAAGCAAGCAGCGACAGCCTTTTGCGTAATTTTTGATGGCTGGCCAGCATAGAATATCCTGCGGCTGTCATCAGACGCCAGCACGTGTGGAAGGCCCAAACAAACCGTCAAACATTTAACTCCTCATTTACATGCAGATTTAGATTGCGATCTTATCCCTGTAATGTATTTAGACGTAGAAAAAATGATTGTAGTTAAAAAAGGTGTATAAAAGAGGCGTAGACAAATGACTTTCGATTAGCGGTGCTGTCTGATAGCGAAAACGATTATCAGGTTTATTTTTATATCGTGGATGTAAATCAATAGAGGCTTCAACCACAAAACAGGTCACTAATGTAGCTCAGAACTAACGAGTTGAAGTGACAATGTGCAGTCCAAAGAGTAATAGAGTTCTTTGTGAAGTGCTCGTCCGGGAAAGTACTACCACCACGCCTTTTTCTGCCGCCAAGCAGCAACGCTGTGTTTCGGTTTGAAGAGTGTGGTTGCCGGTGTTATTACAGGCACATGAGCCTTAACATTTGTACGTCTCAAGTTGATGGACGCAGGGCAGTGCATCGTAGGGCACGTTCCTATCGTGCTTGACTTACGTGGCAATACTTTGTTATAGGTGATGGTTACTACTAAACATCAGGTTGGCCAACTGCTTGTTCCATCAGAAAGTGAACTAAACACCGCTGAGGAATAAAAGTTCTTGAATGGCGACTATGAAGCGAAAGACGAAGGACCCTTATCCGATAGACCGACGACACTGTAAAGATCTTTTTAGAAAGAAAGAAAACATATTTATTTGCAAATACTTAGCTTTTTAGTTGGTACATGATGAGAGCTCAAAATTTTTCTTCTTGGAAATGTATGGGAGAGGTCTAATGTCCAGCACTCGACTCCTTCAGGTCGGTGATGATGATGTGTGGACGTGTTACAATTTTGCCAAGTTAGTTTAGTTGTCAAGTGTGAGTCAAACCCGTGCACTAAGGGTTCCGTAACAGCACTCACATAAACATTACCTTTATGGGTAAACAAGTTGTGTACTGTAATGCCATAATGACCTAGAAACATCGTTAAAAGCATTAGTAGTTAGTGGTAGCTCTACCTTCTGCGCAGTAAGTTGTGGGTTCAATCCCCACTAAGGACAAACATTTGTGAGAAGCACATAAATAATATTTACACACAAAACAAACAGACCATGTTTAGGTATTATAATATTAATAGTAAATATATTATAAGCTAAGCTTCGTTTGAGTGCTAGATGTGCAAAATATCCGACATTACTAACATTATAATAAACATATGAGTAAGAATAAAGAGTAGTAGAGCTCTTTGTGCAAGTAAGGCACGTTCCTATCGTGCGTGACTTACGAGGCAATGCTTTGCTATAGGTGATGGTTACCACTTTACTTAAAGGTAGGCCATCTGCTTGTTCCATCAGATGGTCGTATAAAAAAAAAGACAAGTGATCATTATAATAGGTAAAATGGTTGTCCCTGACGCTTTAAAAATGATTTTGAATAGGCCATGTAAATGCCTGTTAACTTAATTTCTTAAATTCCTTTAAAGGCTATAGAAACAACTCAACATTAACGTTCACAAAAAGGTAAAATGTTTTCAGGGTCTGTTCTCAACAAAAAACGGCAGATCGTAACCTTAAATGATGTCGTACAAATGAGTGGAACCCTAAATTACCTTTAGTAATAGATAGGGGACCCTTGTGGAATGCCTTTTTCTATTACTCTATTTATTATTCCTGAAAATAGCAGGAACCGTTGTTTTAAGACTGACTGACTGACTATGTAGATGACGAAAAAGCTTGGGACTGAACTATGCTTCAATTTATTACAAAACTAAACAATTTAGTACCACAATTGTAAAAAGGATTATACAAAAAAACGCTAGGAACCAAGCCGTAAGTTTCTTGCCTGTTCTTCTAGGCTTTGGTCGCGAGGAATTGGCGGTAGATTTACCTAGTATACGAGACATTTCAAAGTGATCCTTGTGATTGTACCGAAACAAGACCGTTTTAATTTTTGATTTTTGACTAGCCAGTAGAACAAAAACTGTGCTTGTCTAGTGGGAGGGCTGCCTTGCCATCCAATCCTAAGTTGTGGATTCAAATCCATGCAGCAATAATTTTCTTCTATTTGAAAATGTTATGTACGCTTTGTTCTTTTAAACGGTGAGGGAAAACACCGTGAGGAATCCAGTTATTATTCTAGCTGTGATGGGCTTGTTGTGGGCTTGTCTGTCACGTATGAAATACAACAATTGCAAAATGTGGATATGTGTCAATTAATATATTTAGACGTACCTCTGACTCAGACGACCTCTCTTAGATATAAAAGAATCTTGATTACTTGGTACCAAGACCCAATGGAAGCAGTACCTTGGACTTTACTCGGAGCAAATGTACCCATTAAATATCCTCAAGGAATCTGGAGTGGGTATCAAGTACCCATTAGATATCCTCAAAGAATCTGGAGTAGGTACCAAGATCTCTGAGAGGATATCTACGGTGCCTGGGGATTAAAGTCAAAGTAACAAAATTAAGTATTCCAGAAAATAGCGGGGCCCGTTTGTTGTGGGACTGGATGCGTAAAACGGTACGATATAAAGTGTGCGATATTTTATTGAAGGTATTAAAGCTATATGGATGAGATAGGGGCATATAATATAGTTTTATGAGACCTTTTTATTTCAGGTGATACGTTATCTATATGGATATTAGGTATAGAGCACCAAAGGTCTACTGGGAGCGACAGTGACCTCGCCTTCGGATCCTAAGGACGTTTCTATTCGAATAATATATTTGCACAATTTTTTTGCCGTCTGTGTTTCCTCTTCGCTATAACGTGGGTCATTTTTTTTACAACTAGTTGATGGAACAGGCAGATGGCTCACCGGATGTTAAGTGGTAACCATCACCTATAACAAAGCATTGCCTCGTAAGTCACTTCAAGGGAAGAGTGAGTGAATGGTCTTTTAGACCGTTCCAACTACTATACTACCTCCAACAGTGGACTTCGTTTAGCTGATGATGATGACCTTACCTGATTTTAGCAGTGGCCATGGGCTTGCAATTTATTGGTGCTACTGCAAATGATGGAGTTTTTTAGAGACTGTTGATGAAAATGTTCGTCAGTTCTGGTCGTTCTCAAAACGGTCTTTATTCAGTTCAATCACCAAGGATCCTCAAGCACCAGTTAATATTACTTATTCTGTTGAAGTTAGGGACACTTTCGGCCATACTACAAAAAATCTGTCAAACGATAAACTATTGCCATCTCTTACAAATGCGTAATGGCAAACAGAGACAGCGCTAATTTTAAGCATTATTTTAATTTAAGCACCATTTTATAGTATGAGGGTATACGTTTACGCGACTAACGTCAAATTTGTGATTAGGTCTCAGAGTCAAAGTCAAAAGGTATTCAATAAAATCACAAGGATCACTTTGAAAAGTCTTAAAGCTAGGTGACTCTAGGTACCAGTTCCACGCGACCAACGCCTAGAAGAACAGGCAACAAACTTACGGCTTGGTTCCTACCGTTCTTTTGTATGATCCTTTTACAATGTAATATAATATATTATTGAAGTTAAGTGAGGCGTAGGCATACAGAGGCTGATCGTACCTTCCTGCCAGGATGCGGCATCGGCGGCGCGATGAGCCGCAGCGGCTGCGGCTGCGGCGGCAGCGCGGCCAGCATCTGCGGCACGAGCGGCATGACCCCGCCCATCGGCAGCGCCACGGCGAACTTCTGCATGCCCATGCCGCCCATAGTCCAGGGCACGAACCATCCCCCCCCCGCCTGCATCGCCCCCCCGCCGTACCACGCCAGCTCGATCAGCTTTGCCACATCAACACAACACAGACGCTTCTTTGCAGCGCGCACGCATGGGGTGGACACTTAACACATGCACAAGTACCTGGGGACAAGACAAATACAGGTTAACAATAGTAAAATAAAATAAAAAACGTATTTATTATGATTATTAAGAGCCTGTAGTGTCCCACTGCAGTTCAACTCGAGCACTGGTGGTCTAGTGGTAGCGGCCCCGCCTTCCGATCCTAAGGTCGTGGGTTCGAAACTGGTCGTACACCAATGAGTTTTTCTGATCAAAAATTTATGTGCACAATGCCAGTACTCTCAAACGGTGAAGGAAAACATCGTGAGGAAACCGGCATGTCGTAGAACCTAAAAAGTTCTATAACATGTGTCAAGTGCTTGAAAGGAGCCTCTTGAGGCGCACTTAAAATCCTTTCACCACACTGTTTCGAAAGAAACTAGTGACACGACAAGAGAAACTGCAGTTCAAAGGCCTCCCTTCCTTCCTCCAGTCCCTTCTACTTTGAGCCACTATGGACCAGTATTTTTAATATGAGGTATTTTTTTTATACTACTTGCTGATGGAACAAGCAGATGGCCCACCTGATGTTAAGTGGTAACCATCACCTATAACAAAGCATTGCCTCGTAAGTCACGCACGATAGGAACGTGCCCTACGATGCACTGCCCTGCGTCCATCAACTTGAGGCATACAGATGTTAAGCCTCATGTGCCTATAATTACACTCAACCACATTCTTCAAACCGAAACACAGCGTTGCTGCTTGGCGGCAGAAAAAGGCATGGTGGTAGTACTTCCCCGGACGAGCCCTTCACAAAGAGCTCTACTACTCTTAAACGTATTACTCTTACTCTTAGGTATGTACTTAATGTGAGTTGATAGATAGTGTTAGAATTAATTATATCTCATTATTGTTAATTTTCTATGATTTCTATATTTAATAATTATTGGATATTCATATCATGTTGGTGTTAACTGTAATGCTATCTAAGTATTGTTAAGTAAATAAATAAATATTGGTTGACATTTCACACAGCAAGCTTGTACTAAGAACCATACAGCTATAATACTTTTTTAAACAATGAAATGGAATATATTTATTAATTTTAGTTACTACTTTACCTACCCTACCTAGCTTTATCCTTTATCCATGAGAGTTCCAAAGTCAACTCCTGTAACCGCTCATTCAAAAACATTAGAAAACCTTCGACAACTGCAATTTATCTCCAATAAAGTAGAGTTCCCCAGAGATTTCACTTCCACTAACGAACCTCCCAAAGCGAACTAAATCACTGGCAGCGAAGCCTTCAGAATAACACCAGTAGGCTTTCACAGCTGCCTTCAAATGACGCGCCAGAAACTATACCAATGTATATCTTCAATGATAATAATAGTTAAAACTAAAAACATAATAAAATATACAGGAATTAGCTGCGCTGTTTTTCGCAATATCTCTGAATATGGACTATCTATATACATACATACATAAAATCACGCCTGTTTCCCATAGGGGTAGGCAGAGATCACGGATTTCCACTTGCTACGGTCCTTACATACCTCTTTCGCTTCATTCACTCTCATAAAATTCTTCATACATTCTCGTCGGTTTAGGGTACTCTTGACCTGGCCCTTCTCTAGAACTACGAGGTAATGCTATGTATATGAATATGTATATATAGGAATATGTATGTAAGGAAGTGGAAATCCGTGGTCTCTGCCTACCCCTATGGGAAACAGGCGTAATTTTATGTATGTATGAATAGGATAGGAATGGCTAGTTAGTAACCTAATAGCCTATCCTATCAGAAACCCGCCTTCTGATCGTTATGTCGCAGGTTCAAATCCATTCGTGTAACTATGGTATTTTCTCTTAGACATATATATGCGCAATGGATAAGGGCAGGATAATAATGAATTGCGTAGTAAAATACAAAAATACGAAATGTGGCACTTTCTTATTTTAGTATTTTACTAACATTATAAGTAACGTTTAGATTTTCATGATGTTTCCTTCACTGCAGTAAGAAACGGAGCACAGGTAGAATTTTGACAAAATTTTATATCATATTTTTTACATAAATTGTATAATTAACCCTATATTTTTCAACACAATCTATTCAACGTTTCATCCAAATTATTTTAACTCTTTCGGCTTTACAGAGACAAATATCTCAACATAAGAAACCTAATAATCCATCGACAAACTATGCCAGACGATCCTTGAATAGATCAAAGCGCTGCGCACGCTCATTTATTAGAGCGGAAAATATAAAGAAAACACCAGATATCACGATGTTGGTGTACTGTGACCGGCTGCTATATGCTAATCCGTGACAAGGGTTAGTCAGTACTACTAGCTACCGCCCGCACATTCGCTCGCGTGTAAGCTGTGATTGCTAACATTATATACATATATTTTATAAGAATAGCTTATGGAATAAGCAGATGGCCCATCTGATGTTAAGTAGTAACCATCACCTATAACAAAGCATTACCTCGTAAGTCACACACGACTTGAGGAATACATACAGATAAGGCGTTATTAAGCAGCATAAGGCGTTTTCGTTTATTGGGTTCGTAATTCTACCCCGCTTCTGGTTACTTTAAAGGGAAAAATACCTATAAGTACGATATGAGCGTGACCTTCGATGCCTTACGTGCCCCACGAAACACAGCAACAATGATTTAGAACTAACACCTTTATTTTCAGATTCTAGAAGCCTGACTGTCCACTAGCCTGCTTAACTTTAATTCTCTATGCCTTGAGAATGTATTGGGAATCCTCGCCATAAAGTACAACAATAAAAAAAGTTATTTGTGATAAATGTCAGCAGTAGCTGATATGTTATCTGTGGCCGGCAAAGCAGTACCGTGAAATTGTATTCGGGTTCTAATTAGTTTATTAGAATGGTTATGTTAATTATAGTTTATTTCTAACCAAAGGATAATCCGAAACATCCGCTGTACCTATTTAAAAAAAAAACATCGGTGAAGGGCTTGTGGGTGCGAGGTGTTTTTTTTTGTATTGGGGTAACATAAAAAAAATCTTCGATCATTTGAAAACATTTTTTTCCACTTTCTACTTCATTCTATAAGGCCCTAGATAATATTATATATTTACTTAATGTTGTCTAGTTGGAATTGCCTTCAACTTTATCGTCCACAGTGATGGTTCCTTAAAATAAATTACTCATATTTATGTCGATCACTTGATAACTTCAGGGAGTATTTTAACCCCCTGAAGTTATCGAGTGGTATTTTTACACCCTTCGTATTCGATTACCTACTACTCCTCATTCTGTGTAGCGACAAACCAAAACATCCGACTCAGAATCATAATACGACTAATGAAGCCCAAATTAACAATGGGAACCTGATAAAAGGTTTAAAAAAGAATCGGACTATTATCGCGGTGGCGACGAGCATTCACAAGCTGAGCGATAAGCGAAGCGTCTCGTATAAATAGTAAGAGCAATTAGTTAGTTAGGCCTATAACATCTATATAAGATGGTTCAAACAGCGTCCAAGGCCAATAGGCACTTACGTTCATGGCTTGTAAGTACGAGAGCGACAGGCACGACCACATTTTGTGCAAGAATATTGTGTCGTCCCTGTACATGGTAAAAGGAGAGCAGCACGTTGATGTCGCAAAGTGCGCTTGTGAGACAACAAGAGAAGCCATGCTCGGTCATGGGCAATGACTCCGTCGAAAAGAGTTTCTTCCAACTGTCTCGGTTTTCCGCTTTCAATGGGCCTACGATGGACCCTCCCACTGCCGAGAGTGACCCCTGGCGTCCGCGCTTACGTCTATCTGTTTGGACTTATAACCGGTAACTGCCACTCTCCGTGTTGTTTTCCACTTCAGCAAGCTGAAATGAAAAGTGACCTCTCCACGGACTCTGCATATGTACCCCCCCCCTAGGTAGAGGTAAACTATAGTAAGAGCAATAGTGTACGGGTTTACTTATAAAATTATAGCGCTTAAAATACAGGGTGTAAAGTCATGTACGACATTAAATTGAAACACGTACTCTG
This sequence comes from Chloroclysta siterata, assembly GCA_932294275.1. Taxonomy (NCBI): domain Eukaryota; kingdom Metazoa; phylum Arthropoda; class Insecta; order Lepidoptera; family Geometridae; genus Chloroclysta; species Chloroclysta siterata. The sequence goes on from OW028600.1 coordinate 2,620,601, forward strand.
AATTGCATTTTTAGATTTGAGGCGTTTGTTTTATAAAAAAAGCCTAACCTAAAAGTTAGAGTAAAAAGTCAAATTTATATATCTTGAATAACATTTATAAGTAAGAACTTTAATTACAGTACTTCGAGTTAGAGTGAATTTTTCGTTTTTTCTATTGCGAGTCCGGGTTTTTTAATGAAGACACCAAGTTTTTTAAGCACCCCCCTCAATAAGACCTCACATAAAACAAAACCCAGGCACAATACAGAAAACCAAAAGCCAAAATCCTGTGGCAAAATACTACCTGTTCAGACCAAAAACACTAACAGTCGGTTTCTGAAAGGTCAAACGTAATCAGATGTCAAATCACTCGCCATTTCAGCTATTACATCGAATTAGATAGAGATAGCAAGTGACTTGACGTCCGATTAGTTTTGATCGAGCTTTCAGAAATTTGCCGTAAGTATTTAATTTAACTAATCTGTGACAAAGGTAAAAATGCATGTTTAACCCCCATTTTACTTTCATGTGGCAGTGGCGTTTGTTGTTTTGGCGTTTGTTGCACACCGCTCGTCGCCGCTCGTCGCTGCGCGTATGAACAGACACAGCCATTGCGCTACAAAACGACCCGCACCGGCCATAGTTCAGTTCACAAATCGATCGACAATTAACGGGACAATGGAAGGTTTATTCGGTCCGTGGACACATGTCATGACAGTTCATTTATGTATGGGATGGGCTTTGTTATGCAGAATGTTACAAACAAAAATGGATGTTATAACTTGCCTGACTAGGTAAGGCTGTTGGTACAATCAGCGACGAAAGTAAATTAAGTATTTCGGTTATTCAAAAATCTAAAAAGATTTAAGAAATTTTGATCCCCAGACTCGGTAGATTATATAGATATGTACATTTGCAAATAGGCTCAAAATAAAGTTCATCGGTGTACAAGTGCTGATCACCCTAGCGGTTGTCAGCGCCTTAACACCAATCGGTTACTACTACTCGATCACTTTTGTTTTACTAATTTTCATCCTAGTCAAAAGATCGTCTTTAATAAATCTATGCTATGTTCCCGAAACTTGGACGTTTGCGATTATAACAATTTGCCAATTAAACAATTTCTATTACTCCGTAAATCTGATTCATAAAAAGAGTGTAATTATAAAAAGTACTACGGGTAGGACTATAAAAAGCCTTCTAAGAGTCGGTGGTAGTAAAAACCGTTTTTCTATCGATATAAAACTGTTGACAGACTTTTATGTCGGCGTTAAGTTTTTAATATACTGTACACGCAACAATCTAATTAATTTGCAATACAAATTAAGGTATGCCTATTTCTGCCGAAGCGTGCGACGCCCTCCTACACGATAAATTGTATTATAATATTACTTTGTAAAAGGATCATACAAAAGAACGGCAGGAACCAAGCCGTAAGTTTGTTGCCTGTTCTTCTAGGCTTTGGTCGCGTGGAACAGGCACCTAGAGTCACCTAGCTTTAAGATGTTTCAAAGTGATCCTTGTGATTTTATTGAATAAATACCTTTTGACTTTGACTTTGATGGACCAACGACATCGCGGGAAGTCGGCGGATGGAGAGGGCTCAGAATCCTAGAAATGTATTGAGGAGGCCTATGTCCAGCAGTGGACTTCTACAGGCTGACGATGATGATGATGATTTCTGCCGTCAAGCTGCGATGCTGTGTATAATTTTCAGGGTGTACTCTACTACTCTGCGGATGTCTTAGGAAGTTAGTCATAGGCAAGTCCAAACATTACATTAAGCATGGTATAGGTGTAGTTAAGTGCATTTGGCACTAATATTTTAACTAATCCGATTTTATCCTTAGTCGTAAAGATAATCTTAACTCCATTAATCCCTAAATTAAAAATACATTAAACGTATGACCGGAAATCGTCAATTATTTTTATCTGATAAAATTTGAAATTTATTTGTGAAGGGTTCGTCCGGGGAAGTACTACCACCACGCCATTTTCTGCCGCCAATCAGCGTTACTGTGTTTCGGTTTGAAGAGTGTGGTTGCCGGTGTAATTACAGGCACATGAGGCTTAACATCTGTATGCCTCAAGTTGATGGACGCAGGGCAGTGTATCGTAGGGCACGTTCTTATCGTGCGTGGCTTACGACGTAATGCTTTGTTATAGGTGTTGGTTACTACTTAACATCAGGTGGGTCATATGCTTGTTACATCAGCTAGTCGTATAAAAAAAATTCGATAACTAGCAAAATTTTAAGTAGGAAACCTTGTTTGGATGAAAATGATATTCTTGCCAAATCCAATCCAGGAACCTCAGTTTCGGATGCTTCAACCACATTACCAATTAACGCGATTAATCAAACAGACAATAATTATCGGTGCTAAGCCGGCAATGAGACTATCAAAGTCAAAGTCAAAAGGTATTTATTCAATAAAATCACAAGGATCACTTTAAAATGTCTAAAAGCTAGGTGATTTTAGGTGCCAGTTCCACGCGAAGTTCCAAACCCAAGAAGAACAGGCAACAAACTTACGGCTTGGTGCCTACTGTTATTTTGTATGATCCTTGTTACAATGTAATATAATACAATATTGAAGCTCCAGTATCGATTGAAATACGATTCGAACGATACGTCATATCGATTGTTTGAAATCATAATTCGATTGTTTATTCATAGTGGTTTGCGCTGCGCACCACTAACATATATCATTGAATTGTGAGAGATGGAATAATTAATTGGCATTCGATGTTGGCTTGATGAGAGCTATTGTACGGCATATTATTTCGACAAAGTTACAAAGTCCATGGTTGCTTTCTGAACTGTACATCCCTTATAAAAAAACGCAATAGTAAAAATACTATACAAGGTGTTCCAATACTTGTACTTAAAACTTCATGAGGCTAAAGTACCCATCAATATGAATAACTTTTTCTAAGGAATCAACACTGTGAATGCGAAAAAAAAATAGCTGTTTCATACGTTTTAGCCATGTAGGTATTGAACTTTTGTATGAAACAGCTGTTTTTTTACGTTCACAGTGTGGTTCCTTAGAAAAAGTTATTCATGTTGGTGGGTACTTTATCCCCCTCAAGTATTAAGTACAAGTGTTGGAACACCTTGTATACTTAAATCGTCAGGATCGTGAAATTGTGAAGAAGTCCACAGTTGGACATGGGCCTCCCCCAATAACCAGGAAGAATGATAGTTATAGTTTCAATCGGTTCTCCTATAATTTTATTTATCACAGAGAGTTTTTGGTATGGTCTGTCCGAATGTCCGTTTATTAATCCTTTATGCCTTCTTTCTTTCACGTAGAAAAATAAAAAAAACACATACACAAAGTACTTCCTACTCGGCGTTCCTCTATAAGGTGAAACCGCAGCTCAATAAAAAAACAAACAATCAACATCGATTTATCAATCGATCGGATCGATCCGTACAAAATGTCCGTACATGTCCGTACAAATACCGGTGATTATCCAACCGTACTTTATTACGGACCCACCCACCGAATACAATAGCGGCATAAACCGATCTTTTAAATTAAAATTCGTGGGAACGTGTCCTATTAGTTCGTTTTTTTCGTTTATGGGTCACTAGCTGCCGTATTTTTCATTGTTACTCATCTTTTCCTCATCTCATTGAGACATCATGCCAAACTAAATAGACACTTACTTCTGTTTAATATAATAGTTAACTAGTGGAACTCCGTGCAACTATGTTCGCGTGACACTATTTTTATAAAAACTTGAGCCCTGCACACCTTTTAAGTTTATTGCTATTTAAATAATTCATTTGAATGAATTGTAACGTTACGAGGAATTAAATATTTATTCCACGTACAAAAAGTCACCTGGAAAACATTTTTTATGAGCAATAAAGTATTATCTATCAATATTACAAACTAACCATAGTCGCACACGAAAGGAACCTACGATGCCCTGCCCTGCGTCTATCAATTTGAGGAACAACATATTATATTAAGCCGCACGTGCCTGTAATTTACCAACATCCTTCAAACCGAATCACAGCAACGCTGCTTGGCGGCAGAAATAGGCTACGTGGAAGTACTTCCCCGGACTGGAGCTCTTTGTGTGTGGCTCACACAAAGAGCTCCAGTTCAACCAATATTGCAACATTAAATTAGTTTTAATTATACATATACCTACTTGATTATTTTAGTTTCATCTTATTTTGTAAAAATTTTGTCATACTTACTTGTTAATATTTATTGCCCTATTTTGTCCTACATACTTTTAAGTAAACATTTTTACGAGGGGAGGGCGCTGAGAGTAGGGAAACAGAATTTCTTGTCCGAAGCTCCGAGCACCAAACCATAGTATGCCTGTAGCTTCTAGTAATAGACCGTAGAATATCTATCTACTCATATCTTAGCAGCTTCTATTCTCATTATCACAGTTGGCTGAGTATCAAAGTTTTTGAGCTAAGGATACGGGTGTAAATTTTTAGTAAGAAGTGTTTAAGGCACCGAGCCTATTGTGTAACATTCGAATTGTAATGAAGGTACATTTAAGATTAATTTAATGCTCAAATTGAATAACTAGATGTAACTTGACCGGTCTAGCAGGTGATCATCAGACGTTTTTCCGCGGTGAGTGCAAGAGGCGATCAGTTATGTACAACGACTTTGAACGCGCTTTCACACCGGCACAGATTTGTACTATGACACTGGCGCGGCTTGTTACTATTACCTACAAACACTGATCGCCACAGTGCACGCTATCATGGAACCCCGTCTTCTTCATGTCGTGTCCCTTTTTCGAAAAAGTGTGGTGAAAGGATTTTAAGTGCGCCTCCAAGAGGCTCCTTTCGAGCACTATAGAAGCCCGTGTGACGTGTTGATTTGGCCTTACTTTCATACATACATAACTATATTAAATAATTCTGACAAAAGATTAGTCTATTGCCATCTCGCTCTTACCAATATCAGACCAAGACAATATCTTACCAATATCAGACAATATTTGTCAGACCGACAAAGTATTTTTACACGTTTAATAGTTAACAATTTGTTGATACTGTACCAATCCATACTCTTTTCTGGCTAATTTGGCAACAAAATGATTAAAAAAAAACAAAACACCTCGTCGTAAATCGCAACAGGCAATGCATAATACTTGCAAATTGCGAAGATCGACCCAACTTTTTTGAACAAACTTATTTCGCATACAATAAATTACGCAGATACTTTTTAAAATAAAACTTTTTTTTGACGTTTGCTTGGCCTGAAGGTGCTTGCACACTGGTTCAAAACAGCGAGGAAACAATTTATTACAAAACAAAACTTTACAAAACTTTAATCAAATAAAGTAAATAAAACAACACGATTTAAAGCTATCTTCATGAATAAAAACGAAATTATTCAATATTAGTGCCAAGAATGAGCTATCATCGGAGGTTTTCCCTTCCCGCTCAGCTATGTCAAAGTCAAAAGGTATTTATTCAATAAAATCGCAAGGATCACTTTGAAACGTCTTAAAGCTGGGTGACTCTAGTTCACCCAGCAATCCTTGTTACAATGAAATATAATACAATATTGAAGCTCCAGTGTGGTGCCAATCGAATTTAGTGAGGCGTAGGCAAAACAGAAAAAAGTAAACATGAACATATCCAAGAAAAAAGTCCTTCAGTTGGTGTTGGTGTCTATGATATGGTGTTGGCAACGATAACAGCTTAACATCTGGGCCGTAAGACCGTTAGTCAGATGCTTAAGAAAAAAAAATTTTTTTCCTAAGTAAATGCTTGTTTTAATGCAGAAAATACAAGCTACGTTCATTTTTATTCAAACATTTACAAAACTTAAAACGCTTGTACAAAAACTATTTTAAAAAGAGTCAAAGTACCCATAATTCCATTTTGTTGCACCTGTTGCAGTCATTGCATTAATTAGATAGTCTGCCTAGTCCGAGTAAGAAAATAAAAAAGAAAAAAAAGCAACGGAGCTAGAAATGGATATGATATTACAGAAATAAACCGAGTAAAACGAGTCTGTATTGAAATAAGCCTGGTATCATCGCATCATTATTGATATTGCTGGAAATAATTTATCTTGTTGTCAGATGGTGACTACTTATATAAACATTCGTAATATTACGACACAGCGATTTGCTTTTTTTATTGTTTTATTTTTTAATATTTCATTTATATTAGCAGGCGCGGTAGCTATCCCCTCAGATCTCATAATACTTAAGATTTTTTGTGTAGATTTTTTTGTATTTTGTATATATCTACCGTGCCTGGGGATCGAAGTTGTGAAGCTGATTTTGGTTTTCATAGCTACCAAGTACCAACATATCTTTTTTTCATTTTATAACATATTTTTTTTGAACTAAAGGTTTTTTTGAAAAGTTTACAGGCGCAAGTCTGTAAGCAGCGTCTGTCTTTACATATTTGTTTTGAAAGTATTATTTTCGAATCGATCAATTTTTTGTTTCAAATCTATACTTATTTGATTATTTTGGAAATGCTCAACGTAAACCACTCGAGTGTAAGAGGTTCTTAACAGACATAAACATTCGGAGCAAAATTAATGGTATTCTGATTAGTGGTACATTTCGGGACCGGCTTTATGGAAACAAGGTTTATGGATATCACAGGGGGTACAATGATAAAAAGTATTTAAGTAGAAAGCTTTGCTAAGTTTGGGGCTATATGGTGCTGTGTGGAACCATTTTTTTTATGTTTTCAAAATGTAATTTCTATTCATATCAGTCCATAGGTACACTTGGATTAGAAAGATCTCTTCACACATACATATATCTCTCAGTACCGAGTATTAATTATTATTATTAGTATTATTATATTTATTTAAGGTACAAAAACAGTTTACATATCAAAACATAGGCAGATATAATAAATTCGATAATATGTAGGCAAAGTAAATTTTTTAACTTAAAAGTTGTACACAGCATTTAAATTATTATAGTTAAGTATCAAAAGTTTAACAAATAAAAACATTAAATAAAGATAGGTCAATAAGAATAAGTAATTAGTAAAATAAAAGTTTTATAATTTTGATAAAATATTAGCCATGTTATTAATCAATCCAAGATTATTTTCTATACATATAAGTTAGCATTCTATCTATCTATTTAATCCGTTGGCACCCACTGCTAGGTATAGGTCTCCCCTCTATTACGCCTCTCTTTTCGGTCCTGCGCCAGTCTTATATAACGTGGTCCGACCACTCCGACGATGTCATCCGACCAACGGGCTGGTGGTTAGTTAGCATTAAGGGGCTGACAACTATCAAACAACTTCTCGCTCGCACGTTTCGACATGTTGAAAGATATAAAATCACTAAACTCATTTTCGAAAAATCGCAATCAACCATTTTGGGTGCAATCACATTGCACACAGTTTAGTAAAAATTTCATTTTGATCGATACAAGTTTTCCTCTTTAAAAGTTTGCTTATGTACGAAAACTAGTAAAGCAAACTTTTGAGTAGGAAAACATGATTTTATATCTTTCAACATGTCGAAACGTGCGAGCGAGAGTCACATTAGCTCTTGTCTTCGCCTTAAATAAAATGAAATGCGCTAACCATGCATTGTCATTCTAACTAAACGTGTTTACAAAATTTCAGCTCAATCGGTAGAAGATATCTGCTTCAAAATTGAGTTGCAAGATTCCAATCGAAAAAACATACTTACATACATACATTGTAAGTTAAATAAAAGCTTATAAAAAAGAGAGGCCTTTCCGCTGGAATCCGTTTATAATAAAACATCATAGCAAATTAACTCTTTATTAAAAAGTAGGTAATTGAACATCCCATTGTGTTTTTACATCGTGTAAGCGACCGGGAGGGTCGCTGGGTCCCCATAAAAATACCACAAGCCATCACAAAAGAAACTATATGTAGGTACTTCTAATACTTGTAGTTAGAACCTTTATAACTATAAGATTTTGCGACCGTGATGCCTAACTGTGTGTAAGCTGTTCATAAGTTTTTTTTTTAATTTATTTTAAGAGCTTTCTCGCTGGGCGACCACACTGCCCTATAATAAAACATAAAAAACCTATATATCATCTTGCTATTAATAATAGCAACATTCATACATCGCCTTCCAAAACCACCTTATCAATTATTAATTTCTATCTGACATAATATGTCAGATTATGTGTACATTCTGACTTCTCTGTGACTGAATGTTTTTTTTTTATTGAATAAATACCTTTTGACTTTGCAAAAGTTACTTATTTATACTCAGTCCCGAAGGGTTATTTCGTTTTAATTAAACATTTTTAACCGCAAAGTTTGCACAAAACTCAAATGTTTACCTAATCGATTATAACATCCGATATAAAGCAAACAGCCCAAATTGAACGCCAAAGTCAAACTTATCGAGACTCGATCCCGCAACCAAGGCCCCAGCGGCTTATTACCAAGGCATAAAGCTGAAAATCGCTTGACAAACAGCCGACTGTAATAAAATTATTAAAGCCCCGCTATAAATTATTAAGACCGATAACTGATTCTCGAAGTTGAAGATAATGTAACATCAAGGGAAGGAAACACCGGTTTTGATAACATTTTAACAATGGATAGATACGAATTTCGGTGGCCTTTATCGATAAGCTTTATTGAATTACGGATAGTCTTTTAAATAATGTTTTGATAAATCTGATATACCTTTCTGATAGTCATCTACTTTTTTGACATTACATTTGTACAGACAAAAACAGACATGAATTTTTGCTGATGCGTGACAAGCTACATCAAAAGCGTGTTCTTGATTTGTTTTTTGACATTTTGGGAAGCTACATATCTTTTGCATTTTAATTGTTTTCTAGTGCTATTTTGAGTTGTGTTGTGTAATTTCGGTGGTATTTAAACCAACATTACATGAGGTCTTAGCACAAAGTGTAGGCATTTGGAATGAAAGTGTATGTGATATCCTGATTTGACCGAAAATGTTTCGAATGTTTTGAAGAAAACCGCTACCATTTTCTTCCAAACAAATGGCGGATGACTTGACTATGGACTAACTTGACTATAAAGTATTTTATCTATATCACTTGACACTGGCAAGATTGTCTGTCGAATGACGGACCGGTGCCATAAACAAAGAAAAAAAGAAGTTTTTGCTTCTGCTTGTTATATTTTTTACAAATACAGATAGCCATCCTGATGTTAAGACGCAGACTACCGCTAATGTAATGCTAAACTCCGAAACTTGGTTATTTGCGTTCTTTCATTCACCTTCAGTAATTTAACTAATGATTTAGAGCACTGGTGGTCTAGTAGTAGCGGCCCCGCCTTCCGATCCTAAGGTCGTGGGTTCAAAACCGGTCGTGCACCAATGAGTTTTTCTGTTCAAAAATGTATGTGCATAGTGCCAGTACTCTCAAACGATGAAGGAAAACATCGTGAGGAAACCGGCATGCCATAGAACCTAAAACGTTGTATAATATTGTCAAGCGCTCGAAAGGAGCCTCTTAAGGCGCACTTAAAATCCTTTCACCACACTGTTTCGAAAAAAACAGTGTGGTGAGTGACACGACAAGAAGAAGTAATTTAATATCTTCAAATATGTTGAAATATGCGAGCGAGAAGGTGTTTGACGGTTGTCAAAATAAATAAATAAATATTGAAGGACTTTCCACACAGCTCTATCTAGGCCCAAACTAAATAAATAAATAAATAAAAGCCAAAGCTTATAATATGGGAACCAGATAGCTGATATAATACATATTATATACTTTTTTTTGTAAATACATACTTACTAGTAGTTCGCCCCGAACTGAGATCTCGTGATGCGACCCGACGAACGCACAAAAACGTTGAGCAGGTGGTAGTCAGAGGCAAGTCCAAACATTATGTTTGGACTTTTTTCTGACTACCGCTTACTAACTTGGTATGGTAACCAAGTTTCAAGACCATTGGCCTATTTATTGAAGAGTTCCGTTGAACAGACCTTGGCTCCATCATCAGACCTGGTCATTGTCACCATTTTATGAGAACTGAGTACCTTCTTAATTTATTTCAAGAAAAAAAAAATAAGAAAAAGCAAAGGAACTGGCCGACCAGTAGAAAAACCTTGATGTCAACGAAACTCTTAGAGATGGGAGCTCTTGGATCGCTGGTTATCTTAATTTAACTTTTATTGTTTTATCTCAAAAACCGAGCGTCCTAAAAAAAAGTAAAAATTGTTTTGGGGTGTCCAAACAAAGCCCTTTCATATGACATGTAACTTGATTTTTTTATGTAACTTTTTTTATTTTTGCCCCCTTAAAAAACCCCATATCTCACAAACCCTTCATCCGATTTTACTCATATACTTAACAGTAAATTTCTCAAGTACAAGCTATCGACATATCAAATTTCATGCAGATCGGATCAACGGTTCTAAAGTTATCGCCAGACAAACATACATACATACATACATAAAATGCCAAATCGCCCAAGTTGAAACTAAGATCTTCGTTCGCTTCGCTCACTCGATCAATAATATAATATAACACCCAGACAGAGAACAAACATCTATGTTCACCACACAGATGTTTGTTCTCGGTGGGGATCGAACCCACGGCCTACACCGCAGAAGGCAGAGCTACTACCAACTGAGCTGTGAAGGCTGTCATATTATAACAATTACTTCACAGAGCACGTCCACGAAGGACGTGACTATTGCATTACGTTGCGTCCATTACTATGAGACATTGCATTGCGTCCATCGCTCAGACTAAGGGTGTCAAGTATGCACCTTTCAAACAATTATTTTTGACCCACAGCCGCAATAATTTAATTTTATAATTTTTATTTTGGTTTTGTGTCTATAGGTGCCTAAATTAATATTCGTAGCTATGTAGATACACCTATTTTTTTGTTGGAGTTTTTTTTGTTCAACTAGCTGTTGGAACAAGCACTTGATGTTAAGGTGATAACCATCACCTACAAAGCATTTCCGTAAGTCAAACACGATAGGAACGTGCCCTACGATGCACTGCCCTGCGTCCATCAACTTGAGGCATACAGATGTTAGGCCTCATGTGCCTGTAATTACTCCGGCAACCACACTCTTCAAACCGAAACACAGCGTTGCTGCTTGGCGGCAGAAAAAGGCGTGGTGGTAGTACTTCCCCGGACGAGCCCTTCACAAAGAGCTCTACTACTTTTAAATAATGCATAATTATGTTATATAATGCATTTTTGAAAATTTTCTTCAACTCTCTGTGTTTTTTTCTATGTACTTCTCTGACGAACTATTTTACAAATAGCGGTATTACAAGTCTCCACTCAACTAAATGTCAAACCAATAATTTCCAATTGAAAAAGAATATTTTTTAAATAATTCGTTAGTAAAGCTGATAGAGCTGGATTGAGATTCCGTCAACAACATTCACCCAAGTGACCGCGGATCCGAAGTGAGTTTTCAAATTGGCTTTCTGTAATACCGACCACTAGCGTGGAAATGTCAACGTGAGTGACTTGTGAGCGCGGATCCACTAGGTGAAGATCCCCGTGATTTTGTTGTTTAGAGAATCGACACTATGCCTATCGGTTAAGCTACCAGGCACTGCATGTAACGTATTGTGAAGCTATGTGTTACAGCTTAGCCCCTAATCCTGGTGTATCCGATAGCAATCGGCTAAACCCAGCTCATCGGTTGGGGAGAATTAGTTTTGGTCAATGCCAGTATGTAGGTTAGTCCACGTTCGGATATCAATGTGAATCCTTTTAATCAAATTACTGTGAATTTTAATGCGTTCCATATTCTAAAAGTTTGAATAAAATTAGACATTTCAAAACTTTTTCTAAATACGTTCTTTTTTTCAAATAAATTGTACCTACTCAATTATTTGAATAAAGAATGTAACAAAATATTTAGGTAAAAGGTTTATAAACCGCGGTATGAATACCAACTACGCACGTCGCGTCGTGAAGAGATTTCAGAAGAGGTTTTTCTCCCAAAAATAGTTTATTTTTAAGTGTGCCATATTTCAAGCTTTTTGTTTCCGAAATTTCATGATGTGTCAGTATATATTTTTAGAAAGATTTAATTATTTCGTCATATTTTAAGCAACACTTATACATAGCGACCAATTTGTGTAAGGTACATTGCATGTATGATGTAAATGATATCTACTTGTATCGTTCGTCTTTAATGTGTATACATTGCATGTATGATATGTATATCTACTTGTATCGTTCGTCTTTAAATGGACTAATATGTACAAAAATAAAAGAATGAATCCATGTAAGAGATCGCTACTGAGTGATAAGTCTACCCATTGTACTCTTCATTGTGGCTGTTTATTATTTTCTGTATGTTGTTTATACCATAAAAATAAAGTGTTATTCATTCATAAAAAGAAGAGATAGTGTTGAAAGATGCATCCTGTGACACAAATTATCTGCATCATTACTGATGCATCAAGGTATTCAGGGTGGTAAACTCTTGCTTTCTTTGGAGCAATAATGGGAAACCAATCCGATACGTCGAGCCAAAACAAATCGAATGGGTATCCTTCTTTTAAATTATGACGCAATTATGGTGACAAATACAATTGCAGCCAAGATACAGTCATAGTGCAAGGATAATAGCTGCCTCATTTCTGTATTCATAGATCCCTGTGGTCGGGATAATTTAAAATTGTTCGGTTTGAGGATTGTAGGTGCCAGTGAAATTTCAGGCTTAACATGTGTATGCATCAAGTAGATGGTTGCAGGGCTGTGCAATGTAGGGCACGTTCGTATCGTGTGTGTTCTCCGAGGCAATGCTTTGAAGAGGTACTTTTTCGTTTTTATATTGCTATATCATCATCATCATCATCTTCCTGCCCTTATCCCACTTCATGTGGGGTCGGCACAACAGGTCTTTTCTCCCCACTTCCTTCTATCATCCGTCGTCTCAGTCGTCTCTCCTTTCTTACCCATGTCATCCTTCACATATAAATAGGGATTTAAATTTAAAATATAAATGAAAAAGTACCTCTTTAAGCCATTGCCTCGAAGATCACACACAATAGGAACGTGCCCAACGTTGCACTGCCTGGCATCCATTAACTTGAGGCATACAGATGTTAAGCTTCAAGTGCCTGTAATTTCATCGACACCCACACCCTTTAAATTGAAATAGCAACGCTGCTTGGCGCCAGAAATAGGCATGGTGGTAGTACTTCCCCGGACGAGCCCTATGCAAAAAGCTGAGAGTAGTAGATCTCTTTGTGAAGGGCTCGTCTGGGGAAGTTTTACCACCATGCCTTTTTCTGCCGCCAAGCAGCGTTGCTGTGTTTCGGTTTGAAGAGTGTGGTTGCCGGTGTAATTGCAGGCACATGAGGCTTAACATCTGTATGCCTCAAGTTGATGGACACAGGGCAGTGCATCGTGGGGCACTTTCCTATCGTGCGTGACTTGGGAGGCAATGCTTTGTTATAGGTGATGGTTACCTTAATATTTAACATCAGGTGGGCCATTTGCTTGTTCCGTCAGCTAGTTGTATAAAAAAAAAACCCTAAAGTAAACCAGCTGTTTGACCACAAACTGCGACCTACTTCTCCGTTTTATTGTAGCCAACGAAGTACAGTAAACAATGAGCTAATAACTATAGCCTCAGACATACCAACTACATTCAATTACGAGCACGGAGTGTACCTACTGCCTTAATGAGGGCCATTTATATGTCCCACAGGCCTTAGTGTCAGTCTTAATGGACGCGAAAATTGTGGATAAAAATTCAATAATTAAATGTTTAAGCAGTCAGGTGTACCAAGTGCGAGTCAGGGCGTCAGGGGATGGGTTCAGTATTATTAGTTTATTTTATTAAGGTGCGTTGCTGGCATTTTTGTAGCTGATATTATTCATCATCATCATTTTCTTGCCGTTATCCCACTTCATGTAGGGTAGCTGATTTTTTATAGAAATAAAATGCAACGATTCAGTTGTCTAAGTTATGTATGTAGTTGTACAGGTAAGAAATGCGTTTTTGTAAATTTTCTTCTACTCGCTATGTCGTTGTTTCTGTGTGTGTGTGTGTGTGTGTGTCAAATACAATTCTATTATATTCTATGTGACATATACGACCACTAATGTTGCCGAAACCCGTATACATAAAAATTAAGAAGAAATAAACGAAACATTGAGATTTTATGTTTTACTGTTTCCTACTTTAGAAACAATAACTTAAACTTCTTACTTAAGAAAATTACTTAACGTATTTTACCATTTACGGTATCTGTCAGATGAAAATGTTGTCGTATTTATTTTATACTCGTCAAAAACAAGGATGGAAATATTTGTATGTGACGTAGAAGCAGATGTAGGAGATTGTGTAATAAGTCCTTAGTTTTCAAATTTCGTCTGCCCGCAATATTACGGAAAAAAAAATTGAAACTATTGTGATTTGCGGCAAGCGTGACGTGACGACGGCGGCTTATATACATTATCATAGTCTTGCTGACTAGTTACGGTACCCTAAAAACAGTACATAATTTAAACAGAATGCAAAGAGTATAAACCAAATTACTTGCCACATGTTTGCATGTCAATTATTAGCGCCATAAAAAGTCTAGGCTAAACATGTTTACCTAGAAACAATTCAGATATTATTGAATGGTAAATTGTATGGAACTGTATTCAACTAAAACTGAAATCAATTTTTTTTATGTATTTATTTAATAAATACATAAAAAAATATTGGTAGAATTTCCACACAGCACTATCTAGCCCCAAACTAAGCTATGCTTGCATACGGGGACCAGATACATAGTTGGTATTATATCAATATACAAGTTGTAGAAATACAACTACTGAACACTTCAGGGGGCTAAAGTAGCCATATTTATTTATTTAATTTAACATTTTAGCCATGTAGGTATTGAACTTTTGCATGAAACAGCTGTTGTTTTTCGCGTTCACAGTGTTGGTTCCTTAGAAAAAGTTATGCGTATTGATGGGTATTAAGCCCCCTGAAGTTTTCAGGAGTGGTATTTTAACAGCTTGTATATATTTTTTTGTTTTTTACGCTTACTCATAAAATATAATAACACCCAGAATGCAGAAAACAAACATCGATACTCATCACACAAATGTGTGTTCCCTGGTGATGTATATACTCGCATATTATTATTGTTTATTTCTATTTTGAAAAATTTTAAACAATGTGGAAACACCATAAACAGCGGAAGGTATCCTAAGCCTTTGGGACAAAAACGTCACTGTATTTGTTTCTATACAAAATAACCTTGTAAATGGTTGAGTGCACCACCAATAATCATTATAGGTCATTGTAGTGGCTTATCGTATTAGGATATTTATTTACTTATTATTTATTGTATCCTCAATGACTGACCTCATAGTTAAGTTGGTAATAGCTCAGTTTCTGTTATGCCTACGCCTCACTTATTTCGATTGCCATCACAATGGATCTTCATTATTATTTTGTAACAACGATCATGCAAAGAACGGTAGGAACCAAGCCGTAAGTTTGTTCAAAGTCAAAGTCAAAAGGTATTTATTCAATAAATCATAAGGATCACTTTGAAACGTCTTAAAGCTAGGTGCTAGTTCCACGCGACCAAAGCCTAGAAGAACAGGCAACAAACTTACGGCTTGGTTCCTACCGTACTTTTGTATGATCCTTGTTACAATGTAGTATAATACAATATTGAAGCTCCAATTGAACTTAGTGAGGCGTAGGCATAGCAGAAAAAGGTAAATGCAATCAAATCCACAAGATAGCACACTCTGTAGACGCTTCAAACTACCGTTGCCTGTTCTTCTAGGCTTGGTCGTGTGGAACTGTTTTTTTTGTGATGAATTTACCTAGCTTAAATGACAAAAACGTCACTGTATTTGTTTCTATACAAAATAACCTTGTAAATGGTTGAGTGCACCACCAATAATCATTACGTTTAGTCCTATCACGTACCGATGTGTCATTTCTGCAAAATTGTGTTAAACATCGCCATTTTGCAATCAGCAGACGTACAATTTGAATGTTTTAAAGCCGGTTTTCTAAATAACTATAGCAGTTATTATAATGCGGAACTTTTTTTGAAAAAAAAAATATGGTAAATAGTTGGTGGAATTGTAAGGATCACTTTGAAACGGTTTGAAGGTGAATCTAGGTGCCGCCAGTTCCACGCGACCAAGCAGCGAACAAGCAACAAAGTAATAGCTACTAAATTTTTTTATACAACTAGCTGATGGAACATGCAGATCGCCCACCTGATGTTAAGTGGTAACCATCACCTGTAACAAAGCATTACTTCGTAAGATAGGAACGTACCCTACGATGCCCTGCCCTGCGTCCATTAACTTGAGGCATACAGATGATAAGCCTCATGTGCCTGTAATTACACCGGCAACCGCACTCTTCAAACCGAAACTCAGCAACGCTGCTTTGCGGCAGAAAAAGGCGTGGTGGTAGTTCTTCCCCGGACGAGCCCTTCACAAAGAGCTCAAATACTCTTAATATATCAAGGGCGATCCGTAGATCGTACGCAAAGGTCTGCAGATAGCTCAACTGTTTCAACTGTATTTTGTAAATACGTACATGTATTTTATGTTATTTACTTTGTAAATAAATAATATTTGTTATCTTTACACTTTCCAGGGAACCGCGGCTTAAGGCTTTGGATATTCAAGCATGGTAGGTAATGATAGGTTTATTTTCGAGGACACAGGATTACCCGTCCTGACTTAAGGTACCTTATTAGTGGAATCAAATATATCATCAAAATAAGTAGAATGAGACGTGTTTCGTAAAATGTTGGGTATACTCGTACCTGAGTAAAATTGCAAAACAAATCAATAGAAGTGCGACGCCAAAAAAAAGACATAATTAGATTTCGATTTGCAGTCTTTATCTGAGTGTGTTGTTATGTGTAAGCGTGGTGCGTCCTCCTACCCGATGTCAAAGTCAAAGTCAAAAGGTATTTATTCAATAAAATCACAAGGATCACTTTGAAACGTCTCAAGGGAAGTCTCCGGGGAAGTACTATCACCACGCCTTTTTCTGCCACCAAGCTGCGTTGCTGTGTTTCGGTTAGAAGATTGTGGTTGCCGGTATAATTACATGCGGCTTAACATCTGTATGCCTCAAGTTGATGGACGCAGGGGAGTGCATCGTAGGGCACGTTCTTATCTGGCGTGATTTACGAGGCATTGCTTTGCTAAAGGTGATGGTTACCACTTAACATCAGTTGTGCCATCTGCTTGTTGCATAAGCTAGAGGTATTAAAAAAAAACTACTAACTATACTACTAAACAACTTCCAGTTATGGCTTTGCTTACGTGGTACTCGGATAAAATATAGCCTGTGTACCTTTAAAAGTCCACCTAATGTTGAGCGGGGTGTTATAGGTATAAGTTTAATTCGCATGTTCTTTATGGATTTTTTTTTTTTTTTATAAAGTAACGTAGGTACCTAGTGTTTGTTAAAATGCGTATTTAAAGCGTTATTTAAGTATTTTATTTGTTTTCGTTGATTCGTGTATTTTAGTTATTTTCATGTATTTTTTATTGCTACATTCAGTGATTTCATATTTTGTCAATGAAATGAAATTTATTAAAATCAGTAACAAACATTACAGTATCTTATTATCTTAGAAAATACTGTAATGTATAAAAATATTAATAAGTTACTAAGTTAAAGTTACTTATTAATATTTTTTTCAATAATTTTGAAATGTCGAAGCTAAAAGTTGTATGACGTTTGCCATAATTTCTATGCGTATTATTGTAACATGATGCAGTTTATGATCTCACACGTAATTCTCTCAAGAGATAAGCTAGAACATTGTAATAAATATAATTTGTAAAAATAAAAAGGCTAGCAAAGGATTCCATGATCACGATTTAAGCTATGTCTGAAAAGGAAATGTATGCGTAATCCATACAAAATTTATACACAAGTGTATGTGTCTGTTTGTTTAACATTTCACGGCTAAACAACTGAACCGATCGTGATGAAATTCGGCACAGAGATAGTAGCTAGCAGGAGAATGACAAAGGCTACTTTTTATAGAGGTATATAACGGATTTATAGATTTTCAACAAACCCTCAAAAATACGCGTCACTTGTCATCCCAGTCAGTTAAATAGTTAAATATTCTTGGTTTTTTTCACACAGCACTATTTAGCCCCAAAACAAGCAAAGTTTGTACAATGGGAACCAAATAACTGAAGTGATCCCTAAAATACTTTTTTTCTACGCATATAGGTACTTTTTTTATTTATTTTAAGGGATTTGTTGCTGAGCAATCTTACTGCCCTATAATAAAACATCAAAAAAATAAAACGATACAATACATCAGGCATAATGTTAATGGCGGGGATCGAACTCGCAACATGTAGGTTGCGAGTTCGCCTACCTAACAAACAATTTGAAAGCTTGACTTTGACATTTGACAGTTTCATTTTGACAGAGACAGTGCAAATCCACGCAAATCCGGGGCAGATCCACAAGTCACTAATAATTAATTTTCAATGTAAACAGTAGCATCATCTGTTTCCTAGAACAGGAATAATTAAACATACCTACCTATCTACAGAAGATGAGGTCATTGTAGTGGCTTATCGTATTAGGATAATTATTTACTTATTATTTATTGTATCCTCAATGACTGACCTCATAGTTAAGTTGGTAATAGCTCAGTTTCTGTTATGCCTACGCCTCACTTATTTCGATTGCCATCACAATGTATCTTCATTATTATTTTGTAACAACGATCATGTTAAGTATGATAAGTTTGTTCAAATTCAAAGTCAAAAGGTATTTATTCAATAAATCACAAGGATCACTTTGAAACGTCTTAAAGCTAGGTGAATCTAGGTGCCAGTTCCACGCGACCAAAGCCTAGAAGAACAGGCAACAAACTTACGGCTTGGTTCCTACCGTTCTTTTCTATGATCCTTGTTACAAAGCAATCGAATTTATGAGGCGTAGGCATAACAGAAAGAGGTAAATGCAATCAAATCCACAAGATAGCACACGCTATATACGCTTCAAACTACCGTTGCCTGTTCTTCTAGGCTTGGTCGTGATTTTGTGATGAATTTACCTAGCTTTAAATGATTTCAAGTAATCTTTGTGATTTGATTTAATAAATACCTTTTGATTTTGGCTCTTGGCTTCTGCAGAGCTAGGTGGTAGGTTCGATCCACAGGACAAACATTTTTGTGATGAATATATTGTTTTTTCTGTACCTATTGTTTAATTACCTTAATAACCTTACTACTGCGATTTTCAGTGTTCGGTCTGCTTGATTTTGTATATTGGTCAAGTGATAAAATGTTTAAATAAATAAATTAATTAATTACTGCATTGAAACTTATTTGGATTTTTTTAGGGTTCCGTACCCAAAGGGTAAAACGGGACCCTATTACTGAGACTCCGCTGTCCGTCTGTCACCAGGCTGTATCTCATGAACCGTGATAGTTAAACAGTTGAAACTTTCACAAATGATGTATTTCTGTTGCCGCTATAATAACAAATACATAAAAATAGAATAAAATAAATATTTAAGGGGTCTCCCATACAACAAACGTGATTTGTTTGTCGTTTTTATAGATAATCGTACGGAACCCTTTGTGCGCGAGTCCAACTCGCACTTGGCCGGTTTTTTTTAATGGAAGAACTAATAAGTCAGTTCATATTTTTTTACAGTTTTCATAATAATAATGTTGTAAAACCACTCTGAAAGAGCCCTTAAGCTCGCTATGAAATCATCGCGATGTACGAGTAGTTATTCTTTGTCGGTAGGCAATTTTAATTTAATTTTAATTGGACTTGAGAATTGCTGTACAGTTTTTGCACAATATATAAATAAATAAAACTATTGTATCACTGACTGACTGTTCAACAAACAACCTAAGCAATTAAAGATAAAAAAAAACCATTTGAGGTACTCTGTTTTTTAACAGATTTAAAAAAAGAAGAAGGTTTAAGTCACATTTTAAGAGTAGTAGAGCTCTTTGTGAAGGGCTCGTCCGGGGAAGTACTACCACCACGCCTTTTTCTGCCGCCAAGCAGCAACGCTGTGTTTCGGTTTGAAGAGTGTGGTTGCCAGTGTAATTACAGGCACATGAGGCTTAACATCTGTATGCCTCAAGCTGATGGACGCAGGGCAGTGCATCGTAGGGCACGTTCTTATCGTGCGTGACTTACGAGGCAATGCTTTGTTATAGGTGATGGTTACCACTTAACATCAGGTGGGCCATCTGCTTGTTCCATAAGCTGGTTGTATAAAAAAAAAAAAAAACATGTATATTTTGGTAAAATTTTACAAAGCAATCATCGCAATAAAATCTACTGATTTTAAGTTATGACCAAATGAAACATATTTTTAAGGTATTTTACAAAATAACTTACCTACCCCTCCCATTATTGAGAAAGTGTATGAGAGCTTTTCGAGATGATACTCTACACATCACTGAAAATCTCATCTAAATTAGACCCGCCAGCCATTGAGAAGTAAGTAATTAGTGTTCATACATTAACTCTGAACCGAACTGAGATCTTTTTTTTGAAAATATGATAATAAACCTCAACCCAAGTCGCAAAAATGCCGCTAGCTATTTAAATAACTATACCTTTATTGCAAAGGAAACTGTAATATCCCGAGAGCGATTATATCTGTGTGAGATAACATACCTCATTTTAATTGTTGACAAATTGAAAAGGCGTAAAAAGAGAGTCAAGATGCGGTTTAACGAGCGGAATATTACATATCAGAATAGTTATAAAGATGTTACGGTGGCCATAAACTATTAAATATTACTGAGACTATACTAACCCTGTTTTAAGGCTAAGATACTTCTGGCTCGCACATTTCAACATTTTGAATTGTTATTTTTTAATACAACTAGCTGATGGAACAAGCAGATGGTCCACATGATGTTAATTGGTAATAATCACTTATAACAAAGCATTGCCTCGTAAGTCACGCACGATATGAACCTGCCCTATGATGCACTGCCCTGCGTTCTTCAACTTGAAGCATACAGATGTTAAGCCTCATGTGCTTGTAATTCACCGGAAACTACACTCTTCAAACCGAAACACAGCAACGCTGCTTGGCGGCAGAAAAAGGCATGGTACTTCCCCGGACGAGGCCTACACAAAGAGCTCTACTGCTCTTAAAAACCGCTGACTACTGAATCTTGAGTTGGTAATTGGTACTAAGAGATTTGAGAGGACTACCGTGCCTGGGACCGAAGTCGTGGAGTTGTTTTTGTTTGTTTTCTGATTCTCTTTACTGTTCTGTATTATGATGGGTACAGAATTAAAATTACCTTGACAGCGCATAATTTGCACAGAGCATAAAATAAATAATTGCACGGTCGCAGATTCCGTCATTTTGTCAATAGTTAAAGGGAATATGAGTAATATCTTAAAGCTTAAGGTGGACTACTGCTAATATGTCGGTGTAATTATATAGGCACATGAGGCTTAACATCTGTATACTTCAAGTTGATGGATGCAGGGCAGTATCGTACGTGACTTGCGAGGAAATGCTTTGTTATAGGCGATGGTTACCACTTCACATCAGGTGGGCCAATCCAATCATCAATTGTAGTTGGCCCACCTGGTTCGTCGTGCAATTGGTAATATTTGGCAATTACCACTTTTTGCAGAAGTTGATTTTCCATACATAACAGGTTGTAATCCCATCGCCGCTGTTAGAATACAAAAAGGTATCTTCACGACGTTTATCATTAAATATTAATAAATAAATAATATAGATATAATAATAAATAAATATTGGTGGACATTCCACACAGCACTATCTCGCCCCAAACTAAGCCAAAGCTTGTGATATGGGAACTAGATAGCTGATATACTACTTATACCTCTATATACTTTTGTAAATACACACTTATAATATTATATAACACCCAGACAGAGAACAAACATCTATGTTCATCACACAAATGTTTGTTCTCGGTGGAGATCGAACCCGCGGCCTACGACACAGAAGGCAGAGCTACTACCAACTGAACCGTGAAGGCTGTCGAGGCATTGTCTGCTAATCATGCAGTCAATAAACAAAAGTTATATCAAACTGCTCAACGTGCCTGCAATTTCCGTCAACTAAGATATTCAGTTACGAACCCGTTCGGGACTGAAGTAAATATAACTATCTAAACACCGCAAACTTTGATACGAATTCAAATGCATTTCAAGAAACTGGATGTAATTAACATTTCTGAAACAGCCTGTTGCTACCACAGCCCGTGCGAAACAGCCAGTTCATTCTTTCACAAAGATAAAAACGTTAACATTATCCTATTCCAATATATACCGTCTGTGGCTCCAACACGCCCTGAAGCAATCGAGAAAAAAATATAGTTCGTAATCTGCATCACATTGTTATGCACGTGACATTACCAGTATGTTTAAATCAAAAGCGACTAAGCCAGTGAAAGCAAATAATCGAAGCATTCCTTCAACGAAAATAGATGCGAATTACTTCAAAATCATTGGAACTCTGTCACAATTATGTGACGACTGTTAGGACAGTTGAAATTCTTTGTTATCGCCTGTAAGATTTGGGTTTTAATTGCCATCCAGTATTTAGGTCACTTACGATATTTCTATCAAGCGCTTGTCAAACTGGCATTTTTTTTATACTACTAGCTGATGAAAAAAGCAGATGGTGATGGTTACCACTTAACTTGATGTTAAGTGGTAACCATCACCTAAAACAAAGCATTGCCTCGTAAGTCACGCACAATAGGAACGTGCCCTACGATGCACTGCCCTGCGTCCATCAACTTGAGGCATACAGATGTTAAGCCTCATGTGCCTGTAATTACACCGGCAACCACACTCTTCAAACCGAAACACAGCAACGCTGCTTGGCGGCAGAAAAAGGCGTGGTGGTAGTACTTCCCCGGACGAACCCTTCACAAAGAGCTCTACTACTCTTACACGGATGAACAGCGCCGCGGTTATTTTTTGGGTCATTTATTGTGGCAAGAATGCTTCCTTTATTTTATTTGTGTTTCCTGGACTCAGTTGTTGTCCCTGAGCTGTGCATTTATCATTTATATAATAAACAAAGTAGAGTACTACGTTAATGCCTAATTAATTGCGCAGATGAAAAAGCTCAGCGGAAAATGATAATTGCATTGCTGAGTCAATTATAAAATTATTATGCATGTACTTATCCCTAAGTGCGGAGGTTTTGTGTCTATTCTTGTATATGGGCAATCTTGGTACGTCGGTTTGTCAGTTTGCGTGTCCTTTATGACATGATAGGAATCTGAAATATGCATCACGTGGTCAGTTTAAGAATGCCGTATACCATAGCACCATACAAAGATATTTACAATATTCTATACTAGTGGTTTTGTTCATGTGAAGCAATTATTAGAGAAACTTTGACAGACGTTTTCGAAACTGGAGGGACGACGACAATAAAATCGTTTCATAGTGAGCTCTACACTACAATCTTCAAAACTACTCGCGTGAAGAAATTATTATAGGAACTTTGATACACGTTTTCGAACCTGGAAGAGCGATAAAAAAATCCTTTCATAGTGAGCTCTACACTACAATCTTCAAAACTACTAGTTTTGTTCACGTGAAGCAGCTATTATAGGAACACACGTTTTCGAACCAGGATGGGCTATAAAAAAAATCCTTTCATACTGAGCTCTACACTACAATCTTCAAAGATAGCTCGTGTGATATTTAAGCCTTTTGGAGATTTCGTGATGAGTGAGGGATGTTTTTTTAACGTCTGTAGTTTTGTTTTTTTAAAAATTTTCACTTTCGCGTCATTAAACACGTTATTAATAATTGTAATAAATATTATATTAACTAACTCAGTTTCTAAATAAAAGAGGTACCTATGATAATATTATTGACAGGTTTTTTTAAAGCTACCACTTTTTTGTAGTTTCATTTTATCTAGATTGCAATTATTTATACAAAGACCTAAGATCGAATCGATTTTATATCGATCTCTGTCTAAAGATATGAACCTTACAAACACATAACAAGAAATAAATGTAAAGTAGCTTAAAGGTTTAAAAAACCAATCGATAGTTAAAGAGGTTATGAGAAATTACAGTTGCAAGTATAATTAGCCTTTGCCTTTGTTCAATAATTATTGTAGAGCATTTTATGAAATAAAAAGAAATAGCCATCACATATACTCCATAATACTCCTGAAGAATAGAATGTATTTTAATTACAAATATCTCTTTTAAACGTAAGTCTAGGCGCCAAATCCATGCGACCAAGCCAAAACAAGCAAGAACATAATACGTAAATATGTATTCATTTCAGTTTGAATAAGGCACAAGGCGATACCACTTAGCGTTCCGGTCATAATCTTGCTATAATGAGTTGGATGAACAGATACATATACATATCTATAGCTGTATACATAGGTATAGCTGTTTTTTTTCGCGTTCACAGTGTTGGTTCCTTAGAAAAAGTTAGTCATATTGATGGGTACTTTAGCCCCCTGAAGTTTTCGGAAGTGGTATTTTAACATCCTGTATATGAAAATCATTAGAATAATCATCATCATCATCTTCCTGCCCTTATCCCACGCTAAGTGGGGTCGGCACAACAGGTTTTCTTCTTCCACTCTCCTCTACATTCGTCATCTCAGTGCTCACTCCTTTCTTACTCATATTATCTTTCACACAATCCATCCATCTTTTCTTTGGCCTGCCTCTCCTTCTAAAACCATCCACATCCATTTCCAACACTCTTCTCGTAATATCATTAGAATAATATAAATTCAAAAGTAAATTCCAGAATAAAGTAATCGTAAATTTAAAATCATTAACATTTCGAATAATTGAAATAATTGTACTGATTTCTCGAATTTTATAATTTATTTTGTAAGTATATATTAAGCTTGGTTTTTTAGATTAAAATGGAAATAGCATAATTCATTTTATATATTTCTGTCTTTTATTCAGTCAATCGATCGCCAACTCCTAGGTTTGGTCGGATAGGTTGGTAGAATTGTTAACGTTAGTAGGTTGTCGGACTGTAAAAAGTGGGAAAGGAGAAGATGAAAAAAAATGTGGCATTCTGGAAAGAGACTTGGTGGAGTAAACTTGACTGGCTAAAATACTGTCATCTGTAACAAGTGCGAAGAATAAAAGTGAAATTGTTTTACCTGTGTTCTACGAATAAATAAGAGGTGTTAAAGTGTTCATCTGCTGCAGTTCATTTCATGATACAAAACAGAACACAATAGAATAGAAGAGAATCAAAATTAGGTAGGCACACAGCACAACGGTGTTTACTTTATTTCAGCAATTATAATACCTACCCACTTATTCCAATTATTGATATAAAAACAAAATAATAACAATATAACTACTACTTACTGATAGGTACGACTTTTGCGATGACGTCACGTCTGATTGTGTACTCTAAATGAGTACTTTACATACCTGGAAATAAAGACGAGTATTATTAGAGTTAGTTTAACTCAATAATGATGGAGAACAGGAAAATGTGCATTTATTGAAGTAACAAAACAAACCTACTCGCAACTACCGTACATAGATTTAAATTAGAATTTTTGCCTATATGAAATCGTATATAATAAAAGTTAAAATGTGGTAAAAAGTCAAACGTACTCTTCTCTTCTCGCGTCACTACTTTCTTTTGAAACAGTGTGGTGAAAGGATTTTAAGTGCACCACAAGAGGTTCCTTTCAAGCACTTGACACGTCATGTTATAGAACTTTTTAGGTTCTACGAAATGCCGGTTTCCTCATGATGTTTTCCTTCACCGTTTGAGAGTACTGGCATTGTGCACATACATTTTTGAACAGTAAACTCATTGGTGCTCGACCGGTTTCGAACCCACGACCTTAGGATCGGAAGGCGGAGCTGCTACCACTAGACCACCAGTGCTCTCACCAGTGCGCTCTTTACTGTTTTGACGTACCTCTGACTCGCCCTTATACATTATCACAAGGTCTTAAGACGCTGACAACTGCTACAGGGTAGCAAATTTAACATAGTTGAAGATATTTTAACTGAATGTCGTAAAAAAAAGTAAACAAACAAGTTAATATCAAAAAACCTTCTATAAGATTACAAAAACACTTTCAAGTCCAATTGAAATTAAAATATCTTAGAAGGAACATAAAAAAACTTGTATTTTATAGCAGTGGATAAAAAAGGAACATGAGAAAGAATTATAATTGCTGTAATTGCCCAAAAACCTGGTCTCAATGGCACGTAATAGTGTTAACTATTACGTGCTATAAAAAATCATATTACTTAAAAGCTCAACAAAAAAGTAAATCTAAAATAAAAAATAAACAAAAAAAATTACCACAGTGTACGCAAATGAGTACCGCCGCGTCGAATTGAATTATTATCGATTGTGTAACGAAGGCTTTATTTTTTGCCATGCCATTGTTAGTCGTGATATGATGCTAATTACGCTATTCGAGCTGAGATTTAGGGTTGTCAGCGAATGATAGACCTTAAACTATTTTTTTCATCAGTTCTTGACTTAAAAAGCTAAATAGAAAGACCATTACCGGTAAACATCCCTTTCGATATTTAAGAACCTATAATCCACTGAAGATTTTATGAGAATATATTATAAAAAAATTCAAATAGTGGTTATTAAATAAAATATAGGTTATTTTTTTTCTTAACCTATACTGTCCCACTGCTGGGCAAAGGTCTCCCCCATTTTTTAAATATTGGTAATAATGAAATATATCACACACAGCGATATCTAGTCCCAAACTAAGCAAGGTTATGCAATAGTAACCTCGTAACTGATAGGATACATACATTGTTTTTTTGAAATATACTGTAACTAAAATCTTAAACAGCTTCACGACTTTAATCCCCAGACACGGTAGATATCCCCTCAGATCTCCTTAGTACCAAGCACTAACTCCAGATTCCTTGAAGACGTCTAACGGGGGTAGTCAGACGTACGTCCAAACATTACATTTGGCACATACCTTCCCACATTTTGCAGTAGTTGGTATTCCATACGTGACAGGTTGCAAGCCCATTGCCGCGGTTAGAATAATAACTAGTTTCCTCACGATGTTTTCCTTCACTGTTTAGGAGCACCGGCATTGTGCTCATACATTTTTCGATAGGAAAATCCATTGGTGCATGACCGGATTCGAACCTACGACCTTAGGATCGGAAGGCGGGGTCACTTCCACTAGACCACCGGTGCTGAAATATACTCATAACACTAAAACGTAAAAAAAGGTTTATAATTTCAAAATTACATATAGATAATGTTATTCAACACAAAACCATTTAAAAAAGTAATTTTGAATGAATTTCATAGTCACGATTAAATTTAATATGGTTATTGTTTTCAAAATCTACGATCAACCATGACATCCGCGGTAGAATTATTTAAATTAAATTTCTTTAATATTCTCACGGATCGATTAACACGAAGTAAGTAAAATTAATGGCTATAATAAACCACAAAATGACCACACACAAGTAAAATTAACATTAATAAGTTAAACTTAATGTAAATTTATGTCACGTTTAACAACCCTAGGCGTAGTTCAACGGAACTTGTCGAAACAAAATAAAAACAAATTGAATTGTACGTGCACGTAGTTATATTGATACTAGTGTTATGCCCGCGAATTCACTCGTGTCCTGTCATATTCTTATAACATAAAATCGCATCTTCCATGTTGAATTACGAAAATTTCTTGATAATTATCTTTGACTTTGACAATACGAAACTAGTGAAACCTACACGTGCGAAAACTAGTAAAGCAAACTTTTGAGTAGGAAAACATGAATTGATCAAAATGATTTTTTTACTAAACTGTGTGCAATGTGATTGCAAACAAAATGGTTGATTGCGATTTGTCGAAAATGAGTTTAGTGATATTATATCTTTCAACATATCGAAACGTGCGAGCGAGAGTCACATTAGCTGTTATATTCGCCATAAGCCTCATATGCCTGTAATTCCACCAGCAACCACGCCTAAACCGAAACACCCCAACGCGGCAACGACGGTAAAAATAGGCATGGTGGTAGTACTTCTCCAGACGAGCCCTTCACAAAGAGCTCTAGCACCAACAAGATTATCACACTTTGTCATAAAATGCCTCATAAAAAATATATATAAAGCGGTGACGATATTCTATTCGAAAAGGTTTTAGTTGGAAACATTTTAAAGCAAATCGCTTTAACGCGCAGACTACTGCCAAACACATTCTCGCTCGCACGTTTTAACATTTTTAAAGAAATAAAATCACTGAAACCGTAAACAACCGAGATAATATATACAAAGCTTTAGAAAAACTATCACTTTGAACCAAATAAGTTTACCTATTTATCTACCTTAAAAGTTAGATAAAGTACAAAACAAACAAATTTTAGGCAAAAATGTTGAAATGATCGAGCAAGAAGACGTTTGACGGTTGTCTGCCTCTTAATGTAACCTTTAACATACCTGTTGATCCATTTTATCACCAAGTTAAATTTGTATTAGTTCTCTGAAAGGTCTTCAAGGGTAGGTAACCTTTTAAACCACATTACATGTTTCTTGTAGGTGTTAAGTAATACATTTCATCCTACGCATTACCTACACTTGTAAAGATGGTGGTATAGCTGTGTCATTTCTAATAGTTATACAGAAACAGCTTCTAGACTTGGATCCTTAGGCACGGTATCCCCCCTCAGATCTTTTAGTACTAAGTAGCGAATTCAAGAATCTCTAAGGGGGTAGTCAGGGGTATGATATATAACATAATATTACATTCGGCACATACCCACATTGTGCACTAGTTGTCATTCCATACGTGACAGGTCGCAAGCCCATCGCCGCTGTTACTAACTGGTGTTAACGATATTTTCCTTCACCAATTGACAGAACTGGCATATACATTGTTCTCTTCGAAAATATTATGTACGCAATGCCAGTGCACTCAAACGGTGAAGAAAAACATCGTGAGGAAACCAGTTAGTATTCTTATAGCTGCAAAAATTGTGGGTATGTCAAAAATGTGATATTTGGACGTACGACATTTTAAGAGTAGTAGAGCTCTTTGTGAAGGGCTCGTCCGGGGAAGTACTACCACCACGCCTTGTTCTGCCGCCACGCAGCGTTGCTGTGTTACAGTTTGAAGAGGTTGCCGGTGAAATTACAGGCACAGGCATTAAGGCTTAATCTGTATGCCTTAAGTTGATGGACGCAGGGTAGTGCATCGTAGGGCACGTTCCTATCGTGCGTGACTTACGAATCAATGCTTTGTTATAGGTGATGGTTACCACTTACATCAGGTGGGCCATCTGCTTATTCCATCAGCTGGTTGTACAAAAAAAAACATCAGCTAGTAGCATAAAAAAGAAAAACCTAAAAACCTCTGCATACTTAAAGAATCTGAGTTAGTGCAACCACTTGTTTAAGATTCTATAAGTACTTTTTCTGTAGTACCAAAGTACTAAGTGATCTAAGGGGATATCTACCGTGCCTCGGGATAAAATTCGTGAAACTGTTTTAGTTACATTATTTAAAAAAAACCTTACAATTAATTATATCATGTCGGGGATCGCAATTTACTGCTTTAACTGCAAGTTTTAATTGCGACCGATTAATTCTATAATCCGATCATATAACGAGTTCATTAGAACTTCTAATTAATTACTAGAACACGAGGAACTCCTATGCTGTAAAAACTTGAGTTAGGAAATAAATGTTCAAATAGAAATTCGAGCTTGGAGAGACTGTAAGGCGAAACGATAAAGACCGATCAGAGTGTACTCGTAGATTGGATATTATCCGAGGTGATAAAAACCTGTATGAAAATTATGATTTGCACGAATAATGTCCAAAAAGAAAAATGTCCAAGAGCAAAATAATGCCCAACTATAAAAACGTCCAAGTATAAAAATGTCCAAGTATAAAAACGTCCAACTAGAAAAACGTCCAACTAGAAAAACGTCCAACTATAAAAACGCCCAACTAGAAAATTGACCATATACAGAAAAGGCCCTCTAGAATCAGGTCACTAGTACTACTGGTATATACCTCTAGAGATACAAAGGTGTGTCATTTGCACTACCAGTTGTACTTCTTAGTAGAACTATGACACGGAGGCTAGAAAAACTGACCAGGAATATAATATACCCAACTAGAAAAATGTCCAACTATAGAGATGTGAACTACTGGGATTTTTTTCCCATTAGATCTGTTCACAGAACAAATGGGAAATGAATTAAGTACCAGTAGTATCTGTTCACAAATATTGAGATTCAAAACGACTTCTTCACAAGTCACACTTCTTCACAAGAAAAGTCTTTGACAGCTGTCAAAATGACACTTACTGTCAGATTTGACGGAAACTGTCACAAATGCAAGTTATACAATGCAAAACACAAAAAAAATTAATGTCAACCTGACATATGTCAAATTTAAAACGGCCTTGGAAACTACTCGTACATCGGACAGAAACTGTCAGTTTGACAGCTGTCCATTTTATTATTGGTCATTTTTACTTTTGGACCTTTTTATTATTGGTCATTTTTAATTTTGGACATTTTTAATATTGGACATTTTTACTTTTGGACATTTTTATTATTGGGCATATTTACTAATGGACATTGTCTTTGGACATTTTTCTGTTTGGACATTATTCGTGCAAATCGTCCAATGCTGGATCTATGTCCAGAAATTGATAGGGGAGGCATAAAAATAATAATAATAAATATTGGTGGACATTTCACACAGCACTATCTCGCCCCAAACTAAGCCAAAGCTTGTGATACGGGAACCAGATAGCTGATATACTACTTATATACTTTTTTTTGTAAGTACATACTTATTATATTATATAACACCCAGACAGAGAACAAACATCTATGTTCATCACACAAATGTTTGTTCTCGGTGGGGATCGAACCCACGGCCTACGGCACAGAAGGCAGAGCTACTACCAACTGAGCTGTGAAGGCATAGTTATAGGGGAATATAAATATTCGGAAGAAAGATTCTTACAATGTCATCGGTCTATCGGGTAGAATGTGATATTTTATACCACTTAATGTCAGGAGTAAACCATCTTCTAGAACCATCAGCATTTGTTTTAAAAAATAAATAACCCAGGCTATAGTAAAAACTGATTACATTGACCTTCAATCCATCGCCAGCTTATAAAGCAAATGTACATGAACGATATTTCACTTATCACGCCATCTATAAATTACAACTCAGAATGTAGAGTCAGTCTTGAAGACAATGCCATAGATGAGAATCGAGGAGCCTTGGAAACGAACATACCAGGATTAGATGCGTATCTAAGTACAGTCGATGAAAATATTGATTCTATTTCAACCCATCGCCCGCCACTTAATTCTGAGTAAACCCCTTCTTTCTTGTTTTGTCACTAGTTCTTTCGAAACAGTGTGGTGAAAGGATTTTAAGAGTAGAAGAGCTCTTTTGAAGGGTTCGTCAGGGGAGGAACTACCAACATAGCTTTTTCTGCCGTCAAGCAGCGTTGCTGGTGTTCTTCAAGTTGATGGACGCAGAGAAGTGCATCGTAGGGTACGTATTGTGCGTGACTTGCGAGGAAATGCTTTGTTTTGTTTGATGATTACCACTTAATATCAGGTGGGCCGTAGGATGGTCCCATCAGCAAGTAATATAAAAAAAATCGTCGGCCACTAAATTCTAAGTAAGACTATTTAAAAAAAAATGGAAATGTCCATTTGTGTTATTTTTAATAAGCACAATAAACAAAAATAAAAGAGACATATCTGACGTTTCCGATCAGAAACGTTTCCGAATGTGTTAAAATAGCCCTACTGGTTTCCGTAATGCACGCCATTTTGGCTTGGGAATTTAAGAAAATACTACATATTTCAAAAGAAAAATGAGCCGCTAAATATGATTAGCGAACTGTCAAACAATGGAAATTATGTTTACGCTAATTCTCTTTAGTGTAGTAAACATGTTTCACAAAATAGCGTTTAATCAGATCTTTGTGCAAGCGGTGGCAAACATAATTTCAAGAAGTTTCAGTCGCGATTTAATTTAGATAGAAAAACCTCGTCTTCTTTTTTCCACTTCATCGCAACAAAGGTTAAGGTCCCAAAGATAACTCCTCGATAGTACATTGTAATTGCGATCACTGATGCATGCACCAGATTTGCAAAAACTAAAATACACGTTTAACAAACGTTGATTTGAAATTATAATTCAGAACAGAGATTTGTTACCTACGATAAACTTTATTGTATTGCATTGAAAAGTCACTTAAAAATAAAGCACATTGTGAAAATAAAAACGATCACGAATTTTCTTTTATGTCGGTGGGAGTAAAAAGTTCACATGGGCTAAATCTGGTCACGAATAGGTCGGCCATTTGTCGAGGCATTACAAAAGATTTATTACTTCTATTAATTTAGCGCGTGCACCCACTGCTGGGTATAGACCTCCTCTTTATGACACCATTTTTCTGGTCTTCGCTATTGCTACCCAACTACTCCAAAAAAATTTTTTTTACTTTGGGCGGGTGTTCTGCCTCGTGGTCGCTGAGCATCTCTTGGCCACCATTGTCCATTTTCCATCATTCCTTCTTGCCATATACAAGTTACCTTGCAATGTTTACCTTTATCTTTTAAGAGCACCGGCATTGCAAATTTATTAGTTCACGACCTGTTTCAACCCTTACGATGGTAAAGCTGAATCACCCCCACTAGACCACGGGTGATCCAGTTGTTTTTGTAACCTAATTGTAAAAACAATAAGCTATAGATTATTGTATTTACAATTAGGTTACAAAACAATACTTTGTTATACAATCCGGCCGTGGTGAATCACCCACAGCACAATCACAGCAACACTCGGCCATCTTGCGTACGCTTCTATTCTATTTATACAACAAATTGCCCACGACCCCGATATGAACCGAGATCATTTGATTGTTCGCTCGTTCGACGACAATTTGAATCTATCTCCCGTAACACAAGTGAGTGGAAGTGGCTAGGCCAGAGGTCAAACGTCGAATGACAAAAGGGAACAAAAGCAGCTCATTCTGTTACGATTTTTTCTCGCGGAATCTTTAAACTGGGAAACATTTTATGTAAGTTTATTCCTTATGACTTTGATGCCAAACTTCGATCGTTTGTAGATAAACATAAAAGTTTATGTAGACCAAAGATACATAAGATACATAAGAAAAAATACATAAGATATTAAAGAGTTATTATAGATCTGACGACTAATAGAAGTGGAGAAGAAAAATATGATTTGTGCTGTGTCGAGCAAAAAGATAATAAAATAAATTTCTCATAGTAAAAATCATAGTGGCACCTTTCTTAGTCCGACCAGACAGACAGTCCCTGAGTCTTCTTGTCGTGTCACTATTTCTTCCAAAACAGTGTGGTGAAAGGATTTTAAGCGCACCTCAAAGAGGCTACTTTCGAACACTCTTTCGAGTCCCTCAGCCAATCCTTGCCACGTCATTATATTATACCAGTAATTTAGAAACGTATTGAAAATAAGCTGAAAGCATTTGGAAATGCTAAATAGCCAGCCAACATTAGTCAAAAAGTAAATGCGAAACTAAATGGTGGGCCATTAATCTTGGAACAAAGATTAACAGAAGCTCCGAATAATTAATATCACAACACGTACAATTTGTGTTTCCTTTGGTACCTTGGAGGCTCGTCGTCGGTAAAAGCCTGATTCTCAAATACTTGCTAAGCTTTGATAACTTTTTTATGAGAATGAATGAAGCAAAAGAGGTGAGTCAGAATCTCTCCATTTTTTTGTAAGAGACATATTATGGTTTAATGAAAATAACAAGACATAAACATCAGAAATTAAATCAAAACTATCAAAAGTATTACGAATGCAATCCCTAAGCACATTCGATGTGACCTTTTTGGTGCCCACCAAGATCATTCAGAATGTCAGAGGGTAGTCAGAGGCAAGTCCAAAGATAATTTATCATAATTTAATTACTTTAGAGTTATTACAAAATAGGTACTTCAAAAGTAGTGGTACACTGGTGTAGTGGTATCTTATCGCTAAAAGCGATCTCTTCCAGACAACCTTCAGATGGATTACATTAGCATTGCATGGCATGAGTATTTATAACCTTCAATAGCCTTAAAACACAGATTATATCATAGCTTTACAAAATGCCAGCTTTTATGAATAAGGACATAATTATTTGTGTTAATAAAGAATTGTAAAAGTTAAGTAGATAGCCAATCGTAGCACATCCTCCAGGCATTTGTAATTAAGTATCAAGTAGGAACTTCCTGCGAGAAGTATTCAAAATAGTGCAAATTATATAAAAAATTGGCTGTGATTCGGTTTGAAGGGCGTGGTTGCCAGTGAAATTACAGGCACATAAGGCTTAACATCTGTATGTATGCCTTAATTTGATGGACGTAGGGCACGTTCCTATGGTGCGAGACTAGCGAGACAATGCTTTGTTATATGAGATGGTTAACATCAGGTGAACCACCAATTTGTTCCATCAGCAAGTAGAATAAAAAAAAACTTTCGTGCTATTCCACTTCAGTACGCATCAAAGAAGCAAGCGTTATCCTTCACCTTGCAAAATTAATAAATGAATAAACTAAATAATGAATTCACAAAGGTGCATCGACTTGATGAAAAAAATCGAGATAAACAACTCATACACAGGATGTGTCTGTCGCATCGATAACGATTGTTATTAACATGTTTTTGCCATTAATTATTCAAATGGTGAACACCGCCTTGTCACAGATTGATAGATAGTTTAGATATAACTCAAGCTTTGAGTGCGAAAGTCTTACGGAGATTATGGGTGCCCCAGGGTTCTATACTAGGGCTCTTATCTTAAAGATTTGTCATAGATTTATTTATTTTTATACACACACATCGTGTATAAGATATTAACGGAATGAAGTTGGAAAATATATTAAGATCAGAGTGAGGGCGACGACCGACGGTTGGAATGTGTGTCCTCCTACAAAAGGGAAAATTGTCTGAAGACCTTTGGCTTGGGCTATTTATGTAAAACAATTATGAAACCGTTAAGATACATACATAGATATACTAATGTAATGACTACCTTTATGTGTAACTTTATCTTGCACGTTGTCAATTTATTTAATCTGTTCTGCAACTTTGTATGGATATTTTTTTATTTCGTAGGCTTCGCAAAACTCGGGTTTTGATTTGTCGGGTTGTGATATTATGATTGTTGCTCTTTTTGGCAAATAAATTAATATTTTTTCTAACATACATTAAATTTTCGTATAATATGTACTGACAAGGTAAAGTCATTAGGTACATTTATTTCTGTAAACTTATTTCGTAACGATTCTCTGTGACCCATGTTATAAATTGCACTTTATTTTATACTATTATATTTTATATTATAATTCAAAAGAGCCACGGCAACCCTCCTTTTTTGTGTGGTTAAGACCTACCTATACTTGGTTAAGAGGTAATACCAGTAGTAATTGGACTTATGAGGCTTAACATCTGTATGCCTCAATTTGATTGACGAAGAGCAGTGCATAGTAGGGCACGTTCATATCGTGGCTTGCGAGGCAATGCATTGTTATAGGCGATGATTACCACTTAACATAATGTGGGCCATCTGCTTGTTCTAACAGCAAGTAGTACAAAAAATATCTTTTTTATAACTATTAAAGATCCCAAAATCTATTAGGTATACATTTTTACATACTCGTTCGTCTATAAGCAAGTCTTAGTTGAACCCAAAATTAATAGCACAGTTTAGGCCAAAAACTCACTCCATAACAAACAGAGTCGATTTATGCCCGATATTAACTTTGAGTGGCATCGCGGGAGAATTCGGCATTCCAAGTCACCCCACGTAGCTCAGTAGGTGGCAAGGCCGTCCATCAGCATGCCCTTACAACAAATCGTTAGCCGTTTCAATGGAAACGATTCGAAACCCTCATATCAATGAAGGAAGCAATGTCGACGACTCGAACGATATATTATAATGGAAGTTGTAGGTTAACATGGATTGATTTTTCCGACATTTACAATTGTTTTTTTTATACAAATAGCTGGTGGAACGATCACATGACCCTCCTGATGTTAAGTGGTAACCATCACCTATAACAAAGCATTGCCTCGTAAGTCACACACGATAGGAACGTGCCCAATGATGCATTGCCCTGCATCCACCTGAGGCATACAGATGTTAAGCCTAATGTGCCTTTAATTTCACCGTCAACCACACTCTTCGAACCGAGCACAGCATTTCTGCCACCAAGCATCGTGCTGTGTTTCGGTTTGAAGTGTGTGGTTGCCGGTGAAATTACAGGCACATGATGCATAACATCTGCATTTTTTTCTGTGGTCTGTGTATTAAAGTCGTAGCATAATAATTAGACTAAAGGGAAGTTAAAAAGTATGCAGAAAGAATAAAGACAGTGGCAAGCGTGTGGTTCGCAAACATTTAATTTGAAGGAACATTAATAAATCTTCTCGGTGCAATCTGTCACAAACTGCAAAACTTTAGCAAGTGAAATTCATCTTTGAATAAGTAAAAGCAAAAACTTTCGGTTTGTTATTCCTGTGAATTTCTTCTAAAAACGTCGTAAGAAAATAGTTTATTTTAATGCATGAAGCGCTTATGTTAATTATTATCATAATATGGGTATAACTTAACTTAACCCCGTTAGAGATCCTCTTCTAGTCTTGAAAACATCCAAATTATAGGTGTTCAGAAAATCGGACGCCGGTAACAAATTCCACTCGTGGCAAATATTGCTTGACCTAACCCCGTTACACATTCTTAAAGGTCAACTTCTTCTCCTGAATTCATCCAAATTATAGGTGTTTGGAAAAACGGACGCCGGTAAGCAATTGGACGGCGAAAACCAATGAATTCCACGAAACAGTAATGAAAACCAGTAAGGCTTCTGTAATATCCAGAGGGGCTTCAATAAATTGGTCGATAAATTGACATAGATTTGTCTTGATCAAGAAAGATTACGCGATATATTGCTACAAGCTGCGGCAATATATCACACAGATAATTCGACAAAAGATATTTCGTATTTCCAACTATTAGTTGTCATTAGCGAATGTTGTGATAGTGGAATGCGTGCGACTTTGATTACTAGGTGTTATTTTCCCAGAACGCTGAACTGTCTTTTGAACTTTGGGATTGAATTGCTTTTCTTATGCATAAGTATTTTTTTAAGAGTAGTAGAGCTCTTTGTGAAGGGCTCGTCCGGGGAAGTACTACCACCACGCCTTGTTCTGCCGCCAAGCAGCGTTGCTTTGTTTCGGTTTGAAGAGTGTGGTTGCCGGTGTAATGACAGGCGCATGAGGCTTAACATCTGTATGCCTCAAGTTGATGGACGCATAAAGTGCATCGTAGGGCACGTTCCTATCGTGCGTGACTTACGAGTCAATGCTTTGTTATAACAAAGCATTGCCTCTGTTTTAACATTAACATCAAGTGGGCCATCTGCTTGTTCAATGAGCTAGTTGTATAAAAAATAAAAAATATAGAATAAAGACCCCAAACACGTGTCAAGTGCCTCAAAAGAGCCTCCTTGAGGCGCGTTTAAAATCTTTACATCACACTGCTCGTAAGAAACTAGTGACACGATAAAAAGTAGAAGGACCTCTTCAACAAGTTACCACTTACAACTTTCATGAGGAGCATGAAAGTTGTAAGTGGTAACTCTTACAACTTCCACCAGGGATGGGCAGCAGCATCTCTTGGATAATGGAACTCTCACACTACATTCACCAATCCACTTGCCAAGCATATGATGGTTCCAACAATACCCCCAAAATATAGTGGAGGCCTATTCCAACAGTGGACTTAATCAGATCTTCCTGCCCTTATTCAACTCTAAGTGGGGTCGGTACAACAGGTTTTCTTTTTCCACTCTCCTCTATCATTCATCATCTCGGCGCTCACTCCTTTCTTACTCATGTCATCTTTCACACAGTCCGTCCGACTTTTCTTTGGCCTACCTTTCTTTCTAAAACCATCCACATCCATATCTAAGACTCTTCTCGTAATATGACTTTCTTCCCTCATGACATGCCCATACCACGCTAGCCTATTGCTCCTCAACTTATTCGTTACAGGCGCTACTTTCAAACTTCCTCTGTATGCTCATTCCTTATTTTATCCATCCTTGTCACTTCGCACATCCATTTCAACATTCGCATTTCTGCTGCATGCACTCTTCTCTCATCCGTCCCTTTGGTTGCAACAGTGGACTAAATAAGGCTGATGAAAATGATGATGTGCGCCATAAAAACATAAGGCAGAACTTCGCAAATTTTAGAGTAACACCTCTTTCCCTTATTCTTGCAACGGAGCAATTTATTAAGAACTTTTTCTCAAGAACTTGAATACGAGCTTAAGTTTTAAACTGTCCTTAAACTTTGGAATCTTCACAAACAAGTAGGTCATGGAGTTTTCTGAAGATTTACAAAACTTTAAAGTCAAGTTATTTAATGTTCACTGCATTCTTTCATTATTTTGGTTATGTTTTCTACATCATTTTTAAAAGGGGAAAATATCATCAAAATCTGATGGTTCTTGCACAGCGTTAACTTGACCTTTTAAGAATCCAGAAATCTAGAATTTTGTTTCAATATTTATTGTATTTCTAGTTAATTCATATCCATAAGTTTTAAGTTACTTTGTAACTTCCTAAAAATGTTTATTAAAGTCAAAGTCAAAAGGTATTTATTCAATAAAATCACAAGGATCACTTTTAATCGTCTTAAAGCTAGGTAACTCTAGGTGCCAGTTCCATGAGACCAAAGCCTAGAAGATAAATTCCAAATGGCAGGATTTAGAGTTATTTTTCTCAAACGATGACTATCTGTTTTACATACACATTTTTTCTTTTTATTTAAACTATGTACTTACATCCCCTATAACAAAGCAATGCCTCGCAAGTCTTAAAAATTAAAAGATTAGTTATTTATAGTCTTTGCTTCCAAAGTATTTATAGAAACAAAAAACATTGAATACATAAGTAAGTGTTTTTTATTGAGAGTGAATCAAAGAAATAGCCCCGAATGGAACACAAAAAGCACTGTGTAATAAAACTATAAATTAGGCACATCAAACGCAACGATAAATCAGCGAAACCAGTTGCAGTAAGCCGATTGATGCTAAATTGATAGCAGCAACCTAGTGCCGAGGTCAGGACGCCTGATCTAATAAGCTATACTTATAAATTTTGTAAGGTCTTATTAAAAAGCTTTTGTCACGGCCGACTGTATCTATCTAAACATTTAACTTATTTGAAAGTAGGCCATCATCAATACAACTAATTTTGAGAGTAGAATAATATTGATGAACATTTACAAAGCGCTATCTAGCCCCAAATAAATCTGATTCTATGGAAACCAGATACCTAATAGCACTAAATTTAATTCAAATTTCGCTTTGGTACTGTGTCGAAATAGTTGACTCGTTCATCACGCTAGTTTTAAAATAATCATTGGTGTTCGAAGCACTTAAGTTCCTTGATTTTTTTCCCAAACCACAACAATAAAAATCACTTCTGCTTAACACGAAACGTAAATTTTCATTACACAGCACATAATGGACTAACATGTAATTTGTACCACAAATAATTAGGAGGCAAAAACATGATGCGAGAATGCTGTTGGTTCGGTAGTTGTACATTAAATGTACGGACGAGACAATTTCCAATACAATGGTGCCGATTCTGTCGTTGCACTATCTAGAGCTGTATTCACACAAAATGTATTGTTAGCAACACCGATTGTGAGCTGGCTTGACATATTCAACGAAATGTTGAATATGTATGGAATAACATTAAGCTGCGTACCGGTCGCTCCAAGTCGTCGGCTCGGCGTGAATATGTTAGATTTGAACGTGACCTTTAACTTATTTAATATTACAGCACAAGCATCATCAATCTATATACATACATAATTATGCAATAAATATACTGAATACTGAATACTGAATACATTTTCCTGCCTTTATTCAGCTTCATGTGGGGTCGGCACAACAGGTTTTTCCTCTCCACTCTCCTCTATCCGCCATCTCAGCAGTCTCTCCTTTCTTACTCAGAAAAGCCTTTCTTTACAGCACTAAGCATATTGTTCGTTTTAGTAATAAAGTGCAACTGTTTTAGTAACTTTAAATTTAGCACGGTCAAAATAAGTAAGATAAGGGTAATGCAACACCAAAATCGACGCCTTATGGTCATTAAAGTAAAGGCTAGTCAAATAAAAGTAAATTGCATGAAAGTTTACTGATATTTGCAGGTGGAGTGCAATTTTAATTTGAACGTAATTGTTATAGTTTATCACTACTCCCACATATATAACATTTATGAAACACGTACTTTGTAGGTAGAGGTACACGCAAGTTTATGTAAGTTACTAGTACGAATAACTTAATAAAAAACTACACACTACACCGTAATCTGTGGCACAGAGACAAAACCATTGTTATTTACAATGTAAAGTAAAGTATTGCACTCAGTGTATCTGCCCCCGGTTTAGGCCAACCAGATTGGATGTAAAATCGGTCAGTCTGTACAGTGTTTAAGTACACCATGTATGGCATGTTTCGGCAAGGCTGTATGCGATGCAGCCGGTAATTACTGTGGCAGACGAGGGCCCACCATTAAATCGAGGGTCAAGATTTGGTGGGTGACCTTGGATCAGAACAATGCTGGGACTGCTCTTTACTATACCTCTACAATTCCAAAATCATTAGCTACGGCTTTTGTTAATTTCATAACCAGTTTTCTGGGAATTTTTAATCGGAGAACTTTTTTAATTAACAAAATACTATGCAGAAGCTCTTTGACTCTCTCCCCATAGAGATTAATTAATCTAAAATATAGTTCCTATAAATCAAAATTTGCTTTGTGGCTAGTTAACGCTGTGTGAAATGTTCGCCATTAACTATTAATCGCTCGTGTCTTTGCTCGCATGTTACTACTTAATATGTATAGGTCCAATAAAATATCATATATTCGTTAAGTGACTACACCGCCGTCAATTCTGGTTAGTTTTTATTCTTCCAATGTTGCCTGGAAGAGATCGCTCTCAGCGATAAGGTCGCTCATTGTTTTACCTTAATGTATGCTTTAACCCTGTACTATGTTTCTGTGTGGTGAACAATAAATAGTTATCTATCTATATTATATATATACTACTATAAAAAATAGCCTATATTTATTTTTTTCTACAGCCCTCAAAGCTTAGTTGGTAGTAGTTCTGCCTTCTGCGCGTTAGGCCATGGGTTCGATCCCGACCGAGTACAATAGATGTTTGTTTTCTGTCTGGGTATTATATAAGTACCTATGTATTTACGAAAAAAGTATTATATCAGCTATCTGGTTCCCATATTACAAGCTTTGCTTAGTTTGGGGCTAGATAGCGTTGTGTGGAAAGTCCAACAATTTAAAAAAAAAAGTATGATATCAGCTATCTACCCCAAACAAGCTTTGCTTAGTTTGGGGTTAGATAGTGTGTGTGGAAAGTCCACCAATATTGCAAGTTTCAATATCACAGTACTAGGTACTAAGAGATCTGAAAGGTTCAAAGTCATGAAGCTGTTTCTTTTTTAGGGTTCCGTATCCAAAGGGTAAAACGGGACCCTATTACTAAGACTCCGCTGTCCGTCTGTCACCAGGCTGTATCTCATGAACCGTGAAGTTAGACAGTTGAAATTTTCAAAGATGAATGTATTTCTGTTGCCGATATAACAACAAATACTAAAAAACAGAATAAAATAAATATATAAGGTACAGGCTCCCATACAACAAACGTGTTTTTTTTTGCTGTTTTTATAAATAATAGTACGGAACCCATCGTGCGCGAGTCCGACTCGCACTTGGCCCGTTTTATTTTAAATACCTGATGGTAAGAGACGTTGAGGCCAGCGGGGAGACCTCATTCTTGCCTTGAATAGACCCAAATTGGAATTGATAAATTGGTAACGCTGTGAATACAAAGGGCCCGTGAAACAGGCTTCGTTTCGCCTAGTTTATGAGACAATTCCGTGTTATGTGATTTTTTTTAATTAAATATATAATCGTCATTATCAGCCAGAAGAAGTTCACTGCTGGACATACGCCCATCACATTTCCAGAAAGAACGATTCTGTGTCCATACACCAATATTCCACGATCCTCACGATGTCAGGTAGAAAATGCTCATGGCATTTAGCACACCTTTTGTACACTTGAATTTTTATTTTTTTGGGCAATAATGTGTTAAATAAATAAATGTCATCGGTCTATGGTAGGATGGTGACCCACGCTTCGTCTTCCAGCTCGTGTTCTCCATTCGAGAATTCACATGCAGTTGTCAGTTCTTTGAGCTATATGACCTGCATTGCCACTTTCACTTGCCAATTCTGCGACTCATGTCAGTTACTTATCTTAGTTAATTTTCTCATTTATGATTCTATCACAGCCTTCAGCTCAGTTGGTAGTAACTCTACCTTCTGCGCCGTAGGCCGTGGGTTCGATCCCCACCGAGAACAAACATTTGTGTGATGAACATAGATGTTTGTTCTCTGTCTGGGTGTAATTATATATAATAAGTATGTATTTACAAAAAAAAAGTATATATGTATTATATCAGCTATCTGGTTCCCATATTACAAGCTTTGGCTTAGTTTGGGGCTAGATAGTGCTGTGTGGATAGTCCACCAATATTTATTTTATATTTTATTTATTATCACGTAGGCTGATGATAACGATGATAATTCCATACCCAACAAGCCATACGTCGCACTGGAGGTAACCATGACCAGCCATTCTCATGAGAACCCCCCAGGCTACTCAAACAAGTACCTTCCATATAATCTTCCGCGTCCAGCATACACCGTCCTTACCGATTTACCGTATAAAGAGTTTATCTTAAAACTGGTCATTTACTGGTAATTTTAGTGCATAAGCCGGTAAGCTGAGCATCATTAAGGTACTGGTAACCAAGGTTACGGTACAGCCTAACAGGATTACAGCTGGTTAACTCCCACCATATCTTACCGAAAACCACACCCACAAGAGGACATAGACAAAATATCGGCTGTAGAACTTATGCTAGTATTTTTGAAAAGTAATCTATGTAGTAAGTTATTAATTACGTTATGTTTATGACTACTATTCTTATAACTTTCCTCGTGCACTTGCAACCAATCTTACATAATTTAACAATCCTCTTCGTCCAAAGGTTATCTGGAAGAGATCGCTTCCAGCGATAAGACTGCCCATTGTACTACTTTATTTTATATTTTAAGGTGTTTTTTTGTTCAGTTTCGTG
This sequence comes from Chloroclysta siterata, assembly GCA_932294275.1. NCBI lineage: Eukaryota > Metazoa > Arthropoda > Insecta > Lepidoptera > Geometridae > Chloroclysta > Chloroclysta siterata. The sequence continues at coordinate 2,663,845 of OW028600.1, forward strand.
TACAAAGTTTTTATGTATTCATTTCATTCAATTCATTCATTCATCTTTTTCACCATCTCTATCTCTCTATCTGATTACGCTATCCGTCAGATAAAAATAATTCCGTCTCTTCTTTAATCTCGTCAAAACAATATGCATATCAAAGTGATCAGAAATGTCTTGCAACTCTTAAAATCACAGAGAAAAACAACTCTTAAACTACCAAAATTCGCAAAACTACATAGGGATTCGGCTAGACCACCACTTGACAGTAATTCCTGGGACACTCAGTTTTTTTTTCGGACATACATATACAAATATAACACGAGCAAATCCTACTGATTTGCTCGTGTTGTACAATTTATAATAAATATGTAGGTATATAAAATACCAGAAAAAATAAAATAAAGATACAAACAGTAGGTAAAGAATAAGTTTTACTCAAATACGTTAAAACCAGCCTTTAATCTTCTGTGTACCAGTTGTCACCACTTTAGCTATGATTAAAGTTAAACGGCGGAATTTCGAGATATCCGTTTAACTTGGCCAACTTGGACAATGGCAGAATTGGTTGCGACAACAACCCAAGTGATATTTAATTGCAAGATGACTTCGTCGATTGCCGTCAAATCTTTTAAGAAGCAATTATGAGATTGTATAAATAATAACAATAAATGTTGCGCTTGGTAGGAAATGGAAGATTGTATCAAAATAATTAAGCTTACAAACTTGAAAAACTATATATATATATATATTTAATATCGCAGATGTAAAGAGCCACGTACCCTTATTCATCATCATCATCATCATCATCACCATCATCATCATCAGCCTAAAGAAGTCCACTGCTGGACATAGGCCTCCCCTATAAATTTCCAGGAAGAACGATTCCGAGCCCTCTCCATCCACCGACTTCCCGCGATCCTGACAATGTCGTCAGTCCATCGGGTAGGAGGGCGTCCCACGCTTCGTTTTCCTGTTCGTGTCCGTTCCTGTCGCCATTCGAGAACCTTTATTCCTCAACGGTTATCAGTCCTTCGAGCTATATGACCTGCCCATTGCCACTTCAACTTGCTGATTCTGCGACCCTTATTCATATTCTGCGCCATTTTATAGTAGCTCTGTAAAGTTACTTGTCACTGTCATTTTCAATTTAACGAAAAGAGTCAGCAATTTTAGCTAACGAAGCACACAGCGACCTGTATGAAAAAGACTGTATAAATCTTGAATCACCAACTTTACACTTAAAATAATAACTAATTACTTATCACAAAGCTTTAATGAAATTTGTCCAATGTTGCCATCTTTTACTAAATCATCATCATCTTCCTGCCCGTATCCCACGCTAAGTGGGGTCGGCACAACAGGTTTTCTTCTTCCACTCTCCTCTGTCATTCGTCATCTCGGTGCTCACTCCTTTCTTACTCATATCATCTTTCGCACAATCCATCCATCTTTTCTTTGGCCTGCCTCTCCTTCTGGATGGTTTTATCCACATCCATTTCCAACACTCTTCTCGTAATATGACTTTCTTTCCTCCTCATGACATGCCCATACCACGCTAACCTATTGCTCCTCAACTTATCCATCACAGGCGCTACTTTCAAACTTTCTCTAATATACTCATTCCTTATTTTACTAAATCTATTGTATACCCAAAATACTAACAAGCCTTCTTTCAAAAAGCTTGAATGAATCTGTAGCAAGAATTTATAAAATTTCCCCATTCAAATATTGCAATCCTTAACCCCAGTGGAATACTCGCGTTCAAAAGGCGAATCCAATTGAAAAAGTAAACCAACGGATTCAATACAACATATCACAGAATAAAGAATGGAACTTGTAAGAGCCGGGCGTGCACCAATATATTTTTCTCTTGGAAAAATAAAGTTCGCCATGCCAGTGTTGTCAAACGGTGAAAGAAAACATTGCAAGGAAACCAGTTAGCAGCGGTAATGGGCTTGCACCGATTACTGACATTTTTCAAATAAATAATCCTAGGACTATGTTTTCCTTCACCGTTTGAGATTACTGGCATTTTGCACATACATTTTTGAGCAGAAAAACTCAGAGGTGCATGACCGGTTTCGAACCTACGACCTTAGGATCGAAAGGCGGGGCCGCTTCTACTAGGCCACCGGTGCTCTTTACGGCGATCAATTTAGGGCTATCATAAAACACTTATGATATTACTTGGGAACTTGGTAGGTACCTAAGGGTCTGAGGGGTTTAATTTCTACTATGACTTCAAATCCAAAATCAATACCCAATACCTATCCCTCATTGAATGAATGAATGAATGAATGACCATTCTTTATTGCACACCTTACAAACTAACAAAATAGGTCAAATTATAACAATTAGAGAAAAAGTGAATGTACAATGGGCGGTCTTATTGTTATTACTTAGTAGAGTTGTTATATTTTAATATTATTTTAGTAGGTATGTTTATTTAAAACCCAAATACTTTACTATGTACTTTCTAAATCTTTGCTTTGTTTAGTATAGGCCATCATCTAATGTGCACTACCCAAAAAATGTTTTCTCATTACTCAAAGGTTAGCTGGTAGATAATGCTATCCAGCAATAAGCTCGCCTATGTACCTACGGTATGTTTTATTTGTGCAATAAATAATTTTCTATCTATCTTTATATCTATGACTTTATTTTTCATTTTTTCGAAAATCCTTGCACCCGTATTAGAGTATAGTCGCGTTAAACTCTCGCTCCAGGCTCGGTCACGTGTTATCGGAACGAGACAGCAATATTGCTCTCTCTCTCTCTCTCTCTCTCTCTCTCTCTCTCTCTCGCACGGACGATCCTTTTGTTTAAGCGTGTGTTAAGATGATTTATGACTGAGTTTGCAGCGAGAGTTTAACGAGACTATAGTAGAGATGTGTGAGGCTCGTCCGGGAAAGTACTAGCACCATGCCTGTTTCTGCCGCCAAACAGCGATGCTGTGTTTCGGTTTGAAGAGTGTTGTTGCGCGTGAAATTACAGAACATGATGCTTATCATCTGTATGCCTCAACTTAATAATGTTTCAACGGACATTGTGATTTTAGGGAAATAAAATCATTATCGATGCAGTGCATTAAAGTCAAAGTCAAAAGGTATTTATTCAATAAAATCACAAGGATCAATTTAAAACGTCTTAAAGCTAGATGACTCAAGGTGCCAGTTCCACGCGACCAAAGCCTAGAAGAACAGGCAACAAACTAACAGCTTGGTTCCTACCGTTCTTTTATATGATCCTTGTTACAATGTAATATAATATAAATCGTAGGAAACGTGTCATATCGTGCGTGACTTGCAAGGCAATACTTTATTATAAGTGATGGTTACCACTTAACATCATGTGCTGGTTCCGACAGCAAGTAGCATCAAAAAAAAGGTTTCTTTGAATTAAAAGTAAAAGAAACAGTGACAGAGGCTGCTGATGGAGTGTTCGATTTGAATTGTAAATCAGAGATGCTCAGCTCAGACGATCTACAGAGTTTATTGTTCTTAATACGATCGGATCTATTTTTATCACACCCTTTTTCAATTGATGTGAATCAACTTAACCGATTCCAATGGGAACTTGTGGCAGAATAAATAATACATGTCTGTGGTTTTTAAGCCTTATTGCCCGTTATAAAACCCTTCCACACCCTGAATTAGTCATAGTATTTTTTTAAGAGTAGTAGAGCTCTTTGTGAAGGGCTCGTCCGGGGAAGTACTACCACCACGCCTTTTTCTGCCGCCAAGCAGCAACGCTGTGTTTCGGTTTGAAGAGTGTGGTTGCCGGTGTAATTACAGGCACATGAGGCTTAATATCTGTATGCCTCAAGTTGATGGACGCAGGGCAGTGCATCGTAAGGCACGTTCCTATCGTGCGTGACTTACGAGGCAATGGTTTGTTATAGGTGATGGTTACCATTTAACAACAGGTGCGCCATCTGCTTGTTCCATCAATTAGTTGTACGAAAAAATAAAAATAAAATAGCAACAGGTCTCATAATAGGTAAATAAATACATCTGTAACTATGCAGAGTGCGGATGTCGGTGATACATGAGTATAGAAAAAGTTTCACTTTACTTATCTACGAACTACTGTGTGCAGATTTCAAGAGATAAAAGCAGATATAAATAAAATGTTCTATGAAACGCAACAAAAAACAAATCGTATTAATCTTTTTTATGTAACATTGATGGTGATTGATTGGGGTTCAATCGATAAAGTGATTAAACACTTTACCGTCTGAACTCGAATCTTATACTCGTATTGAACAACACTTTATCGACTGGTCTTAACAATAGACTTTGGGAAATAAGCGCGATGCATCTAACCTTCAGAACACAAAACTATTTTGAGGGCATTGAACCCAAATCAATTACCATCAATCGGTTATACCCAAAAAAGCTTTATACGATTCGTTTTTTGTTGAGTTGCATAAGACTAATGAACTAACGAATAAACTGGTTCCGAAACGTATGAAGGATTGCTTTTATTGTACAGTCGAAATGTACGAAATATTTCGACTGACTATCGTAGTCTTGGCACTTCGCATCTCTATTTTATTGACAGCCTTCACAGCTCAGTTGGTAGTAGTTCTGTCTTCTGTGCCGTAGGCCGTGGGTTCGATCCCCACCGAGAACAAACATTTGTGTGATGAACATAGATGTTTGTTCTCCGTCTGGGTGTTATATAATATTATAAGTATGTATTTACAAAAAAAATAGTATATATGTAGTATATCAGCTATCTGGTTCCCATATCACAAGCTTTGGCGTAGTTTGGGGTTAGATAGTGATGTGTGGAAAGTCCACCAATGTTATTATTATATTATATTATATACATTAATGTTTCAGGAAATGTATGCTATGTCCTGTAAGTTCTTCAGGCTAATAAAATAGCAACATTTAAATACATTTACCGAGTTCCCAGACCTTTAGCCCGATTTATATCGTACATTACGTCGCCGTAATCGATTGATATACAACCGTTTGTCGACACTTATTTCATGATTACAAATAGGAAGACAGATGTGTGGCTTTGAGGATTTGTGAAGCTAGAAATAGTTGTATTGCACGTAGCAATAGGTCCCGATGTTATAAATAGCATAGGAGTCTTCGTTTCACTATTGAACAATGAATAAATAAGAAGTTTCTTGAGGACAGTATGGGTAAAGTTTTTTTTTTAATCCAACTAGCTGATGGAACAAGCAGATGGCCCACCTGATGTTAGTGTTAAGCATCACCTATAACAAAGCATTGCCTCGTATCTCACGCACGATAGGAACGTGCCCCACGATGCGCTGCCCTGCGTCTATCAACGCGGAATACTAACTTGTACTACAAATGTACCAAATTTAATATTTGGACAGACTTCTGATCCTAAGACTATTTGTTGAATATTTGTTGAGTTGATTGAATACTAAATCAATTTGGCAAATTTCAATCAAAGTCATAACTTTATCCGTTTTTATTTTTTATTTTCATCCAAGTCACAAAAAAATATTATGAATCAACCTACAGGCAATTTTGAACGGAATGAACTTTCTTCACTCGGAAGCTTTCAAGAGTTCAAGGTTTGAGTCGTGTTACATCACTTGTGATCCTTGTGAATTAAGTGCATAAAGACCTTTTCGCTTTGACATTGACATCAATTTAATTAAACATTGTGATGGATGGTTTCTATATTAGGGTAAAGTCGCTGTATACGATGATGATATCACACCGCTCTTTTTAAAAGTATCGTGTCACGTTATTATTGTACCGCGAGCCAGGCAGCATTTTATAATAATAATAATAAGAACTTTATTGAGGACAGAATGGAAAAAGGTCATAAACGTAAAAGTACATTGGGTTTGTCCTACAATCGGCGGTCTTATCGTAAGTAGCGATCTCTTCCAGACAACCGTTAAAGTTAAATTTTGCAACTACATTCACTAATTTTATATGTTCAATAATAAAATGTGCGAGCAAGAAGTCGTTTGACGGTTGTCTGCTTCTTAACATCTGTATGCCTAAAGTTGATAGACGCAGGTCAGTGCATCGTAGAGCATGTTGATAATTATAGTAGAAATGCTTTGTTATAGGTGATGGTTTCCGCTTAACATAGGTTTTTTATCCATCTATCTAAAACATAAACTTCTAAAATAAAACACGTCCTCACAGCTCAGTTGGTAGTAGCTCTGGTTTCTGCGCTGTAGGCCGTGGGTTCGATCTCAACCGACCACAATAATTTTTGTGATGAACATAGATGTTCGTTCTCTGTCTGGGTGTTACGTAATACTATAAATATGTATTTACAAAAAAAAAGTATATAAGTATTATATCAACTATCTGGTTCCCATATAACAAGCTTTGTTTATTTTGGGGCTAGATAATGGTGTGTGGAAAGTACACCAATATTTATTATTTAAACTAAAACTTAGAATCAAAATAACATTTCCATTCCAAAAAAGGAACATCCAATCCCGCAAAAACATTACTTTTTTGCTGGAGCGAAGTTAATTCGCGAAGATTAAGAAATACCTCCTTGGAGCAGCTGCAATACTGGATCTGGTCGGTCGGGTTGTATGCGATCGGACCGCACTTACCTGTAACAAGAAAAAACCTTTGATAAATATTACTAGTTACAATCGAACTATGTATATCTATTCAGAAGAACTCTCGGTAACATATAACACATACCTAACACCATTCATAAATTCATATCACAGTATTTTAAGGCGCCAATAAATATGTATCATTCGATTTTCTTATTTTTAACTAGGTCTCTCATATTATATCCATTCTTTCTTAATTGACTTTTATTTATTTAACTACCTGTTTTCGAATGATTTTTTTATTATATCCTAGCTATAGTTCATTTCATAGTAGATCCTAGCCAACCTTCTTACTTTATTCTCCTTTCCATCCAAAGGTTGTCTGGAATAGATCGCTTTTTAGCGATAAGAACCCTCATTATAAATTTGAGTTTTTTAATTACTGTGATTTGTTTCGTGTGAAGATTTAGAATACAATGAGACTGTCCCTAATAAAATAACATAAAAATAAATAATTAATTTCAATAAAAACATTTATAAAGAAAGTAATAAACTCCAACTAATTGCCCCATTAAGTATTTCTTAATCCAATAACATTATTTCACAGTCACCCTTTCAATAAATTAAAGGTTTAAAGCAAAAAGTTTTGCTATAAAAATAAGTCAATGCATGAAACTTGGCACGGAACTCCACGACAGACCAGCTCGAAGTGGTAAATTGTTGACTATCACGGAATACGATTTATAACATACGTTGGGTATTATAAAGAAGCTATAGCTATTAAAATGAGTCATGGAGACTATGAAATCACTTATCACGATTTCAGAAGCACCTGGCCTTGTGGTCTCGCCATCCCCTTTACCATCTATCATGCTTATTTGAAGTAAGTAAGGATAGAGAGCAAGTAGGTAAGAGATTATAGTAAGCTCGGAAAATTAGATGCAAAAGAGCTTTTTTTTCTATCTGATGGAAAAAGCAGATGTCACCTATAACAAAGCATTGCCTCGTAAGTCACGCACGATAGGAACGTGCCCTACGATACACTGCCTTGCGTCCATCAACTGGACGCATAAAGATGTTATGCCTCATGTGCCTGTAATTACACCGGCAACCACACTCTTCAAACCGAAACGCAGCAACGCTATTCGGCGGCAGAAAAAGGCGTGGTAGTAGTACTTCCCCGGACGAGCCCTTCACAAAGAGCTCTACTACTCTTAAAAGCCTCTCTTACAAGCAAAAGCATCGTATACAAATGGTATTGATTCTCTTAATCTCAAGAATCAATTTGAAGGTGAATTGTGTCAGTTTCTCGCGACCAAAGCCTAGAAGAACAACTTAGCCTTACGTATTCAAGGCAAAATAGCAGATCTGGACAAAATAAGGCACAATGATAGTTTCCATTCAAATACATATCCAAGGTGTTCCATAAGTTGTGTATATAAACTTCAGGGGGCTAAAGTACCCATCAATATGAACAACTTTTTCTAATGAACCAACACTGTGAACGCGAAAAAAAAAACAGCTGTTTCATACAAAAGTTCAATACCTACCAGGCTAAAATGTATGAAACAGCTGTTTTTTTTTTCGCGTTCACAGTGTTGGTTCCTTAGAAAAAGTTGTTCATATTGATGGGTACTTTAGCCCCCTGAAGTTTATATACACAACTTATGGAACACCTTGTATATAGCTTTTATCTCGAGAAATTTAAATCCCGCGTGAAAAGGCGGACTTAGCTAGTTTAATATATTCCTATTTTGTATGAGAACGCTATTTTAGTTCAGAGTAGATCTGGATAGGTGTTATTTGCGACAGTGGGTGTTCATACGTTACATACGTTTGCTCACGGGTTATGTTAATTTAATTTAATAGTCTGCAACATGACATTTTGCTATCATTCCGAGTTTAAGCGACTAATATTTATTTTTTATCGCACCGGAGGTCTATGAGACTGCTATTTGATCGTAAGATGCGTTCAAATCCTGTGGATTTTGCCTTTGAAAAGCTATATGTGCAACGCCAGTACTCCGGTGAAGGAAAACATCGTGAAGAAATTAGTTAGTATTCTATCAGCGGCGATGAACTTGTAATCTGACACGTATGGTATACCAACAACTGCAAAATGTGGGTATGTGCTAAATGTGATTGAACGTACCTCTGACTACTCCCTTCAGACTAAATAATCTTAAGTTTTTATCTGGTACTAAGAGATTTATTTAAATATTTATTTAAAAAATGCGGCACTTGTCTGAATCTAAAAACATCCAAAAAAATGTTTCGCAAAAAAATATGTTTTTTTAGAGGATCATGTAGATTATAGGTTTATGGATAACCAACAGATTTATTGCACACTAGCCGGTGCCCGCGACTTCGTCTGCGCAGGATTAGTATTTCGAGTAGGTTATATTAGCGTGGCGTAGTAGGTACTATCGGCGTAAGATATAGCTATCGAGTTTGAAACAATTTTGCCTTGCGTTGGTTTTGGGTTACTGGTCACTCCTTCTTTTTTTTGTTGTCTATTTTGACCAATAGAGAGTTTTATTACAATCAGGTAAGCCCATGGTACATATGTGAAACTCTAGCAGTTTTGGCAGCGCACGCCAGAATAGCTCGCAGATGGTAGATGTTTTCCTCCTTACTTGACACTTATCGTCATATTTTGGACAATTCACACAATATCTTTATAAATTGTAGCCTATGTGTTATTCTGATGTATAAGCTATATTATTGTAAAGTTTCATTAAAATCCATTCAGTAGTTTTTACGTGAAAGAGTAACAAACATCCATCCATACTTACAAACTTTCGCGTTTATAATATTAGTAGGATTAAAAGCAGCTTATCTCCGTATCCCAAATGCAAGCCACCTCTGTGCCTGTCAGCACTCAGTTCATTTGCTCAGTCGTGGAAAACAGACAGACAAACTTGCGCACTTATAAATTGGCAACATTCATTCACGTTTTCGCTTAAATATTCAATTGAAATGATATCCAAGTGCGGAATTTAAAGTATTTTCTCAGGAATATAAACAGAGTACAAACGTAGGAATAAAGTCTCGGAAACGAGGGTATAAAATAGTGCACGCAATAAAATTCGACGGACACACGAACTCATTTGACTCACAGAATGACCATGTTTATGGTGGCAACAGTCTTACACAGTTGGCAGTTAAGGGGCTGACACCGTCAGTGGGCTCCTCGCTCACACATTGCAAAAAAATTGATGATATAAAATCACTGTATGAATTTAACAAAAATCAGAATTTAAAAAAGAAGAAAGGAATTACAAGACTAAGAAGAAATAATTTTGATCCAAATATTATCATAACAAACATTTTGTTTATTTTAGTTTTGGTACTTGATCAAACTTTTTCATTCATCGATTTTATATTTTAAAAATATTAAAATGTTCGAGCATGTGTCGGTAGTCTACGACTTAAGGAGTAGGTAGTAAGGCCTTTGATGCCGTCATCGTTTCAAAGTATCGCAGGAACAATGAAGCCTTGTGTCGTGTCGTACATCGTGGCAATGTTTGGGTATGAACCAAACAGCCGCGCTGGTATGAACCGAACCGCTAGGGGATGCTAGCTCAAGGGTAGTAGCTTCGAAGACAGTCCATAACAACCGAAGCCTTCGAATGATGAGAACACAGCTTCATTGATCACGTATAATCGTTGCAACAAGAGCAATGCATCATCATCATCATCATCGTTCACAACCTGACTTAGCCCACTGCTGGGATAGGCCTATCTATGCTTTTGCCATTCCACACGATACTGACAAGCTATACTAAATTACAACAATTTTTCAATTTTGATGGTCTGTCTCTGTACCCCAAGTATGAGTTGTATTTACCATATTTGGTTTTTCGTTTTTCGTTCTTGTTCCGTGTTCATTGCGGGTTTTGTATGAAGACGCGATAGAGATACCGATACGTAACTTTTGCTGCAAGTATGATGAAAATTAGTAGTAGAACATAAAGTTCCGTTAGGGTACTGAATTAAAATGTATGCGTTAGCTAGTAGATATATCGAATTTCAATACTTTTGTTTCAATTCTATTTTGCAAGAAAATCTGCAGCTAAATTGTATTAGTAGCATATTCTTATCTCAACACTGTCAGAACATGCACATAACATTACTAATGCAAGATTCCCAGGGAGCTTAAATTACTCGCCATCTTCAAGATAGGCACTTGGAATATGTAGATGAGTATGTAATTTATAGGATAGCAATATATTCACTCTTCTACTAGTAAAACTGAAAATACTTATGAGAGTAGTCGAGCTGTGTGTGTGGCAAGGGGAAGTACTACCACTATGCCTATTTCTGCCGCCAAGCAGCGTTCTTGTGTTTCGGTTTGAAGGGTGTGGGTGGAATTACAGGCATATGAGGCTTAACTTTAATGCCTCAAGTTGATGGACGCAAGGCAGAGCATTGTAGGGCACGTTGATATCGTGCGTGTCTTGCGAGTTAATGCTACAGGTGATGGTTACAACTTAATATCAGTTCGGCCATTGTTTATGCTTGTTCCATAGCCATCAAGTATGAATAAAAAGGCGTTTAAAAAAATCCAAAAAAATCACTGTTTTTCCAAAGCTGGACCAAAGTTTGAAAGCTATTTGGATGATGGTTTGATTTTAAAGACTGCAACAAACAAAACTTTTATCAAAAACACACCAATAGGCACTTTTATAAAAACAACCACTAGCAAAACTAGTCTTAATCCAACTTTACGAGTTTGCAATGGCTGACTATTAGACGATGTTTTGTATTGAATAGACCACATCAGGTTCTGCTAATCTTAGGGGTCTTTTACACTCGCACAGAATAACTACACTTTAGTCTAGATCTATCTATTAAAAACAACTGTGTGTCAGAATTGCCCAGGGTCAAGAAAACACATGGTAGCTTGTTGTGTCGTTCCTATTACATGTTTGACAACCTCACCCGAAAGACCGACGTCATTGTAAAGATCGCGGATGGAGAGGCCTCTGAATCGGTCTCACTGAAAATGTATGGGGGAAGCTTATACCACCACGCCTTTTTCTGCCGCCAAGCAGCGTTGCTGTTTCGGTCTGAAGAGTGTGATAGCCGGTGTAGTTACAGGCACATGAGGCATAACATCTGTATGCCTCAAGTTGATGGACGTAGGGCAGTGCATCGTAGGGCACGTTCCTATCGTGCGTGACTTACGAGGCAATGCTTTGTTAAGGTGATGGTTGCCACTTAACATCAGGCCAGGCCACCAGCTTGTTCCATCAGCTAGTATTATTAAAAAAAAATGTCCAGCAGCAGACTCTCAGTCTAAAGATGATGATGATTACCGCTTCTGTCATAGCTGTGAATTTTCTTGGCTCGAAAGACAATAACATATCATTTCCAGCTCTAGACTACGAAGGCCAGAAAGCCTACGTTTGTCCGTCGGTGTGAAAGCACCTTTAGCCACATCTGACAGGTTCTGCAAGGTCATTAATGCGCGGATAAGCTGCGCGCGCGCATCGCTTTACTGCGACAGTAAAATCAACAGCTCTGCGGGCAAATAGTTTGAGCACTTAAATGTTTGTTTTAGAACTGGTCGATATTGTTATGAGAATTATTATTTACTTGTGATGGCATCACCGCAAATAAAGGAAGTCTGGAGACTTTTTTTTTAAGATACCTGCTGATGACCCGCCTTGTGTTGTGTACCCTTTAATAAAGCATTGGTCGCAATTTTTATTATCTATATTACTTACCAATTAAGTAATAAAATAAATAAATAAATATTGGAGGACTTTCCACACAGCACTATCTAGCCCCAAACTAAGCCAAACCTTGTGATATAGGAACCAGATAGCTGATATACTACTTATATACTTTTTTTGTAATATTATATAACACCCAGTCAGAGAACAAATATATATGTTCATCACACAAATGTTTGTTCTCGATGGGGATCGAACCCACGGCCTACGGCACAGAAAGCAGAGCTATTAACAACTGAGCTGTGAAGGGTTTCAAGTAAAGTGTAAGTCGAAATACCCTTCTGAAATAATTCAAACTTTTTAAGATTTAATTAAAATAAAATGTTCTGTTGTTATTAGTAATTGATAATCTTAAAATAACAACGATATTTTTTTTTAACTACGATTTAAATACAATATCTGACTTGCTTTGAACTTTGTATAATAGATACAGCTAGGTCAGTTAGTGTTATATTTTTGATAATTTAATGTGCCATACGCACGTACGCAATCCTGGAAGGTTTAATGGTCTATAAAACTTGCTTTGATTTAATTTAGGAGATTCTATCACCATAAAAAATGTTAATGCTTTTCTATTTCGGTAGATAATATCTCAAATTACTTTACTAATCAATAGGATTTACTTTCGTCGGATGTTATTGTGTAAATAGAACAGCACTGCGTTTCATACAGTATTCCGTAAGTTTGTTGCCTGTTCTTTTAGGCTTTGGTCGCGTGGAACTGGCACCTAGAGTCACCTAGCTTTAAGACGTTTCAAAGTGATCCTTGTGATTTTATTGAATAAATACCTTTTGACTTTGACTTATTCATTCGTTTTTGATAAAGATGCTGACAACCGTCAAACAACATCAACCTCGCACATAAAAACAATTTAAGATATAAAATCGCAGTAAGTATTTTGTTATGAAAATCAGATTAAGTACGAAGACTAGTAAAATAAACTTTAAGTAAAACCATATTTTTTAACTTAACCTTTTGATAATGTTATTCTCCGAAACTTCTTTTTTTTAAATAACTAGCTGATGGAACAAGCATATAGGCCACCTGATGTTAAGTGGTAACCATTACCTCGTAAGTCACGCACGATAGGAATGTGCCCTACGATGCATATCTATATTAAGATTGCGTGTCAACGGCTAATATTATACTCGTGGGCAGATCAAGTGAGCTAGCTCTCCCTCAATAATGTTGTGGCAGACGTGTCTAGGTAAAGTCGTTAATCAAAGTCAGTCGAAATTTCAAACGGAAGGCCACAACAATTCTGTTTCTTAAAATAAATACGACGAGTCGCTTACGGTTCTTTGCGAAAGAACTTGCCTCATCAGTCGGCAGCGTTCAAATAGATACAATATGCTGGACGCTGACTACTATTATATACCTAACATATAAATAAATATATAATAAATATTGGTGGACTTCCCACACAGCCCCAAACTAAGCTAATGCTTGTCATACGGGAACCAGATAGCTGATACAATACTTATATACTTTTTTTTGTAAATACATACTTATAATATTTAATAACACTCAGACAGAGACCAAACATCTATGTTTGTTACACAAATGTTTGTTCTCGGTGGGGATCGAATACTACGCAGAAGGCAGAGTTACTATCAACAGAACTGTCACATCAACATATAATAATTATACCTTATTACCAGTGTCTTGAGAACGCTTCCGATTGGCACTGATTTGGATCAGTTGAGCTATCTTTAGACAATTTGCAACGATCTTTGCTCATGTGTTTCATATGTATTTTGTTTATTTTGCAAATACTTGTATTGATTGTAATTTTTTTGAATATAAATGTAAAAAAAATAGCAAATACTAGTAAATATGTTCGAAAAAAAAATATGTACGCAATGCCAGTGCTCTCAACGGTGAAGGAAAACATCGTAGGGAAACCAGTTTGTATTATAGCAGCGGTGATGGGCTTGCATCTCAACTTGCGCCCAATTCTAACTTGAGATTTCCTGATGAACTATCCAATTTTTCCTCAATATCTTGTCCCTTGTAAATCAGAGTAGCAGGTGCCCCATATGAGGGACGGAGGGCAATACATTCAGAGGCTAATGCGGTTCTCGGGTCATGCGGCCTTAGTGGATTCATTTGGGAGTTTTACGACCCATGTCGAAGGGCCGTTGACGAAATGTGGTTTGAGTATTGCTCTATCAGGTCCCTTTAGGCCCCTATTACGAGGGCACTGGCGGTCTAGTAGCTAACCCGTCGATTCTAAACTAGCGGGTTTGAATCCGGTCGTACACCAAGGTCCCTTTTGGAGGAATTTTCGGTGAAATTACAGGCCTGATGTCTTAACATCTGTATGCCTCAGTTCCTATCGTCCGTGACTGACGAGGCAATGCTTTCTTATAGGTGATAGTTACCACTTAACATCAGGTGGGCCAAAAAAAGGTTCCTATATACGAGAGCGATTCTAAGCTGGTTTGAATCCGGTCTCACAACAGTTAATGTCATCATTATCAGCCGGAAGAAGTCAGCTATACAGCCATAATCAAAGCTAAGCAAATTGTGATAAGAAAATATACATTAATCCTAATAATATTATAAACGCGAAAGTTTGTAAGTATGGATGGATGGATGGATGTTTGTTACTCTTTCACGTAAAAACTACTGAATGGATTTTAATGAAACTTTACAATAATATAGCTTATACATCAGAAAAACACATAGGCTACAATTTATAAAGATATTGTGTGACTACTCGTAATCCTGCGCGGGTACCTTGTAGTTAATAATGATAAAACATTGGTTGAAAAGGTTTCATTACACTGAATAAGGTCGGAATGAGTGACTGTATCTAAAATTAGGAATCGAAATAACTCGATGAAGTGAATAAAGAAATAGACTTTAATTATGGTTATAATATCAAAGATAATGTAAAAAGCACACGCTTCAAAAAGTACCTGTTAAGATAAGAAATGCAATTACATACTTAATTTTCTTATGAGAATCTTAAGCATCGTAGGTAATTAAGCTTGCATGAATTTTATAATTACTTTTTGTCCATGGGTTTTTAATATCTATGACTATATCCTTACACATGGAATACTGTAATTTAACGCTTAAGCGAGCCTAGTACCCATACAGTTTTACAAATTGAAGTAGCAAATAGAGTAGTAAAGGGCTCGTCCGGGGAAGTACTACTACCACGCCTTTTTCTGCCGCCAAGCAGCAACGCTGTGTTTCAGTTTGAAGAGTGTGGTTGCCGGTGAAATTACAGGCACATGAGGCTTAACATCTGTATGCCTCAAGTTGATGGACGCATCGCAGTGCATCGTAGGGCACGTTCCTATGGTGCGTGACTTACGAGACAATGCTTTGTTATAGGTGATGGTTACCACTTAACATAAGGTGGGCCATCTGCTTGTGCCATCAGCTAGTAGTATAAAAAAAAACAATATAAGTGAGTGACGCAGGGCATCCTATCGTGCGTGACTTACGAGGCAATGCTTTGGTATACACCAATAGGTGATGGTTACTATTTAACATCAGGTTGGCCGTATGCTAGTTCCAGCTAGTTGTATTAAAAAAAAATTGTAGAATATACATTTATAACCCAATCTTATCCACATCCTACATAAGTTTTCAGAATTAAGATATTTACTACAATTCTAAGTCTTTGAGGTAAGGAGGAATGAGCTTCTAAACCCAGCCTTTGGTTACTGTAGCATCTTCAAAAAATAACCGACATTTTTATGAAAAGGGGAAACAAAATAAATAGGCTAGCTATAAAAATTAAACTCTTTTGTAATACGAATAAAGGGTCATTACGACTTTGTAAAGTTAAATAAATAGCGATGTTTATACAAAGCCATCGGTTTTACTTATAAAGCCCCGACTAAACGATGCGGGACCGAAGCGACGCAAAATAACGCCATTACACTCTCAGCTATTTGCTCCTGTTTCTTAATATTTTTAAAAAAATTGTAAAAAGGATCATACGAAAAAACGCTAGGAACCAAGCCGTTAGTTTCTTGTCCGTTCTTCTAGGCTTTGGTCGCGAGGAACTGGCGATAGATTCACCTAGTATATAAGACGTTTCAAAGTGATCCTTGTGATTGTACTGAATAAAGACCGTTTTGATTTTATTTTGAAATATGAAACAGGGGTTAATATAATATATTGTCTTAGTATTTTCAATAACATATTAAAGATACCTTACTTAAATATTTATATTATATAAGTAATATAGTTAGTAAATTGATAGTGTACTAAAATACATTGTTATAAGCTCCATTACGACGCAGCAACAGCATCAACGAAACCTTTCTTTGTTGCTGTTGCTGCGTTTTACAGTTTCGTTCTTGGTTCTAGTTGTAAAAAAAGTTAATTCATGTTGTTGTTTTTGCTCTAAGTTTTATTGTAATTGTTACCATTCTGTCGTAACCTAACCCTATGTACTCCTTGTTTCATTGATTGATTTTATGTATTGGTTTTGTATGATTTTTTAATGATACATTGCACTAAAACAATGAGCCAACAATAATTTTATTTTTTTAACAGCCACCGCATCCTAAACGCCACTGCACCGCACAGTCTATTCGGGCTTTACTCATGAGTAGGTTTTTAAAATTCCCTCCACGCGAAGGCGAGACAGCATAATAAGACGAGGTGATGGATGCGATTCTGCTTGATCCGTCTGATTGGGCCCTATATCTTAGGGTTAGTGTAAGCACACGAGCTTTGAAGGTTCTATTTTCGGCGTTTCAAGGCAGTATTCGTTTACAATACGCTTTAGTTAAGATAAATTCTATTGAATTCACGCGTGTCTTTTTTATAGGCAATAATGGATGGTAAGAATTTAGTTGATACATTTCAAAATTTAGAGTTTTTTCCATACAGGTTTTTTTTTATACAACTAGCTGATGGAACAAGCAGATGGTCAGCCTGATGCTAAGTGGTCACCATCACCTATAACAAGGCATTGCCTCGTAAGTCAAACACGATAGGAACGTGCCCTACGATGCACTGCCCTGCGTTCATCAACTTGAGGCATACAGATGTTAAGCCTCATGTGCCTGTAATTACACCGGCAACCACACTCTTCAAACCGAAACGCAGCAACGCTGCTTGGCGGCAGAAAAAGGCGTTGTGTGGCGTGTCGTAGTACTTCCCCGGACGAGCCCTTCATAAAGAACTCTTAAGATTGCTTTATTTAGTCTTTATGAGATGGTTATTTATTGTAATCTTATTTTTTTATACCGCTTGCTCAGAAATGTTTCAGACTGGCACAGGATCATGGTAGATGGCACAAACTAAGGAAGTGCTATACCCAGCAGTGTGTTAAGTCGGGCTGTAGATGATAATGAATTGCTAATGGAACTAGCAGGTAACCATCACTTATAACAAAACAAGTCACGCACGTCATTATAACCTTTAAATTATTTATGTATTTAATATTAAAAATGAAAAATAAACTTAAAATAACGAAAACTGTGAAAACTATTTATCTTTCAGCTAAAAGGTTAGCGATTGTTTCGTAACTAATAAAAAGTTGTGTTGCTTAAAATAAATAGTTGATCTTCAAACAAAATGATCTCATTCAAAAGATCACAAGCTGCTTCTTAAGCTGGGTCCACATTTGTATCATTTCGGTGTATCGTATCTCCGTTGCGTGGCCTCGGTGCGTATCATGATCGCTAGTTTGGACGCAAGATGATACCCGTTAATGATACACGCCGTATCTGATACGGCCCAATCCACACTAACCGTGTATCTTGATACACCTCGTATCCGATACGCGTATCACGATCGGTAGTATGGACGTATTTTGATACACCGCGAACCATCTCTGTCGGTTTCCGCGATAATCAAACACAAAAATGAATCGTCCATATTTGTAAAGATAAAGCCGATACACTGACATGATACAGCATTTGGTAAGTATGGACGCGTTTTTTACCAAATACGCCTTAATAATACGACATGGACAAAATGAGCGTCCATATTTATGATACAAATACTCGATACGATACGACTGATCGAGATACGTCAAGATGCTACAAATGTGGACCCAGCTTTATTTGTTTTAGCTTTGAAGGCTCCGTTGCTTTGGAAAGATGCGGTCGACCTCCGGACTATCTCGTGGATCGGTTTCGTAATAAACAGTTATAACTATCACAATATTTGTGAAAGAATATTGTGAGACAAATCTATTTCCTTTAGTTTTTATGGGTGTATTTTGTAAGAATCTAAGTTTTTTTATACTACTAGCTGATGGAACAAGCAGATGGCCCACCTGATGTTAAGTGGTAACCATCACGTATAAAAAAGCATTGCCTCGTAAGTCACGCACGATAGGAACGTGCCCTACGATGCACTGCCCTGCGTCCGTCAACTTGAGGCATACAGATGTTAAATCTAATGTGCCTGTAATTACACCAGCAACCACACTCTTCAAACCGAAACACAGCATTGCTGCTTGGCGGATAAAGGCGTGGTGGTAGTACTTCCACGGACGAGCACTTCACAAAGAGCTCTACTACTCTTGAATTTCGTGATAAACATACATAAAATCACACCTGTTTCCCGTAGGAGAAGGCAGAGACCACGGTTTTCCACTTGCTATACGATCCTGGCATACCTCTTTCAATTCATTCACTCTCATAACATTCTTCATACATGCGCGTCGGTTTAGGGTACTCTTGACCTGGCCTTTCTCGAAAACGTCTGCTAACTGATCCAGATACGTCCGCCAAGGTCAACAGTTGTAACTTTTACAAAATAGGGACCATATTTTTTTTATTTCAGATAGAAATAAGATAGTGTGGCTAATATTTCCGCTAGTTTTACACTTTCGCATAAACAAATTTGGTTTAGATTATAATATTTCACAATATATAAGATTTCCTTTTCCGCATTAAATAAGAATTAAAGACAGCAAAGTGCGGGTTCCCAACTCAAGACCCTTCGAAAGTCAAGAAATTTTAATTTGTTCCGATTTCAAGTCAAGCATTCTCAAGTAAAAGGAGTACCAGAGGTCTTGTACGGTGTTTTACCAACATGTTAACTGCCGGCGAGGTCGAGCCCCATATCTGGGTCACGGTGGACGGTAAGACTTGCAGTAAAGATAAGCGAAGTCCTAAGCGACATAAAAATAATGCGGATACTATAAAAATGGCGTGTATGTTTGCTATTCTTTGTGAGCTAGTACAGCCTAAAAACTTGATAAATTTTGGTAAATGCGTTGTTGGATTCGTCATGATCAAGTGACACGTTTGGTTTGCGATGGAGTGCGAAAATCTATTCAAAGACAGTTTTTTTTGTAACATAAACACTTCTTCTTTTTGTCGTGTCACTAGTTTCTTTCGAAACAGTTTGGTGAAAGGATTTTAGGTACGCCTCAAGAGGCTCCTTTCGAGCACTTGACACATGTTATAGAACTTTTTAGGTTCTAGGACATGCCGGTTTCCTCACGATGTTTTCTTTCACCGTTTGAGAGTACTGGCGTTGTGCACATAAATTTTTGAACAGAAAAACTCATTGGTGCACGACCGGTTTCGATGAACCCACGACCTTAGGATCGGAAGGTGGGGCCGCTACCACTAGACCACCAGTGCTCTCCGCCCTGAACTGAGATCTCGTGATGTCCGCTCCAAACCCCTTCAAATGACACATCATTTGATAAATTTGCGTTTTCGGTTTTTAATAAAATAGTAAGAGATTTAAAAAAAAAACTATGTATTTTCTATCCTGTCAGGGGCATGCACTCTTGCACCCCGCTGCCGCCGTCCATGAAGACAGATATAAACCAAACAGCCTCCATTACTTCTCCGCCTTATAATTAAAAGCTCAAGACCTCTTCAAGTCTGCGTTTCCGAGATTACTCGGTACATTACCGCAACACCACTCTACCCTCTCCGGGCGAGCTTGTGTCACTACAAATTAATTTAATGTGATGTTTATCTCCGGTATTTAAGGTTCAGTTTCTAAAAGCAAACAATATACATGATTTTTCTCTCTTCGCTTTAACCTTTTGCAACAAACTGAATGAAAACCAAAGGATCACTTTGAAACGTCTTATAAACTAGGGTAAACATAGGCGTAAGTAAAATGATGATGTATCTTCCATTTAAATACCCCACAAATCTCCTACATAACCAACTTAAAGTCCTTAGTGTTCGCAAATAATATGTGTTACAATGCATCCACAGATATCACCGCCTCACGGTTCCGACTCTTAACTTACCGCAAAGAAGAATCATCCGCTACCCTGTACCTAATTTGATAACCTCACTAGCTCGCAGACAGTACGATTATAATGCTCCACGTTTATATACAAAACTGGATATAAAACTGTGCCTAAAACATCATAGTAATCATCAATTAAAGGGCATATTAACGCAATGGTTATTATCAACTGATTATACCGGTATTGAGGACCTACTTAAGTAGGACTCTATATAATTTTAAGAAAAAACACATAAATAAAACCCATGCATACACTGACTCTCATATACACACACACACTCACCCTCACACTCACCCTCACACACACCCTCACACACACACACACACACCCTCACTCGCTCACTCACACTTTACACAAAAGGGTTCTCCTGTGAAACCCTGGCTCTTAAGAGACTTGTGTAATCAGGAGAACTCTCATACACACACACAAACATATTCAACACACACACTATCCTATTATTATTAGCAACAATTAAGCTAGAATTATCGTTTAATTATATAATGTTCTATAAAACTAGAAGTATATTGTCATTCGGGAGAGTACTGTTTCTTGGGCCACAGCTAACGCTATTCCAGGAGACAGAGCCTCACACTTTACTGTTGATTTTATTATTGCCAATAAACATTTTACATTTACATTTACATTACAAGTTTCTAGGAATTTTCATCAAGCCTAGAAGAACAAGTAAGAGGCTTGGTTTCTACTATTTATGATAAACTCTACAGTTCACACAGTAAAAACAATCGTGTTATGAAGGAGAGACAGATATACAATTTTTACATAGGTACAATTATTCAGTCTCTTTTCTTTTTTCCGATGATTTCCGTTTTTTTTTAAATATACTTAAGCTGATGGAACAAAGCATTACTTCGTAAGTCTCGCTCGATGTGAACGTGCTCTACGATGCACTGCTCTGCGTCCATCAACTTGAGGCATACAGATGTTAAGCCTCATGTGCCTGTAATTACACCGGCAACCACACTCTTAAAACCGAAACACAGCGTTGCTGCTTAGCGGCAGAAAAAGGCGTGGTGGTAGTACTTCCCCGGACGAGCCCTTCACAAAGAGCTCTACTACTCTTAAATAGAATATAGTAGGGTTAGAATATTATTGACATAAGCTGTAAATTCTAAAAATGTTTACCTGCTGTGGGCACAGTTCTTCATGTCTACCAAACTCACTAGAGACTTGATCGCATGAAAACTTAAAGGAAAATTTTAAATTCTTGTCAGGTTTCCATGTGTTTTAAGTGACGTCTGGGTAAAATCGTGGTAGACCAACCTGATGAACATAAATGTAAATATCGCTTACGTGCCTGCCACAAATTATTACATTAGTAGTAGGAGCAGGGGCGAAGTGGAGCTTTGATTTCGTTACTATTAGTATCTGCTAATCTGTAATCTGTTCAGGTTCTCGTGAAAATTAATGTAAAAAATCTTCAGCGTCCCTTCAATAAATAGGCTGAAAGTCTTCACTTTCCGTTGGAAATTAATTCTGCTATATTAACGTGTCTGGGTGATCTTGTTAATTTAAAATAGAAATTTTTCCGTAAGAAACCTTAAAGGATTTTTTATTAATTGAAATTTAAAATTTCTTTATTTTTAGCAGCTTCTTTGTCTAGTTGTACAATTATGTTTTAAGAATATTTAACACACATATAATAAAAAACAGAAGTACAGAAAACTTATCTACCTAAAATGATATAGCTACTTACTATATTTTTAAAAGTATATCTGAGCCCTAGGCCTCACACTAGGATTCCCTGTGTCGTGAGGTATAGTCCTTTGATTATATATAAAAGGTAATGAAGTGGTTTAATTTTTTAACAATGTATTATTAGTATTCTAGTGTAATAGTAATTAGTATTCTAAGTATTCTACTATTTTAGACTTAGGTTACTTACTTATTTTTTATTTATTCATTTTCGCTCTTTATTTATATACAAGGAATAGTAGTAGTCGAACATAGTATAGCTAAAAGACAAAAACGGATTTACATTTTTAATTTTGTAATACCAAGAATGAATTTTATTATTGACACAAACACACAACAGGTAACTTACAGACAAGTATGTAAATGTATGTATCTGTGATATGTAACCCATGTGGGTTCGAAAACCGGGACATGGAAGAAATAATATAAAACAAAAATATTATGTAATAAGTCTAGTGCCCCATATAGTTTACTGGATAGTAAATGTTTTTTAGATCAAAAGTAAACCTAATAAAAAATTACTATGTACGTAAGGTCACTTGGGTTATGAGTACATAATAATAAATGTACGTGACCTTCTCATGAAGCTTAGACTAGCTTCGGGGCATTAGACTTTAGGTGAAGGTGACATAACATTAACTATTTATGGCTTATCTTAAAAAAACTATTGCAGCATTACTGCTTTGTTTTATTTTATTTTTGTTAGTATTTTTGTTTTTAAAACTTGCTCTAACTCTTACAAAAACTAAAAATGAAGCTTCATAATATTAGTAGGAAAGATCAAACAAAAAATATTACGAGCAACGCTTAAGTTTCTTGTCTGTACTTTTAGGCTTTGGTCGCGAGGAACTGGCACGTAGATTCACCTTATTTTAAGACATTTCAAGTGATCCTTGTGGTTTTATTGAGTAAATGCTTAACATCTGTATGCCTCAAGTTGATGAACGCAGGGCAGTGCATCGTAGGGCACGTTCCTATCGTGCGTGACTTACGATGCAATACTTTGTTATAAGTGATGGTTACCATCTAACATCAGGCGGGCCTTCTGCATGTTCCATTAGCTGGTTGTATAAAAAAAACACTTTTTGACTTTGACTTTAACCATTACCTAACTTTAACATTTTCACATCACTTTAAAACCATTAACAAGTCATATACGTGTAAGTCTCATGGTTCTGTAATTTCACCGACACCCTTCAAAGTAGCGCAGTTTTTAGCTGTAAAAAAATAAAAGTGAATGACCATTGGCAAAGGAAACATCGAAAGTCACAGTCGCCCAACAAGTTCGAGGAGTTGCAGCCGTCAAAGTAAACAACCGAACAGATGTTCGTGATGCAAACCTGATCGTGCTCGGCTTGTTAACTCTGTATGGTGGTACAACTTGGTAGCTGGTAGCGGTTCTGCTGTGGATGAGTCTGCCAGACGTTTCTATAGTCGACTTGCTGTTTTGTTACAGGTGAAAGTATTACAAAAAAAAATATGGCAATCACACAAACTGAAGAAATATATCCATTGATCGGTAAGCATTTTTAAACACCCTGCTCCCTTTAAGAGATGGCAAATGTTTAAGCATAGTTTATCGTTTGACATATTTTTTGTAGTAAGGCCGTATGGGACTGTTTCATAAAGCACGTTATTTTATATCGGCTCTGTATTGTCACTGACACATTAATGCCAAAAAAAACAGATTGCAACAGTATTATTGCTTATTAAACACATACAAAAAAAACTATACAAACAATTTTAAGACCTCATGGAAAGTGGTTGCCGTTGACTATGGACAAACAAACAAACAAAAACTAAATATAGACAAATCGCTACATCTCATGGCTTGGCGCGCTAGTCAAAGTCTCATAGTCGCCTAGTTTTTAACGAAATTAAAAATGGCATAATGGTGTTTCGCTATAATTTATAAATACCTACGTTTTTAAAAACCGGATCGATTGGTGGGACTTTTGCCACGACTATTTTTTGTGCTATCTATAAACAGTTTTAATTGAATTCCAGATAAACTTGCTTGGAAGCAGTTTCTGAATGATGTTGATTTAATTCTGTCCTGGGGCCAAAATAGTCTCCGTGGACAGGGTTCCGTCATCAGCCTTTAAGCCTTTATAAGGTAGGAGAGCATTGGTGGTATAGTGGTAGCGGCCCCGCCTAAGATCGTCGGTTCAAAACCAGTCGTGCAACAATGAGGTTTTCAGTTCAAAAATTGTCGTGCACAGTACCAGTACTCTCAAAACGGTGATGTCCCAACCGGCATGTCGTAGAACCAAAAAAATTCTAAAACATGTGTTGAAAGGAGCCTCTTAAAGGCACACTTCACAATCCTTTCAGCTCACTATTTCGATAGAAACAAGTGACGACAAGAAGAAGAAGGTGACCTTCCAGTGAAGTAGTTCAGCAGTGGTTGTAATTTAAGGGCCACCACCGTAGCCACCACGCAGTGGCGGATTTACGGACGGATTTATAAGCTCAATCTTATTATTAGAAGGTACATGATTGAGCTTTTCTTAGCTTAAAAATGTAAAGAATATCACTACAATAAGTAATTTTCTTTAGGATTTATTATCTGCATAACTAATGGATGTCAGTGTCATGTCAGTGACACCGACTGTCAATATTTTTAGTAAGTTGAAGAAGTGAGGTTATTTTATAAAAACGTGAAAGAGTAACAGTATCCTGTAATAATTAAAGTATTTAAACTAAACTAGAAGTAAAGGCTTTAAATGTTGTTTTATAATAGTTATATGCTTTTATGAAATAAAGACGAAATTGCGTTTTCTGAAATAACAAAACTTATTTTTATTCACAATAAAATACAAAGTTTTAACACAGTTGACAATTATATTCTAAACAGAGTAACTTACCTGAAATAACAAAAAACAACATTTAAAGCCTTTACTTCTAGTTTAGTTTAAATACTTTAATTATTACAGGATACTGTTACTCTTTCACGTTTTTATAAAATAACCTCACTTCTTCAACTTACTAAAAATATTGACAGTCGGTGTCACTGACATGACACTGACATCCATTAGTTATGCAGATAATAAATCCTAAAGAAAATTACTTATTGTAGTGATATTCTTTACAAAAATATACCCAAACACAAGACATATTCAGCCTAACTAATACATAACATATTCAGCCTTCACAGCTCAGTTGGTAGTAGCTCTGCCTTCTGTGCCGTAGGCTGTGGGTTCGATCCCCACCGAGAACAAACATTTGTGTGATGAACATAGATTTTTGTTCTCTGTCTGGGTGTTATATAATATTATAAGTATGTATTTCCAAAAAAAAAAGTATATTAGCTATCTGGTTCCCATATCACAAGCTTTGGTTTAGTTTGGGGCGAGATAGTGCTGTGTGGAATGTCCACCAATATTAATTTATTTTATTTATTTATTATATTCGAAAAAAAAGCTTTATTTGCCACCTCTTCGAATCTGCCCCCTAGGCTCCAGCCTTCTAAGCCTGCTGGTAAATCCGCCACTACCACCACACTGGACAGGTTGGTGATTGCAGTAGAATTTTCATAATCTTTTCAAAATAAATTTTCAAATCAGCCTTATTTTTTTTAAATCAACCGAAGCAGAAATTCAAAGCCACAGCAATCATCTTATTTGAAATGCCACAAGAATGGTCCATTTATGCCAAAAGGACAAACTCGTGCGGGTAGCTATCGTTTGACACATTCCACTTGACCCCGTGCCGTTCCTCAGTGGGTCACCTGCGCGACCAGTTTACTGACCTCGAACTAGAGAGGCTAGAAACGACTTTACGATCTTGGAGAGCTTGACGAACTAAAACTCGCAGAAAAAATTAATTTGTCCTTGACGTAAAAAGTAAATACCTAGTTATTGCTAATTGTAGTAGGTATGGTATCAAATGTAACGCTTGACTAAAGGTGACATAGTTTATTTAAAGAATCATCGTAATCCACAAACCCAATCTCATTTTAAGCTCTGTAATAGTACCCATAATTTTTATTATAGTCGCGTTTAACTCTCGCTGCAGACTCGGACATGAATTATCGGAACGAGACAGCAATATTGTTCTCTCTCTGTCTCGCACTTATAGGAACGGACGATCCTTTTGTTTAAGCGTGTGTTGAGATGATTTATGACCGAGTTTACAGCGAGAGTTTAACGCGACTATAGTTTGAGCACTGGCCGAGTTTGCAGCGAGAGTTTAACGCGACTATAGTTATAAGTTTTGAAAAGCACACGCTTAATTTACGTTCATATTTTCGATTGTTACTTTCGAGGATTAAATTTACACTGGAATTTGTGAAACTTAACTTATTTATGTACAAATAAAGATATTTTAAAATTGAAATTGAATTGATCTAAAACTTGAGGAAAAATTAACTTGTCTTTGACGAAAAAAGTAGGTACATACCGAACTGATGAAAAATCTTAATAAAACAAGATACTTTTTTATTAAAAGGTTGAATAAAAATACCAAAATTGTATTTTTAATTTCTTACTAAATCAAACTTTTAGGTAGAAAAACTTGTTTGGATCGAAATAATATTTTGTTGGAATTTTGTAATGGTATTTCGAAACTTTGTTGTTTTCGATTTTTCATAACTAACATAGGTTATTTTATATAATTATTTAAAAATTTTGAAATGTTGCAAGCGAGAAGTTGTTTCACGGTTGTCAGCCTCTTAATATGTAATTCATTATGTGGTGATAAAGAATTGTAATAAATTGGCGTAGAAGCCCTAAGACCTAAGGATGTCTAAAGAGATCGCTCACAGCGATAAAACCGCCCATTTTACACTTCACTTTAGCTTAAGTTGTGTTGTATGTAATGTTTTTTGCAGAACAACAGTACCTACACTTAAAGAATATACGGAATTAAACTGTACGTACAATGGATGGTTTTATCGCTGAAAGCGATCTCTTCCAGACAACCTTTGGATGGTTCAAAAATCATATCATAAATACAATAAGGAGTATTTGTAGTGTTTATTTAATTTTTTCTATATATCTATTATGTTCTCTCTATCTAAATATATAATTATTTATCACAAAGACATACCTCTTCCAGTATCTCTACAGACTATCTTGTAAACAAGCGGCGTACAACAGTGAAAGTGGTCCGCGCAACCTGCCGGAGAAATGCGGACCGCCTGCGCACGCGCATGTCGTAACTTTACGTAACCGGTGACATTGGACCACTGAATCTAGGTTACGATACATAATGATTACAGATGAATAATTTATTACTGTTTATTTATTTTTATTACGATTAATAACTTTTGTAATCATTTATAACGGATCTTAGATATTTACTTGAAAAGCTTTTTGTGGAAGGGGTTGCCTTTTTCGGTCTTTATTAAGGCACAGACAACCGTCAAATCAAAATTGTTGAAATGTGCGGGCGAGAAATTGTTTGAATATTGTAAGCCTCTTAAGTGGGATCACAAGGATAGTTTTGAAATATCTTATAAACTGATGTATTTAAGCACTAGGTCCTTACTATTAAAGCTTAGGAAACAGGCAAGGGTAGTAGTTTTAATAGTAGTAGATCTCTTTGTGAAGGGCTCGTCCGGGGAAGTACTACCACCACGCCTTTTTCTGCCGCCAAGCAGCGTTGCTGTTTTGGGTTTGAAGAGTGTGGTTGCCGGTGTAATTACAGGCACATGAGGTTTAACAGAGTCGGAAGGCGGGGCTGCCACCACTAGACCACCAGTGCCAGATGGTGATGATGATGAGGTAGAAAGTACACACCCTAAGCGATGCCACTGAACGCCACCGGGATCTAGGTTGCCGCACTCATAAGTTACAATTTATTTTAACGATTCTATTTTATGTTCTTATCTAAATGTAACAAATTGAAATGTCCCCATATAACATTGTTACGACGCAGCTTTTGATGTTTTTGAACATTGTTTTAGAAATATTTGTATTATGCCATGATTTTATAGACCTCATAAAATAATGGCATAATACATATAGACCTCAAATAACTAGTAGATTCACCATCATTATGGCTAGTATGATATCTTTTTTTCCCCTTTCGCGATTGAAATTCAAATACCTTACTGCGAGAATATAAATTGTTACAGATAAAACTATTCATGTCTTAGCATAGTTATTTCAAAACACAATTTTCCTGTGAGCAATTTGAATCGCACAAGCGTCTAGAATTACACAAAAATAGGACAAAACTATTTCAAATGTAGTTATACCCCGCGTGAAAACGAACGTCAATGGCGGCACTTATCATTACCTCTCACTCTGACACCATTGTTGAGATAGTGACCTTTCACTCGCACTCGTGAGATATATTAGACCATTTAAAATTAGTTTTTTACTGGCGCTTTATGCGTTCGGAAACCACAGTACAACGGGTTATTCCTGTGCCTCGTAAAAGCATTTGATCTATGTAGTTCTTCAAAATGAATCACTGATTTCCAACGTGAAGTTAGCCGTAGGATTGCAAATTTTCAAAAAATCCAAATCAAAACGGTCTTTATTCAGTACAATCACAAGAATCACTTTGAAACGTCTTATATACTAGGTGAATCTATCGCCAGTTCCTCGCAACCAAAGCCTAGTAAAACGGGCAAGAAACTTACGGCTTTGTTCCTAGCGTTTTTTTGTATGATCTTTTTTTACAATTTTACTATGGAACTTTTTTGTTTTATGTCACTGCATAAGGTCGTAAATTGTCTGTCGCTCAGCTAAACGACTAATTTCACTTTTGCATCCGCCCGAACTGTAATGTAAATAAGGGGTTGAATTTTGACCAATTGTGATTCGACGGAAACGAAAATTTTAAATTTTTATATTAATTTAAATTGAATCTACCTAAAATTTTACATCAAGACATGATTCTTTTCTAAGTTTACGTTAAAACTAAAAACGATATATTAACACTTATTTTTAATTAACTTCTTAGAGTATAATAACTGGAATACCAACTTCTGCAAAATGTGGGTATGTGCCAAATTTAATGTTTGGACGTACCTCTGACCTCCAGATTCTTTTGAGGATGTCTAAGGGGGGTACCCCTTAGACATCCTCAAAAGAATCTGGAGTTAGTACTTGGTACGAAGAGCTCTAAGGCGATATCTACCGTGCCTGGGGATCAAAGTCGTGAAGCTGTTTTTCAGTATACATACCTATCAAAACCAGCCACTTTATCAAATATCAATAAACTACTGAAAAATCATCAAAAACTGTAATTTTCTCATACTTTGATGGCACATACACGTATACAGTCGTAAGCACCCAGAAAAAGCACGTTCTGTTTTGAACTTTAATTCTATAAAGTTAGGCTTACATTTAAATAGCACGCGTCGCGGTTAATTTCAACTTGACCCTTTTAATAACTGGACTCCTATTTGTTTCAAGGAGAAATTGATTACACTTCGCTAGTAGGTATAATATTTAATTTAAACTCGCAACACTCAAGTGCACTAAGAAGTAAGGATGGAATTTTCATGATGATAAATTATATTGTGTAATGGAAATAACCTTTGATATAGTTTGAACTTCCAACTGCTTCTTCCTTAAGAGCTCAGTTCGTGCAAGAACGTGTATCACGTAAAGTCACGCGGCATTCTACTGGTTATAATATATTATCAGTAATTCTGTTACGATTTACGTCTAATTTAAGAGTAGTAGGGCTCTTTGTGAAGGGCTCGTCCGGGGAAGAACTACCACCATGCCTATTTCTTTCGGCAAGCAGCATTTCTGTGGGTGTGGTTGCCGGTGAAATTACAGGCACATTAATTTCAGACATGAAATTTATTTCTATTGTGTGTGACTTGTGAGTAAATGCTTTGTATTAGGTGATGGTTACCACTTAACATCAGGTTTGTCCATATGCTTGTGGCGTCAGCAGTAGCATATTCTTTCAACATCTGAACACCTAAATATAGGTGTCTAAGTGCACGAAAATTGCTGCTGAATCAGTATTTCCGGACAAACTGAATCGATTGCTTACTTATCAGTCTCAGCCAGATTTTTATAGCCAAAGCATCGGTCTAATGGCATACGGCTGTAAATGGATCAATAAATTTGCTTTTGAACTTTTAAAAGCTGTTCGGTAATGAGTTTTCTACAAACGCATTGAGTTTTTTTTTGTAAGTGAAAGACTATTGAAATAATAGCGACTATATTCGCGTGGCGCCTTGCGTTTTATAAAGTTATTTTAAGGAGTTCAAATGTCAATTATTAAAAGATAAAAATATTATCATTTGTTTTAAAAAAAAAATAAGAAAATTCTGAGCTTTCAGGACTTATGGCTGTCTGTATATTGTCAGCCAATCTCTTCACAATTTAATATTATTGTGATAAAAAATAAAACGTTTCGTAAAAATACTGTTATAGGCATGAAAAATAATCCCGTGTAACACGATTCAGTTTTGTCGGTCCCCGCGGGGCTGTAAGGAATATTTTTTGAAAATGAATTTGATTTTATTGTCTCTGTTGGATAAAAGAAAATTGTTTTGTTTTTTGGTAAATAAATAATTTTTTCCACGAAATTGTTTATATTAGGCTTTTTATTTTTTTTGCTGAAATGATTAATATTCTCATGTATTTATGCAACAAACTGAAGGTAAAATAACAGTCGTCAAAGGTTTCCTACCCGATGGATCGACGACATTACAATGATCGCTAGATGAGTGGATAAAAACTGCTCAAAATCGTTCACCCTGGAAATCTATGGAGAAGGCTTTAAACTTCCACCGACTGATGATGATGATGATGCTTATAATTTTTATTTCATTGCTGGGCAAAAAAAATCTCCAGTTGTTCCATATTTGGTCTTATCCATTGTTGGACAAAGACTCTTTTTCCATTATTGGGTCCACTATTGACTATTATCATTCCTATTATAATTAGTCGACATAGCTCAAAGGATTAGCAAGCTGAAATGGCAGTGGGCCGGCCATATTTGTCGTAGAACCGATAATCGTTGGAGCAAACGAATACTCGAGTGGAGACCGCGTTTGGGTAAGCGTAGTGTAGGACGCTCTCCGACGAGGTGGGGCGACGATCTGCGAAATGTAGCTGGCAAACATTGGATGAGAAGAGCCGAAGACCGGGGTCAGTGGCACGTCTTGGGAGGGACCTACGTCCAGCAGTGGATTAGCATGGGTTGATGATGATGATGATGATTATCATTACTGATCTTCAGCACAGCCTATTTTTATATTACTAATAATTACTAATGATTTTTTAGTGGTCGTAGTACTTGGTATAAAAAAAGCTTTAAAACTCACGACACAAGCAAAAACCGAACACAATCATATTTGCTATATTCAATCGAATTAAAAAATATTTTTGATGATTCAAATGATAATAGTTATTCGATGCACAAAAAAACTTCAAAACTCGCGACACAGCAAAAAGCGAACATAATAGTACTCAAGTTATTGACGCATTACTTAATACGAGGATCGCGTGTTCACAAAGGAAATGTTTAACAAAATAAGGCGATGTCAAACCGACGCGCACAATTGGTGGGAACGCTACAATCATTATTAACTTGCGGATACTGATGGAGTCATACTTAGTCTGGGTAATGATGTGATTTATTTTTTAACAAATTTCTCATAACAGTAGTTTGTTTAGTTAACTTGAGAACAAGTAACTTTAACTCAAGTTTCCTCCAAATCAATCCATAGCCTAAGCTATTTTGCCACGTGTAAATTTTTTATAGTTTAGTTGAAAATAATTTGAGCTTCTGCTTCTTTTTCAGCGTCATGACCACATAATACTTAATTATACCAAAAAAGGGATGAATTGCGACTTCGCAGACACTTGCCAAATCATTGATGTGTCAAATTGCCAGCGTAATCGTCATCTCAATATCTGGATCTGGCAAGATTGTCTGTCGAATGACGGACAGGAGCCATAAATTGAGAGAAGAAAGAAGAAGAATCGCGGGATTCATTTTCTGACATTTTGGGAAGCAACATAGCTTTTTCATTTTATTTGTTTTTCTAGTGTTATTTGGAGTTGTGATGTGTAATTTCGGTGGTATTTTAACCAACATTACTTGAGGTCTTAGCACAAAGTGTAAACATTTGAAATGAAAGTGTAATATGTGATATCCTGATTTGACCGAAAATGTTTCCAATGTTTTGAAGAAAACCGCCACCATTTTCTTCAAAACAAATGACGGCCGACTTGACTATGGACTGACTTGACTAAAAAGTATTCAATACAAATCACTTGACACTGGCAAGATTGTCTGTCGAATGACGGACAGGAGCCATAAATTGAGAGAAGAAGAAGAGAAGGAAGGAAGGAAGAAGAATCGCCCATATATCGGATTAAATTGATTCAGAGTTTTGGATCCACCCCGGTTCGCCCCTTATATCAACATAGGTACTTATGAATAAATATCAAACACATCATGTTTATCATCATGTTTCACTTTCAAATATTATAAAACACAAAAATACTTTTTTTTTGGATAGAACAAGCAGATGGCCCACCTGATCCTAAGTGGTAACCATTACCAACAACAAAGCATTGCCTCGCAAGTGACGCACGATAGGAACGTGCCCTACGATGCACTGCCGTGCGTCCATCAACCCGAGGCATACAGATGTTAAGCCTCATGTGCCTGTAATTACACCGGCAACCACACTCTTCAAACCGAAACCCAGCGTTTCACAAACAGCAGTCTATTAATAACGCGAATGTTTAAAACATGAATATAATGTTGCTCTTTCATTTAGTTTTTGCTTTATTTGAGCATAGAATAAGCACTGAATAAATAAAAGATACAAAAAATTAGAACTCAGTAATAATCCCAAAAGTTATTTTGCAAAACAGAAATAAAACAGTGTTGTTTATTAACATTAATTTGCACCAAGGGATGAACATTGGACAACTCGAATACAAACTGAAACGATGTTTTTAATTAAAATCCTTTGCGCACAGAATAATGGAGTTTTAACAGGTTTTAGGGGGAATAATAAGCGGCCAACGACCATAACTGGGTAATGAAAAATATATGAAAATGCTGACTTCCGTCAGTCTGCTCGCGGCGTAAAATAAAATGCGATAAGCGAGAAAGAGCCGTTTACATTCAGCTTTATTTTAGCCTGCGACTGTTTCCACTAACATGGTACAGTCAACAAACAGATTTTAAAAGATCATACATAGAAGGAATAG
Organism: Chloroclysta siterata; assembly: GCA_932294275.1. NCBI lineage: Eukaryota > Metazoa > Arthropoda > Insecta > Lepidoptera > Geometridae > Chloroclysta > Chloroclysta siterata. The sequence goes on from OW028600.1 coordinate 2,697,178, forward strand.
CAGGAGAACCAAGGTAGCCGACATAGCTCGCAGAATCAGCAAGTTGAAGTGGCAATGGCCAGGTCATAGAGCTCGAAGGACTGATAGCCGTTGGGGAATAAAGGTTCTCGAATGGCGACCACGAACAGAAAAACGAAGCGTGGGATGCCCTCCTACCTGATGGACTGACGACATTGTCAGGATCGCGGGAAGTCGGTGGATGGAGAGAGAAATGTATAGGGGAGGCCTATGTCCAGCGGTGGACTTCTTTAGGCTGATGATGATGATGTATACAAAGAACCGAAATGAACCAAGTTGTAAGATTCTTGTCTGTTCTAGAATTCTTATTCTAGACTTGCTTTAGCATCTAGCGCCTATACTTTTCAATGGTATAACAGTTCCGAGCCTTGTAGTCTTTTATTTCTATAAAGATAAATTTTACATTTTGGTTAATAATTTTAAGATAATATAATGACCGCACTAGGGTCCTCTGTCATGCGTATCAGAACATACGAACGACAAAACTGACGGAAAACATTTAGTTAATCCTTTAAGGATAGGGCGATTCAGAACATAAAAACGACAAAACTGACCGGGAACATTTAGGTAATCCTGTAAGGGTGAATACGGATGATGATGATAATTAAATTTAAAAAAATGTCCTATCATGTGATCCAACTCTTTTGTTTGTGTCTCAGTTGGCCTTTCGTCCACCGCTTCACTTTAAGAATCGGGTTAGCAGTACAATCTAACTAAATATAAATAACTAGCGGCCTGTCCCAGCTTCGCATGGGTGGTCATAAATTTTTTGAACATTTTTTGAACTTAGACCGTGGTTTCGAGCCTCGCGTCTACTTATTTCATACATTTGCACGCGCTTCTCCTTGAGTGAGTGAAATCGCACCCCGCGCGTTACCGGTGGACCCGTTAACATTTTTAATTTCGTCATATCTTTTGAATGGAATGTCCGATTTGAAAAATTTAAGAAGTAATCTATAGGTATTGAAACCGTCTTAATTATGAAATGATTTATTTGGATAAGGATTAATATCAAGGTACAAATAAAGACCCTTTTCTAGCGGAGGCATTTCAATTAATTTTTTATAATAAAAGAACACTTATTGTGACATAACTATAATAGTTAGACATATGCTGTCGCGACATTTTTTGTAGATGATAACGTGTTCTACAAAATCGTAGTACATTATTTTGTTCTATCTTCAATAGTTTTCGCAGCGCACGCGATGTAAGGTTTTTTGTTTTCCACCTTGGGTTACATTATTGAAGTTTTAGTAAGGATCCCTGATTTTTTTGAAAATATAATATAGCCTATGTTACTCAGGGATAATGTAGCATTCTAATGGTGAAAGAATTTTTGAAATCGGACTTGTAGTTTTTGAGCCTATTCGTTACATACAAAAATACAAAAATACAAAAATACAAAAATACAAAAATACAAAGTTTACCTCTTTATAATATTAGTGTAGATGAGAGATTCACGACAATAACACGGGGATATCATAAAATACTTATAAATAAATAAAAACGTATTTATTTTTATTCTACAACAGACTTCCGCAAAGTCGCGCCCTAGTCAATTAAATAAATATTTAAATACCTGCCAAATTTGGACTATGTTTTTGCAAAAATGCATTCTTGTTAAAACGATGAAGCAGTTGTTTTCAGGTCAAAGTAAACATACAAAAGGCAACGAGTAATCATTGACGCATTTAAGCATTGTCTATGTCACAATTGTTTAAATTTACACAAATGCGAAGTTCTATTCAAATCCATATTTTATGAATTGAAAAAAAAAAAACATAAGCCATCTGAATAGGGACACGACGCGTAATGGTTGTCGCGTAGAACGTTGATAAAAATAGATAAAGCGGTTAGAAAAAAATTAAAAACTGAATACCCTTTAAAGCTGGGCAATTCCATGTATCAGTCTATTTAAAAAAAAACGCATTTCAGTTGTTTTTTTGCTGTAAATTAAAACTACTTATTTTTTTCTTTACTTATTTTATTAGACAGAAGAAAGATGAGAATATAATTATCTGACTTACACGCTAACCGAAAATAACCCTAAAGTTACTTAATTTTTTTTTTGTTTTTTCATTTTTGTAAGCGCTATTTCAGTTTTTTCAGACTTGGAAACAAAATCCGTAAATTTTTTATTGTTGGTCATCCCACAGAATAATGAGGATTTTATTACGTATTACGGTTATCATTTAAAATATAAATACTTTAATGTTTTGATTTTAATTATTCTCTATATCTAAAACTGTATCGGAAATCCTCGCCTGAAGATACTGAATTCAATATTGGATTCTCTCTCTCATGTCGTGTCACTAGTTTCTTTCGAAACAGTGTGGTGAAAGGATTTTAAGTACGTCTCAAGAGGCTCCTTTCGAGCACTTGACACAAACATGTTATAGAACTTTTTAGGTTCTACGACATGCCGGTTTCCTCACGTTTGAATTCACCGTTTGAGAGTAGGTACTGGCATTTTGCACATACATTTTTGAACAGAAAAACTCACACACACAAATATAAATACTTAAAATTTCTGTATGTAATAAATATTTGTGTGTGTGTGCACACACATACAGAAATATTGTATTGATACAAACTGTGAATGTCACTTCAACTTTTGGAGCTGCCGGTATTGTCTAGAAAATGATGAAAAGACGATTATTACAAAGCCCATGTTCACAAATAGCCCGTGTGAGTGACAGCCAGCACTAATCTCCAACGCACAATGATTACAAAACAGGAACACTTGACACAGATACGCGGACACCGCGCTTGCTTGTTCTATAATGAGAACTGTAAAAATGAAGACATAGAATTGGGCGGCCCTTCTGGCCGCGTTACTTCTGTATTCGTCGAACTGTATGCTTGAATCGATCACGGCACGGTAGATATCCACTCAGATCTGCCTACATGTTGCTTACCACCCTTATAATTACGATATTCTTTTTTTTGTTGTAATTTTTTGCATCTATTTGTTTATAATTATTTAAGTTAAGTAGTAGTACCTATACACCACCGTATTCTAGTTTGTTAATCATCGCAAATCCAAAGGTTGTCTGGAAGAGATCGCTATTAGAGATTAGGCCGCCTCATTGTAATTTTCTGTATGTCTTTCCTTTTGAGTACAATAAAGTATTTATCTATTTGTCCTATGCAGGTTCAGGTACCTACTAACACCTTACAGCTGTGCTAGGTACCTTCACTATACTATGAATAAGCAATAAATGCATTGAGTGTTGAGAGGTCTCTTAGTAACAAGTACCAACTTCAGGATTCCTCGAGGATGTCTAAGGAGGGTAATCAGAGGTATGTCTTACTAAGTTAAGCTATGGGAATCAGATAGCTGATATTATACCTACATATATCCTTTTTTTGTAAAAACATATTTCAAATATAGTATATTACCCAGACAGAGCACAAACATCTATTTTCATCAACACAAATGTTCATCAGATCAGATAACCGACATTTTAGAGAAATGTCAGGTCAAGAGTACCCTAAACCGACGAGCATGTATGAAGAGTGTTATGAGAGTGAATGAAGCGAAAAAGGTATGCCAGGATCGTAGCAAGTAGAAATCCGTGGTCTCTGCCTACCCCTATGGGAAATAGGCTCTGATTTTATGTATGTGTACATACATACATAATAAATGTTTGTACTCGGATGGGTTCGAGCCCACAGCCTACAGCGCCAACTGCGCGAGCAACTACCAACTAAGCTGTGATGGCTGTCTTATCTTGTCTATGATGATGATGATTACCCTTACGCATTCCTTCGAAGTTGTTAACCCATTAACCTTATTTAACCTGAATATGGTAATAAGCAAAGCCGTCTTTACAGGGTGGCCATTTTGCGACAGCCACTATTTGGGTCAGTGGCGCAAAGTTGATGACACAGGGTGGTTGGTTACACCTTGCTTACGTAATACCCTTTCTGCATATATTATCTTTTTGATCGAGCGAAGATTTCTCGAGTCACGGAAGAATTGTTGTTGGTATGTTTACTTATTAAAGAGTAGTAGAGCTCTTCGTGAAGGACTCGTCAGGCCAAGTGCTACCACCACGCCTATTTCTGCCGCCAAGCAGCGTTGCTGTGTTACGGTTTGAAGAGTGTGGTTGCCGGTGTAATTGCACATGAGGCTTAACATCTGTATTCCTCAAGTTGATGGACGCAGGGCAGTGCATCGTGCGTGACTTACGAGGCAATGCTTTATTATAGGTGATGGTTACCACTTAATATCAGGTGGGCCATCTGCTTGTTCCATCAACTAGTTGTATAAAAAGATCGTCAAAGAACGTTAGAAGAAGAGAAATTGCTAAATGTATTCGTGAAAAATAACAAATAACCAAGATTGGAGAATACGAATATTAAAGATACAAAGGTTCAGAAAATATAATATTCTTATCTAAACATATTTTCTATGAAAAAAAAATGACGAAAATCACAAAAAAAAAGAAAAATTCAAGACTGGATCTTCCATTCAAAACAGCATAATTTATCATTGTAATGCAATATAGATATATGGCTTGATAGCAAACAATTCGAAGAATTATTAACAATACAGACAAAACAAACCTACATAAAGGTTATTGGAAAGACTACAATTTCTAATCGTCACTGAGCATTACCTATTATTTATTTGTATGACAATACAGCTTTTGTTTCATTATAATAAATAATAACATTATTTACAACTACAGCAAGTGAAAAGAGATAATTACACAGTTGTTCGATAACTGATGTTGATTCTGTAAGAACATCTGCTCGGAAACGTACGACTAAGTGTAGTTGGTAGAGATGACGTCACATCTGTATGGAAGTGAGGCATTCCTCGTCGAGCACCGATCTTGTTCCTTGTAGAGCATTAGTCAATATACAAGGTGTTCCAATACTTGTACTTAAAACTTCAGGGGGCTAAAGTACCCATCAATATGAATAACTTTTTCTAAAGAACCAACACTGTGAACGCGAAAAAAAAACAGCTGTTTAAAACATTTTAGCCAGGCAGGTATTCAAAGTCAAAGTCAAAAGGTATTTATTCAATAAAATGGGTACTTTAGCCTCCTGAAGTTTTAAGTAAAATTATTAGAATACCTTGTATGGATGGGTGCTCTAAGAGGAATATAAAAATGCTTCCTCGTAGAGCACCTGCTCTGTAGTAGCGTCTATTCTTTATATTCTACACAATACTGACTTCCTACATGATTGTGTTGAGTTTCAAACATGTCAAATAGTCCCTGATGATATTTTTTTGACACTAATTTGACTTTGAATGACTAATAATTAACCACTTGGATTTCTGCTGTTACTTTTTTATTTACTTTCTTGAACATTACTTCTACTATAACTTTAAATTGTATTAAAATGCCACTGTACTTTGCTTGCACTGTTCACTGGTTTTTTTATACAACTAGCTGATGGAACAAGCAGACGGCCTATCTGATGTTAAGTGGTAACCATCACCTATAACAAAGCATTACCTCGTAAGTCACGCACGATAGGAACGTGCCCTACGATGCACTGCCCTGCGTCCATCAACTTGAGGCATACAGATGTTAAGCCTCATGTGCCTGTAATTACACCGGCAACCACACTCTTCAAACCGAAACACAGCAACGCTGCTTGGCGGCAGAAAAAGGCGTGGTGGTAGTACTTCCCTGGACGAGCCCTTCACAAAGAGCTCTACTACACTTAAAATTGAATTTAGCTTTTTGGAATATTAAATGAATGTGGTAGTCAGAAACAACTGAGTTATTATTGACCATTACGAAGAATCTATTTTTAGATATTTCAAGACATCTTTTCCATCTTATACTGTGATGGATAAGTTGAGGAGCAATAGGTTAGCGTGGTATGGGCATGTCATGAGGAGGGAAGAAAGTCATATTACGAGAAGAGTGTTGGACATGGATGTGGATGGTTTTAGAAAGAGAGGCAGGCCAAAGAAAAGATGCATGGACTGTGTAAGAAAGGAGTGAGCAAAGGGATTACGAATGATAGAGGAGAGTGGAAGAAGAAAACCTGTTGTGCCGACCCCACCTAGCGTGGGATAAGGGTAGGAAGATGATGATGATGACTGTAATCCTAGGTTGTTCGACATTCTCGTCAAAAATTAGCGAGATTGGCTCCTCGAGGACATGAATTATCGATAGTCTCCATGCAAGACCCCGGCTCTCGAAATTGGATATGATTTACAACGTATACTTTACCTTTGCTTTACCAATGAATTTCTGTTATAATTAAATCGGCATATTCGTTTTTATGGCTACCGCGGCACTCAAATAGTAATAATATTTAGGTAGCTGAATGGTTTATTTTGCCAGGGAGTATAAATAGAAGTTAATGATTTTCTGCGATTCAAAGTGATCCTTGTGATTTAAATGAATGAGTACCTTTAGAGCTGATTTCACCATGCTCATGCAACATGCATGTTAGTTACTAATCAAGGATTAACAGACCGTTAAATCTAACATTAGATGTCAAAGGCGTACATTTTGACATATTTAACGGCCCTTTAATCCTTTGTTAATCTAACAGAGCATGGTAAAATCAGAGCTTAGATTTTAACTTTGATTGAAAGCACTTCGAAACTTGCCACCTTATTAACTCGAGTAAGGGAACGTTCTGCGCTGCCACTATTTAGATGGGTGACCGCTAGTAGGATTTCTTGCATTGAAAGGCCCGTTTAGGATATTATAAGCAGCGTTGCTGTGTTTCGGTTTGAAGAGTGTGGTTGCCGGTGTAATTACAGGCACATGAGGCTTAACATCTGTATGCCTCAAGTTGATGGACGCAGGGCAGTGCATCGTAGGGCACGTTCCTATCGTGCGTAACTTACGAGCCAATGCTTTGTTATACGTGATGGTTACCACTTAACATCAGGTGGGCCATCTGCTTGTTTGATCAGGTAGGTGTATAAAAAAAAAAGTCTGATTAAAATCAAGGACACGAGTTCTATTCATTTTAGTTCACAAATAATTTATTGTTCAGCTTTTTGCTGTAATTAAGTGATTATCTTTAAAATAATGACTTCATAAGACCACAGCTAAAGAAGCGTTATGGGAAATAAAATACTACAATTAGCTTACAAAGTACTGAATGAAGAATCATTGTGGTAATTCACTTTGAAAAGACACCATGAAGGCCATCGGCACAGAATACATAGTACAGCACAGTCAGCATCAGAAGTTGATGATACCTACGAGTATCGCCACATTTTAAAAACTATTTTGTAAATTTTTACAATGTTCTATAAGTTATTATTATTTCGCTACAACAAGATCGTATAGGCACGAAAACTAGTAAAGTAAACTTTCTGGTAGTTTTTGGATCAATATGATATTCTTCCTGATATGAGAACCTAAGGTCGTGGTTTCAAAAACGGTCGTGCACCAATGAGTTTTTCTGTTCAAAAATGTATGTGCACAATGCCAGTACTCTCAAACGGTGAAGGAAAACATCGTGATGAAACCGGCATGCCATTGAGCCTAAAAAGTTCTATAAGTTGTGTCAAGTGCTTGAAAGGAGCCTCTTGAGGCGCACTTAAAATCCTTCACCACACTGTTTCGAAAGAAACTAGTGTCACGACAAGAGAGAATCCGATATCCCACTAGAATAATATCCCACTAGAAGAATGGGATATCCCACTAGAATAATACCTACCTATCTTTGGGACATTATAAAATCTTCGAGTTTACTCCAGTCTAGTCTAGACAAAAGCTCAAGGCCACATATCAATGTTTTCTTTCCACGCACGTGAGATGCGCGTGCGTTTACGTCACCGGCACCACGCGTCATCGTGGAATAGAAGAAACAGTGCCCAACAACACGGATCTTTGATCTTTGATTTATCTGCTGCTGGGTTTTCTTGCGGCTTTGTTCGCAGCGAATATGGTGTTCCAGATCTTCTTTTATACAATTAGCTGATGAAACAAGCATATGACCAACCTGATGTTAAGTTGTAACCATCACTATAACAAAGTATTACCTGAGTAGCTAAGTAGTCATACGATAGGAACGTGCCATACGATGCACTGCCCTGCGTCCATCAACTTGAGGCATACAGATGTTAAGCCTCATGTGCCTGTAATTACACCGGCAACCACACTCTTCAAACCGAAACACAGCAACGCTGCATGGCGGCAGATAAAGGCGCGGTGGTAGTACTTCCTTATTGGTGGTAGTAGAGCTCTTTGTGAAGGGCTCGTCCGGCCCTTCACAAAGAGCTCTACTACCACCAATATATTTTTATTTTTTATTTTAGGCTTGGGGCTTTTGACATTTTCAAAAGATTAACACCACTTATGTTAATGCAATATCATACCAATGGCCAATTTTGAACATTGTTTAAATTTATGAATGAATACCCATACAATACTTATAAAATGTTATGCGAATATCTATACTCGTGTTTTACAATCATTATTATAGTTTAACTACTTGTCTTCTAGGTAAGCGTGCTATTACTGTCGACCGCATCACTGTTTAGCATCTGGTGAGATTGCGGTCAAACATTTGCTTATTTAAAACAGCCATAGACAAATCTATAATCAGCTCGACAACAAACGCCAGTAAGTCACGACATAGTAATTAACTTCGTCCTAGATTTGACACGCGAATCGTACAGTCAGCACCAAATTAATGAAAATGACGATTCGACAAAGTTTCACAGTGTCAAAATTAGGTTTATTAAGGCGAAAAAACGTCCGCTGATTGGCTAAACACGTGAGCTGCGCAAAAAGATATTGCGTTCATAAAATAATATGCGTTCTGCGCAGCTTAGTCACGTGATTCGACGGAGGTCAACTGGCTTTTCAAGTGACTGACTTGACAAAAAAGTCATTTTTCTTTTTCACTTGACACGGTATTAGTGCTCGACAGGAACTACGTGACACGGCACGAAGAAGATATGACACTGGCAACATTGTTCGCTGAAATGACGGATTGGTGTCAAAAGAGAAGTGAAGAATAGTTAAGACCATAAATATACATATTACAATAAAAGTAAAAGTAAAGTAAAAGTTTATTTGGAATTAAGGTACAAGATAAAACTTAAAACAAGTGTAACGATACTGACTGCAGAAGTATAAAACTGTGTCGCGATCAAATTAGACGCGATAAGACCGCCCATTGTACTACTTCAATTTATATTGTATTTAATAAGGTTTTTTGTTCAGTTTGGTGTCCAATAAAGTATTTTTCATATAAAGAATAAAAATTCTTTAAAAAACTTACAAACTGCTTTTATTCATATTGGTCGCTGAGCGCTCCATTAGCTTATCAGACCGATAAGTCTGTTGCTGTCTCTTTCCGTTGGTATGAAAGTGACAGAGACAAGTATACTCTATAGAATATGATTAAGGGCTTAACAAAATAAGAAATAAATTACAGCAATTAAAAATACACAAATATACAATGTGATTTTATCGCTAAAAAGCGATCGCTTCCAGAAGAAAAAGATTTATGCTACTATTTCGCTGTAATTTTAGCTCAAGTTCTGATTTTATTTAGTATCTCTTCATTGATAATTTAATAGTAGATTGACAAATACTGTATGAATAACAACCACCGCTTTAGGTTTCCAAATGTTTTATTAATTAAAAATGTAGTAAAAGATTGCAAGCATAATGGATACTTTGAAAGTTAGTTAAAATTATAAATTCATACTAATAGTAGCTCCGGAGGTAGTTGTAGTAGCTCTGAAATGTCATCATCACAAAAAATCACAAAAAATCATAGTCAAAAGGTATTTATTCAATAAAATCACAAAAATCACTTTGAAACGTCTTAAAGCTGGGTGACTCTAGGTTCCAGTTCCACGCGACCAAAGCCTAGAAGACCAGGCAACAAACTTACGGCTTGGTTCCTACCGTTCTTTTGTATGATCCTTGTTACAATGTAATATCATACAATATTGAAGCTCCTGTGTGTGAGGCGTCATCGACTTCTAAAGCTGATTGTACTACAGACGCGACGGTTAATGCATTCTGTCATTACGGTATTAAGGATACTTGACTTGACCTGACAGTGTTTTGTTTTTAATTTTCTCGCTTGACAATGGCAAGATCGCCTAAGATAAAAAAAGCCATTAAAGAAAAGAATAAAGCAGTGTTTACACTAGCAATTGACACAATATTACCTGCAGTTTTAAGACACTATAACACAATTGACGTGAAATTATTTCAAGACGAATAATCGAATTATTGTCGTTCTTGTCTGTTCTTCTAGATTTTGGTCTAGGGGAACGTGAAATTATGTCAAGACGAATAATCGGATAACTCTCGTTCTCGTCTGTTCTTCTGGATTCTGGTCGTCAGGAACTGTCGCCTAGATTCTCCTAATTTATATGACGTTGTAAATGATCCTTGTGATTTATCTGAATTAAGACCGTTTTATAGACGAAAATGTATATTTGTTGTGTGTGGAAACGCACCCTGATAATAAGACCTATATTCGACAATGCTCTTCTCTTGTCGTGTCACTAGTTTCGAAGCAGTGTGGTGAAAGGATTTTAAGCGCGCCTCAAGAGGCTCTTTTTGAGCACTTGACAGATGTTTTAGAACTTTGTAGGTTCTACGACATGCCGGTTTCCTCACGATGTTTTCCTTCACCGTTTGAGAGTACTGGCATTGTGCACATACATTTTTGAACAGAAAAACTCATTGGTGCACGACCGGTTTCGAACCCACGACCTTAGGATCGGAATGCGGGGCCGCTACCACCAGTGCTCTCAATGCTAAATTCGACAATGCTAAAACTCATCAACTAATGGCCACTCTAAATCGATGCCCAGTTTACTAAAACACTGGCATTTTAGTGAACCGGTTATTTTGACAGCTACTCAAAACATCTGTCAATCAACCATCAGACAGAAATTTAGCAAAACGCCCAGTAATGCCATAACATTTTTAATTAGAAAAAATGTAGCGGAAAATTAAGAAAAATAAGATTTCGCGTTACGTGTTGGTAAGTAAAAACGATTACATACTAACCTATAGGTATTATACAAGCTATAGGTATAGGTATTATTCCGTTTTTCAAGATAATTTCTCCCCCATACCCATACTGTGGAATGAGAGGTTTTCCGCAAAGATAGAACATGAACAGCTTCAAGAAAAATGTTAAAAAACGTTCTTTAGGGTAGGCAACGCAACGACAACGCCCCTGGTGTTGTTGGTGTCTATGGGCGACGGTGACCGCTTAACATCAGGTGGGCTGTAAGCCCGTTTGTCTATCTGTTACATAGAACATAGTAAAAACTTACTAAAAAAGTCTGATTATGTTATCGAAGATAAGAAGAAGAAGAGAAGACCAAAAAGAATAGAAAATAATAGGGGCGCCACTTTCCATACATTTTCGACGTTCGCTTACATGCGGTCTTGCTCTCACCTATGAAAAATACTCGCATGTCAAATTAGTTCCGTTTCTATACTTTTTGGCCGAACTGTACGTTCATATATCTGTATAGATGACAAAAAAGCTTGGGATTGAAGTATCTCCAAAAGCGCCAGAAGCCGAGCCGTAAGGTTCTTCACTGTTCTTCTACGCACAAGGTCGCAAGGAACTGGCACCTAGATTCACCTAGTTCGTAGGACGCTACAAAGTGATCCTTGGGAATTGATTTAGATACGTTGGGCTATCGCTAGATTGTATGCCACGGTCTGCAGATAGCTCAACGTTTGATATTTCATACATTTTGAAAATACTCGTTGCAATTTTGTTAACATCCATACTGATTTTTATAAAATTCCATCTGATGACGCAATAAATCCACAGTGTAGCTGCTAAAGTATTTATGAACATTGTTAGGAAGTCCGGATATGTGTGTGGGCGTACATTTTTCCTATGCTGTTGTACGCGCGTCTGTATAACTGTGTACGCTGTGTACGTGTACACGTACACACGCGTGTCTAAAGGTGAGCGCATACCGACGCGACTCGACATGGCGAAGCACGCAGTTTTTGTGATAGCGATACAGTGTCGATTCTGCTGATGCATTATGACTGTAAAAAAAATATTTACGCCTTATTGGTTTATTTTTTAAGATTCCAATAATTTATTTATTTGTTTATTGGGAAACCAACAGTTAACTAAACAGTTTGTACTTAGTTTGATTCAATAGTATGGCCAATTATAGGTTTCCACTTCAGATTCAAGAATACATCAAAGATAATAAATCGACATTAAATTTGAACTTATTTATTTCACTTTCTTACGATGGTAATCATTAGCGCCAATGTAAGGTAAAGTAAAACATCGTGAGGAAACCGGCATGTCATAGAACCTAAAAATGTCTATAACATGTCATTGTGTCAAGTGCTCGAAAAGAGACTCTTTGAGGCGCTCTTAAAATCCTTTCACCACACTGTTTCGAAAGAACTAGTGACACGACAAGAAGAAGACAGCGCCACTTTACGTAGCGCGAGTTTTCGTAAAAACAACAAGCTTTTTATGAGGCTGGCAACTGTCAAACAACTTCTCGCTCGCACATTTCAGCTAGAAGTTTTTTGCCGGCTTTCTGCGTCTTAACTGCTTGTATGTAAGAACGAGGCAATACATTTCCTATAGTGTATATCCTGGTGTGTATTCTCGCATCGCCGAAGAAGCGTCTACGCGCCTCGCTACGTCGCGTCGCGTCTCAGTGTGAGCTGACCCTAATTGAGTTATGTGTACGTGTTTGTTTCATTTTCGCTATAATTTATTAGGGACGATGATTTAATTATTTGTTAGTCTTTGTTTAGACGTAGAAATGTTGCTCGCTCTTGTATTTTTCTGGGTCAGTGCCTAGGCATGGTGACCTTGACTTGAAAACGTATTTAATGCCGCTGACATAAGAACCAGAATAGTGGATCAATTTGCATATTGCAGTAAAACTGTTAAGGCGAAGACAGGAGCTAATGTACCTCTCGCTCGCACGTTTCGACTTGTTAACACGTTTAAAATGAATTAACTCAAATTTCGAAAAATCGCAATCAACCATTTTCATAATCACATTGCACACAGTTTATTAAAAAAAAAAACGTTTTGATCGATACATGTTTTCCTACTCAAAGTTTACTTCACTAGTTTTAGTAATTATGCAAAATTTTGAGTAGGAAAAGAAATAAAAATTGATTTATTCAATATAACAAACATCACTTATAAAAAATAGATGCATGCAGAAGTAATTTTCTCATAATACTAATAATAATTTTCTATTCAATGAAAATAAAACATACAATCAATAAAAAATGGAAAACTTTTATACATCGGTTAAAAATAGCGAAACATTTACTCATTATTTACCATTAGCCAAATTATTTTCAACAATTCGTTTGACAGAGAACGTGATTCTTTCTAAATGTTCTACGCAACTACACATGTATAACCTTGTATATATTAAAATAAATATAATATAAATACCGTCGAGGTAAGATGTCCGCATTAACAGTACACGAACTTCAGTAAATCTACATAGGTTATTTATTCATAAATGTTTAAAGATCTACCTATTATGTTTCACATTTTTGTATTTTTAGGGTTCCGTAACCAAAGGGTAAAACGGGACCCTATTAATAAGACTCCGTCTGTCTGTCTGTCTATCCGTCTGTCGCCAGGCTGATAGTAAGACAGTTGAAATTTTCACAGATGATGTATTTCTGTCGCCGCTATAACAACAAATACTAAAAAACAGAATAAAATAAATATTTAAGGGGGCTCCCATAAAACAAACGTGATTTTTTTGACGACAACAGATAAATGATAATAATTATAATATAATTCACAGAATACTTAGTTTAAATATTCTGTGTATTAGTTTGAATATTCACTTTAAAAATAAACAATTAAATTAAACTAAAATAATTAAATAAAATAAAATTAAAATAAATACAACAGACATGATTTTTTTGCCGTTTTTATGGATAATGGTACGGAACCCTTCGTGCGCGAGTCCGACTCGCACTTGGCCGGTTTTATTTTTTAATGTTATGCTCTACCCGTGTTTCAGTGACAAATAAAAAATATTCTATTCTATAACTTTTGAAACTATCATGGTTATGAACATAATTTTAATTAAAACCTGGATATTTACCAACTGAAATGACAATCAAACTAACAAATCATGGTTATCCCGTTTTAAATGAAAATTATGTTCCATTCTTCTAATTAAATTGGATATTATTATGTCTCCATGAGCCAACTATTTTATATTTATCGCCATTGACAGATTACTTTTAAGTTAGTATCCATTGACCACGCGACCTCAATCCCTTTGGCTCAAAATCCCATTAGCGAAACAATAAATAAAATAAAATCGTCCGTTGTTCCACGATGTCGAAAACGACGAAAATTTATGGCGTGCCTAAATTCTCAACTGCTATCGATTTATCTGTCTGTCCTCACCCGATTTACACACAGAAACTAGCGATAAATGTAGAATGTACAAAATATTATTATTTTATTCCGGTCAACAATAGGGAATTGGCTCGTCACCTGGTTTATTTTTGGCAGTCGAGGCGACGAAGTTTAACGTTTCCAAGTGCCTGGAGATGTTAACCGTTTTGTGGGCGAAAAGCCACTTGCATTATCTGCGGCATAGCAGCGGTGGTATCGGCTTTTTGGATTTACCATGCACCTTAAGAAGCAGACAACCGCCAAACAATTTTTCTCAACTTGTTCAAAATGATAATTTTGTAAAACCATTGTAATGTTATTCTTTGAAACTTAGTTTTTTGCGTTTTTAATAATTATTTAAATCTTAAAAAAAACAAAATGTGTTCTTTAAATTAATATCTTGTCTACACCAAAAAAAAAACGAGTAAATTACATTTAGATGATTTAAGGTACGAAAAAGTATTATATCATTCACCTATATCTTTGCCATAGTACAAGCTTATCTTATTTTGAGGCTAGATGTATATAATGGCCAATTTTATAAAACCGTTTTTTTTTAATACATACATACATACATACATCAAATCACGCCTGTTTCCCATAGGGGTAGGCAGAGACCACGGATTTCCACTTGCTACGGTCCTTACATACCTCTTTTGCTTCATTCACTCTCATTACATTCTTCATACATTCTCGTCGGTTTAAGGTACTCTTGACCAGGCACTTCTCTTCTTATTTTTTTTTTTTCATAATATTAAAACCCATTAATATTGTGATTTGTAAGAATAAAATTACCTTCGGTCTTCGAGTCATGTGACCTCAAAAGGAGGTCTAGTCCCACACGGCTATCGACACGAAGGCATACGATCCCCATCACTACGTGAATAAAGCGTCCTGATTAACCTATCTTTATTACAAGCGTGACTCGATTTTTTTACTTTTACCATCCAACGACTGTAAACCGAACATGAAAGAAAATGTTTTAATTACCGAATCGGTACTGGCCAGTGCTGGGGCCCTACCATCCACGCTCTCTGAGTAGAGCTAATAAGCGTGGTTCGAAAGATGAGCATTTTACTTTGTTTCCGAGATAACCTTTTTTGTTGGCGGTGGGCACGTATGGAATACCAACTATTGCAAAATGTAGGTATGTGCCAAATGTAATGTTTGGACTTACCTCTGACTACCCCTCTTAGACGTCCTCAATGAATCTGGAGTTAGTACTTGGTGCTAAGAGATTTGAGGGGGTATCTACCGTGCCTGGGGATCAAAGTCGTGAAGCTGTTCCAGTTCCAGGTCCTTTTTCTTCGTCCAAAACTGTCGGCAATTGTCATACGATTATACCAGCATAAGAGTCCATTCGAAGAAAAAGAAACAAGTGATGACTCTGGCAGATAGCCCACCAAATGTTCTGCGGTTACCTCTTGGTTGGTAGAATTGTATGAGTCAATTAACGGTTTTTTGGTATACTCAATAAGGTTTATTGATATCACATTTGTAAGAACTAGGAAAATAAGGGATAACAAAATTAAATACAACAACAATGGCAATACACGCAGAACAAGTAGAGAAACAACAATACATGCAGCTGTTTAAAAAGAAACACGTTTATTGTCTTCAGTTTAAAACTTTTTTAGTTATAATGTTGGTTACCAATTAACGTTAGGTGGGCCATCTGGTTCTTCCATCAGCAAATATAATTGAAGATAAATTTAAAAAATGACAATTCAAAATGATAGACAGTTTCTGGAAGCCCGATCAAAACTAACCGTCAAGTCACTTGCTATCTCTATCTAATTCGATGTAATATCTGAAATGACTTGACATCCGATTAGTTTTGATCGAGCTTTCTGAAACCGGCCGTTAAGCTACTATAGTCGCGTTAAACTCTCGCTGCAGGCTCGGTCATAAGTTATCGGGACGAGACAGCAATATTGCTCTCTCTCTCTCTCTCTAACACACTTAGGAGAACGGACGATCCTTTTGTTTAAGCGTGTGTTAAGATGATTTATGACCGAGTTCGCAACGAGGGGTTAACGCGACTATAAATAAATGAATAATCGAAGAGGCTTTGTGAAGTCAGTGGTAGCCCCCATGCCGGTGCTTTTGATACGGCGACGATAAAAACCCGGAGTCGACACGTCACGATTCGAGATGTACGCAAGCTCGTTACCCGATTGTGATTTCACGGTGTGTGGTTAATTGATTTAATTTATTGTATAATTGGGATATTTATTTCTTGAATTTTTACGGGTTGAGATATGGCCCGCATTCTGTTCGGCCTTGAATGAGTCAAGGTTATCGTGTCAATTCTTTCCCATCTTTTTCGGTTACTTTATACAAATTGTAAGGGCATTTAAAATGGGTCTTGCTGTTTATAATATCGAATTTATAGGATAAAAGATGGTATTACAAAAGAAATTACCTCAAGACTTTGATCCTTAGGAACGGTAGCATTCCCACAGATATTTATTTAAGTCTAAAAGATCAGAAGTAAGGCCAAATATATTTAGTCTTAGGTTTAAGTACAATGCGAGCAAGCCCGCAAGCAGAAAGTCATTATACTGACGTCACAGCTCGGTTGGTATTGACTCTCCCTTCTTCTACGCTATATAAGGGTGGTAGGTTCGATTCCCATCTAGAAAAAACATTTGTATGACTCACATTGATGTTTGTTCTGTGTCTGGGTATTATCTGTTTTTTTTTATACAGCTAGCTGATGGAACAAGCAGATGGCTCACCTGATGTTGAGTGGTAACCATCACCTATAACAAAGCATTGCATCGTAAGTCACGCACGATAGGAACGTGCCCTACGATGCACTGCCCTGCGTCCATCAACTTGAGGCATACAGATGTTAAGCCTCATGTGCCTGTAATTACACCGGCAACCACACTCATCAAACCAAAACACAGCAACGCTGCTTGGCGGCAGAATAAGGCGTGGTGGTAGTACTTCCCCGGACAAGCCCTTCACAAAGAGCTCTATTACTCTTAAAATCTGTATCTGGTGGTATCTGGTCCCAATACTATACTAAGAAACACACATACACATGCATAGCTTCACTTAGTTTTGTAATAGATGGCGCTGTGCGATATTTCCGCCAATATTTACTTATTAATACGAAGTGTCTCAATAAAGTGCTCGTTGACATCACCTGTAAACGTGTAATTACCCAATGATTTACGAAGCACATTAAAGAACTTGCTCGTATCTCGATTATGTAGATTTTACTCTCGACAGCCGGCGAGGCTATTACCTAAAAACAAGCGGTAGCGATAGCAATGGCGGTAAAATGAGTAATTGCTTGTTGAATAAACCTATTTTACGATAGAGAACCAGTCAATCAACTGCTGCAGGGATAATTTAAAAACATTCGGAAACGTTTCCTATCGAAAACCCTATCCTACTAATATTATAAACGCGAAAGTTTGTAAGTATGGATGGATGGATGGATGTTTGTTACTCTTTCACGTAAAAACTACTGAATGGATTTTAATGAAACTTTACAATAATATAGCTTATACATCAGAATAACATATAGGCTACAACTTATAAAGATATTGTGTGAATTGTCCAAAATATGACGATAAGTGTCAAGTAAGTACCATCTACGAGCTATTCTGGCGTGCGCTGCCAAAACCGTTAGAGTTACACATGATGTACTACGCCAAGCTAATATAAGCTACTCGAAATACTGATCCTGCGCAGACGAAGTTGCGGGCACCAGCTAGTAATTAATATATCTGTCTGTTTAGTTTGCTTATGAACAAAATAAACAGAAACTGACGATAATAAACGTAAACAACGTTTCCGAAAATGTAAAATGCCCTCCTCTGTCGGAAAATCTAAGTAATCAAAATTAAGTTTTTTGACAGCACTATCGACTAGCACGACAAACAGCAATTCCGATAGCAATGCGATTTGTTTGATAAAATTTTACTGTGACTGCTATTGCTACCATTTGTTTTTAGGTAGTAGCTCTGTCAAGCGGTCGCAAAGACCGCTGAGTAACTATTAGTGGATAACATCATTATTTTATGATTGTTTTTGTGCTAGAAAATTGCTCGGTAAACTCTTATTTTACTTTTATAGCCGTTACTAGAATGCATACAAACTGGTTTTCAAACGCGTTTTTCTTCACCGTTTTGGAACACTTGATACCAGTGTGATATATTTTATTTTCTTCTAGATAAATATTATCTATTTTCATTTAATTTCATTTATTCAGTCATAATTATTTTAAAAATCATATATAATATCACACTAAAACAAAACACAAATATTATAATTAATTTAAATCTAACAATAACAATCAAAAATCAAAAATCACAGTAATTAATAATCAGTTCATAATGTACAATACATAAAAAAATCATTTAATTAAGCACATATTATAATAAAATCTAAAAAATAATCATTGAAATAAAAAATAAAAAATAATAAGTTAAATATCATGCTTATGTGTCATAAACTCATCCACAGAGTAAAAACACTTCTTCAGCAAAAAAATTCTTAAAGTTGTCTTAAATATATTTGGACTGACAATACTTTTCATTTCTATGGGTAAAGCATTAAAAAGTTTAACTGCTTGACACCGACAACCATGTCTTGCCACATTCAACCTCGGACATATAGCTTCCAGGTCCTTCCTCCTGTGTGCAATGCCCAACAATTATTTTGTCCGTAATATTGACACAAACACAAATAACCCAACACACTTCTTCCTAGGCAAATTTAAGCTCTACCCATAGAGAGCTTAAATTTGCCTAGGAAGAAGTTTTACTAGTTTTAAAGATCTTTATAACTATAGGTCAATGAACGCTACACCAGTTAAATGGCAGATAAGTCTATTGCTATCTCACTTTACTGACATAAAAGTGACAGAGACAAGAATATTTTATATCGAAGTGTGGAAGAATATGAATAGACACAAATATAAAAATAAAAAGTCCCAAAAATGTATCATCCGTCCGTTTGTTACCATTGTGTTACCGAAATTTTGGGTAAACAAACAGTAATTGGGTAATAACAGTATTAGGATTCCAAACAAAACGAAAAATATATTAATTATAATATATTTAAATATATTTAATTATAATAATTATACTTAACATTATGTACATCGTAAATCGTCATAGAACTCCTAAATTTAACTTCTTTGTGTTATTAAAGCTATGGTTGTATTTCTCTATATAACATCATCTAGAAGGGACACCTACAGCACAAGTCTGCAAGGACTTAGGGTCGGTTTCACCATGCTCTGTTAGATTAACAAAGGATTAAAGGGCCGTTAAATGTCAAAATGTACGCGTTTGACAGCTAAGGTTAGATTTAACGGTCTTTTAATCCTTGTTTAGCAACTAACAGAGCATGGTGAAACCGGCCCTTAGTGTAGGGTCTTGAATCTCTAATTATCTACAAGCCATGTAATTTCTCGATCCTTTATGTTCGTCTGCATCAAATTGTATGTACCTATATCTATGTGCTTTTCTTGCTAAATAAATTGTATTATATTGCGCAAAATTTTGAACTGACGATTTTATGGTAAAGCTCCCACTAGACCACCAGCGCTGTACGCTCCGTGTGATAGCACAATTAATTACACACAGTATCAGATGGGCCAGTTGCCAATGTTGCCTTCTTTTATCATAAAAATACCCGAGACAATAAAAATGTACATAAAAAGCTAAGAATTCCATAACTTTTACGACTTGTATCATATTCACGGTAAAGTGAAAATGTTATGTTATGAAATCATTATCAGCCTCTTGTCCGTTGCATATAGAATCACTTTTACCACACTGGTTATTTCATTATCAACTCCGTCAACATCCTCAAAGAATCTTAATCTATAATCAAAATGTCAAGCAAAATACAAATCTTATAAATTTGTGGTTTATAAGATTTTTATAAAAACTTCGAAAACGAAGTAGATTCAAATTTTTGTAACTTAATGGAGATATTATAACTAAAAAGGTTAAATATACTACTTTTCATAAAACGGGTGCTATCTATAAACAGAGAAAATTCAATTTATCTAGAAATCGGTATAAAACAATATTTATAGCTGGCAAATTTGATATCCCCTTCTTTCAAAATTGGAACAAAAGAACTTTAGAACATAATATTTTTTAAAAATAGTTAAATTGAATATCTACATTTAAATTTTTCTACACATTTTCGCAAGACAGTTTCACAAACGGATTCCACACATCAGTTATTTATTGCAAACCTTTGAAGAGGGCCATTAAGAAACCATAGACACACGGCATGCGACCATAGACCAATTAGTGGCCCCTTTAAATGCTTTACGAGATAAAATATTTTTCAAGAAGACGCCGCGCGACGATTAGAATACCTTTGCAATCTTATTTTAAGACAACGATTTGAAAACAATTCGCATCTGGGTACGGTTTTTAGTTAATGTTTTTGTGAACGAAAATAGAGATGTTAAGAATTCATTATCAGTACAAAAACGTATTGAAATAGGTTCTGCAGATGTAAATATAGCAAATAGTAAATATATTGTAGGGTAACATTCTAAAAATGGGTGAACGGGTAGATCAATCGGTTTCTTTAAAGATAAAGATATTTATTGTTTAAGGAAAACTAGGTACAAATTTGGTGTTAGGGGTTAGAAATTTTTGTTTCACTAGTCCAGCCTGACGGCATATAAACATTACGAAAAAAAACAAAAACGAACATTACCTACAATAATTAAATGAACATTACAAAAATACAACATTCAAATTCAAGTCAAAAATAAATCTTATAATGAAAACTTAGTTAGTATCATATAAAAATTAAATTAAATGTCCAATGTCAGTATAAATTAAATTGTAAAAGATTGTAATGTCATCGATAACTAAGTAGGTACTAGATAAAACAATAATAATAATAATAATGTCAAGTATGCCTTTTTAAATGTCTTCGTCTTCTTGTCGTGTTCTTTCAAAACAGAGTGATGAAAGGATTTTAAGTGCGCCTCAAACAGGCTTCTTTCGAGCACTTGACACGTTTTAGAACTTTTTAGGTTCTACATGCCGGATTCCTCACGACGTTTTCCTTTAAAATATATTCAGCAATTTCAGACAGAGCCATGAAGCCCCAAACTAAGCAAAGCAAAGCGTGCTATGGGAACTTGATAATTTACGAAACCCTATTGGTACATATTTAAGAATACATCAATAGAATACTCAGCATAACTAAATATTAATCTTCATTACAAAAATGTTTGTCCTCGGTGGGAATTGAAACCACAACCTACAGTGCAGAAACCACAGGTACTACCAACTGAGCTATGAGGCTAGTGATTATTAAATCATAACTCACCCGCTCACAGTTACGGCTCTTACAAACGACGGCGTTACGCAGTGCTAACAGTCTGCACGATAAATGGGTTTATAAGTTCATTTACCATTGTTATGCCTACAGAAGTCACCTCCATTGACCTATGTCCGTAATGGGTCAGCAGTTTTAAGACGTTGGGAGAAGCGGACGTTTCAAAGTGGTCCTTGTGATTTTATTAGATAACCTTGACTTTGACTCTGAGTAAAGGCTTGATTCCGACACCGGTGGCTAGAGGCAGCGACAGGCGACACCGCCGCGACCGTCAGGGCGGCGTGGCGGTGTATTACTTATAAATTAGCAACAGCTATTGCTTGCTTGTAATAGTTCCATGCGTCGACTGTCGTAGTCGCCTGTACGTCACCTGTGACCATTCATGTTGTCTCTGCTAATATTTAGGGCGTTCTCCCGTTTTTCCCGATTCTGGATTTGTTCACGTTTTCTATCCTGTTCCCGGTAACTTTTCGGGATAAAAAGTAGCATACATCCAGATTACTAACTATATACTATACATACTGTCATTATACTGTCGAAATATGATATTTAGGTTTGGTTTATATTGAATCGTCCGTGGCATCACCGAACGGCTCTGATGGAAGACCAGCGTTGGTTTGCAACCAACCTATTGCTGAATGAGAGTCCGTTTTGCGACGCACAAAGTTATTTGTTTTATATGTTAAATGTTTATTTTATTTCTTAGTATCTACTTTAACTTTTGCTGTCGTTAATAAATAAATTTTCTTTTATTCTTCCTTTCTATATTTGTTCCAAGTTTAATTCAAATCGTTCCAACTGTTAGCGCGCGTGAGCGACAAACATCAAAACATCCAAGCTTCGTAACATTCGGAATTACAATTAATAGGAAGGATAAAGGAACCCCGTATTGTCGCTTGTCGCTATCGCTGCCGCCGATGTCAGCACCAAGCCTTACAATCGGTATTTCCCGCGCAGCGACACGTCGCATTGCTTACGTGTGAAAAGCATCACATTCAAGATCGTTGCAAGGTCGCGACTCTTCAACAAAGACGCATTGTTCGTCTATTTTTTCCAGCGACGGATTTACCAGTTTTTTTAGCATATTACTGGCAACAGAATTACGTACAATTATGCATACTTTTGGGATAATAAGGAAATTGTTTTTGTATTTGCATTATTGACTTTGACCGTCGCTTGTGTTTTTTGTGTCTTCATACTCATACGACGCAAAAAAATTAAATAGGCACGAATTTTTTTTAATACCACTATCTGATGGAACAAGCAGATGGCCCACCTGATTTTAAGTGGTAACCATCACCTATAACAAAGCAATGCCTCGTAAGTCACGCACGATAGGAACGTGCTCTACGATGCACTGCCCTGCGTCCACCAACTTGAGGCATACAGATGTTAAGCCTCATGTGCCTGTAATGACACCGGCAACCACACGTAATAATGACTTGCCGAGAATTAGGAAGGATTGCAGTCAATACTGTAATCCCTAACGGCCGGTTTCTGATAGCTCGATCAAAACTAATCGGATGTCAAGTCACTCGGCATTTCAGCTATTACATCGATTTAGATAGAGATAGCAAGTGACTTGACATGCGATTCGTTTTGATCGGGCTATCAGAAACCGGCCGTAAGAGTGCTATATCTCCCCTTAAGGTGCTGACAACAAGATAAGTTGTTTGACAGTTGACTGCGCTTTAAATATCTTGATATCTACTTACTGAATATTATTCGACGAGAAATAATACTACAAGCAACGGAAAATGCTTGTTTTTAGATCATGAACCCACAGGTCTATTTTTGTTTATACAACTAGCTGATGGAACTAGCAGATGGCCCACCTGATGTTAAGTCACCATTACCTATAACAAAGCATTACCTCGTAAGTCACGCACGATAGGAACGTGCCTTACGTGCCCTCATCTGCCTGTAATTACACCGGCAACCACACTCTGCAAACGGAAACACAGCAACGCTGCTTGGCGGCAGAAAAAGGCGTGGTAGTACTTCCCCGGACGAGCCCTTCACAGCTATACTACTCTTGAAACTGTAAATGTAAGCTATTTCATCAAGATACGTACGTCGCGGTCTTCCCTTCCCAACATTCCCATTCACACTCGGATGCACCTGTTCGTCAAATTTCTTTGATCCTCTCAACATGCGCAAACTATTTCTGTATGAATAGTTTTACAAACATATATACTCTAAAACTATCTGTGCTTTTTAAGCGTCAAACTCAATGACAAGAGCTTGTACGTCAGAAATTACGTCATCCTCGCAAAGCGATTGGCGTAACTGACCCGTGAGCCGTTATTTTATTAATGCACACACATTACGCTACAAAATTAATATCTTCTTTCAAAGCGTTCATAACTGTACGTCGACTGTCGGACAGACATTCAGGCTTTGAGCACTGGTGGTCTACATTCAAACGGTGAAGGAAAACATTGTGAGGAAACCGGCATGTCGTAGAACCGTAAAAAGTTCTAAAACATGTGTCAAGGAGGTTTCTTTGCGCACATAAAATCCTTTCACCACATTGTTTCGAAAAAAACTAGTGACACTACAAGAAGAAGATGAAAAAACCGGCCAAGTGCAAGTCGGACTCGCGCACGAAGGGTTCCGTACAATTATCTATAAAAACGGCAAAAAAACACATTTGTTGTATATGTATACCCTTAAATATTGTTACGAGCTCGGGGTTCGTATGGATAGAAAATGCACAATAATAATCCAAGAGATGACTTATTTATTTACACTAACACTTTACATAACTAAAACACTACTTAACACTACTTAACACTACTTAACACACTTAATTATCACTCAACTATCACTTAACAACACTAGTTCTCTTCCTTTATCCACTTCTTCCAACTCACTTCTTCCTGAGCCATTCCCTGGAACTGACTTCTTCCTCGAGTCATCTTCACAAACTGGCTCTCTTCTCGAGCCATCTCACCGAACTGACTGCCTGTCGCTCTCGCCGACTGGCTTTATATACGACGCAGCTAACCCGAGAATGTTCTGGATCATACTAGACCATACTTGCATCTCTTTCCACAGAAATAGCTCTCGTTCATTTCCTTCGATTGATTCTAGAACAGTAGTCTAGAATATTCGAAAGTCTGCTATCTCTTTCTAATACTGCTATCTCTTTCACTCCTATGCAAATATGGCTCTATAGTGAAATGTCCTTCGAAGGTCCATAAGGGGTCCTGAAAACGCCTGAAAACGGGTTTTCAGGATATTGCATGGATCGATGGGTAATAGCCTGAAACGGACTGAAAACATGTTGCATGAACCCTTAAAACTGAAAAAAGATTCACGCATTTATTTAGAATATTCATTTTAATCTGCTCTTGTTGATCCAAGCCTCTAAAGAAGGCAAAATCAATAACTTTCCTTTGAATAAAGAGAGCATCGATAGAATAAAGAGCAATAAAATAGAAAACTAAACAAACCAAGACAGCTTATTTGATAAACATACAATCGTAAATGAACATCGGCACGGTAGTTTACAGTAACCATGTTATAGATCGATCGTGTAAACAAAGCTTTGTTTATAGATATAGAGCGAGAGCACGCATTTATTTTTGTACGTCAAATCTACTTGGTTAGGTTCGTATGGTCTGGATTTTAAAACTTCTGTGTGAGCAACGCTGCTGAAACAATACTTGATATTTTATTTAAGCAGCTTCTTGCGTTTGAGGTACGGTAAGTCCCCTCAGATGTCTTAGTAGCAAATACCAATTTAAGATTTTTGGATCGCCGAGATTCTTAGACATCCGTCTATAGTTGGATATCCGTTATAATTTTGCCAGCCTCCACAGCTCAGTTGGTAGTAGCTCTGCCTTCTGTGCCGTAGGCCGTGGGTTCGATCCCCACCGAGAACAAACATTTGTGTGACAAACATAGATGTTTATTCTCTGTCTGGGTGTTATTATATTTTATGTATGTATTCACAAAAAAAAATATGTATTATATCAGCTATCTGGTTCCCATATTACAAACTTTGGCTTAGTTTGGGGCTAGATAGTGCTGAGTGGAAAGTCAACCAATATTTATTTATTTAATCATTAATTGGTATTATAAAATAAGATCAAAGCTATGATCATTTCAAGTGTTTATGCTACCGTGTATGATGTAACAAAAGGAATACTAGCTCCACAACTACAGAAGCCGATATGATTCTTATGAAAACAACCAAACCGTATTTCAGAAAGCCTATAAAACATGGAGTAAAATTGTTGTACCTAATGCTAGACAGCGCAGTTTCCTTTAGATCTAGATGAAGAAATTCGTTTTCTATCTTTATACCTCTGCAAATTTCACTTCTTCTTCTTATCGTGTCACTAGTTTTTTTCGAAACAGTGTGGTGAAAGGATTTTAAGTGCGCCTCAAGAGGCTCCTTTCGAGCACTAGACACATGTTATAGAACTTTTTAGGTTCTATGGCATGCCGGTTTCCTCACGATGTTTTCCTTCACCGTTTGAGAGTACTGGCATTGTGCACATAAATTTTTGAACAGAAAAACTCATTGGTGCACGACCGGCTTCGAACCCACGACCTTAGGATCGGAAGGCGGGGCCGCTACCACTAGACTACGAAGCGGGCGGCAGCTACTAATAGGAGTATACTCGTATAATGTTAAAATTATTGCTAATGATAAACCCGCCAATCTACGGATGAAATCAGATTTTACTGGTCCAATATCTAAATGTAATGAAACGGACCCCATGCCAAAGAAGCTATTTCTGTCTTTAATTATCGAGATAAACCAAGATTCTCAAAGACAAAGAAGACTCGAATCTAAGGACTCGATCTTTACAATTAAGTAGAAATCTATTTGAATGGCGCGTGTTTTTGTGATGAATTCAGGTACAAAATAAAACTCCTAAAACAAAATAAATAAAAAATGTTGTGTGAAATGCCAGTGCTCTCGATTGATGACGGAAAACATTGTGAGGAACTGGTTAGTTAGTATAATAAAAGCGGCAATGAGCTTGCAACCTGTGGGGTACCTATGTTATGTGGCAAATGTATTCCTCAAGTGGATAGATGCAGTACAGAGCATCGTGGACAGTTTGCTATCGCGCGTGACTCACGACTTGCTTTTTATTGGGGATGGTTACCGCTTAACATCAGGTGGACCATCTGCAAGTAGTATAAAAAAATGTGCCAGGGAGAAGTACAGTAGTAAGAAGAAGGTCTTTTATTATACAACTAGCTGATGGAACAAGCAGATGGCCCACCTGATGTTAAATGGTAACCATCACCTATAACAAAGCATTGCCTCGCAAGTCACGCACGATAGGAACGTGCCCCACGATGCCCTGCGTCCATCAAATTGAGGCATAGTTAGCCTCATGTGCCTGTAATTACACCGGCAACCACACTCTTCAAACCGAAACAAAGCAACGCTGCTTGGCGGCTGAAAAAGGCGTGGTGGTAGTACTTCCCCGGACGAGCCCTTCACAAAGAGCTCTACTACTCTTAGGTAGTCTTCGTGCTCTCAGTGCGTCTCAGTGCAAGAGTGTGCATAGTTATTTCAAACATGTCACTCCACTTTATGGATTGTCATTCAAACGTCTTCTAACATGACACTTCAAACATTTCTGACTATTTCCATCTGTCATGTACGAGGTGATTGTATTAGATTTTCGCAAAAATATTTTAACTTTTGTTTGATCCTCGTACAATCGTCGGTCCATCGGGCGGGTGGCATGCTACATCCGGAGGCAGATGCTAGTATTAATTTGTTGGATTTAAAAGAGTTATGGCTGCCGGTACGATTTCAGGCACATAAGACTTTTTTACTTCAGACTACCGTTTGCGTATAAATCTCATGATCATTTTTTTCAAATTGAATCTAATTGAATTGAATCAAACTTTTAGGTAAGAAAACTTGTATGGATCGAAATGATAATTTTCCTGAACCTTTTTGAAATGTTATTTCCCAAAACTTGGTTGTTTGTGATTTTTTTATTGACCTTCAGTAATTTTATATCTTCAAAAATGTGAGAGAAAGTTGTTTGACGGCTGTCAGCCACTTAACACCTTTATGTCTTTGAGAAATGGACGCAGTGCACGGCCATATGGGGTAACTGGGCAAGTCTTCGGCGAACCGCTTGTGCCATCTGCCTATTCCAAGAAATTTTATCAAACAAAAATTTAAAGCGAGTTTCATGTTAGATGGCTGAATAATATTTTTGAAAATCATCTGTAGTTAAAAGTTACGCATGTTCGTGACGTTATCATCTCCCTGTTTATTTCTCCAAACGTTCGCAGACAACCTTAACTAAAACAAATACATTGTAAAAAGCTATTAGACAGAACTTTTAATGAACATGACGTGTGTTAGAAAGACAGTTATTATAAATACTGAAACAGCTTCACGACTTTGCTCTCCAGGCACGGTAGATATCCCCTCAGATCTCATAGTACCACGTCTGAACACCAGAGTCTGAGCATGTCTAAGGTGGGTAGTCAAAGGTACGTCCAAACGTCACATTTGGCACATACCCACATTTTGCAGTAGTTAGTATTCCATAAGTGACAGGTTGCAAGCACATCGCCGCTGTTAGAGTACTAACTGGTTTCCTCACGATGTTTTCCTTCACCGTTTAAGAGCACTGGCATTTATTATATACCATTGAAAACAAACTATATTATCACGGATATTATCACATCAACTAATAGAATAAAAAATAAACTGCGCGTAAATGTTTAACTTTGCAAAATAATTCAAAATTCTGATAACATGACTGTAGTGTGGTTTTACATGTTTTTTTTTGACAAAATCGTAATAAAATGTATGATGCTTTTGGTACAAGCCTATATACAGTTATTCGTCACGTCCATGTTATTTCGAGGCGTTACTGGTAGAGCACCGATTTGTAGAGCACGCGTGATTGCAAGGCAATGCTTTGTTATAGGTGATGGTTACCGCTTATCATCAGGTGAGCGGCTTGTTCCATCATTTTGTAGTATAAAAAGAAAAACGTTGCGACGTGTAGCGAATGCCGTGTGTTCAACAAATGTATATTTACAAAATCGAAGAGCAAAGGCATTGATGGAGTTGAACAATAGGTTTGCCTATAAATACCCTTCGTCTAATGGGTTTTGCACACACAGCAAACTTTCCAAGGCTGTGTAAAGGAAGCTACATGTGGAAGTTAGACAATAAAGCTTACATTAATGAGATTTCCATAGAAAGCCGAGATGGGCTGTAAATTGTATAATCCATAAAGCGGGGAATAAAATTCATTGCATGGTTGCTTTTAATTTCAACTAATGAGAATTTTAGAATGCACTGTTACTGTGGGAAATGAAGGCTTTATACTTCATTAACTACCGTGCCTGGGGATCAGTAGTGAAGCTGTTTACTTCTTTGAAATCGACTTCAAGAAAGGGTTTCTCAATTCGTTTGCATGTTTATTTTATTTATTACTAGCGACCCGCCTGGGCTTTGCACGGTTATTGTGGGTTACCCCTAAGAGATAGACATATACTATCATGGACTTTTTTGTAGACCTTTTTAAGGTGTATAATACTGTAGTACATTATTTTGATCTATCTCGTAGGGTTCAGCCAGCGTTTGCAATGTAAGCCCAAAAAAAGTGTTTATTTACGACATCGCATTAGAAACCTTTAAAATTATCAGTGTTTCTCTGCTATATTATGCATGTTTTATACATATAAACCTTCCTCTTGAATCACACTATTTATTAAAAAACCCGCATCATAATCTGTTGCGTAGTTTTAAAGATTTAAGCATACATAGGGACAGACAGACAGCGGGAAGCGATTTTGTTTGGTAGTTTATACTTCATTAGTGGTCTCATATCAATTATTTCAAATTTGATTCAAAGCTTTTAGAAAAAACCATATTATATTAAACAGAAAAATACATTCACAAATGACGTATGGGATGGTTACCTTCAGCAAAAGTTTAGATTTAGTATGTTTTTCAGAGTTTTTTTTTTAGCATTTACGCAAAAAAAAAACAAATAGGTACACCAAATAATAATAATTAACATTTTATAAAATGTTTATTATTATTATTATTTGGTCTAACAAAGTGGTAAGTTTTTTATGTTAACTATGTGGCCTACATTTCAGTTAAAAGAAATGTATATGAAAAAAATTGTGACTGCAATGTCAAAAAATGGTTACATAATAAGTACCTCTAGTCCAAGTTTAGTTTTTAATTATAAATTTACCATTTCATATCAAATATTGACAATCAAATACTTGTCGCAACAATTTTCATTACGTGTTAGATACAGTTTATTGAAAGCAGCGACATAACTGTGCGAAATGAACGGCTCAGAATGCTCGTTGCTCATTGTAATCCTTTGAAACTTGAGATTAATATATTATTAGTAAATACGCCTGAACCGTTATTACTACGCTGTAACTATATACATTTAGTTATACATATGTAAATGTCGCAATATGAGAGTGAATGAAGCATAAGGCGAATGGCTACCCCGATACTAGCGCCACTACATATTATATTTTAACATTACGTTATACAAAGGAATTATCAAAAAATCTGACCGCGCGTACACGATACCTATCACAAGCTTGTTTTTAATGTATCTTTAATAGTTTTATATTGTATTATTTAGGCAGATACTTGTTTCAAGAGTTTAGTTCCTATTGGTGGCCACCAAGCTCTCCAAACAAGGTATCTGACCGAGTAACACGAAATAAAACTATTACAGATACATTAAAAAAAATAATTCGTTTTTTTTTATAATTCCTTTGTATAACGTAATGATTAAATAAAATAAGTAGTGGCGCTAGTATCGGGGTAGCCATTCGCCATAAGAGGTAAGAATCGCAAGTAAAAATCCGAGGTCTTTGCCTACCCTGTCTAGAGTAAGGTTGCCGGTGAAATTACGGGCACATGAGGCTTAACATCTGTATGCCTCAAGTTATGGACGCAGGGCAGAGCATCGTAGGGCACGTCTCTATGGTGCGTGACTTACGAGGCGATGCTTTGAATGAAATAAATGAATGAATTAATGAAAATTATTTATTGCACACCTTACAAACTAACAAAATAGGACAAATTATAACAATTATAGAAAAACTAAATGTACAATGGGCGGACTTATCGCTAAAAGCGATCTCTTCCAGACAACCTTTGGATGGAGAGGAGCCTAGAATAAGATGGTTGGTTAGGGTTAGCTTTGTTACAGGGGATAGTTACCATTTAACATTAGGTGGGCCATCTATTTGTTCCATAAGAAAGATGAATATGAAAAAAACAACCCTACGTGAAACAGGCGTCATTTTATATTTGTATGTAATTTCAGGTTTATTATCAAAATCTTCCGACATATACATAAAAAACTATATATATATACTTATAGTTATAACTATATCAGCGTGGCAACGCGGCCAGTGTCTTTGGAGACGCACTGATTTAGATCAGTTTGAGCTATCTCTACAACGTACGCAACGGTGTGCAGATATTTCAACGGTTTTACGGCGAAGGAAAACATCGTGAGGAAACCGGCATGTCGTAGAACCTAAAAAGTTCTACAACATTAAAAAGGAGCCTCTCAAGAGTGACACGTCAAGAGAGACAGAACGGTTTGATATGTATTTTGTACATACTCAGTAAACATGTAAACATATCAGGAACATACAGTATTCATTGTAATTTTCTTTGTAACCTTTCTATTGACAAAAAACGTATAAAATACAAGGTTATCAGTTTAAGTTACACTGTAAGGGATCTACAACATTTTTTCTGTTATATTTTTTACAATGTCACGTCATCACTCCGTTCCTGTTATTGTTTTTACAATGTCACGTAGTAATATACATAGTGATATATAGAATACTCATTTTGCGACAATAAGAAGCAGCTGTATTGAACGCAAATCTTCTGAATCTTCTATATTTATAATTATAATGTCTGTCTGACTGCTGTATCTTGTAGCTATTTTGTGTGCCATATTATTGGACGGAATTTACTGCGTCGAATTGAGATTTAGTTACCAATACACTCCGAATACATTTTGGAGTTAGATAAATACAATTTTCGGTGGATTTTCTCGGTGGATTTTCTCTGTGAGGTAATGAAATTGTTGGGCAAAGGTAACTGCTTTACATCGTGTTTGAAATTGTTATAGGCAAAGGTAACTGCTTAGCATTAGGTGGAAATCCATGATTGGTTCGTACTTTTTTCATATGAAAAATAAAAAAACCAATAACCCAACTAGTTGAAGAAACACGACGTGAACATGCGGTTCGAAAGTGTTGTTGCTCGAAATGTCGCAAAAAAACATAAATATGTTAACAAAAAAAAAACCGCGTACTAATGCTAGTCTCCCAATAAATCTCCCAGAAAACAATCTGAAATCATTAGTTGGCAACATTATAGTTTTTTTTTCAGGTCGGATTGTGAAACAAAAGGTTTGGACGATTGTATATTTTTTTTACGAAAATAAATAAACGGAAAGTCCGTGCAGTAGCCAACTATCTGTCGCGGGAGTGGGCTCGAAATAGCACGGTTCTAGTTCGACTTTATCAGTCAAAGCGACAATCGTTTGGACTGCGTTCACATTCTGTTCGGCCTTTTTGTGTTCTAATTTCGTATCTTCGGTTTCCTGGTTACTTTTAGTTTATAGCTTGCTTCATCATCATCAGACGAGACAAAAATAGTAACGAAATGGAAAGGTTCCATAGGAACAATGAGACCGGGTAGACCAAACGCCAGATGGACAGACGAAATACAAATACAGTAGATTCAAATTTTTCCAACAGTATCGGCCTAGATCTAGCCAATCTACTGTTTTTAGATCTAGCGAATCTACTGTTTTTAGTTCTAGTGAATCTACTGTTTTTAGGTCTAGCTATTCTACTGTTTCTAGAGCTAGCTAATCTACTGTTTTTAAATCTAGCCAATCTATTGTTCCTAGATCTAGCCAATCTACTGTTTCTAGATCTAGCCAATCTACTGTTTTTAGATCTAGCCAATCTATTGTTTTAAGATCTAGCCAATCTACTGTTCTTAGATCAAGCAATTCTACTGTTCTTAGATCTAGCCATTCTACTGTTTTTGCTACGTTTTCGTCTTTACCGTCTGAGCTGTTGGTTTTTTTTATCACATACCTACAATTATTTTATGAAAAAGGTTATTTGTAAATGCAGATTCTAAAAGTCCTTGATTATATTTAATATTCATGTTCATTTTCTCATTATTTTAACACACAAAACATTTGATTTTATTTGAAAATGTACCAATTGCATTCCATTAAAAGAGGATGTTATAGTAATTTATAATTTAAATTAGGTGGTGATCGCTCGCCGATAATGATGTTAAACAACGAAGATATATTTGAATTTTCTAACATAATGGTTAGAAAATTCAAATATAATGTAACTTTGTTGTTTTTCCCTCTCTCGTAACGTTTTAATACTACTATTGAGCTACAGATTACAGAAAGGAACACCTATTGCCTATATCAATCAAGGGCACGACTACCGAGGACGTGCCCTACGCGACATTGAACTGCGTCCATCACTTGATGTGAAGTGGGAGGCTAAGTACTTAGTTGCACAATCAATTATGAATATTATTATGGGCTTACATGATTGAAAATGAGGTTTTTGATTAAAAAAAAAGTAGTATACTTTGAGGCGCACTTAGAATCCTTTCACCACACTAACTTCGAAAGAACTAGTGATACAACAAGAAGAAGGAGCAATTTAATTACGCGTGGGCATCTCTCTTGTCGTATCACTAGTTTTTTTCGAAACAGTGTGGTGAAAGGATTTTAAGTGCGCCTCAAGAGGCTCCTTTCGTGCACGCAAGTGCCGACCACGCGATTCTTTGGCCGACTGATACCACTTCGTCTCTTGTGCCTATATGACACCCATACCCTTCAAATTTCATCGAACAAATAAGACAGTACAGATACTTATAAAAAAAGGTAAATGGATAACCAAACAGCCTTGTTAGCAAGTGGTTACACTTGAAACATTAAATCCGGCCAAGTGCGAGTGGGGATTATATAAATGCTTACTGGGCATTACATATAAAAACAATAATCGTTATTTTTTCCAAGTTTCCATGTGTTTTTTTAATAATTTGTGTTTAGTTTATGTTAATTGTAAGCCATATTTACACTAACTACTTGGAAAATTATGAGAGAAATATAAAAAATCTAATGATTAAAAAACTATTGAGTACATTTTATGGTTCCAAAGAATACACATACGAATGGTCAGTGTAAGTATAGGTGATATGAAAAATGTAAGAAAAATGTATTTACTCTCTCTTCACAAAAGGTTTGCCGTAACTAGGTCTAAGTGCTTAGTAGTGCAAGCTAATTATGAACCTACATACAGAGACTCTTTTTAGGGTTAAGGTGAATGTATAAGCCGAATGTATTGCGATTTTTCCAAAATGAGTTTAGTGATTTTATATCTTTTAACATGTCCAAAAGTGCGAGCGAGAGTCACATTAGCTCTTGTCGTCGCCTTTGTACATGTTTTATATTTAAGTTTACTAAATGTTATAACTGTATACAATAAAGAATGTAGGAATAAAGGAGGCTGGTGCCTATGATAGGTTCAATGGGGATATCGGCACCCTTTGACTGCATACATGCATACATAAAATCACGCCTGTTTCCCATAGGGGTAGGCAGAGACCACGGATTTCCACTTGCTACGGTCCTTACATATCTCTTTCGCTTCATTCACTCTCATAACATTCTTCATACATTCTCGTCGGTTTAGGGTACTCTTGACCTAGCAATTATCAAGAACGTCTGCTATCTGATCGAGATACGTTCGCCCAGGTCTTCCCCTCCCAACAGTCCCACGCTCGCCTGATGCACCTGTTTCGTTGATCTCCTTTCATCCATCCTCTCCACATGCCCAACCCATCCTAACATACCTTTCTCTACTCTCATCACTACGCCTTCTTTCACTCCACAATTGTCTCTAATTACACTGTTCCTCACTCTATCAATCAAATTCACACCACACATACTACTTAACGCTCTCATTTCTACTGCATTCTCGTTTGTACTACGTTCCCTTTGACTACGGAACCCTAAAAAATACTTGGTGCAAAGTTAACTGAGTCAGCAACAGAATTAAAACCAAGGCCATAATTTCTGCAATGGCTTCTCACTGCCATGTCGTGTTCAATCAGTGCTAAGTGCACTATTCTAGAAAACTAGCCCTCATACTATAAAATGGTATTTAAATTTATATAATGCTTAAAATTAGCGCTGTCTCTGTTTTCCATTACACATTGGTAAGAGATGGCAATAGTTTATCGATCGTTTGGATGAAACGGAAGAATATTAAAGGGTAACTGCTCATCATCAGGTGGGCCATCATAAACTATTTATTTGCTTCAACTGTGTACTTAAAGATCATAAATAAATAAAATAACTCATTCCCTATAGGTGGGATGCAAAATTGTAAGTCATCTGATAATTCTATCACCAAGTTGTATAAAAAATATTAAAAAAAAAATAGTTTTGCAATTTTGCTCGGTGGGCATCAAACCCACAACCCACTGAGCTGTGAGGCCAGTCTTTTTTTTCTTTAAAACTAACTTCACTAGCTGTAAAACGGAACTAGAAAGAAAATAATCTGATTTGTAAATAGGTGGCACGCCGTCTGAATAACGGCGCCAGATGTCTCCGGAATATGAATAGAAAATGCTCTTTGAAACTCAGTTCTGAAGCCCTAATTCCTGCGTTATTTATCTTGGAATGCATTTATTATGACCCCAGGCATAGATATCACTCAAATCTCCATCAATACCGACTTCAGATTATTTGATGTACCTATAGGGGTGGGTATCCAAATTGACACGATTGACACAATAAATTGGCGATTTAGAGCACTGAATACCAAAATTAAAAACCAAATTTTACGAAAAAAATATATTATAATATTATTATAATATATTTATTATATTATAATAGTATACTTACCAGAGGTTATTCGCGACTTTTGACTTTGCTCACTAGCAAAGAAACACTCTAATAAAAAAAAATAAGACCTTAATTTCAGACCTCTCTTGATATCTTTAAAAGTTCTATTCATAGTGTATGTCTAATGTGAGGAACCCACCGTTCACATTTGAAATCTCTAGGTTAATTAGATTAGATTAGAAAATTATTTATTGCACATTTTCTTCCAGTTAGCCTTTAAGTAATATAGAGTTGGTGGTAGGACCAGCAGTTTAATCGACTGTATTTCAGGGCTTAGATTATTATACTATTCCATAATTTTATTAAATTCATAATTCATTATATGAAATAACAGAAATATTATTTAATATACCTATTAGTGTATTGATTTTGTAACAAAGTGAAAACATCGTGATAATAACAAGCAAGATACGATAAATATCCCTGTAATTGCATGAATATTTTGTATAAAATCATTGTTTTTGAAAAGATCTTTACTGTGTTCCTAAATTAGGTTTTCTGATCGTGTAAGTTTGAAAAATGCTTGTAAAAAGATGATTCGATAAATACATTTTACAAATGTACGTATTGTTGTTTGTTCCTGTTAAAAATATGTTAAAATTGTTAAATTCACATTAAATTTTAGAACTAACCTTGATAAATGAGTACTTAATGGTATTTAAATATTCAGGTTGCGAATGGTAACACTAAAAATACCTTTTCGTGTAATTAACAGAAAAAAGGCCTATTTTTCTCCGAAGTAAAATACAATTCCCGCAAAATGTTGTTTTATTATACGAAAACATTTTAATCAACTTTGACCCAAAACTTTTCGTCCCTCACATCGTTTGAGAAACAAATTTTATTCTGTCCCGAGAGTCCGGGCCTAAATATTTTATGAACGCAACTTTGGGGTCCATTGATAAATATTCTATAGATAGTCACGTACTGATAGATGATGCGTATTGAGGATAGTATCAATTGATTGTAAAAAAAAGGAAGGACAGCATTTTATTTCTTCAAATAAATGTACTAGCTCTTTTAGTTTTAATTGATACCTAAAGTTTAGTTTTACAACAACAGAACTATTCACCTATTTCAATCATATAAATGTAAGCAAGGCATAAAAACTCACCGAATGAAGATATTAAACGATGAAATAACTCAACAAAATCCGTGACACCGGTTCTCCTTTCGCGTATAAATCACTGAATTTCAAACAACACCGAAATAAAAAATTAATAAACGTCACACATCAACATGAAACAACGAGAAATTATTCGCAATTCGTACTTAAAAAAAATACCGACAACTCGTAGATAGTACGTAAATTTTCGCGGTAAACAGAGCGAGCGGCGAACGTCCCACCCACGCGGCAACGTGAACACGACTGGCCGCTTATACACGGATTCACCTGCAATGCGTGCGCTCCTCGCAGGCGGCAGACAAGGACGGCAACAGTCTCAAAACCGGCTAGAGGGAGAGAGAAACAAGCACACGTGCTCATACCCACCTCGAGGGTAAAGCAGTTTTCAGGAAAAGGGGCGCGTTATTACAAAGCTGGGAATGAATAGCTATGCTATGTATTTTGCATTATGAAGACTGGGACAATGCGAGTTATGCCTTTTGTTCGCGAGGAGCGAAGCAGTGTGACATTCTCGCCGATGTCACAGAATAAATAACTCTAGGACACAAAATCGACACAGAATCGAAATCGAAATTGAAAACACCAACACATTCAAAATAATCTACGACACGCACGTGTTTTTTTTTAATAATATATTTGCTGATGGAACAAGCGCCACCTCATGTTATGTGGTAACCATCGTCTGTAACAAAGCACTGCCTAAGTCGTGTCCTTTGAGTTAGCATAGGTCTGACTATATCAAGAAATCTGACGGGATTTCTACCGTGAATAGATTATAGTATGTCGTCATTGTAGCCCAGTGACCCCAGAGACCCCAGTGCTGCAACTGACATTGCAGCTGAATTTTAAGCTAAAATTTAAAAAAAAAAATACATTTAGAACAGAAACAAGGAAATTATAAAATAATCTGTGGAAGATCCATTAGTATTAATTATTTGAACAGAATTAACGTGCAAAAGCAAACTTTGAATCGGAAGCTTTATTGATATAACTGAGTTATGTACAATTGAAATGTTATATTAAATAACTCATAACGGTTCATTTCGGAATAACGATGTTAATGTATTGAGTGGTGCGGATTCGATTACTGCGTCATACCAATTTGTGCAGTCTATAAAATGTAGGCCGTGGGGTCGATTCCCACCGTGAACAAACATATTTGTGTTATTTACATAGAAGTTTGTTCCCTGGCGTTATTATTGTTTTTACAAAAAAGGAAAATAAGCGACATTGTATAAAATAGGTTTTTTCATACTTAAATACGATTTTTTTAATGTTAATAAATCATTTTTTTTCTCTCAAATGGCATATTAAGTCTAACTTAGTCTAAGTCTAGCTTAAGAATGCGTAAATTTAAAATGATCGCTCTAAATTTAGCATAACGGCTAAATCAATTAAGATAAATTGTATCGATTATAAATCTAATGAGGAATACTTTTAAATATTTTGTGAATTGGGTAAACCAAAAAAAGTAAGCGAGTGAAATCGCAAGCAGAAGCTAGTTATTTATATTTATTTATTACAAGAATTGCTGAACGTAGGCCATTCGAATCGATTATAAATCTAATGAAGAATACTTTTAAATATTTTGTGAATTGGGGAAACCAAAAAAAGTAAGCGAGTGAAATCGCAAACAGAAGCTAGTTATTTATCACAAGAATTCCTGAACGTAGACCATTATGTTTAATTCGAACTATTATTTCTTCAATTATAAAGAAATACTGGTTGAGTGCCAAAACGGTATATACTTCAGCCACAGATCACCTAACACTCACTATGGGATATCGCGCTACGAGCGTAGAATAATGAACAGTTACTAAGAAGCGTTACAGTCGGATCGCACAGATAGTGGTATAGTTAGTACGAGATCGTTTTCAATTCATGGATATTCTATTGTTAATTTATTTATAACGATGTGTTTCTGCACGTGGCGTTTTTTTTTACATTTTTTTCAGTCAGCTGAAGTAACAATTTAAATTAATAATCTTACGCTAAAAGCGTCCTACATTTTGCGAGTCTAATTGTCTTTGTCTGTTTGTGTGGTTTACGACAAAATTGTTTCTTTTTTTTGAAGTTTAAATATTTTTTAGACCGCCGCATTTTAAATCACTTTAGAACTTTATTCAAAGATCAACCATGAACGAAGTTTGCAATTTTTTTCTGATTGTATAAAATTGGGTATTTTATATCCGAAATTATTATACCCATCCACTCAGCCTAGTCAGCTAATCCATAAAAAAGTACAACATACACCACTTTTTTATCCTGGTACACCTCAGTGTACCAGAATAAAAAAGTGACAATGTAGTGAAAATGACAATTCGCCCACTAACCCTCAGGTTAGTGGGCGAATTGTCATTTTTCTCTAGATTAAACGAAGAAATTGAAAGAATTGATTAAATTTCGGTTTCAGATAGTTCTGGATCGAAAAAATCAGATCTTCAAAAACATAATAATAATAAGATTTAGTAATCATCATCATCAAAGTCAAAGTTAAAAGGTAGGTATTTATTCAATAAACTAGGAGAATCTAGGGCATATATTCATCAGCCTGAAGACGTTCACTGCTGGACTTAGACTTTCCCTACACATTTCCAGGAAGAACAATTCTGGGCCCTATCTATACACCGACTCCCCGCAATCTTCACAACTAAAGGTTCTCGAATGGCAACCACGAACTGGAAAATCGTGGGAAAGCGTGGGACGCCCTCCACCCGATGGTCTGACGACATTATGAATTTTCGTAAACTTTACCAGAAATGTTTCCACTTTTGTTGGTAGCTGTACCACGCGAGCAAAGCTGGCAGAAGCTAATGGGAAATACGGAATTAAGCCGATTTTTGTCTTTGTAGGTAAAAAAAAAGTTTAAAGTTTATTTGTTGTAACCATAAAAATGCTATAAAAAAACTTTACAAACTTTTTTTTTTTTTTTTTTATACAACTAGCTGATGGAACAAGCAGATGGCCCACCTGATGTTAAGTGGTAACCATTATCTATAACAAAGCATTGCCTCGTTAGTCACGCACGATAGGAACGTGCCCTACGATGCACTGCCCTGCGTCCATCAACTTGAGGCATACAGATGTTAAGCCTCATGTGCCTGTAATTACACCGGCAAATTACTTGGACAATCTGTACGAACACTAACTCCCACCCTAGGAATATCTTGTGTTGTGGGTCACATCGCTAGGTGACGTAAAAGACTGAGGCCTGATTTCACCATGCTCTGTTAGATTAACAAAGGATTAAAGGGGCGTTAAATATGTCAAAATGTACGCGTTTGACATCTAATGTTAGATTTAACGGCCTGTTAATCCTTGATTAGTAACTAACAGAGTATGGTGAAATCAGCTCTAAATATAGTCTTTTACGTCACCTAATGATGTTGCAACAATAATTGTAACAAAATTGAATTCGTTAATATGCTAAAAAAATGGTAAGTTTAGAGCACTGGTGGTCTAATGGGCTGGATTCGCAACCAATCGTTCACCAATGGATTATTCATTAATCAATGACGGAAAACATCGAGAGGAAAGCAGTTAGTACTCTGGCAGCTGTACGATGGGCTTGCAACCCATATATGGAATACCAACTACGGCAAAATGTGCCAAATGTAATATTAATAAATACATACTTCTGACTACCTCCTTTAGAAATCCTCCTAGAATCCTAAATTGGTACAAGACACAAGATATTTATTCGTAGAAATAAGCATTACGCAAGTTCTTATGGTGGCTTCACATGACTTCGGCATTCGCATTTTTATTTTATTTTATGTACTTGCCTATTTGACTTGCTAGTAAAAAATAGAGACAAATATAGGCGAATAGGAACACTACACATCGTTGTTTTTGGAAAAAAAGACGAATACGCGAACACGAATAGCCATATAGCAAACATTTATATTTATACAACATCTACTTTCTTGTCTGCCCAGCGCTATTCATTCATGTATTCTGGTATACTGGTTTCCTCGATACAGGCTCTGCCTAGTGAGAGGACTAATGATTCTACTTTTGTATATTGGCTCTCTGCAAAATATAATAGTTTGTCGCGTCAGAAACTTTTACGGATTTTTTTTATTAGTGTGTTATGCTGCAGTAAATATTTTATAAATATTTGTAAGTATCTTCTTCAAAGGCTGCATTTTAGACTTATTTACCTTTTTCAGGTATCGCAAATATATCAAGGTAATAAGACATCTACCGTGCCTGGGGATCAAAGTGACGTTGTTTTTGTTTTATAGCAATATAGCAACGGTTTAAAAATAAAGCACAAAACCTACTTCAATCCTCGTCTACCAGCGAGAAAGGGGAGGTCGTCAAAATTGAACGGCCAGCAAACAAACAGCAACACAATGCCAGCAACAGTTTCAATCTCGGCGTCTTTGTTGGGTAGCCAAACAAGCCCCACTCTCCCTCACTTACCGAAATGAACATCAATAATTTGGACGACAGAAAGCTGAGAAATGCGGCTTTATTTTTCAATTTTAAATTTACAATACTGGCACCAAAATCACCTTGTTTTATGTTACAAAGTGATTCTTGTGGTTCAATTGAATAAATATCTTTTTGACTTTGACTTCTGACTTTTACAAAATTCACAATTAAAACTGTATCATTTTGTGTAAGAAAAAAATAGTATTGCGACCATTCGCGTTTTTTTTTAATACTACTAGATGATGGAACAAGCAGATAGCCCACCTGATGTTAAGTGGTAACTATCACCTATAACAAAGCATTGCCTCGTAAGTCACGCACGATAGGAACGTGCCCTACGATGCACTGCCCTGCGTCCATCAACTTGAGGCTTACAGATGTTAAGCCTCATGTGCCTGTAATTAAATTACTATTAACAATAATAACGAGCCCAAATCACGTTTTCTCACTTCATTTTGGTACATTACATATTTGCATGATCAGCAGGGCTATTTCAAAACATTCCGAAACGTTTCCGGTAGGAAATGTCAGAATTTGTCTCTTTAGCTCTTCTTTTGTTCGTTTAAAAAAAGACAGAAAGTAAAATTTCTAACGGCCGGTTTCTGAAAGATCGATCAAAACTAATCGCATGTCAAGTCACTTGCTATCTCTATTTAATCCGATGTAATAGCTGAAATGGATAGTGACTTGACATCCGATTAGTTTTGATCGAGCTTTCAGAAACAGACCGTTAGTGTTTTAAAATAGCCCTGGTTATATCAGGATTATTAAAATTACCGCGACAAAAAAATCAAAACGTCACAAAACCGGTAAACCTCACGACATTTTCGTTCTCGCACCGAAGCTTTCATTTTAATGGCAGTAAAAATTCAAACTGGCGGTGGATTGCACGCGGCCGATTGCCCTATATACAACCCCCTCAAGCCGATCGATTCACACCCTAGCGTCTCTCAACCCTCGTACATTTTGGCAAAACTTCTTATTATAATAACACGTTAGAAACAGGTCAAGGGTGATAAATATCTGATGGTTTAAATTGGAGCGATATGTGACGCGCAACTTGAAAATCCGCCTACTTGCTTGTTATTGTAAGGAAAATAAGTAATGAGATATAGTAAGGACTTGAACATACATAAATAGATAGATAAATGATACCATAGATGATGGTACAAGAGAGCCGGTAGGTTTTCAGTCCGATAAAATTAACCAAAATTTAATAAATGCGAATACAAAGAATCGGACTTCGTACCATTATCGACGGGTTTCGTATCATTATCTT
Organism: Chloroclysta siterata; assembly: GCA_932294275.1. Taxonomy (NCBI): domain Eukaryota; kingdom Metazoa; phylum Arthropoda; class Insecta; order Lepidoptera; family Geometridae; genus Chloroclysta; species Chloroclysta siterata. Next base: position 2,739,734 of record OW028600.1, read on the forward strand.
TAAAAACGGCAAAAAAAACCACGTTTGTATGGAGCCCCTTAAATATTTATTTTATTCTGTTTTTTAGTATTTGTTATAGCGGCGAAAGAAATACATCATCTGTGAAAATTTCAACTGTTTAACTATCACGGTTCATGAGATACAGCCTGGTGCCAGACGGACAGACAGACAGACAGACAGACAGACAGACGGACGGACAGCGGAGTCTTAGTAATAGGGTCCCGTTTTAACCTTTGGTACGGAGCCCTAAAAACAACGAAACGAACATAATCATTCATTCATTGTATGTAATGTAGTGAAAATAGTCTTAGGGGCAGCAAAAGTTAAGTAATTTGAAGTCACATTTTGTACTACTAACTAACGTGTAGCATACCATAACAGAGATAACAGCTCAGCATGAGGTAGTTCAACTGCTAATTTCATTACTCTAAAGCATAAAAAAGTTCGACACACACTTGGCCATTCTTTCATTATTTTTAGAGCATCAAGGGCAGTGGTTGATGAATATTTACTAAATGATTTGCATATTTTTTGTATCTTTGCTTGGGCAGGATTAGTAGAGGTCGATTTTACCTACTTTAGTAATTTTATGGTCTCGAGTGGGTACATTTGAAACAGTTCAAACAAGATAAACTGTCAAAGAGAAACAGCTTCAAGACCTTGATCGCCAGGCACGGTAGATATATCCCCTCAGATCTCTTAATACCAAGTAGCAATTAATAACAGGCACATGGGGTTTAACATCTGTATGCCTCAAGTTGATGGACGCAGGGCAGTACATCGTATAGCACGATCCTATCGTCCGTGACTTTCGAGGCAATACTTTGTTATAGGTGATGGTTACCACTTTACATCAGATAGGCCATCTGCTTGTTCCACCAGCTGCTATAGGTCATAGTGATCACTTAACATCAGGTGGGCCATTAGCAAGTAAGATAAAAAAAGAGAAAATGCTTAAACATTAATTTTAGGAATCAAAAGTACGAGCAAAGCCACGGGCGGCTACTAGTTATTGTTATTTTTATTCTTAATATTAGACCACGTATAAATATTTAAAAAAAAGTTACTGTCTATTGTGGTACGATGAAAATGCCACTAGCGGTCACCCATCCAAAAGTTGACCGCGCAGAATGTTGCTTAATAAGAACCACGAACGATTTGAGCACTGTAGCTCAGAATAAATAAAGATACTTATCTTAATCATTTCCTGTTCATTTAAACAAGTTTAATTAAAAATAACCTTATTTGAAGGTTGAAATCGTAAAACGATACAAAAGAAGCGTTTATGCCACATAAGTACTGTATTATGATAATTTTTTATATGCAAAAGTCCTTTATGGTGGAACAAGACGCTTTTCTCAAAGTTTTTTACGTTCTTTTTGTTTAATCTAAACACATATAACTGTTACGTGACTGACTGACTCAAGGACGAAGGACTGCGGGCATGTTTCATGGTGGCTAATAACCCGACACGGTGGGCCTCTCCGCGTGTCCCTCTGACTAGCAGAGGGCAAAGCGTGATGAAGCAGGGTAGACCGTAGGTCTACCCAGGCGGTAGAGCGCGCGCGAGAGACGCGGAACTTCTCGCATTGCACTTATTCACCACCCCGTCGGGTGGGAACGGCAGAGCACTCGCAGTCGTTCCCGGGCCCCTCTCTATAAAGGGGGGGGGGGGTGTGCGGGCCCCGCTATCATGGTGGGCCGGTCGCCGGCAAGGGACTGGATGGGAAGGCTCTGCCGGATTCCCAGTCCCCCTCAACATAGGCGACGCGGGAGTACCGCTGGGTTGTTTAGTGGGTATACCAGGAGCGGAAAACCGGAGAGTCCCACATATCCCCCCATTCTCCAATGAGGGGGAATGCGTAACGCATTTTGCCCAGCGTCAAAAAAAATGATTGAGCGACAAACATGCAAATATCGTTACTTTTGCATTAACATATTAGTTGGATGTTAATAATAATAAAATTTAATATTTTTTGTAAAAGGATAAAGAGTGTTGGGCTGGCGTTATGTAGATGACTCTATGTAAAAAATCATTATTTATATATATTTTTTTAAAAGGGCTTTAAATCATTAAAGGTTGCAAGAAAATGGCACCACGTGAACGAAGTCTCGGGCGTTCCACTAGTAACCGATATATGACGTCGTAAAAATATTAAATATGAAAAACCTCTTGGGAACTTTCTACGCGACATAGAAAGCAATATCAGTACATTTTCACGACCTCTCTGGGTTTAAGCAAAGTCGATTCTATTTTATAAAAGCACAAGGATCAATTTGAAAGTGGACGCGACAGCGAGTACAACAGTTCATATCCCGGGGCAGGACATAAATTTTAGCATAATCTGCATTATTTGTGTTGTAAAATCTCAAAAATCACTTTAAAGCACTTTAAAATATTTATTGAGTAGCTTTTTTTATTTTATAGTTGTTTTTTAAAGCTTTTTCTCCTCTTTTGTCAAAGAGAACTAACACTAACACCACATAACACAAAGGTTAACTGGAAGAAAATGCTAATTAGCATTAAGTTCGCCTATGTACTTTATTTATGTGCAATAAAGAATTTTCTTATCTTAAAGCCAGAAAAGTGATTTTGTGTTTTCATTTTATTTATCCACACTAAGAAAACTTATTTGTGTCGAAATTTTGGCTGGAATTTTACAATGATATTCTACGTATTATACGCGATATCATAAAAACATTCAGTCGATCAGATATTTTCAAAAATATTGACATGTACAAATCAAACTGGCCATTATTCAGTACAATCACAAGGATCTCTTTGAAACGACGTGTACGTGTATGAGCGTGAGTTGTTAGTGTCTTAAGCTGTGAATTTTTAGAACAACGAATCTTGTGCGGCTTAAGGCGAAGGCAAGAGCTAATGTGACTCTCGCTCGCACATTTCAACATATTGAAAGATATAAAATCACTAAACTCATTTTCAAAAAATCGCAATCAACCATTTTGTGTCACATTGCACACAGTTAAGTAAAAAAATCATTTTGATCGATACATATTTTCCTACTCAAAAGTGTGCTTATATACGAAAACTAGTAAATCACATTAGCTCTTGTCTTCACCTTAAGACCAAATGGCTCCTAGCAGTCTTTATTAGGTCAAATTCGTAACAAATACGCTCAAAATCTACGCATATTCAGTTAAACCACAATTTTCCTTCAGGCTGCGTGACATTAAAAAAGCGTGGCACAGATTAATGGTAACATTATGTTAATCCCCTCTTCACTTCCCTCCCCCCCCCCTCCCCCCCCCTTCTTCCGCCCTTACTGACCTGGGTACCGCGGAAGTGTTTCGGTTAACAGTCGACTGAGCAAAGGTAATGGATATGCCTTCCATTTGTCTTCCATTTGCGTGCTAATTCTTTTACAACCTGTTTTTATACATTCTACAGGAGGGTATAATTTTTTCGTGTGTAATATGTGACAGCTCAGTTGATAGCTCTCACGGCTCAGTTGGTAGCAGCTCTGCCTTCTGTGCAGGCCATGGGTTCGATCCCCACGAAAGAGCAACCATTTGTGTGATGAACATGGGAGATTTGTATGATTCCACTAGTAAATTCTTGTGTATAATAAAAAGAAACAGGATGAAGAATTTAAGGCATGGTAGATTTCCTCTCACAGATGTCTTAGTATCAAATGAGCACTGGTGGTCTAGTGGTAGCGGCCCCGCCTTCCGATCCTAAGGTCGTGGGTTCGAAACCGGTCGTGCACCAATGAGTTATTCTGTTCAAAAAATGTATGTGCACAATGCCAGTACTCTCAAACGCTGAAGGAAAACATCGTGAAGAAATCAGCAAGTCGTAGAACCTAAAAAGTTCTATAGCTTGTGTGAAGTGCTCGAAAGGTGCCTCATGAGGCGCACTTAAAATCCTTTCACCACACTGTTTCGAAAGAATCTAGTGACATGACAAGAGAGAGAGAGTATCAAGTAGCCACTGAAGGTTTTTTTGAGGATTTGAGGATGTCTAAAAGGGATATTTAGAGATACGATCAAATGTGGTCAAGCGTAATTCTAGTCCCATAACTAAATTACTAGTACCCATTTATGGATTTCATGATGAACCAAAAAATAGGTAGTTTTTTATACTACTACTAATGGAACAAGCCTATAACCCTGATGTAAAGTGGTAACCATCATCTATCACAAAGCATTGCCATGCAAGACACGTCATGCAAGATTTTATAATTTTTGAGTTCCAAAAATTTATATAACGTACGGAACTTTAAAACTCACTCCAGCCTTTATGTAAGACTAGCGACCCGCCCCGACTTGGCACGGTTATTGTGGGTCCCTAAGAGATTATGCTTGTATTATGCATATAAACCTTCCTCTTGAATCATTCTTTCTATAAAAAAAAACCGCATCAAAATCCGTTGCGTAGTTTTAAAGATTTAAGCATACAAAGGGGTATAGGGACAGAGAAAGCGACTTTGTTTTATACTATACATAATAGTGATAAGATTAAATACAATAGCACACCCCGAAGACCAAACATGCCACGAGCATTTCGGATTTCCCCAAGTTTGTCGTGTTGAGCAGGTCTTTTCAGTAATCGCCGCCACCATCTCGTAATTATGCTGAAGGTTTCAGCTCTGAAGGAATTGCGTGTACAAATGACGGATTGGAGCATTTAGTTATTGCTATACCAAATACTTTAAGAAGTTCCAACATTTGTTACTTGTTACGGCACGCTTCATGCAAATGAGTCCAGGTTGTCTGATTTGCATAACAATCATATAAATAATGGTGGGTTATGGAGTTTCAGCTTTACGCTGTTTTTCTTTATGAATAAGGAGCTAAGTTTTCACCTGAATTTGAACAAATAACGGTTTTCTTTTTAATAAGCTGATTGTGGAATTTTTGGGAACTTGTGATAGGCCTCCATCATTATTTATGTATTGATACATATATTAGTATTCTAACAGCGGCGATGGGTTTGCAACTTGTCGCGTTTGGAATACCAACTACAGAAAAATGTGTGGATGTTCCAAATGTAATACTTGGACGTACCTATGACCCCGCATAGGCATTCTCAAAGAATCTTAAGTTCAAAGCCAAAGTCAAAATCAAAAGGTATTTATTTAATAAAATCACAAGGATCACTTTGAAACGTCTTAAACTAGGTGACTCTAGATGCCAGTTCCACGCGACCAAAGCCTAGAAGAACAGGAAACAAACTTACGGCTTGGTTCCTACCGCTCTTTTTGTTGTTCTAAGAGGTCTGAAGGGATATCTACCGTGCCTAGGGATTATAGTCGTAAAGCTTTTCCTTAATTATCTGTAAGTTTTCCTCAGCTATTAAAAGAATCATCTTACAGCGTTACTCGTAATCTCTAGTTAAGGTGGTGATAGTTATCAGACGTTTACACAACACTTTTACTTGTTTCTTGTCCTGATTCTATTGTACTAATCTATCCTTACCAGATAAGTTTCTGCTATTGTATTCTTCTGTAGAAATAATTTGTAGTCACATACCTGAAACAAAATAGAAAAAAATCATAAATGACATGCCTTTTGAAAATATGAATAGTATTATTTATTATTCATTCATTATGACAGCCTTCATAGCGCAGTTGGTAGTAGCTCTGCCTTCTGCGCCGTAGGCCGTGGGTTCGATCCCCACCGAGAACAAACATTTGTGTGATGAACATTGATGTTTGTTCTATGTCTGGGTGTTATATAAATTTTCCCTGCTTTTTTCTTTTATTACAATTATTTATTTATATATATAAATATGTATTAATCATAATATGTATCGTGGTATAGTATGTATGACTAATGTAAGTATTTTATTTATATTTTTATATATTTGTTTCTAATTCTTTTTCTTTTATATGTATGTAGCATAGCCTTTTTCACACACAAATTATTTTTTATCTCTACGCACACAAGCACCCCTTCTAAATTGAATGAGTCCACTTCATCCAACGGTTGTCTGGTAGAGATCGCTATTTAGCGATAAGACCGCCCATTGTACTTTGTAGTTTTAAGTCTGTTTTTTTGTAATATCCTTAAGTTGTGTGCAATAAAGTATTTTCTATCTATCTATCTATCTATATAATATTATAAGTATGTAGTAGTAGTATATGTATGTAGTATATTTACAAAAAAAAAGTATATAAGTAGTATATCAGCTATCTGGTTCCCATATCACAAGCTTTGGCTTAGTTTGGGGCGAGATAGTGCTGTGTTGAATGTCCACCAATATTTATTTATATATTATTCCTGGAAGTGGGTAAGAGAATTTGGACTTCTCGGGCTGGTGATGATGATGATGATTTTGAGCATCGGCAGTCAAGTAGCAGCGGCCTCGCCTTAAGATTGAGGGGATATTTACCAGTTACAAGATAAACGCAAGAGTAGCTATTTTTGTGTTGTGTACAGTATTCCTGTTTTGGTGGGACAATTTGTTTGGATCAAAATGATTTTTTGTTGGATCTTTGTAATGATATTCTTCAAAACTTTGTTTTTCGCGATTTTTCATATAAAAATACATTTACTTAAAAAAATATGACATGTGCAATCGAAAAATATAACGGTTGTCAGTAATTTTTTTAGTTAGCCATTTAGTAACATAAAATGAAAATAACATCCAAAATAAGATCGTTCATTTATTTTTACAAAATATAATTATGTTACGCGTTGCCACGGCCATCAAGTTTAACAATGAACCGAGCAATTATTGTAATTACTGAGATAAAATATAATTATAACAATGATTCATTGTCAGATCAAATGTAGATCTTAAGTAATGCAAGGTGAATAAGTACAGTCATCATCATCATCAGCCTGTAGAAGTCCACTGCTGGACATAGGCCTATCCGACAAATTTGCAGTAAGAACGATTTCGAGTCCTCTCCATCCACCGACTTCCCGCGATCCTAACAATGTCGTCAGTCCATCGGGTAGGAGGTCCCACGCTTCGTTTTCCTATTCGTATAAGTAGGTACAGTGATTTGATATATTTCAAAATGTTGTTATGTGCGAGCGAGAGGTACATTGGCAGTTGTCATCGCCTTAACACCAATCCACCAATCTTAAGAGTAGTAGAGCTCTTTGTGAAGGGCTCGTCCGGGGAAGTACTACCACCACGCCTTTTTCTGCCGCCAAGCAGCAACGCTGTGTTTCGGTTTGAAGAGTGTGGTTGCGCCACAGTACGCGCCAAGCTTCGTGTCTACGGCAAACACATGGGGCCTTTGGTGTTTGTGGATTGGTGCTTGTTTATGGGGGTCCTTAAACATGGGGTAGGTCCACTGTTGGACATTTATTTATTTTATTTATTTACACACATTTAATTAAAACGGTTGCACACCAATTACATTAATTAAATATCAATATAACGAACATAAGAAGGCATAGAATTTATCAAATAGTTGATCTTTTGATTATGATGATGATGACTTGGCAATATACTTGTTCATACGTTAATCTATAAAATATATATAATATAATATATGGAAGGATATATTTTATCCATCCATCCATCAATATCCATATATATCCATCATACACATAAATGCGACAGTGTGTCTGTCTGTACGCTTTCACGACTAAACTTAAATTTCGTACCGTTATATCTTTATCAGGGATGGGCATAGGACGCTTTATTTTATCAAATAATTCGTAGTTTTTAAAGTGGAAAAAATGTCCCTAACAATATAACATTGAATTGTTGAGAGCGGACGAAGTCGCGAGTAACAGTTGATTATATTACGGCATAATGGAACAAAATGCACATTCCACAACATGCGATATCTTTTGTTTTATCAATATTAAAACCAAACTTTGTTGGATAAAACGATTATAGTATCAAGAATGCTTAATCTGTAAACAGAATGCAATTTCTCTGATAAAATTTATTTTAAGAACTAGCTTCCGCCTTCTGTTTTGCGTAAAAACAGCTTTTAATTTATTTCTATACTTATCAGGTTTTATTCAAAACAGTTCTGATGTGGCGGCGTAATTAAAACAAAAACATATTTTTTAGGCATTTATAATTAATTATTAATTCCAAATATTAGTTTTTGTAAATTGTTAACTTATATTATTTTAGACATGACGTAAATTAATGTAAAAAAAACATTACGTAGTGCTTAAAACTTTTTACATTATATTATGTCGTGTACTTTTATTACTGTATTTTTTTTAAGAAAATAATTTACTACTTTGGTACTCCCTGGCGAGTAGGTAGCGGATAGAAAGAAAAAAAAACATTTTATTGAACAACACAGAAAAAAATGGTACCGAAGACAAGTAGACATAACCTTAGTAGGATAAGTTATTATTTCTACTTTCCTTTCTTTTTTTTGTCTTTTATTTGTATTTAAATTATCCTACTTATATATAATTATATTAATTATATTATATTATAATTGTATTATAAATGCGAAAGTTTGTAAGTAGCGATGGACAGATGTTTGTTACTCTTTCACGTAAAAACTACTGAATGGATTTTATTGAAACTTTACAATAATATAGCTTATACATCAAAATAACACATATGCTACAATTTATAAAGATTTTGTGTGACTAATCCTGCGCAGACGAAGTCGCGGGCACCAGCTTGTAATATTATAATCTTGTGTTCCCTCTTGTCGTGTTTTAAATACTCTACCTTCTGTGCTACAGAGTGCTATTTTCGCCAAACGAAAGCTTTTAAACTAAAGATCAAAAATGAACTACGCTCCATATTTCATGCGCTTCAAAATGAACACAGAACAAGACCAATCTGCCTGTAAAGTCGCTGAACATCCCATCTACCTAATAACTCGGAAACTGTGACGTCACTGGAATAAAATCAACATAGAATTAACATGAATTATACATCCGGGCGGATTTACTGCTGGATATGAAAACTGTGGAACAATGAGTATTTTGTAGCAAAATAGACATTGTTCTACGGTTTTCATGCAAGGTTTTCGCCTGAAGGATTTTGCAGCTATATAATTACTACATAGTGTAAAACAAAGTCGCTTTCTCTGTCCCTATATCCCTATGTATGCTTAAATCTTTAAAACTACGCAACGGATTTTGATGCGGTTTTTTTTATAGAAAGAGTGATTCAAGAGGAAGGTTTATATGCATAATACAAGCATAATCTTTAGGGATAACCCACAATAACCGTGCGAAGCCGTGGCGGGTCGCTAGTTATAGATATAATAAGAGGCAGCGGCGGCGTGGTGGCCCTGTCACGTATGAAATACCAACTACAGCAAAATGTGGGTATAATAATATGGCAAATGTTATATTGGACGTAGGTACCTCAGTCTGACACACAGACGCATCGGTGGTTTAGTGGGAGTGACCCCACTAAAGTTCCCATCGTTAGGTTGTGAGTTTGAATCCGGACGAGTACTGATGGATTTTTCTCTTCGATTTTTTTTTGTGCCCTTTGCCAGAGCTCGGTCACCAATTGTGACAACATATATTTGGACATAATCATCGAGCACATACCCAATTGGGTATGTGCTCGATGGAAATAATACACCCCTTAGACATCCTCCAATAATCTTGAGTTGGTACGATGAGATCTGAGGGAAGACCACATGGTGATCCAAGTCGAGAGGCCGCTTTTGTTTTCTGTAATACCTAATTTATTTATTATTTCATATACTTCACATGCGAAGCGAAGAATGTCATGTACGAGAAGAATGCTAGGGATGAATGTGGATGGATATAGGAGTAGAGGTAGGACAAAGAAAAGATGGATGGACTGTGTGAAAGATGACATGAGTAAGAAAGGAGTGACTGCTGAGATGACGGCTGATAAAGGAGAGTGGAGGGAAAAAACCTGTTGACACCACATGAAGTGGGATAAGATAGTAGGATAAGTAGGAAAATGATGAACGATGACTTCACATACCTAATAAGTAATAGTCGCAGTTTTTAGAACAGGTGTATTTTTCCAGAAACTCATAATTATCTTGGGGATTATCTTGGGATATCTTTTTATTATGTTCCTTAACTTGAGATATTATAATCAATATAGCGGCATCGGCATATTCTATCTTTATCGCTCTATTTACGGCCTTAATAGATATCTTTTATAGCTTTAAGATAACGTACTTCAACGCTCAATGCATGTCGTCACAAGTATAAGTTTCTAGGCTTGGGTAAGCGCGTGTGACGCCTTTTTTATTACAACTAATTGATGGAACAAGCAGATGGCCCACCTGATGTTTAATGGCAACCATCACTACAAAGCATTGCCACGCAAGGCACGCAGGATAGGATCGTACCTTACAATGCACTGCCCTGCGTCCACCAACTTGAGGCATACAGATGTTAAGCCTCATGTGCCTGTAGTTTCACCGGCAACTACACTCTTCGAACGGAAACACAGCAACGCTGCTTGGCGGCAGAAAAAGCCCTTCAAGAAGAGCTCTACTACGCCTGTAGTGTTGCCAGCTTCCATATACTACGACTTCTGCTTTCCACCAGTGGATGTAGGCTTGTTTGGTTACTTAATAGAATAAACAAAAAACCTAACAACTGAGCTGTAAAGTTTAGAATGGAAAACCTTAAGTAAATACCTTAAAATACCCAACATTTTGACTAAATGAAATTCTAATGCTAAAAACAGCGACCGAAGAGGTCGAAAACGGTTTACAAAACGTAAGCAATCAATTTTATTTCAAACAAACGCCGCCCTCTTATTTGGCTTCAGAAGAAAACTAATGAACGGGAACCACAAAGGAAATGAGACCTTCATTAGCATGACATAAGGTCTCTAATCAGTTGCGAGCAAGCCGGGTGAATGGGACATGATTAGGTAAGCTGTAATGTTATGATATCAAACAAGTTCTCTTGGGGGTTGGGAGTATAAATTATGGAGCTTGACTCCGTGAAAAGCCAAGAAGTAAATATCACCAGCTTCGGAAGTTATTCATTTATTCCCTAACTGATTGTAATCAGGGCCCGTCGGTGACCTGAGACGTCAATATTTACTTTAAAGCGACCCTTTACCTTATTTATTAACTTTATGCTAATCACGTGACTTAGCTGTCGTCGGAAATAAGCCATTGAATATTACCTACCATCATAATAACATTGATGAGCAAAGTTGACGTAAAATAGTACTTAAATATCCTCAAAGAAACTTTAGTTGGTAGGTACTTGGTATCGAGGGATCAGAGGGTATCTACCGTACCTGGAGATAAAAGTCCTGAAGTGTTTTCTTACATTGTTTTTTTTTATCCGTGTAAATAGTGGAATGTCCATAGAATATTCTGGCTGTTTTATCTGGTCACACCTGACCATTTCGGAAAATTTCAACTGTCTAACTATCACGGTTCATGAGATACAGCCTGGTGACAGACGGACAGACAAACGGACGGACAGCGGAGTCTTAGTAATAGGGTCCCGTTTTACCCTTTGGGTACAGAACCCTAAAAATTGCTTTTCCAAGCACATAGTGTTTCCATCTTAGATCAGGCGCGATTTTTTTTCCAAAACGCCTTCTCCATTTTCAAGCAGTTATTACTTTTCTACGTATAACCTCAAGGTATTTAATGAGTTTAAAGTGGGTGCAAGACTGAGGCGATAGCAGAGGAATTTAATTGGTGTTCAAGCTCCGATAGGATATCAAAAGATAGTTTGGTCCAATACGTAAGCGAAAAGAAGAAATTAGTTCATTATTAAAAGTCTGATGAAGCCTACAACGGGACAGAGTCTTTCCGATAATAAATCTGTCAGTCGTGATCTAGGCATAGAACAGGACCACTTTAATAGTAGTGTTTTTTTTCCCACCTTTAACAAACTTTTCCCACTTTTAACCATCACCTTTAACAAAGCATTGCCTCGTAAGTCACGCACGATAGGAACATGCCCTATGATGCACTGCCCTGCGTCCATCAACTTGAGGCATACAGATGTTAAGCCTCATGTGCCTGTAATTACACCGGCAACCACACTCTTCAAATCGAAACACAGCAACGCTGCTTAGCGGCGAAAAAAGGCGTGGTGGTTGTACTTCCCCGCACGTAGCCCTTCACAAAGAGCTCTAATACTCTTAAGCTCTTTTTGAAGAGTTCGTCCGGTGATACTTCTACCACCATGACTTTATCAGTCGCCAAGCAGTTTTATGAGGTGGTTAAGAGGGTGGTTTCACCAGGAGAGAATCAGAATTTTCTAAGCAACTGTTAAACAACTAAAAATAAATATATAATATTAGTGAAGGAAGTTATGAAAATCTTTATAGCTGGCAATTATTTAAAAATCTCTTCAGTAATATAATAACTTTAAAAATGTTGGAAGGTGCGAGCGAGAAGCTGTTTGTCGGTTGTCAGCCACTTAACATCCACACCGCGGTCACCAATAGCCTGCAAAGCGTGGTGGCTTCAGCAAATCCTATGACATGAGGTTTATCGCCAGCCGTGGACGGTAGACGGTAGATTTTTACCTACTTACTTGACACTTATCGTCATATTTTGGACAATTCACACAATACCTTTATAAATTGTAGCCTATGTGTTATTCTGATGTATAAGCTATATTATTGTAAAGTTTTCAGTAGTTTTTACGTGAAAGAGTAACAAACATCCATCCATCCATACTTACAAACTTTCGCGATTATAATATTAAGTAGGATCTTCCTCCTGTGGTTTTGCCGCAGAGTTACGACATGGGGTCCTTCAAAAGGCGTATCTTTTCTTGAAAGGCCGGCAGCGCATCAGTAACGCCTCTGGTATTGCAGGTGTCTATGGGGCGACGATGAACGCTTTCTATCAGGTGGCCCGTATGCTCATCTGCCAGCTTTGGCATTAAAACAAACCTATTATCTGGAATCGTTTGCCTATGACCTGCGCCACGGTAAGTAATTATTTAAGTTCGCGTATGGACTGAAGGTAGCTCAATTCAATTAAAAGTTAGCCTGCAGAAGGTCTCCCGCAAAAACTTTATCTAACTTTAGTTTTTTTCTTTTTACTCTTTATAGACCCTTGACCACAATCTCATCAGGTCTTCGGCTACAGTTTAGAAGGCATAGGTTTAACTGAATTTCACGAGAAGCGTAAATATACAAGAATCAGGTTTTTTAGCAATTTTTTTGGCATTTAGGAAGGCACACGCTTATGTCTCTTTTTTTATTAAGTAGCTCGCAATCGGCAAATATAGGCTCATGAGGCATTTAACACCTGTATACCTCAAGTTGATGAACGCAGGGCAGTGCATCGTAGGGCACGTTCCTATATAGCGTGACTCACGATGCAATGCTTTATTATAAGTAATGGTTACCACTTAACATCAGGTGGGCCATCTGCTTGTTCCATCAGCAAGCTGTCCAAAAGAATCGGTTCACAATAAGTTCAAATAAGCACTCATTGCTTTTAAACATTATTGTATAAATTTCTATAAATTTATGCTGATCCGCTTCAACGATCCATTTTGTCGCTGATAGATTTCACAGATTTTAAACAATTTAATCCACCGAATCCGAGCCGCCACGTCATCGGCGCAATTTTTCACACGTTTTCATAAAGCCACATAGTGACGTCACGCATCCACGCATGACGTCATGAATAATGAGATAATAGATGACTCGGCACGAGCATTCAAAATGTTCGTCATTTGTTTTTGTAATGAGGCGCCATGTCAGATTGACACGAGACAGATATTGTAATGTGCATAATAATGCCAATCTGGCTGGCGAATGTGTAAATGGGACGTGATCATAATATCACAGCTAGTTGTATATGAGCACTCAACATTGTAACCATGAACTATGGATATAGAAGACCGGGTCTACTGGCACAATTATGAGTTATATAATTTTGACTACTGAACACTAATTTTGGTTACTTACGATGCAATGCTTTGTTATAGGCTATGGTTCCCACTTAACATCAGGCGGGCCATCTGATTGTTCCATCAGTAAGTTGTGTATAAAAAACCGGCCAAGTGCGAGTCGGACTCGCGCACGAAGGTTTCCGTACCATTATCTATAAAAACGGCAAAAAATCACGTTGGTTGCATGGGAGACCCTTTAAATATTTATTTTATTCTGTTATTTAGTATTTCTTGTTATAGCGACAACAGAAATACATCATCTGTGAAAATTTCAACTGTCTAATTATCACGGTCCATGAGATACAGCCTGGTGACAGACAGACAGACAGACAGACAGACAGACAGACAGACAGACAGACAGACAGACAGACGGACGGACAGCGGAGTCTTAGTAATAGGGTCTCGTTTTAACCTTTGGGTACGGAACCCTAAAAAGCATCATAAACCTGAAGATGTCCAATGGTGGACATAAGCTTCCTCTCAATCCCAGAAGGAACGATTACGAGACCTTTCCAACAACCAACATATAACAAAAATGTCGAATGACGAACGTATCCAGGAAGGAATGCGTCCTACACATTGGCGTCAGCGATTACCGATACCACGCGAGCAAAGGCCCCGACAACCCGCTTATCTAACACAATTTTGAAAAACAAAACCATCCTGATTACAATATTAACTGAGCGTGCGAACCATCGATGCGAGAATGGCAACACTGCAGGGTTCCCTGTACATCTATTACAATAAGCATAACACAAAAGAGCGAGACGCAAGCACGCGATCGCTCAAGCGTGAGCAAGACGCCTGTTTATTATCCCTGAAACGGTGTATGATAATAAGGCCGATTTATAAAAGTCTGCGCACCTTTTTATGTGAAGTTGAAGGTTTTATGAAACGACTGTGTTGCGAGCATTGGTGTGGCGCGGGTATGAATAAATCATACGGATATTTTAGTGGGCTCCTTATCCTAATGTAGAAAATGGGTTTATAACCAAGATAAGAGATTATAAGTTACTAGGTTACCTATCTGGTGTATATAAGCGTTATTATACGACAGTGAATATAGCATATGCAATAAGGTGAAATCGAACTACCTTTAAACTAAATTATTAATAAATTCGATAACAACAGCTCTATAGATTACGTCACTACGAAAAACAAGTTAACAAAATGTATGTTGTTCCTATTTGAAGTGTATTCAGGGCAGGAATAATATATGGATATATTTAAAATAGAATATACAGGGTGACTTATTTAGATCGGTCAGTATGGGCAATTCTGTAACTATTAGACATACAAAGATCTGTTCTTATGAACCATGTCATCGATTTTAGTGACAAGAAAAACTGCATACATTAGATTAATAAAAATAAGGTTGTCATTTCGAATATCTACTTCATTATATGAAAGGATATGAAAAACAAAGCATTTTATTCATTTTAGATATCATGTTTCATAGTAACATTTACTGATTATGACTTACACAATCGATATCGAAGTAATAGAAATAATGTTAGTTTTTTAGAAATGAGTAGCAGTTTTTTTTAAATCTATGTATGCAGTTTTTCTTGTTACTAAAATCAATGACATAGTTCATAAGAACATATCTTTGCTGTCTTATAGTTACAGACTTGCCCATACTAACCGATTTAAATGGCCCACCCTGTATACATACTTAATGCATATTACAAGCCGCTTAAATTTTTTGCTTTTTTCTTTGGTTTTTCGTTTATAGTAGGAAATATTTTAACCTAATGGATAACGTTAAATCCGCCCTCAGGTAGCTAATAAAAAATGAGTCGCTTATAAATGACTCACTTTTTGTTGTACCTACACGTAGTCATAAATCCATATCGATCATCATAAATGTTCTATCATATGCAGCGCATTTTGCTTATCTTTATCATAAGTTATAATACTCGTAAGATTGTCGAATTTATATTCAATTGATATGAAACTCTTGTTAAATTTTTTAAAACGTTACCCAGCTTGAAGACGTTTCGAAGTGATGCTTGATTCAACTGAACAAATATCTTATGACTTTGGTCACTCATCCATTTGCAATGCGTAGAAACTAGAACTATTCCCCCTAAATATGGGTGAGGCCTGATATTAAGTGGTAACCATCACCTATAACAAAGCATTACCTCGTAAGTCACGCTCGATAGCAACGTACCCTACGATGCACTACCCTGCGTCCAACAGCTTGAGGCATACAGATGTTATGCCTCATGTGCCTATAATTACACCGGCAACCACACTCTTCAAACCGAAACACAGCAACGCTGCTTGGCGGCAGAAAAAGGCGTGCTGGTAGTACTTCCCCGGACGAGTCCTTCACGAAGAGCTCTACTACTCTTAAAATTTAATTTAATAAAACGTTTATTTGTGTCACAAACACGTAGGCACAATACAAAGAATGATATTGGTTAGGACAACAAAATCGGCCGTCACTCAGTTTTGTGCTTTATTTTTGATGCACTACTATAACATCCGGGGAAGAACTATCACCATGTTATTTCTGCCGCCAAGCGCCGTTGTTGTTCCGGTTTGAAGGGTGTGGTTGCCGGTGAAATTACTGGCACATGAGCCATAACATATATGCCTCAAGTTGATGGACGCAGGGCAGTGCATCGAGGGCACGATCTGTTGCGGGACTTAGATAGCTAATATAAAAAAAATATACTTTTTATATGATAGTCGTATTTCAGTCACGGGACCAGTTCTAGTCCAAATACCTGTACAGTGTATACTGCAGCGGAATATTTCGGCGAATAAATCAACGTGTCATATTTACTCACAAGAAAACTATAAATTATGTCCGTTTGTACCAGTTAAAGTTTTCAGGTGTTTCGTAACCGCTTTATCTTCTTTTGTTATCATTTTGCTAGTTTCTTGGTGGTGAAATAAAAGGAATTCAGTGTAGTTAGTTTATAGGAAGTAAGTTTCCGATATATCTTTTTTGAGTTTATTTATTTAAGGTTAGGAAAGTGAAATGATCGAATGCAAAATAAAATTATCAATGTCAGTTTTGGACTTAAGATGAATTAAATGTGTTGAATAACTGTCACCTAAAGTATTCAGAGAGCACTGGTAGTCTAGTGGTAGCGGCCCCGCCTTCAGATCCTAAGGTCGTGGGTTCGAAACCGGTCGTGCACCAATGAGTTTTTTCTGTTCAAAAATGTATGTGCACAATGCCAGTATTTTCAAACG
Organism: Chloroclysta siterata; assembly: GCA_932294275.1. Classification (NCBI taxonomy): domain Eukaryota; kingdom Metazoa; phylum Arthropoda; class Insecta; order Lepidoptera; family Geometridae; genus Chloroclysta; species Chloroclysta siterata. Next base: position 2,756,753 of record OW028600.1, read on the forward strand.
GTGAATGAAAACATCGTGAAGAAACCAGCATGTCGTAGAAACTAAAAATTTCTATAACATGTGTCAAGTGCTCGAAAGGAGCCTCTTGAGGCGCACTTAAAACCCTTTCACCACACTATTTCGAAATAAACTAGTGACACGACAAGAGAAGAGACTAATAAATACAAAATAAAACCTGGCCAAGTGAAGCAGATGGCCCACCTGATGTTAAGTGGTAAACATCACCTATAACAAAGCATTTCCTCGCAAGTCACGCACGATAGGAACCTGCCCCACGATGCACTGCCCTGCGTCCATCAACTTGAGGCATACAGATGTTAAACCTCATGTGCCTGCAATTACACCGGCAACCACACTCTTCAAACCGAAACACGGCAACGCTGTTTGGCGGCAGAGAAAGGCGTGGTGGTAGTAGGTACTTCCCCGGACGAACCCTTCACAAAGAGCTCTACTACTCTTAAAACTCACAAGTTTCTGAAAACAGTATAATCTTTGAAAACTGGTATTCTATTAGCTTTGTAAAATATATAGAATGCATTTACGTTCATGCAGACAATGTTCTTGGCGCACAAAGTAGCTTTTCTGGAAAGAAGAGTATTAATATAAGTGGATTACCATACCAATAAGCCAATCTTTTAATACGATTTCTCTTTACTGCGCTCGATTGTATAGAAAATCCGTTTTAGGGACTCCAATCTGTTGAACACAGAGCCATTTGTAGCTGGGTCTATTTCTTCTCCTGCATTTGATATAATCATTGAATGTATTTCAATATTTGTCTTGTAGGATTATGCAATACTTCCTTTCTGAATATACCCATATATGTTTATTTATTAATAAAGCATTATTAATTTGGAGAAAATTACATCACGAAATCTCAGTTCGGAGCGAACCACTACATGATTTCAAAGGATGTCTAAGAGGGAATAGTAGGAGTTGTTTAGCGCCACTGTTAGAATACTTACTTGTTTCCTCACGATGTTTTCCTGCACCGTTTGAGAGCACTGGCATTAAGCACGTACATTTCTCGAATAGACCGGATTCAAACCGATGATCTTGCGACCAGAAGGCGAGGTTGGTCCCACTAGATCACCGGTGCTCTTACTGCTGTCATTAGAGCTCGTTTTTAAAAATGGAAGCTTTGAAAAACTCGTAGCACGTATTGCTACGAGTGTAGCAGTGCTACGCTCGAGTGTTACGAATAAAAGTTCGCGTAAGTACTCGTGTTTTATTAAAACTTTTATGCAAAAGTAGAGAAGTTAAATTTTTATACTAAAATGCTGTTTTCACTATATAATAACTTTAATTTAATAAGTATTTAATAACAACCGTTTAATACCAGCAATTTAATAACAAAGTGAGTTTATAATGTACGGTTTGGTACATAGTTGTGTAAAATAGTTATATGAAAGAGAAACAGCTTCACGACTTCGATCCCCAGGCACGGTAGATATCCCCTAAGATCTTTTACTACAAAGCACCAACTCAAAGCTCTTTGAGGAAGTCCAAGGGGTGTAGTCAGGAGTCACGTCACGTTCAAATTCCATTTGGCACATAACCTCATTTTACGGTAGTTGGTATTCCATTAGTGACAGGTTCAGGTTATATGGTTATATTGTAGTAAACAATTTCCACACAGTAAACAAAAAAAAAATATACTTATTTGTACAGAATAATGATTTTAAAAAATACTGTATTTCCGTTAAAAAGAACAAACCGAGGCCAAATATAATAAATAGCGCTTGCCAACAGAAATACACATGAATTCTCGGCATGCGGGTGTCAGTCACATGAGCTGTCTGAATACGTCCGTTCTCACTACAAACCTATATGGAGATTTCTGTTGTAAACTACAAAAAGACGCACGGATATTCTATTGTTAGCAATGGTAAGGTCATTAACCAGAAGCAGAAACAAAAATAACTTCACGAACTACCCACAAATAATTTAAATAAATACTGCAAAAAGGATTGATGATGAATTCATGAATGAAAATACTTTATATATAAATCAATAAATATTGGACGACTTTCCACACAGCACTATCTAGCCCCAAACTATGCCAAAGCTTGTAATATGGGAACCAGATAGTTGATATAATACATATATACTTTTATTTTGTAAATATATACTTATAATATTATATAACACCCAGACAGAGAATAAACATCTATGTTCACTACACAAATGTTTGTTCTCGGTGGGGATCGAACCCACGGCCTACGGCGCAGAAGACAGAGCTACTACCAACTAAGCTGTGAAGGCTGCCAATTCTATTATATCTATCAAGGCTATTGAACTCCAAACAAAACAACAGTAACAAAAAAATTAAAAAAAAAACTACAATGGCCAGTCTTATCGCTGAAAGCGATCTCTTCCAACCTTTGGATGGCGAGGATTATAAAAATAAAGAATATGAAAATGATGATCATGAAGAGTAAATCTACGCAACGCCCTTTTATCGTAATATTTTGTTAGAAAAGGCTGCCCTGTTAAAAAATAACGTCTTAAAAAATATAACGAATTTATTTATATGTTTATAATAAAATCATTGTTTCAATATTTAATTTCGGGTTTGGTAATTCTGTGTTCATTTATTTATAGAAGATAATTAAAACTTCACCAAAATATTAATTTATTGGATATCAAATTAACCTTTTGTGGAATTAATTGGAAAGTTTGTTATTCTCAATATAAATTACATTTTAGACAAATGAGTTTGCCTTATTGTAATAATTTCAATATGTAGGTATTAAATTTGAAATTCTCACCACTTTCTGCAGTAAAGATTTTGCCAACAAATAACTGTTCAGGACAGAAATTATTAGTTCGTAACCAGTTACGAACTAAACATAATTCGTCCTCGATACGAAAAAACACGTATTTTTCCTTACAAGAAACTAGGTTTTGAATTCGTAACCAGTTACAGCGTCCGCAGTAAATTTATGTTCTTGTCGCGCCAGACGCGAAGACGAGAGCTCATGTGACTCTCGCTCGCACGTTTCGACATGTTGAAAGATATAAAAACACTAAACTCATTTTCTAAAAATTGCAATCAACCATTTTGTGTGCAATCACATTGCACACAGTTTAGTGAAAAAAACATTTTGATCGATACATGTTTTCCTACTGAAAAGTTTGCTTTACTAGTTTTCGTACTTAAGCGAACTTTTAAGTAGGAAACCTTGGATCGATCAAAATGATTTTTTTACTAAACTGTGTGCAATGTGATTGCACACAAAATGGTTGATTGCGGTTTTTCAAAAATGATTTTAGTGATTTTATATCTTTCAACATGTCGAAACGTGCGAGCGAGAAGTTGTTTGATAGTTATCAGCCCCTTAAGTGCGCTTCAAAGAGGCTTAGAGCTTGGTAGGTTAATCCCGTGCACTCACTTATCCAGCCCATCGTACCTACGTCACGTCGTGAGAGTCAACGTGGGTTCAGTTCAGAACAAATGTTACATAGGAAACAACACACGAGTACACATTCAACTTTAATTAATAATTTAAACCCGCTCAGTTAGTAGTAGCTCTGCCTTTTGCGCTGTAGTATCGAGAACTTACATTGGTGTCAAAGTCAAAGTCTAAGCTCTGATTTCACCATACTGTCTATGATTAATAAAGGATTAAAGGGCCGTTGAATATATCAAAACAAGCTGGTGCCCGCGACTTCGTCTGCGCAGGATTAGTCACACAATGATGTCGATTCTGTTGTTGCATTATTCTAAACTAACCTAATCTGACAGCTCTAAAATTATAGCCGTCCTTGTTGTTTCGGCCTTTTGGAAAGGGACGGCAATATTTTTAGTGCTGTCAAATTAGGTAAAATTAGGAAAATTAAACAACAGAATTGACACCAATATCTTTATAAATTTTAGCCTATTTGTCATTCTGATGTATAAGCTATATTATTGTAAAGTTTCATTAAAATCCATTCTGTAGTTTTTACGTGAAAGAGTAACAAACATCCATCCATCCATCCATACTTAAAAACTTTCGCGTTTATAATATTAGTAGGATAGTAGGATGTACGCGTTAGACATCTAAGGCTAGATTTAACGGCCTGTTAATCCTTTATTAGTAACTAACAGAGCATGGTGAAATCTGATCTAAGGGTATTGATACAGTTGAATCACAAGGATCACTTTGAAACGTCTTATAACTAGGTGAATCTAGGTGCCAGTTCCGCGCGACCAAGCTTAGAAGTTAGCGTATTGGGTATTGAAGATAGATGTTTGTTCTCTGTCTGGGTGTTATAATAAAAGTATAATATCAGCTATCTGGTTCCCATTAGTACAAGTTTTGTTTAACTTATGGCTAGACAGTGCTTTGTGGAATGTCTGCCAATATTTATTTATTCTTAATATTATTATATTTTCGTGAGTCCGAAGTTATAGACGGCTCAAAAACTAGCTGAATTTAAGCGGTTCGCCAGTTCACGAGTACTTAAAAAGTAATGTGATAATTAGACAGTATTTTACGCTCGTAAACTTGGCTCAGTTTGGGGTTTGGCGCTATCTGAAAGTCAACCAATACTTATTATAAACGAAAGAGCGCATCAGCAAAATAACTTTTCAAAGACCATAATCTGATATCATTATCTCGGTGCTCACTCCTTTCTTACTCATGTCATCTTTCACACAATCCATCCATAATTTATTTGGCCTGCCTCTCCAAAACCATCCACATCCATTTCCAACACTCTTCTCTTAAAGTCCATAATCTGATAGACATAAATATATCATAGGTTATGGATGACCCAATTTCAGCAAATCGCCAAAACATACACATAAAAACTCAACCTTCAGTATTCAGCTCGGCCATAAAGTCCGTCTATCATCCACGTAGGGTACTACGTCATCCGCCGTAGATCCACGTGATGTGGTCACGTCTCACACGCATGATACATAGCATTTATGTAGAAAGCTGGTTTCCCGCTTTCAAGTTATATGAGCTAGTGACAAAATCTGAACCAGCGTCGGCGGGCTACGAAACCGATGCATCGGTTTTGAAGCCCGAACAACATCAATTTGCAACATCGCGATGTTACAAAAACGGCCAGCACTCAGCGTTCGCGACCGTAGGAAAGCTCTTGCAGCGCTGTTTGTCAATTATGGTCTTGACGATACCTAGTTCTAACGCCGGTTTCATATTATAAAAGTAAAAAAAAAAGTATTTATGTTATTACTGTGTGCTTCAGTGAGGCAACGGTCAGGAACCCTTCTTCGATTTTTTGAAGCAGTTTATTCTAGTAAAATGTTTTTATGTAAAGTTTAGTTTGAGTTATTACGCGTCGCCGGCAAACAAGCGCTGAAAACCTGTTTTCTGCATAGATTTTGCCGTATATACGCGAGTTGATCGCGATCCAAAGCCGACGTAGAAAAAACTTTTTAAAATAACATAAATCATGGCGGTCGTTGGTTTGTGACGTGACCATTCCATTGAGATGAGTAAAAGCCACTAAAAGTTTTCGATACGATCCCGAACCGGAAACAGATTTTTTTGTTTTGAATTATCTATTACAACAGTTTAATTATTATCTAGTTAGGTATTATTTTCAAAATCTGGATGCATCACGCGTTTAGTAGACTAGATGCCAATATTCAGCAATTGGATGATACACATTCTTCAGTTACTTTCGAACTAATAATATACATGTACCACTAACATGGCATGTGATACAATGTCAAAACTCACCTCTGACTAGCCCCCTAGACATTTTTATATTTGTATGTAGGTATATTATTAAAATGTATGTATGTAGGTATATTATTATTATTAAAAGTGGTGGTGGGTTTTTCCCCACCAAATTTTATAGACGCGCGAGATGATTGAAGCGAGAACTCGATCGAGAACTCATGGTACTCTTTAATAGGATATAAACTCTCGGTACATAAAAATATGTTTTACGGGTTTTCTGCAGCATTTACAGAATACATTTTACATGTGTCTGTTTGCTTATCATGATTTTATTTTAACATTATTGGCGAAATTGTAAACAAAATCCATTGAATACTTATTAAATACGCCTTTTTCCGCCGACAAGCAGCGTTGCTGTGTTTCGGTTTGAAGAGTGTGGTTGCCGGTGTAATTACTGTCACATGAGGCTTTACATCTGTATGCCTTAAGTTGATGGACGTAGGGCAGTGCATCGAAGGGCACGTTCCTATCGTGCGTGACTTACTAGGCAATGCTTTGTTATAGGTGATAGTTGTCACTTAACATCAGGTTGCCCATCTGCTTGTTCCATCAGCTAGTTGCATAAAATAAAATACAGAATTTACTCATAAATATAGTGTGGTGGCAGCCACACTTCCCAATCTCAAAGTCTCAGGGTCGGAACCAGTCGTGTATTTGCGGCGAAGTGCTTACAAAAGTTGAAAAAAAAAGCATCGTGAGGAACCCCGTGGCTTAGTGAGCTCCGCACGTATTGACCAAGTCTTTCCTGGATTAGACACACTAAGCTGTGAGGATGATTAAAGTAGGGCACGCCTACACTTCTTCATCTTGTCGTGTCACTAGTTTCTTTAGAAACAGTGTTGTGAAAGTATTTTTAACTTTGACTTTGACTTTGAATCCTGTCCCAGGCTTGGTACATGAGACAGGATTTAAGATGCAGTAGAGGATTTAACGAAAGAAAAGCGTCCCTTATATAGGAACGTTAGTGAAAATTCGTTCACCTAACGCAATTTAGTAGCAAAATTGCAGCTCAAATTAAAACCTTTAGTAATTTACTGCGCAGGCGACCAGGAAAGAAGCAGTGACTTAAAAAATCTTTTAACCCCTAGGTAGCACTAGACTGCCTATTGTACAGTTTTTTTTTGTTTTTATTAGTGTACTGGCACGTTCCTATCGCGCGTGACTTGCGAGGCAATGCTTTGTTATAGGTGATAGTTACCACTTAACATCAGGTGGCCTAACTGCTTGTTCCATCAGCTAGTTGTATAAAAAAACAAATAACAGTAATAAAGTAAAAAACTCAGTTAAACATTTTCCTGTAGGTATGTACGTAAAACATTACGCGAGTGGCACAATTTAAAAACCGCTCACGTCACCTCTAAGGCTCCATCGCTGTCAGCTCGCGAGATTCAGGTCGACCCTTTAAACTGCGCTAATCCTCGGCTTTTCAGAACCAGCCTCTGGAAGAGCTGACAATTTAGCGAACAATATGCTGCCGAGTAAGATCGCAGTCGGGAATGTTACGTGGTGAATAGTTTTGACGTCTCACTTCTTCTTTCCTGGTCAGCTGTGCACTTACGGTTTTCATTGAAGTAGGTACCATAATAAAATTGTAAAAAGGATCATACAAAAAAAACGCTAGGAACCAAGTCGTATGTTTCTTGCCTGTTGTTCCAGGCTTTGGTCGCGAGGAACTGGCGATAGATTCACATTTAAAACGGCTTATATACTACATAAGCCATTTTAAAGTGATGCTTGTGATTGAGCTGAATAAAGACCGTTTTCAAAGTCAAAGTCAAAATGTATTTATTCAATAAAATCACAAGGATCACTTTGAAACGTCTTAAAGCTAGGTGACTCTAGGTGCCAGTTCCACGCGACCAAAGCCTAGAAGAACAGGCAACAAACTTACGGCTTGGTTCCTACCGTTCTTTTGTATGATCCTTTTACCTTAACCTTTTGATTTGGATTTCATTTTGAGCTGCAAATCTTTCTTGTTTTTTCCTACTTGCTGATGAGAAAAGCTGACGGTTTCTTTGCAGGTGATGCTTACCGTGATGCTTAGTGGTAACTATCAGCTATAACAAAGCATTGCCTCGCAAACCACGCACATGAACTTGCCCTACGATGCACAGCGAGGCTGCTTGGCGACAGAAATAGGCGTGGTGGTAGTACTTCCTCAGATGAGCTTTACAAATTGCTCTACTACTCTTAAAAGCTTTGGAATCTCTCTGGAAATTTACAGACGAGAAGCGGGATTTTGGGGAAGGTATATATCAATCAGTGGACTTCTGCCGACTGATTATGATGATTTTGACAGCTCACATAGCTTAGTTGGTAGTAGCTTTATCTTCTGCGCTGTAGGCCGTAGGTTCGATCCTCACTGAGAACAAACATTTGTTTGATGAACATAGATGTTTGTACTCTGTTTGGGTGTGATTATGTATTAACATTACACATCGGGTGTACAACTGTAAATTATAAGTATGTATGTACAAATAAAGTACAAAAGTATTATATCAGTACACCAATTTTTTGGTTTTTTTTTTCAGGTATCCTTAGACCATAATCTAGTGAACCATAGAGCAAAAACGAATTGAGTTTATAAGCTCTATTCATGACTGTCGTTTGAATCAATAAAACAGCTTTTGATGTGCATTGAGGCGTATGATACTGTTTACTGAGAAGGTATTGCTTTTGGGTTTATTTTGAATCATTTTGATAAAAACTGAGAAGGTGAAATTCAGTAGATATCATCCTCGTTTAGAAAACAATTAGGTAGTTTCATTTGAAGGAAACAAAATCGCAATTTTTATTTTTATAATATTCATATTTTTGGGTATTTGAATTTTTATTAAAAAAAAATGATATTTTTGCTGTAATATTTTTCTACGAAACTCTGTTGTTTCCGATTTTTGATAACTACCTTCAGTCATTTTATATCTTCAAAAACATTGAAATGCTCAAGAAGATATTTGACGGTTGTCATTCCTTAAGAACATTTAAAATGTTTTTTTATCTTATTCGAACCAGCAACTGCAACGGATGTGGGGCCGAGTTCTATCATTTCTTATATAATTTTGTGTATTTAGCACGTCTAAAAGGTATTACAATATTAGTTAAAAAACCCCTTTTTCAAACCTGCATTGGTTGGTGTCTTCTAAAAGTTAATCTATATTCCACACAGATTTGAAACGTAAACCTACAGACTGTTCGTATTTTACATTCAGCAAATAAAAATAGAACCCAGAATTTGCCTAATCCTTTTAAAATACGATGACGCAGCAATCCCTGACCGCCCTGACAGGTATAATCGCACTCGGGTTGGTTGGTTTGAATAAAGAATCTTCAAAAAAATACAAATCACGCTCCAAATTTAAAATTTATGCAGACAACCAAGTCTCACAGACCCGCATTTTATTTTCTGGAATAAATTAAGCTTGAAATATTTTTGCCATAAAATTTTACGAAACGTAGACATGAAGACATTCAAAGAGATCCTTGTGATTTTATTGAATAAATACCTTTTGGCTTTGACTTTGTAGTAAAGAGCAGATACTGTATTATTTTATGAAGCTTTTTCAAGTACCAACTAGTATTTTTTAAAGCCAATTTAAAACTTAGAAAATTCTACGAAGTAAAATGTGGCGAGGGAGGCGAGGAATAAAAAAAATATAGGAAATATTTTTTATTGTGAAAAGGCATTATGCTAAAAAAAGCCATTAATATATGAATTTATTGAGATATATTTATAAGAATATGCAAAGTAACTAAGAAACAATTCTTTTCCGAAATTATAGCGGGCTTTTCCATCTGGAAAATGTTGGGCAATTTACTGGTTTCACAGAAATTGGTAGTAGGTTTGTTTTCTGCGCTATATATTGTTCTAAATCGCTCTTGTGATATTATAATTACTAACTGTCTTTTTCTTCACTTGGTTTATGGCACCTGTCCGTCATTCGACAGACAATTTTGCCAGTGTCAAGTAATTTGTATAAAATACTTTACATCTCTCATGTTCGGTAAGTAGGTTCTTATTACCTCCAAATGGGGCTTGTAGGTGACTAATTAGCGCTCTAGGGTAATAATGTATCTAGAAAAGCCCTAGGGCGGTAAGTAATTAAAAAAAAACACTTCTTTCTTTCAAAAAGTTCGCGTACATCTAACCATCATACTGGCAATAGACATCATGCATTCAGCCCAATGACCAAAGAGGTCGCTTTGCTATTCAGCCTTGTCTTCGTGTTAGTATAATAGTCATCAATTTTAAATATCGAACGGCGAAGCTCAATTACGATCGTGAAAAAAAAAAGTTCTTTACTTGATTCTTTTTAATGAAAAAAGGCGGGAATAGAAAACTTTTACTTTAAATATTGTTTATTCTTGTAATGCCGGAATTTTTCTACTTACCTCACAATCGAGATGTAAAGCAGAATAATTAGCTCGGGTGTAATCACCAATTGCACCCTCGAACTATAGCGCTGCGCTCGTGCGCCTAAATATCTCAGGCTGCAATTGATGCCTTACAGCCCTTGGCTACAAATCTACTATTATAGTCAAGTCAGTCCATAGTCAAGTCGGCCGTCATTTGTTCTGAAGAAAATGATGGCGATTTTCTTCAAAACATTCGAAACATTTTCGGTCAAATCAGAATATCACATAATACACTTCCATTCCAAATGCTACTTTGTGCTAAGATCTCAAGTATTGTTGGTTAAAATACTACCGAAATAACACAACACAACTAGAAAAACAATTAAAATTAAAAAAAGTATGTTGCTTCCCAAAATATCAGAAAACGAATACCAATTATTAACTTTTTCGAAAGAAAGTAGAGACACGACAAGAAGAAGAAACTGTAATTGATCGAATGAATGAATGAATTGAGTGATGATTGAATGAATCAATTGAGCGAAGCAAACGAAGATCTCAGTGACAACTGAGTCAATTTGTCGTTGCATGTTTGTTCAAGCATCACTCTCAAGCCATTGATCCGAACTGCATGAAATGTGGTATATATGATAAATGAACCTATAATGTATTAGGTGTATAAGAAGACAAGAGATAGAGAATGGGGTTCCTCAAGGCAGCAGAAAAAAATATTTTTATTCTACAGTAAGTATGTATGTATGATTTTAGCGATACAATGTATACAGTGAAGTTTAGATAACCAGTGATCCATGAGCTCAAATTCCTTGAAATTTTTCTTGACTTTGACTTCATATTTTTGTTTCTGCTTCAGAAGTTTCCTTTTTTTTGTTTTTATAATAGATAGCGTTGTCTCCGTTCGGGGAGAACACTTTATTATGACTATAATATTTTTAATACAAAGGTTAAGTATTCGAACTGTAATCTGTTACAGGCTTTGATTCGTTTGAGGCAGATGGTGCTATGTGAAATGTCCACTCACATTTTTTAAACTAAGTACCTCTAGTTTTTTTACCAATGTATTTGATAACCCAAGGTATGAATATTTTGTACAGAACTCCCCGTGCCGCCGAGTCGACACAATGCAATACCTGTTGCTTGTACCTACTGCTGTACATTTTATACAAACAGTTTCGTGTAGATAGATAACTCGACTCGACTCGACTAATAAGACGACAAAATAAGATAGAATAAACAGTTTTTCATCTAAAAATAAACATCATAGTAATTCTATATTACAACAATTCTATTATAATAATATCAGGCAGCCTTGGGATGGACCGGACTATAAAAGAGGAAAATATTTATCAGATATTTCGGGCAGAAAATAAGACTCGTGGAAAAAAATCTACGGAGATTGAATTATAGGCACATCAGCCTTAACCTTTACTGGTTATTTTAACTGTGAGGCAATGCCCGCTCCTGCCTCATTTTGAAGCAGCACCAGTGTCATTGTTATATTGAATTTTGCAACTAATATTTTCCAAAAGAAGACTATTTCTTCAGGTGAGATGCATGCGTGAATACCGAATTCTCTCTCTCTCTTGTCGTGTCACTAGTTTCTTTCGAAACAGTGCGGTGAAAGGATTTTAAGTGCACCGAATACCGAATTGCAAAGTGAAGAGACACCATAACAAAAATAAGTTCATACACAAAGCTTTATAATTCAATTGATCGAGTTTTTGGTAATTAAAAACCTTTAGCGAAAAGTCCGGTAGGTAACGGAAGCCATGCTTATAATTAGGCATACCTCAAATCATCAAGACGTCTGCCGACCTCAAAGAGATGCTATGGTTAATTTAGCGGTAGAATATTTGCTCAGAATGATTTATTTTCGGTTCGTTTGAATCATTCCGCCACGGTAAATGCTAATCACAGTAAAAACGCATGACGTAAGTTTGTTGCTGGGCGTTGGGCGTTGGCTGTTAGACGTGGAACAGTTGGGTCTATCCAGTCTAGCATGAGTTTTAGTCATCTCCATAGACTGTCTTGCCATTTGACATGATTCCATATTTTTTGACATGATTTCATACTTATTTTTAGTACAGTCACTAGCTAGTTTTGCAAGTAGTACTGATCTATAAAAATAACTAAATCAGTACTTAGTTTTTTATGACAGTCAGAGTTTAGATCAGTACCCCAAGTATGAAGACGCGATAGGGATACTTTACAAAACCCGCAATGAACACGGAGCAAAAACGTAAAACGAAAAACCAAATATGGTAAGCAAAACTCATACTTGGGGTACAGGGGCCTAGATAATATTCAGTCACCACAGTGGAAAGATAACAATGAATGAAAATGACATCATCTTGGCGTTAGCAACTGTCAAATGTGTCATTTTCATAGAATTTTATCTTTGCGCTGACAATTTTTTTTTAAATCTATATTTTGTCCCACTGCTGAGCAAAGGTCTTCCCCATTTTTCCCCACTCTCCTCGATCCTCTGCCAAATCTTCCAACTTGTTGTGAGTTGTTCCCACTGCGCTGGAAATACGGGTCAAAAATGGGTAAGACTGGCATAGGACTGTGGTAGATAGCACAAAATAAAGAAAACCTATATCCAGCAGTGAATTAAGTGTGGCTGTGGATGATGATGAAGATAAACACTGCAAGTTTTCTCTCGCGGGAACTATGTACTTTTAATGTAGTGCACTTACTGCTTAGTTTCCTATTTCGTGCTATTCTGTGATTCAGTCGTTCGAATAGCGGATATGATGCGTGCCATCTGTTTTGATGGAAACTGGAAGTATTGCGCAACGTTTTTATTTCCTTTGTACATTATAAAAACGAGGGTTTAATTGAGCGGAGACGGATAAGCAGACGTGAGTTACATATCCTAAGACACTCCGTTAATAAATATAAATATTAGATAGAATTTTCTTTAATGCACAAATTAAACATACTGTACATAGGCGAGTTCATTACTTAAGTAGTAATAGCATTCTTCCTACTAACCTTTGGGTACTGAGAAGGTATACATCCACATTAATAATATTAGTTTTATGAAATTAATGCAGTTTATCTCCCAACATCAGGTGGGCTATCTGCTTGTTCCATTAGCTAGTAGTATAAAAAAAACACTACTATTCTTATAAGTTTCCTCGTGCACCTGCGACCAATCTTCCGTACTTTAACAATCCTCTCCATCCAAAGGTTGTCTGGAAGAGATATCTTTCAGCGATAAGACCGCCCATTGTTCTACTTTATTTTATGTTTTTAAGTGTTTTTTTTTGTTCAGTTTGGTGTACAATAAAGTATTATTCATTCATTCATTCAGCCGAAAGTAAAAACCGTGGCAGTTCAGTAGTAACTTCAGCGAAATACATGCTCCAACAGTTTGACCGAAGCTGCGGTACCATGTTATATTGAAGTCAAACAAAGCGTTCCAATACTGCACATGATATAACCACAGCACACAATCGCAGATATAAAGGTTAAGTCATAACTTCGGACCGAGCTGAGCGGATATTGACTGGCTTTGTGTACGCAGACGGTGCTATCTGGGTCTGTTTACACGTACAGATTAAAATTTGTAAACAGGCCTATTTTTGTACATTTGTCAAGAAAAAGTGGTGGAACTAATGATCGGAAATAAAACACGGGTTTGAAGGGTGTGGTTGCCGGTGTAATTACAGGCACATGAGGCTTCCATCAACTTGAGGCATACCGACCTCAAGTTGATGGACGCAGGGCAGTACATCGTAGGGCATGTTCCTATCGTGCGTGACTTACGAGGCAATGCTTTGTTATAGGTGATGTTTACCACTTAACATCAGGTGGGCCATCTGCTTGTTCCATCAGCTAGTTGTATTAAAAAAAAATGGAAGCATTCCTTCAAGGATTGCTAAAAATTGACACGGAACGATGAGCAAAAACTTGTTTTGTAATGTAAAATATAGCCAAAATGTTAAATATAAAATATGACCTCGGGCTCTTCTGATGGTAAGTGGTCATCATCACCCCTCGATACCAAATACTCCAAAGAAGTAGTCTTTGCCTTGCCTACCCTGAAGGACTTATTAACTTTTTGCTAGGAGCGTTTCAAGTTACCGATGTAAGGAAGAAGCTCTGATGGTTGCTGAGTTCACAGTTTATGAGTATGGGAGATTAATGATCTCAAAAAGCGAGCTTTGCGATACACCGTGTAATTACAGAATCACACCGGCAACCACACTCTTCAAACACAGCAACGCTGCTTGGCGGCAGAAAAAGACTTGGTGGTAGTTCCCCGGACGAGCCCTTCACAGAGCTAAATTACCTAAAGCCATCATCCGAAAAGCCATCATCCAAAGACCTAAGTAATAGCTTAGCTTTTTTTTTCAAATGTTCTAATTACCTTTGTTAAGTTTAGTGTCGTGTACAAATATCGTACCACAAATCGCATCGGATCCTATTTTGCAGCAATAGGCATGGATACACACTAATGTGCAATCACATCCACAGCACACGATACCAGCCTTTATTCCGCTGACTCAGAGCTCACAATTGCAAATCAATAACCAGCGTTTCGCAAAGACAACGTTTCAGTGTTTGATAGACATTCATTAGGTGGGTAATTGTTTTTCTGTCGGTTCGTCCGATAGAAGGAAGTTTGTTCTGTTACCTGCGCTAATCAATTTCCTTTTCTTCGAATTTGCTGGCGATGCCATGCGTTTATTTTTCCTTATTTCTTTTTATTTTATTGCGGTAATGTTTGTGTTCCAAATTAAAAACGTTACATTGAAAGGAAGGCTATGAAATAAATATTTGCTCCATGGTTTTCATTTGATCGCTGCAAGAAGTCAGCATGGCGAGGAATAAGGATGGTCTTCTAAATGATCAGTCAAAGACTAAAGTCACATCAACACGCTCTTACGTTTATCAATAAATGTATCTTTACAAAAGCAGTATCTGATTAATATGGAGACTAATAAAATGCCAAGTAAGTGGCTGATAAACTAGCCGATACATACACAGCGAATATTGCAAATGTACGAGCGAATGACGCTCTGTCTGTTGACATAAAGGCATTTACCACTTGTTCTCGAAATCATGAGCTCCATACAAAATAGCTTCACGATTTTATTTCCCAGACACGGTTGATATTCCTCCATTTTTATTTTATACTAAGTATCCACTCTGAACTCTATAACTGAATGTTCTTAACCTTCCTGCCGCTATCCCACGCTGCATGGGGTCGGCACAGCAGGTTTTCTCTCTCTCCTCCGTCATTCGTCACCTCGGTGCTCACTCCTTTCTTACTCATGTCATCTTTCACACAGTCAATCCATCTTTTCTTTGGCATGCCTCTCCTTCTAAAATTATCCACCTTCTAAAGTTGATTATGTATCACAATTTCAAGGGAAAAACAATTATCACTTTTTATTCAAAACACTTATCACTTTTTATTAAACAAATAACTAAGATAAATGGTTAAGTAATAGCTAACTTACTATTTACTTAACCATTTATCTATAACATTTAAGCAATGTTTCAATTTAAGTAACGTTTTCATGGAGGCATGAAATGATAAATAAATATTGGTGGACATTTCACGCTATACCATCCAGCCCCAAACTAAGCAAATCTGGTACTATAGGAACCAGTCAGCTGTTAGACTTTGCGACGATAAACAGATCAATCGATTGGATTTAAACTAACACACATAAAAACACGCCACTTTTCAAACACGGACATTACCTCTTTTATTTATGTAAGTATTTTAAATAAAACTCTTACCTAACTTTGCATATTTTTTTTTATGTAAAATGAGGGTAGACATTTGAGTTTTTTATTAATAATATACAGAAAAATAAACGTTCCAAGCTGCCGCCTTTTAGTAAAACGAACAGAAATGGGAGTAATAAAAGGAAAAATGTTTTTCTCATACATATCGCATTCAATTCTCATACTGGGTAGCATTCCAATAGTACGGCCCTTGGTCAGTAATTCAATATAGTTTGATTTATGATATGGAAAGCGATTTCTCTTCGTTATGTCCGAGCCATTTTTCGGTATATGTAACCCGATACACTCGGCGTTTTCCGCCGAAGATTGATGGGCGCGAGGCATCATGTAGCTTCAAATTGAACACATTCCGAGCATGAGCTATGCGAGATTTTAAAAAGATGCTTGCGTGAATTTTCACGTGTCGGCACTTGGTGAAAATTTATGTTTTTCGCATAACTCTAGATAAGTTACACATATTTTTCTATGTTTTTGGAGGTAGTTATGAACAAAATGAGAGCGCTCTAAAGGATTCAGTTTAAAGGCTCTGGTATAAGCATAAGAGCTGATTTCACCATGCTCGGTTAGATTAGCAAGGGATTAAAGGGCCGTTAAATATGTCTAAACGTACGCGTTTGACATCTGCGGTTAGGTTAGTAACTAACAGAGCATAGTGAAATCAGCTCTAAGTCAATCAAAAATTTTACAAAACTTATAAGCAATGAAAACTTTTACTTCTGTTTGTCGAGCTTTTTTAAGGTTTCGACACAGTACTTTTGCTTTCGTAATCACAATTTTGTAAGTTAACTTAAATGTTTCTGTACTCATAAAAAGAATTAAGAAAAACAATGAAAATTATGATATTTATTACAAGAATAGTGAAAATTACTTTTGTAAAATAACACTTGCAGCAGAAACGCCACGAACAAACACCAATTTCGTATGAGAAATAAAGAAAAAAAATGGTGGATTTTCCACACAGCACTATCTAACCCCAAACTAAGCCAAAGCTTGTAATATGGGAACCAGATAGCTGATATAATACATATTATATACATTTTTTTTGTAAATATATACTTATAATATTATATAACACCCAGACAGAGAACAAACATCTATGTTCATCACACAAATGTTTGTTCTCAGTGGGGATCGAACCCACGGCCTACGGCGCAGAAGGCAGAGCTTCTACCAACTGAGCTGTGAAGGCTGTCGAAAGAAAACATATTTATTTGCAAAAACTTAGCTTAATTATAATACATATACTTAGATAATACATAGAGTTGCCAATGGCTGAAAGGTATGAGCTGGCGGTTGTACCTGGTGGCGGAGTTTAAAGAACACCTTTTGTCGCCTGTTCTTCTAGACTTGGTCACGTGGAACTGGCACCTAGATTATCCTAGCTTTGAGAAGTTTCAAAGTGATCCTTTTGATTCAATTGAATAAATACTTTTGTCTTATTTTTCTTCCGTCATGGCTTAACAACATGGCTTGCTCAAGAGTAACTCTAGACTAGCTTGCCATCGAAGCGGAATCTTCTTCTAAAGCTTTGGTCGCGAGGATCTGGCAATCGATTCACCTAGCATATAAGACGTTTCAAAGTGATCCTTGTGATTGTATTGAATAAAGATTTGATTTATGTGATGTAAACAAACAACAGAAAATACTTATTAGACAACATCCGCAGAGTTTATTAATTTTATCCCATGTATGAGGTATATTTAATTTATCCAGCCCCCGTATTGTGGCGAAAAGGTAAACAAAACGTAGGTTGCATATAAATAGGATTTCATCACCGATTTTGTGGTAATATATTTGGCGGATCGTGCTACGCCTCGCAATGCGGCCGTGTGAACATTTTGTAATTTAGGACTGAATTGACATGTGCCAGTGTTGCTAGGAAGCAGCAACTATGTGCAGAGCGCGTTTTTAAATTGGTGGTCTTTCCACACAGCACTATCTAGCCCCAAACTTAGCATAGCTTATAATATTCCCATATTATTATATTACTTATAATATACCAAGATAGCTGATATAATACTTTTTTTGTTGTAAATATATACTTACTAGTAGTTCGCCCCGAACTGAGATCTCGTGATGCGACCCGACGAACGCATCAAAACTTTGAGTCGGTAGTAGTCAGAGGCAAGTCCAAACATTATCTTTGGACTTTTTTCTGACTACCGCCTACTAACTTGGTATGGTTACCAAGTTTCAACTCTATTGGCCTATTTATTGAAGAGTTCCGTTGAACAGACCTTGGCTCCATCATCAGACCTGGTCGCCGTCACCATTTTATGAGAACTGAGTACCTCCTTAAATTATTTCAAGAAAAAAAAATAAGAAAAATCAAAGGAACTAGCCGACCAGTAGAAAAACCTTGATGTCAACGAAACTCTTAGAGATGGGAGCTCTTGGATCGCTGGTTATCTTAATTTAACTTTTTAAATTTTATCTCGAAAACCGAGCGTCCCAAAAAAAAGTAAAAATTGTTTTGGAATGTCCAAACAAAGCCCTTTCATATGACATGTAACTTGATTTTTTTATGTAACTTTTTTTATTTTTGCCCTCTTAAAAAACCCCATATCTCAAAAACTCTTCATCCGATTTTACTCATATACTTACCAGTAAATTTCTCAAGTACAAACTATCGACATATCAAATTTCATGCAGATCGGATCAACGGTTCTAAAGTTATCGCCAGACAAACATACATACATACATACATACATAAAATGCCAAATCGCCCAAGTTGAAACTAAGATCTTCGTTCGCTTCGTTCACTCGATCAATAACACCCAGACAGAAAACAAACATCTATGTATATATGTAATTAAGGACTGAATTGACATGCCACTGTTGGTGGGAAGTGTTGAACGGCCTTTTACTTGATGGAGCAACGAGGAACGTGCCCTACAATGCCCTGCTCTGCGTCCATCAACTTGAGGCATGCAGGTGTTAAGCCTCATGTGCCTGTAATAACACCGGCAACCACACTCTTCAAACCGAAACACAGCGTTGCTGCTTGGCGGCAGAAAAAGGCGCGGTGGTAGTACTTCCCCGGACGAGCCCTTCACAAAGTGCTCTACTACTCTTAAAGACCACTGGCTTCCAGCATTCTTAAAAGACAGCTTCAACTAATTAAAATATTATAATTCACAATACAATTCCAATATATCCAGGTTTCAGTCAAAGAACTAATTAGAAAGAAGTTTTTTAAAAAATCGTAACTAATCCAACACAAGCGTTGCAAAAGAACAGGGTTGAATTCAATTAACTATTTCAATTAAGGTTGCAAATCGCGAACCTATTTTCATGAGAATGCATTTGTTTGTTTGCATTATTACAGAAATTTTAAAAATAAATAATTAATACTATGCACGCGACTGTAATTCTCTGATGTTCCTTTTTTTATACTACTAGCTGATGGAACAAGCAGTTGGCCCATCTGATGTTAAGTGGTAACCATCACCTATAGCAAAGCATTGCCTCGTAAGTCACGCACGATAGGAACGAGAAGTATAACTTTTTTGGAAAAATCCGACTCCAAATACATTGAAAACAAAAAATAAAAGGTTTGCTGAAGGAAAGACCAAAACGTCATCTGTGTATATAGTTTTGGTTTTCAATGTTTTTTTTCAAAAAGCGCTAAATCAATTCCGATAAAATGTATACGGGACCTTAAAAGTATGACTTACCAACCAATAAAAGAATTATCTAATTGGCGGAGTAATCCGGTCACAAACATACAAAAAAAACCATACAGTCGAATTGAAAACCTCCTCCTTTTTTAAGTCAGTTAAAGAGTTGGTGCAAGACCAAATTTCAACTATAAATCAACAGCCAGCAAGAAACTGGTGTCAGTACTCTGTAAACTGATTTCGACCACGTGATATTACTACTCCTTTAGCGAAGCAACCCACAGTTAATCCAGGCTTTCAACACGAAAGGATGCAACTTTTCTGTCCAGTTCGGTTTCTCGCCAGTTTAAGCTTTATTTGTTATTTCGTTTTAGCTCGAGTAGTTTAGCTCACCCCGTTACGGTACCTACTTGACAACTTAAAAGTATTATACTGTAACAAGGAACATACAAAAGATCACGATTCCAGTGGGCAGCATGAGCAGTGCTTTGTAGGGCACGTTCCTATAGTGCGTGACTTATGAGGCAATGCTTTGTTATAGGTGATGGCTACCACTTAACATAAGGTGGGCCATCTGCTTGTTCCGTCAGGTAGTAGAGGTATAAAAAATAAACGATAAGAACCAAGCCGTAAGTTTGTTGCCTGTTCTTCTAGGCTTGGTCGCGTGAAACTGGCACTAAGATTCACCTAGCTTTAAGGCGTTTCAAAGTGATCCTTGTGATTCAATTGAATAAATACCTTTTGACTTAAAATAATATTCACAAAAAGAATGTAACAAAAAAGCATTGCAAAATCGCAGAATAAGCATGTAAATTGGCCCGTGAATTGTGGGCAATGAAAGAACCTCTTAGCTAGTGTTTGTGTACAAGCGTCGAGTGTAGCGTTGCATTTAACTGACTTTGATTTCTTTACGCTGCTGATGTTAATGAGAGGTTTTCGTTACGAGCACCAACATGAGAGCACTGGTGGTCTAGTAGTAGCGGCTCCGCCTTCCGATCCTAAGGTCGTGGGTTCCAAACCGGTCGTGCACCAATGAGTTTTTCTGTTCAAAAATGTATTTGCTCAATGCCAGTACTCTCAAACGGTGAAGGAAAACATCGTGAGGAAACCGGCATGTCGTAGAACCTAAAAAGTTCTATAACATGTGTCATGTGCAAGGAGCCTCTCGAGGCGCACTTAAAATCCTTTCACTACACTGTTTCGAAAGAAACTAGTGACACGACAAGAGAGTTACGAGCACCGATGGTTTAGTGGTAGTTACGCTGCCTTCCGATCGTAAGGTCGCTTCGAATCCAGTCGTACACTAATGGATTTTGCCTATCGAAAATTTTTGTGCGCAATGACCAGTGCTCTCAATTCTACAGCGCTGTTAATGCTAGTATTATAACAGCGGCGATGGACTTTCAACCTGTCACGTATGGACCACTAACTACTGCAAGTGGTACCTCTGACTACCCCCTTAGTCATTCTGGAAGAATCTTGAGTTCGTATTTGGTACTAAAGAGATCTGAGGCGATACCTACCGTGCCTAGTAATCAAAGTCGTAAAGCTATTTCTATTCCGTTTCAAGATTTGAGACGAGATTTAAATGACTCTATGACGAGCTGAAAAAACTGGCGGTTTTTTCTTTCGCATTACAATCGCATTTATAAAATTGGTGCGATTCTCAAAACGGACACAATACAACAGCAACTGGGCATTTTGCATTGGCACTTGTTATTCGGCGAATCACCTATAGGTATCACTGCTCCACGGCAGAACAAAGACCATCCACTATTTGTCCACGTTCCATTCTGTGCCGTTGTGTGCACGGCGTTGTTTGTGCAGCAAACACACTGCCAATCGGAAACAGGTTTATGTTACCTTTACTTTTGTAAGATTTTCGCGGACCACAACATTTACTGTTTTTTTTTTATTCAACTAGCTGACGGAACATGCAGATGGCCCACCTGATGTTAAGTGGTAACCATCACCACGTAACACCACTTAACAAAGCATCGCCACGTAAGTCACGCACGATAGGAACGTGCCCTGCGTCCATCAACTTGAGGCATACAGATGTTAAGCCTCATGTGCCTGTAATTACACCGGCAACCACAATCTTCAAACCAAAACACAGCAATTTTTTTTATATTTTATACAAACAATCGAAGAGGCAGGAATTACAGGCACATGCGGCTTAACATCTGTATGCCTCAAGTTGATGGACGCGTGATTTTAGGTGATGGTTACCACTTAACATCAGGTGGGCCATTTGCTTGTTACATTAGATAGTAGTATAAAAAAAAACTACTTCCCCACCAATTTTCAGCCTAATCGGTTCAGCCGTTCTTGAGTTATAAATAGTGTAACTAACACGACTTTCTTTTATATATATTGTATTTATATGTATAGATATAGATTATCGTGCATAACTTTGTTGAAATGTCCGAGCGAGAAATACATGAACGGGTGTCAGTCAATAAAGGAAACCATTGCTTCCTTACTTCCAGGATTGTGACAGGAACAAGTACGAAACTAGAGCAGACTCTCTACAACCAACAAGACTCGACGAGATTTCGAAGAATTGCTATCAGAAGCTCCAGGAATCGCAACTGAACAGGGAACTAAGTTTATAGTTACAAGCAACTTTTTACCGCGGGCTTGGTTCGCTCGTAATGTTTATTTAAGCGCTGTTTATTAAGCATTGCTATAGTGTTGTTGGCGGAGGATTTAGATAGATAGATAGATAGAAAATTCTTTATTGCACAAATAAAATATACTGTACATAGGCGAGTTTAATGCTGGATAGCATTATCTACCAGCTAACCTTTGGGTAATGAGACAACATTTTTGGGTAGTGCACATTGAATGAAGGCCTATACTAAACAAAGCAAAGATTTAGAAAAGTACATAACTAAGTATTTAACAAACTAATAAACTAAATTTAGGTCTAAAATAAACATACTAAACTAATACTAAAATATATATAATATAACATAACTCACCTAAGTAACTACTATAAGAAAAAAGAAGGAGCAAATTTCTGTTAATTTCGGTTAAGTTTTATGCTGTTTGCGCTTTCCATCGGGTGAAAACGAGAAAGATAAACTTTAGATAAAGTATATTAACTAAAAACAATACAATAAGGTGGTATGTAAGTCAAACTCGAAAAAAAAAACATACAAAAAACTATTGACAGTCTTCACATTCACAGCTCAGTTGGTAGTAGCTCTGCCTTCTGCGCCACAGGCTGTGGGTTCGATCCCCACCGAGGACAAATATTTGTGTGAGGAACATAAATAGATGTTTGTTCTCTGTCTGGGTGTTATTATATATTATATGCTACATGCTCCAACTCATTACAAACACTAAACAATTAAGTACCATAATAAAATTGTAAAAAGGATCATACAAAAAAACGCTAGGAACCAAGCCGTAAGTTTCTTGCCTGTTCTTTTAGGCTTTGGTCGCGAGGAACTGGCGATAGATTCACCTAGTATATAAGAGGTTTCAAAGTGATCCTTGTGATTGTACAAGACTGTTTTGATTTTGATTTTATAAGTATGTATTTACAAAATATATATATATATATATATATTATATCAGCTATCTGGTTCCCATATAAAAAGCTTTAGCTTAGTTTGGGGCTTGATAGTGCCGTGTGGAGAACCACCAATATTTATTATTTATTAGTAGTTATCTGCTACACCTCGATCAACGCAATAGTTCTCATTCGAGGTACGTAAACGATATCAGTACTCAAATGGCAATCTTAATATATTAGAATTGCAAGACACTGCTCGACAGCAGACATAAGTACGGTGGTAGTACTTACTGGACGAACTCCAAATTTAAAAGGCATTTATTCAATTGAATCACAGGATCATTTTGAAACTTATTAAAGCTGGGTGAATCTACTCTATACCCCACTTTCTTTTTTATGTTAAGTCCTGTCTATCCTAAGGTTGCCTGGAGGATCGCTGTTAGCGATAAATCATCTATATAAGATGATTTAAACAGCGTCCAAGGCCAATAGGCACTTACGTTCATGGCTTGTAAGGCCTATACGAGAGCGACAGGCACGACCACATTTTGTGCAAGAATATTGTGTCATCCCTGCAGATGGTAAAGGGAGAGCAGCACGTTGATGTCGCAAAGTTGATGTTGATTATATTACTACAAATGTTATTTTATAAATAAAAACTATGGATTTTACTGTAGGTACAGTACCCGCTGTATTTTTTTTTTTTACAACTAGCTGACGTAACAAGCAGATGGCCCCTGACCTTAAGTGGTAACCATCACCAATAACAAAGCATTAGCGTCGTAAGTCACGCACGATAGGAACGTGCCGGACGATGCACTGCCCTGCGTCCATCAACTTGAGGCATACAGATGTTAAGCCTCATGTGCCTATAATTACACTGGCAACCACACTCTTCGAACCGAAACACAGCACCGCTGCTTGGCGGCAGAAAAAGGCGTGGTGGTAGTACTTTCCCGGACGAGCCCTTCACAAAGAGCTCTACTACTCTTAGAATTATTACAAATGTTATTTTATCATGAAAACTATGGATCTTACTGTAGTTACAGTATCCACTGAGTGAAACGTGTCCTATAATAATGGCCCATGTGCTGGCCAGAATGCTCCAGCGAACTGTCAGTGCATTGCTAAGCCGAACTAAGCACTTGTTCGGTAGGTGCAGTCAACGACAAAAGTACTTACACGCTGGGTGAGTAGTGGGTGAGTATAGGGTATAGACACAGTTATGAGAATACTAGTAGTATAGACCTCCCTAAGTTTGTGCCATCACTTCTCTCTCCTCCTTTCTTTCATCTCCTCGCGAGGACGAGTACTACCTTCCGAGATACAGTTTTTTAACTAGTTCGGAGTGTATTGCAAATCTGATTCGGCCGCCAGCCACCAGTTATATTATAAAAATGTTCTTTTATACCTATCACTATTATTATATTATACGTATTGTTAATTTTAAGTTTAGCTAGGTTAGTGGTCTGTACGAGGTCTATTTATGGAAAAAAAAAATAAAAAAAAACAAATAACTCAAAAAAACGATCACTATCCTCTCTCTCTTGTCGTGTCACTAGTTTCTTTCGAAACAGTGTGGTGAAAGGATATTAAGTGCGCCTCAAGAGGCTCCTTTCAAGCACTTGACACATGATATATAACTTTTTAGGTTCTACGACATGCCGGAACGAATTTACTAATAAGCCTCATTTATTAGCCGGAACAAAAATGAATATTATCAGCCAAGACGCTGATAACTGCAAAAGGTACTTCTTGCTCGCACATTTCAACATAATCAAAGGCAACAAATAGGGCTATTGAGGAGGAAAAATGTTGGTCGAAGAAATTTTGAGCGAGTTTTGCACGAGAGAAGAAGACTGAATGTAGTCATGAAAACTCGCAAACCAAGTTTCGGATAACATTACAAAAGTCAGCAAAAATATCATGTTAATCCGCAATTTTTGTACCAAGCACATTTTTTAAAACTGATATAAACCGAAAAAACATTAAAAAAAGTTTTGTTGGACTAAAATTGCTAATCAACTTCTGTGGCTGAGTATACCTGCCAGCTATACACAGCAGCTGGCAATGTCATTACTGCTTGCTTCAGTTTATGTACTTGTTGCTCTCTTACGAGGAAATTCAAGTTTAAGTTTAGCTTAATGGTACGTTTCAACGGAACTGTACCAATTTGTACACGTTCGCAAAATATTGTTTCCGAGTATTATTTAGCGTGAGCAGTTCCTGTTTTAGCAGCGGCGATGTGCTTGCGACCTGTCACGTATGGGACACCATCTGCAAAAAGGTATCGTCAACAGCATAAATAAGTCTACTTACTACCTCTAGATAAAGATATTAATTGTTTATGGAAAAAACTGGGTACAAATTTTGTCCAACCTGACGGCATATAAACATTCAGAAAAAAAAAAACACAAAAATTAACATGAGGTAACATAGAGAATTATCGTTCCAAAAAAAAGCTGGGCAAATGCCTCCCTCATATTTGCCTAAAATTGTGACCCCCAAAAAGCCAAATGGTACTTATGTCAAATGTAGTGTGGCATACTCAAGTATATAGTAAATATATGTATGATACTATGAGATATTCACTCACTAAACAGGCACCTATTTAGACTGGGTGTTACAGACAGTCCCCATATGCAGAGGATGCCTAAACACAGAAGAAAAAGCAGCACATATACTCCTGGAGTGCAGCAGCGTGGCGCCTCAACGAGCACTCTATCTTGGAACACCGAAGCCGCCTAGAGAAGCCTGCAGCAGCATAAGCGAGCTGCTGGCCTTCCTAGAGGACATCGGGTGGCTGAACTAGCAACCCGTCACGCAAAATGTGCCCACCAGCGGCCTACTTGCGGAAACCAGTCCGCTCACCAAGTACTATGAGACATTTGAGGAAATTTTCAGGAACGTATGAAATAAATATACCTACGTTTTAAAAAAAATTTTTTGCTACATTAAAACTTTCTGATGATGTCACAATCCTACGATAAAAAGTCGGTAAGTCAAAATTATCAAACCAAATCTCCTATCTGCCACTCCTAATTTGCCAAGTGATTTTCAACTATAATACTAAGAAATAAAACCGAAAATGCAGATTCCATTAATTTGTATGTAAAAACGATGGAAAACTGCCAAGTGTGGAATGACATGATAATGTTGTCGCTTATACTAGAGCTTAGACACATCAGGTGACGTAGCGATTTATAAACTGACATTAAAAAAAAATGGTTATTTGGTTATTTAAAAAAAAAAAAGGTATTTGGTCTATGTTTTTTTCATGTCTATCGCCAGATCACCCCACCGATTAAGGTCTTACTAGATCAAACTCATATTAGTTTTATCGAAATTGATTCAGCGCTTATTGAAAAAATAAACAAAACCTTAAAATATATGCAAAGACAACGTTTTGGTTTGTGGTTCCTTTCAGAAAAAGTTTTGTTTTTCAGTGTAGGTAACTGTAATCAGTTTTTTCTATCAGTTTTTAGAAAAAAAAGCTATGTTTTTAACGTTCAAATAAGATACTACCACCCGTTGTTTGCGATTTTTATAACTATCTTCAGTAATATTAAATATCGAACCTAAAGAAAAGTGAAAGCAAAAAATAATTTGACAGTTATCTGCGTCTTAACAGGTTGTCAGCCTCTTAACAATTATTTTGTTATTCGGAAAGCAGGGCTTATGTCTTTGTCACTTTGTAAATTGGATGTGGACACTTGGAGGGACCTTTTCTAACAAATCGCTTTCTTTCTTTGACGAAAAGCACTCACCTGAAATTGCTAAAATGTCATTTTCAGGAGAGCTTAGGTACATAAAAAGAAAGCTTAGGTAGGTGCATAAAACACTTTTTGTTTTAGAAAGATTTATACCACTGTATTTTTTTCTAAACCTTGGCTTTCAGTTTTGGGGAGAAAATAATATGCCTGGTTTTTTATGTAGGTTTTTTTTATACTAGCTGATGGAACAAGCGTATGGCCTACGTGATGTTAAGTGGTTACCATTACCTATAACAAAGCATTGCCTCGTAAGTCACGCACATTAGGAGCGTGCTCTACGATGCACTGCCCTGCGTCCATCAACTTGAGGCATACAGATGTTAAGCCTCGTGTTAAGGCTGTAATTACAACGGCAACCACACTTTTCAAACCGAAACACAGCGTTGCTGCTTGGCGGCAGAAAAAGGCGTGGTGGTAGAAAGAGCTCTACTACTCTTAAAAGTAGTAGGTTGGTACTGTGTGAGTTAAAATTAAGGAACATGGAAATATTGGAAAACTTTTAGAGCTTTTAGTTACGGGGAGAAAAATAAACTTTCTCGACTGTAATTTCTCCGTAAACTCAGTTTAGAACAAAATGAATCCTTTATAAAGTCAATCAGAAACATAAATAAAACATAAATCTACTATCGCCATTGCAAAAAATCACAACTCTACTAATAATATTATGTGAATAGAAACTGAAATATGTACCGAATGTTCGGAACGTTCGGGTTACCAAACGGATTCGTTTTGTATATCAAAGGGGAATAACGTGGGTACTGAAATAGCTTGATCAGTTTGATACCGTGAGGTTATATTCCAAAGCTTTCTTTTTTGTTTTATTTAAATATACAACGTGTAACATAATACCCCTATAAGGCCAAAGACCAAGTGATCAGACCAAGCACTGGAATACTTTGACGTGTGCAAAGGTTGAATATATCGTTTTCGAAATTCCCATACCGACTAAAGTAAAATTATTATTGTCTCAGAAAGCAACACCCCTGATACTGTTTACGTAAGTACCAAGGTACACACGGAACGTGCAAACAGCTGTGAATAGGGCTGCCTCATGGTGTGTTTAGTTTCATATTGGAGGAACGTTTAAGAGGCATTTCATGAATCAAAAACTACGAAATTTCAAAAGTTGTAAAACTAAAAACGTTCGCCATGACCTGTAAAATACCCTGACTCGTGGGTTATAAGGGTATTATGTTACACGTTGTAGGTATATTGGTATGTTATATAAGTTTATTTTTTTCTAGATTGAGTTCAATTCCACTTTTAAGCATATACATACATAAAATCACGCCTGTTTACCATAGGGGTAGGCAGAGACCACGGATTTCGATCTGCTATGACCCTTACATACCTCTGCCACTTCACTCTCAGAACAATCTTCATACATTCACGTCGGTAGACTTACACTTCTCATACATTAATAGTATCTGTGTGTTTATGTTGTGTTTCAAAAACGATTTATTATATCGTTATCATTTATCAGTAGCTTTTATCTAAATAGTAGTAATGGACAGGAAGATGATGAATACAATCTTGCTATTGTCAAATGGAATAATTTAAGTTTTTTAGTTAGTAAATGGTGGCGATTTGTTCAAACCATTTTAGAAAAGAATAGACAAATCTTTATTTTGTCTCTTAAATATCTAAATATACAAAAGAGCTATTACAATTTGTGTGATGACAAAAAAGGGCACCACACTATCCTACTAATATTAAAAACGCGAAAGTTTGTAAGTATAGATGGATGGATGGATGGATGGATGTTTGTTACTCTTTCACGTCAAAACTACTGAATGGATTTTAATGAAACTTTACAATAACATAGCTTATACATCAGAATAACACATAGGCTACAATTTATAAAGATATTGTGTGACTAATCCTGCGCAGACGAAGTCGCGGGCACTAATTTGTTATTTAATAAATAAATAACAATAATAAATATTGGTGGACATTCCACACAGCACTATCTCGCCCCAAACTAAGCCAAAGCTTGTGATATGGGAACAAGATAGCTGATATACTACTTATATAGTTTTTTTTGTAAATATATACTTATAATATTATATAACACCCAGACAGAGAACAAACATCTATGTTCATCACACAAATATTTGTTCTCGGTGGGGATCGAACCCACAACCTACGGCGCACAAGGCAGAGCTACTACCAACTGAGCTGTGAAGGCTGTCTATTTATCATTTTTAATTTTCTTATATTTATTCAGCTTTCGACCCATAGTGACATCGAAAATAAGTGAATGATCTAGCTGTTTCAAGCCAGCTAAGAATCGGTTTCCAGGATAGAGAAATAAACAAGGTTTTTGGAGGGAAATAGAACCCATTGAGGATCAGGTTAAATATTCCGAGGGGTTCAATAATGTAACTGAACGTGAAGGAGGTGGTCCTGAATAAAATAAAATGGTGACCGAATACGACGTGTATTGGATTTAAATAGTAAAAGCAATTCTATTGTGCAGTCTTTAGACTACTCAAACAGATAGTTCAACTTATGTTCAGTGGTAACCATTACCTATAGCAAAGCATTGCCTCGCAAATCACGCACGATAGGAATCTACCCTACGATGCACTTCCGCGTCGATCAACTTGAGGCATTCAGATTATAAGCCTCATGTGCCTGTAATTTACCGGCAACACCCTTTTTACACAAGTTGATCTTTTTTTGTTTTTTATTTGTCTTTATTGTTTTTAAGTTGTTGAATTTATGGTCAAAGATTTTTTTTTTATTTGAAGCGTTTCTATTTCTTAGTTTTAAAATCACGTCTTAGTTGATGCTACATAACAAATATTATAAATCTTTATCAGATCTCCTACGATACAGACTAGTCCTAGTCCAGGACCCGATGCATACATAGATTCCTGTTAAACTGTAATGTAGTATGAAAAAAATATTATGTAAATTTTTTGTGCATTTATTCTCTATGTCGCACACATAAAGATAAAACATATTTACTGTCTATGAAACTAGGTACATATTTTGGTTTAATAGTATGTTTTTAGATCTTACTAGTCACCAAGCAAATAAATAGTTCATTTTTGGGGTTCTGTACCCAAAGGGTAAAACGGGACCCTACCTATACTAAGACTCCGCTGTCCGTCTGTCACCAGGCTGTATCTCATGAACCGTGATAGTTAGACAGTTGAAATTTTCACAGATGATGTATTTATGTTGTCGTTAAACAACAAATATTAAAAAAACAGAATAAAATAAATATTTAAGGGCTCCCATACAACAAACGTGATTTTTTTGCCGTTTTTATAGATGGTACGGAACCCTTAATGCGCGAGTCCGACTCGCACTTGGCCGGTTTCATATAAATAACAGAGCCATAACAAGAAGAAAACGGCTTTTAATTTTCTAACCGCGTAAACTTTACAACTGTACAAAAACACTATTGGACATCGCGACCGTAATTCAGGATTAAGTGCCTCCAACTTTCATGAAAATATTGCGAGTGCTCTTGGCCGGGTGCTTTGGTCACAATTTTGCAAATTGAAGTTTAATTGGACGGTAGTCCTCTCAAACGGTGGAGGAAAACATCGCGAGGAAACTAGTTAGAATCCTGCTACTGCATAATTAGACATAGACAGGCACTTTTCAAAAATGTGACAGCCCGACTTGACCATGAGACATACATGATTAAAAACTGTTTTAATCCACTTGACACTGACACTGGTAAGATTCTTTTTTATTATACAACTAGCTGATGGAACAAGCAGATGGCCCTGATGATAAGTAGTAACAATCATCTATAACAAAGCATTGCCTCGTAAGTCACGCACGATAGGAACGTGCCCTACGATGCCCTGCGTCCATCAACTTGAGGCATACAGATGTTAAGCCTCATGTGCCTGTAATTACGCCGGCAACCACACTCTTCAACCGAAACACAGCAACGCTGCTTGGCGGCAGATAAAGGCTTCACAAAGAGCTCTACTACTCTTAAAAGGTAAGGTTATTTTAGGATGCTAAAGATAGCATAATTATCTGTTATGCGAGACAAGAGCCTGGAACCAAATTTTTCGATAATTAAAAATCATTAAACTTGATAGGTTCTTAATTAAAAATTACCACTTTTTACAATTAAACAAAAGTGAAGCTTACTTCTTTTAAAGAAGCTCGTAGAAAGTATATTATTATACTAGCGACCCGCCCCGTCTTCGCACGGTTATTGTGGGGTATCCCTAAGAGATAGGACATATACCATCGTGGGTTCAGCCAGCGTTTGTAATGTAAGCGCAAAAAAATATGTTATTTACGGCATCACATTAGAAACCTCTTAAATAAACAGTGTTTTTCTTCTATATTATGCATGTTTTATACATATAAACCTTCCTCTTGAATCACTCTATCTATAAAAACTAACCGCATCAAAATCCGTTGCGTAGTTTTCAAGATTTAAGCATACACAGGGATATAGGGACAGAGAAAGCGACTTTGTTTTATACTATGTAGTGACGTATGTTCTTATAAAAACAATATAGGTGTAAAAATACCACTCCTGAAAACTTCAGGGGGCTAAAGTACCTATCAATATGAATAACTTTTTCTAAGGAACCAACACAGATAACGCGAAAAAAATCAGCTGTTTCATGCAAAAGTTCAATACCTACCTGGCTAAAATGTATGAAACAGCTTTTTTTTTGGCGTTCACAGTGTTGGTTCCTTCGAAAAAGTTATTTATATTGATTGGTACTTTAGCCCCCTGTTTAAGTATTACTTATATCAACTATCTGGTTCTCAGATTACAAGCTTTGCTCAGTTTGGCGCTAGATAGTGCTGTGTGGAAAGTCTACAAATATTTTTATACGAGTATATTACTAGCTGACCTGGCAAGCGTTGTTTTGCCATATACTTACTACAGTGACTATTAAAAAATAGGGGTTGGTGATAGAAGGGTGAAAATTTATTAAGGGTATGTTTTTATGCCACAATATAAAAAAAATTGTCCAACAAATAAAAAAAATATGTTAGGGGTGGACAACCCTTACCACTTAGGGGTATGAAAAATAGATAGTAGCCGATTCTCAGACCTACTGAATATGCATATAAAATTTCATAAAAATCGGTCAAGCCGTTTCGGAGGAGTAAGGTAACTAACATTGTGACACGAGAATTTTATATATAAGAAGATTATACGCTACTATTTAACACAAAAAAGTACCAGAACACTGAATATAAAAAGTAAAAAGTTACGATAATTGGAAAAATAGCAACGTGGTCCCATAATCACCGAACTTATTACCAAGGTGTATACAAAAGTAATTAAAAACTTATTATAAAAACAAAAACCTATTAACATAGCTAATGTTTTATAAGGCTAGGCGCAGACGTGCGGGTTAACAGCCGTTAACCGGCAAGTTTTCATTAACACTGTCGCAACCGTGTGATTGTGTTTAAACTATTACTTTGCTCCCTATTGTGGTCTCAGTATGGAGCTGCGAGTTTTAGGTAATAAGGCTGGTTTAAGCATGCGATTTTTTTTTTATTATTCTATTCAGTTTCAAGAGTAGTAGAGCTCTTTGTGAAGGACTCGTCCGGGGAAGTACTACCATAACGCCTTTTTCTGCCGCCAAGCAGCAACGCTGTGTTTCAGTTTGAAGAAAGTGGTTGCCGGTGTAATTACAGGCACATCTGTGTGCCTCAAGTTGATGGACGCAGGGCAGTAAATCGTAGGGTACGTTCCTATTGTGATTGACTTACGAGGAAATGCTTTGTTATAGGTGATGGTTACCATTTAAAATCAGGTCGGCCATCTGCTTGTTCCATCAGCTAGTTGTATAAAAAAAACAGTTCTACTGCTATCTTTGAACCCCAAAATTACCGGGAACCAACTCAATAAAGAAAAAAACTCAAATATCAATCACATTAAATTAAATTAAGGGGCTGACAACTATCAAACAACTTCTCGCTCGCACGTTTCGACATGTTGAAAGATATAAAATCACTAAACTCATTTTCGAAAAATCGCAATCAACCATTTTGTGTGCAATCACATTGCACACAGTTTAGTAAAAATTTCATTTTGATCGATACAAGTTTTCCTACTTAAAAGTTAGCTTATGTACGAAAACTAGAAAAGCAAACTTTTGAGTAGGAAAACATGTATCGATCAAAATGATTTTTTTACTAAACTGTGTGCAATGTGATTGCACACAAAATGGTTGATTGTGATTTTTCGAAAATGCGTTTAGTGATTTTATATCTTTCAACATGTCGAAACGTGCGAGCGAGAGTCACATTAGCTCTTGTCTTCGCCTTAAAATGTTTATTTGCAGCTATGGTACCTAAGTCCTTCAGGGTAGGCAACGCAACGCCAACGCCCCTGGTGTTGTTGGTGTCTATGGGCAACGGTGACCGCTTACCATCAGGTGGGCCATAAGCCCGTTTGTTTTATATAAAAAAAATAACAAAAGGTGTTTTTTTCGAATGGACTAAATGCTGGATTAAAGGACGAATACCGACAGCGTTACCAGTCTACTTTGAGTGCCGGTAAAGCACCAATGAGTTTTTCAGTTCAAAAAATTATGTGCACAATTCCAGTCCTCTCAAACGGTGAAGGAAAACATCGTGAGGAAACAGGCATGTCGGAGAACCTAAAAAGTTCTCGAAAGACGCCTCTTGAGGCGCACTAAAAATATTTTCACCACACTGTTTTGAAAGAAACTAGTGACCCGACAAGAGAAAGAAGAGACCGGTCTACTGGCGTGTCGAAGACATTAAGATCTGTGAAATATGATTGTATCTGTAGAATATTTTAGATCTGTGGTAAATTTTAAATCTGCGTCTGAACATGTTGTTCGCTCTCGCTCTCCCTATAAATCCGTCGCGGTGCACGGACGTGTGTGCGCTCGCGCGCCGGCAATAAATGGAAATACAGTAAAAGTGAAGTTTATTTCAACTACCAAACCACTACATACAACAAAGGCAACCACCTCAGGCCTTTGACATGGTCCTTCGAACATAAAGAAAAAACGAGCTTCCAGTCGCTGCCGGTCGAGAAGAGAACACGTGTCTGCGAGCGAATGGTATCCACGAGGGGGAGCCATCGAGACGCCATTACAGCGTGCCGCGCATTTTTCAATATAGAAGCAGAGGCTTCTAGTCGGCCGATGGGGTTTTTGCCTGCCGACAGAGTCAACGCGTGCCGCTCAAGCTAGAAAACACGAAGGGGAGCCGACAAGACGCCATTACCTCACGCCGCGCATTTTTCAAGCAAGAAAACTTCCGTTTCGTTGAAACCGCAGCTTGTGGGGTCCTTGTCTGCCGACAAAGCCAACGTGTGCCGCCCATCTTTCAAGCTAGAAATCTTCGTATTCGTCGAAAGCAGCAGCAGATGAGGCGTTTGCCTGCCGACAGTCAACGCGTGCCGCCGATCTTTCAAGCTAGAAAACTTCGTATTCGATGAAAGCCGCAGCAGATGTGGTGTTTGCCTGCCGACAGTCAACGCGTGCCGCCCATTTTTCAAGCTAGAAAACATAAAACTTCGCATTCGCAAGTATAATTTTAGCATAGCACTAGTCAGACCATTCTAGAATTTTATACTTTGTCTAGACTAGATCTAGAAAGAATCGATTGATCGACAAATTCGATCAAGCAAAAATAGTTCTCTCAATTTACGCTTCTAACTTTCCAAGCCGAATTGGCAGCACTGTAGCCCGTCCAAATTCTATCATTGGTCGCGAATACAATAGCCGCTACCAAAGCGCCATCAATCGAGCTGGGAAGCAAACAAATTCTCATTTTGTTTGTTTGGTTAGCAATTAGCACGTGTATTTCAAGGCACGTTTCTTCTTGTAAAATTTTAGAGTGCCTATTTAAATTCTAAATAGTAGACAAATCAAATTGTATAATGGAGGATAAGTTAAAGGGGCCAGAGCTTGCCGCTCTGAGGAAGTCAAGGGGGTACGTCAAAGCAACTATCACAAGGGCCAAAAAATTCTTGGAAGAAAAAGAGGCAAGCAATGTGTCTATAATAATATTAAGGCGAGACCGTCTTACCTCGGCCTTCGAAGAGTACAGTAGGCTTTGCCTCGAGATACATATTCTAGATGAAAACGACTCCGAAGATCTAGGTAAGATTGAAAATCTGTACTTCGAAGTTGTTGCTCAAATGAACGATATAGTTGACAAAAGCTCTCCGAAGAGCACCAGCCTACCACCCACCTCGAACTCCAAGGCATCTGATAGCATCAAATTGCCACATATAACTATCCCCACCTTCAGTGGAAAATATTCTGACTTTTATGCATTTTTCAACATGTTTGACTCTGTTGTGGGGTCCACAGACAAGCCGCCAGTACAAAAGTTGTATTACTTAAAAACATTTCTTTCAGGAGAGGCTCTAGCTCTTGTTCACAACTTACCGTTGGTTGACGACAGCTATGTCGAAGCAGTCAATCTGCTCAAACAGCGGTACGAAAACAAGTTCCAGATCATCAATGAGCACATCAACATGCTCTTGGGTCAGCAATCAATAGCAGAGTCAGTACCTACTGCGCTCCGAACATTTGTTTCTACATGCCAGCAGCACATGGCTGCCCTTAAAATCTTGGGGGAGCCTGTCATGCAGTGGGACAGTATCCTTATATATTTGTTGTCCAAGAAATTAGATGTTCTCTCCAGTCGCGCCTACCAACTTGAGCGTGACCAAGCAATGAAGCCAACCATGAATGACTTTTTGTCATTTTTGGAGAGGCGAGCTCTTGCTTTAGAGAACACAGACAGCATCACTGTCAACAAGCCGCAGCAGAAACAAAGGTATACTTCAAATGTGGTGTCATCCATCAATGCCGCATCAAAGGAGTCAACGAACTGCATCTATTGTAAGTCTAGCCACAGAATTTTCCAATGCCCTAGTTTTAAGCTTGCGCCTGCCGACAAAAGGGTATTATTTGCATCCCAGCATAAACTGTGTGAAATCTGTCTCACATTGCATAAAAACAAAAAATGTCGCTTTCATTTTAAATGTGGAGTGTGCAAGAAGCCTCACAACACCTTATTACATAAGGATGAGGCCATACCAGCAGTACTGCCAACAGTGACTTTGATGTCTGGGGCATCGCATGGACAAGTTTTATTGCCTACAGCTTGGGTCAGGTTATATTCTAGCACAGGAACGGTGATCAATTGTAGAGCACTGTTATACAGTGGCTCACAAGCATGCTTTGCTACGCAGAAGCTAGTAAGCCACCTAGGTGGCACTCTAAATTGCACTAACAGCAATATTATAGGCATAACTAATGCTGAAAAAACAATCACTCACTCGATCAATGTTGAAGTACATTCACAAGTATACCCCTACAAGGCTAATGTGAGGTGTCATGTGGTACCTCAGATAACATCCAGGTTACCACAACGAACCTTTGACATCTCACACTTAAGGCTGCCAGAGAGCAGTCAGCTTGCTGACCCTAACTTTAATAAGCCCGGTGACATACATCTGCTTTTAGGCGCTGACATTCTTTTTCAGGCCCTCCTGCCACAACCTGCTGCTACTGAGGAGCGTGGGGGTGATGCTGCTGTTTCCAGCCACCCAGATCAGCCGCGCCTGCTTCACACCTCTTTCGGCTACATCATCGCAGGGCAGATAGCAACATCATCAGCTGCAAACAAGGTGGTCTCTCTCTTTTGTAGCACTTGTGAATCAGACATTAGTGAGTCCTTATCCAGGTTTTGGATGCCTGATCAAGTCAATGAAATATACCCAGAGAAATTACCTGAGGTAGAGCATACTGAAAAACATTTCAAAGATAATATTGAGCTTAACGACAATAAATTCCAAGTGACAATACCTCTCAAGGTCCCTTTGGTTGACATGAACCACGAATTAGGAGATTCCTTTCACTTGGCCTTAAGCCGATTTTTAAATCTTGAAAATAGATTTTCCAAAAATCCCAAACTATTTGAGGATTACAAAAAATTTATCGATCAGTATGTCTCACTTGGTCATGCCAAATACATAAATTTAAATCAGTATGATTTATCCAAAGATCCTGTCTACTTTCTTCCCCATCACCCTGTGATCAAAGAAGACAACAAAACAACAAAGTTGAGAGTTGTTTTTGACGGGTCTGCGAAAACAAAAAAGAAAATTTCACTCAATGCTATGATGATGAATGGTCCAGTTGTCCAAAGGGATCTGTTTGATGTATTGACTGCATTCAGACTTGACAAACATTTCTTCATTTCTGACATAAAAATGATGTTCAGATTCATTATGCTCAATCCTCAACAGAGATCACTTCAAAACATTCTCTGGAGAGACCAGCCCAATGAGGACATCAAATGCATACAATTGCAAACTGTTACCTACGGACTAAAAACATCATCCTACCTTGCAACAAGATGCCTCATTGAGCTGGCTCAACGATTCAAACCTCAGTTTCCTTCTGCAGCATCCATTCTAGAGAACAACACTTATGTAGACGATATTTTAGCTACACATGACAATGAGGAAGTACTGGTCAATTTACAAAAGGACTTGGTTCAACTTCTTTCTCTGGGTGGATTTGAGTTGCACAAATGGTCTTCCAACAGTGCCAAGGTGCTGAGTAATATTCCAAAGGAAAAACAGTACTTTGGTGAGGTAGACTTGGATAAGGATGATCTCTCTGTCAAAACTCTAGGAGTCAACTTTGATATGAGGACTGATACCTTCAAATTGTCAACTTCACAACCATGCTCAGTCACACAACACACAAAAAGACAAATTCTGAGCTATGTCAGTAAGTTCTTTGACCCCTTGGGGCTAATGGGACCAATATTTGTTCAAGCAAAAATTATCATGCAGTTACTGTGGGCTGAGAGCATAGGTTGGGACGAAAACCCGCCAGATCATATTAGGGATAAGTGGATAGAATTCGCCAAAAGCTTGTCAGAGATGGAGCCACTTTACATTCCACGTTGCATAAAATCATGCAATCAGGCTACCATCCAACTAATAGGTTTTGCAGATGCATCACTTACTGCACATGGTTGTTGTTTATACTTGCGAGTAGTAGACTCAGATGATGAGGTAAGTATGAACTTAATTTGCTCAAAGTCCAGGATCAATTCCCACAAGAACAAGCTGACTATACCCAGGCTAGAGCTCAATGCTGCCCTTCTGCTAGCTCGGCTGGCCCACAAAGTAATGAAGAGCCTGCACAATAAAGCATTGAACCCTCAAACACATATGTTTGTGGATTCCCAGATAGTGCTTGCATGGCTCAACACAGATATTGCAAAGCTGAACACCTATGCTGCCAATAGAGTCCGGGTAATTAATGACTATTCATTACAGAATTCATTTAGCTGGGGGTATGTAAGTACAACTGACAATCCTGCAGACTGTATTAGCAGAGGACTGCTGCCTCATGAGTTAAAAGGCCACACCCTATGGTGGCACGGCCCATTACTACTACATGACAAAATGGTAACAATTCACAATGCTTATGGTAAACCTTCTCTCTCTACTGACCTTCAGTCAGAGAGCAATGATGACATTATGGTACCGGTGGCTTGTGCGACATCAACGAATGACAACAAAAAATGCATTTTTCAGTCAATAATAGAAAAATTTTCAAGCATAACAAAAATGACCAGAGTCTTAGCCTATGTTCTAAGATATCTCAACAATTTAAAGCCCAACTCTATAAAACGCAAAGAAAGCTTCCTGTCTGTAAACGAATTAGATAGTGCACTATCACTATTGATAAGGTCTGAGCAACAAAAATGCTTTAGCAAAGATATAAAATGTATTCAGGCTGGTGATCAATACCATGGCAATCTGAAATCTCTATATCCTTTCATAGGCCAGGACAAATTGTTGCATGTAGGTGGCCGACTTCAACATGCCACACTACCATTCTCCAAAATGCACCCAATCATTTTGCCTAAGAATTCAATTGTCACGGAATTGATCATTAGACGCGAGCATATCAGGCTTTTACATGCAGGACAAAGGCTAGTTTTAAGTAGTATTAACCAAAAATATTGGCTAACAGATGGCTTGAGATGTGTCAAAAAATTAATTCACAAATGTATTATCTGCTTCAGGTTGAAAGCCGAGGCCTCCAGTCAGCTGATGGGGTCTTTGCCCGCCGACAGAGTCAACGCGTGCCACCCCTTCGAGAAGGTCGGCATGGACTTCGCTGGGCCAATTTCGGTGAAGCAGAGTCGAATAAGAAAAGCAGTAATAGGAAAAGGTTACATACTAGTCATAGTCTGCTTTGTCACCAAAGCCATACACCTCGAGCTCGCGTCAGATTTAACGACAGACACGTTCCTAGCATGCTTCAAAAGATTTGCTGCTAGAAGGAATTTGCCCAGTGCTGTCTACTGCGATAACGCGTCGACTTTTAAGGGGGCGAAGGCCCGATTAGGTGACCTATATCGGCTACATGGTGGTGACAAGGCACATCAAGCACAGGTGCAGACGTTTGCTGCCGAAAAAGGAATACAATTTCACTTTATACCTAGTTACAGTCCTGTGTTTGGTGGGCTTTGGGAAAGATCTGTAAAAAGTGTAAAACACCACCTGAAGCGTGTAATGGCAAGAGCGTTACTGACGTATGAGCAAATTAACACTGTACTCACTGAGATAGAAGCGGTCTTAAACTCGCGTCCCATTAGCGCTATGTCTTCTGATCCTTCAGATTTTTCGTGTTTAACACCCGGGCATTTTTTGACCGGTGCTCCAATGAACTCATATCCTGAGAAAGACGTCAGCGACACTCCGACCAATCGACTCAAATTTTGGGCTATATGTATTAATATGAAACAGATGTTCTGGAAGTACTGGAAAGACAATTATCTCACAACACTGCAAAATCGTCCTAAGTGGCACAATGTTTTGCCGAACATTACTGTAGGTACCCTAGTCATACTTAGGGAACAAAATGTACCTCCTTTACAATGGCCTATGGCTCGTGTGACAAAAGTCTTTCCAGGCACTAAAGATGGCATTGTAAGAGCCATAGAAGTAATGACATCCAATGGACACTCTCATCGGAGGTCCATTACAAAAGTATGTGTATTACCAATAGATACTAATTAAAAGAAGGATTGTTATTCCTAACTCATTAGTTTAGTTTTTATAGACTTAAGTATCTTATTTAAGAGTTGTGAAGTAACACTCATTGCCTCCCTATGAAGGTATTATTATTATA
This sequence comes from Chloroclysta siterata, assembly GCA_932294275.1. Classification (NCBI taxonomy): domain Eukaryota; kingdom Metazoa; phylum Arthropoda; class Insecta; order Lepidoptera; family Geometridae; genus Chloroclysta; species Chloroclysta siterata. The sequence goes on from OW028600.1 coordinate 2,796,683, forward strand.
TAATTAAGATTTCACAATTTAAGGAAAAATTGTATCAATATATTCTTAAGTAAGTTTAGCAACATTAGCAGATTATTTAAATTTGTGATAAAAGTAAACGAATGGTCTCATAAATGTAATTTAGCGTTATGTAGATGTTAAATTAGTTTACATTGATGAAAGCAAATGTAAAACTTAGCGATTTAATTAAACAATTGAACTAAGTGTTTATAACACTAGGCAGGTAAATAATAATTAATGTTCTGCTCTTTAAAAGTTTTGATTTAGCAATATTGTAAGCATTTTTATGACCTTTCTTCAAAGGGTCAGTTTTGTTCTTTTAGGCCCCAGCATGTCGAAGACATTAAGATCTGTGAAATATGATTGTATCTGTAGAATATTTTAGATCTGTGGTAAATTTTAAATCTGCGTCTGAACATGTTGTTCGCTCTCGCTCTCCCTATAAATCCGTCGCGGTGCACGGACGTGTGTGCGCTCGCGCGCCGGCAATAAATGGAAATACAGTAAAAGTGAAGTTTATTTCAACTACCAAACCACTACATACAACAAAGGCAACCACCTCAGGCCTTTGACAGGCGTTCGATTGATTAATTATAGAAATCTCTATTTATACGCGAGAAAAGCCGCAGAAAGCAGCTAGTAATCAATAAAAATAAAACAACCAAACATTCTAGCAGTATTCGATAAAGCGTTCCTCCATCTGGTCAAATCCAGTCACTACTCACAGAAATACCGAATTCCGAATCAACATTCTACACCTGAACTTGATATAAGCCGTGACGTAGATTGAACGCATTTAGTACACCTAAGCCGACCGACAGATACGTTTAATTCGGCAAAGCCAACACAAGCCACCAGGAACACATCCAAAGATAACACTTCGGAACTAGTTCATCTACCGTCCATTTTCTAGCGTAAAAATTCTGGGAAATTATTTCGGGCTCGTACACAAAACTGCGATGCGATGCGATGCGATTTCGTGCGACAAAGCGTCTCCCAGGGTGAGAGGCGTAGAGGCGTAGAGGGAGCTCGCAGATTTTTGCGATGCGACGTCACATCGCAGTTTTTGTGTACGAGCCCTTCTGCGTGTGCCGATTTCTACGACAGGATCTGTCAGTGGATTTATTTCTCGGAGATATTTTGTATTTCTTTACAAAACAAGACAGCCAACATATCCATAATCATAATATCGTCATGTTTAGCAAATTTAAGATTATTTATTTTTTATTAGTCTCTCTGACCATAGTCGCGTTAAACTCTCGCTGCAAGCTCGGTCATAAGTTATCGGAACGAGACAGCAATATTGCTCTCTATCTCTCTCTCTCTCTCTCGCACTTAGGAGAACGGACGATCCTTTTGTTAAAGCGTGTGTTAAGATGATTTTTGACCGAGTTGCAGCGGGAGTTTAACGCGACTATAGTAATTTTTTTCTTGTTATGTTATGCTGTACTCGTGTTTAAATGCCAAATAAACCATCTTCTATCTTATAAATATTTTAAATTCTTCAATACGCAGTCAAAGCCACCTTTAACTAGAATTCCGTGTAAAACAATGTGGTATTTGCAAATGGGCCGACAGGCAAACTTTCGATGTGACGTCACAAAGTTCGACGGGAGATTTTGAATTTGGAACGATTGATCGGTTTTCAATGAGCCAACAACGGGCTCAGTTCAGTTTGAGACGCGACAGAGGTTTAACTTAGCTGACAACTTCGACCCACTTCGTAACAAGTGTATCCTAAGAACTTACCAAAGGTAATAAAGTTACCAAGTTTTTAGGGTTATTGGTGTAGTAAATATAAAATTGCTCTCACGCAAAATACTTTCCGAGCAATTCGTAATACACACAAACTAACAACCGGTATCTATAACAACGCTAATGTATGAAATTAATCGATCGAATACACAGACAAACCCATACACAGGCAGGGATGGCGAACCAATGGCACGCGTGGCAATGATGGCACGCGACACAATATTTTGCACGCCACGGATCAAAACGGTTTACATTTTTAGTTCAAACTATCCGCTACTTGGCTTGTCCCTGCCCAATCCGATCAGAAACTACTTGGCTAAATCGCCCTCCGGGCTGCTGCGGCTCTTGGAACACCGGTTGGAATAATTGTTGAAATTATTATTATAATCCTAATAATATTATAAACGCGAAAGTTTGTAAGTATGGATGGATGGATGTTTGTTACTCCTTCACGTAAAACTACTGAATGGATTTTAATGAAACTTTACAATAATATAGCTTATGCATCAGAATAACACATAGGCTACAATTTATAAAGATATTGTGTGAATTGTCCAAAATATGACAATAAGTGTCAAGTAAGCAGGAAAAAATCTACCATCTGCGAGCTATTCTGGCGTGCGCTGCCAAAACCGCGAGAGTTACACATATCAGTTCAGCCTTCACAGCTCAGTTGGTAGTAGCTCTGCCTTCTGCGCCGTAGGCCGTGGGTTCGATCCCCACCGAGAACAAACATTTGTGTGATGAACATAGATGTTTGTTCTCTGTCTGGGTGTTATATAATATTATAAGTATGTATTTACAAAAAAAAAGTATATTATGTATTATATCAGCTATCTGGTTCCCATAGCACAAGCTTTGGCTTAGTTTGGGGCGAGATAGTGCTGTGTGGAATGTCCACCAATATTTATTTATTTATTTATTTATATGTACTACGCCACCCTAATATAAGCTACTCGAAATACTAATCCTGCGCAGACGAAGTCGCGGGCACCAGCTCGTAATTAATATAATTTAATTTTGGTTGAAATTATTTGATGGCACGTCTATAGCCTCTTATATTTTCTTAGAAAAAATAGCAAGTTGATTCAAAAAGGTTCGCCACCCCTGCACTAAGTCATAACTTAGACCCATTAATAAAAAGATATAGACTTTTAGATGAGGTTGAAATTAATACCGCAAGTCTAACACAAGCCTTAGCACATGCTCTCATATGAGAGTTATCTGTAAACATACATGTAATAGGTATGTACGGAGCGTGACAAGTAGACGTACCTATTAAACGAGCGAGCGCGTACGTACTTCAGATCCTGTGCTCTTGGCTTCACAATAGCGGGTGATGTTTGTATCATTAGGAAATAATGTTTTCACTGGGAAATGGTTCATTTTGATAAGTATTGAAAATAGGAATCCATGACCAAATAAAAAAATTGGAATAAGTATTAGATTAGATTTCAAGGTAGAACGATTTTAAGCCTTCTCAATCCACGATCTCCACAATGTATACTCAGTGGGGACTAGACTCATAAATGTAATACTCAAATTACCTAAAATTAGTTACAATAAATAAAACATTTACTTACCGCGAATAAATTGCAAAATTTCTATTCGAAACTTTAAGAGTTGTTGAAGTAAAATTCGTTATAAACTTTTAAGGATTCATATTTCTACAACATTCGTTAGCAATTATTTTCAGAACAACAAATAAAAAACATCATTTGGTCACGTGTACCAAAACGCGAGCGGTTTCCTTTTGATCTTCAAACGTTTATTTACGGTAAAAAATAAACATAAACCTATCCATTTACACTCAAATTAATTCGGCATGCCCATAAAAACACGATTTAATGAACACGAATAATACACGCATTTGATTCGTTAGATGTTGATAGGAGCCAGAGATTTGAAATTCGAAGGTGTTGAAAGACGTACCGATCCACCAATCAGTGAGCTGCTGTCTAGTTATAAAATGTGATATTAAAAAGGCTGTGATCTCCAGGCACATGCTACCATTTTTTTAATAAGAATTTTTATTTGAATTTATAAATACATTCAGTACAAGATTTTATACAAGCCCATTGCCGCTACAAGCCTATTGCCGCTGCAAGAACATGATTAAGTAGCTGGTTTTCTCTAGATATCTAACATCGGAACAACAGACGTACGGAAACGAGACATCCATTCATGGTTGACATACCTACCGCCCGCACCAAGCGCTTTGCTTCAACTTTTCTAATGCGTATAGCCAAAGAGTGGAATTCCTTACCGGCGCCCATTTTTCCGAATGCCTATAATTTGGATCTTTACAAGAGAAGAGTGAATAGGTATCTTCTAGGTAAGCGTGTCACACCGTCGGAAGCATCATCACTCAACATCAGGTGAGATTGCGCTCAAACGTTTTTACCCATATTTTGACACATAGGCGTGCCCTACAATGCACTGCGTCCATCAACTTGAGGCATACAGATGTTTAGCCTCGTATGCCTGTAATTTCACCGGCAACCACACACACCCTACTAACCAAAACACAGCTACGCCGCTTAGAAATAGGTATGGTGGTAGGTTGTAGTACCTTTATGCTGTAAAAAGATAAAGAATATTTTTCGTCACTGTTTAAATAGAGACAGCACTGGTGCTTAGCACAGTGATTTAAAGTTTTTATAATTTTGTAACCCAATTTCCAACTACAGAGTTTCAGGAGCAACTTCTCTCAACAACTGTACCTTGAGCAAACAAATTAAACGACTTTACAACTTGGCGCTGTAGTTGCGATTTGCAAAAAAGATTTTTAAGTAAACGAGTTAAGATTCATTATGGAAAGTTAGACTTGATGCAATAAATGTTAACGAAGCAGTTGGAGCTGCGATCTTTAGTTAAGCACTTGAGGAAGGGTTGTAGCAGATTATTGAAACAATTTTTTATCCAAGATATTCGTTCGTTCATATTTTTTATTATTAACGTAGTTACGATTATTTGTTCTGTTGTCAAATGTCTATTAGTCGTTTCAATCTTCGTATTTTGTTGTAAAGTTACGTCTTTTTTTGCTATGAATTGCTGATGGAACAAGCAGATAGCCCACCTGATGTTCGGTGGTAACCACCACTTATAACAAAGCATTGCTTCGCAAGTCACGCACGATAGTATAGTGCCCTGATAATTTTAATTACTTAAAATGTACACCATGCCTTTGACGCTGCAGGGTTAGGCTATGGTTTAGGTTTCAATGTGATCCTTGTGATTTTATCGAATAAATTCTTTTTGACTTTGATTAAGCGATCAAAGTCAACGATCAAAAAAAAATAGAAAAATTAAACGATCACATAGTTTGTAAAAAGATCGGTAGGTACTTGCGGGGTACTTCTGATTTCACGGTCGTGCTGTCAAATTCGTGTATTTAAGCGAATTAGACGAATCATTTTCACGAATCCATACACATCTGTGTTCAAAACCGAAAGTTTCCGAGTTGCCATTTTACAATTATCGCGAAAATTATAAAAGATTAGATAGATATTAAAAATAAAAGATAGCGACCCCGAGTACCGTACTCGCACAATTCGTCAAAATATCACGAATTTGACGATCGAAAAATTTAGCGAAATGAGTTCCGTACTTACACTGCATTAGGGATAAAACAAAATTAATTGTTTTTTTTGTTGTTGTTGTTGTTATTCTTCTTCTTCTTCTTCTTCTTGTCGTGTAACTAGTTTCTTTCGATACAGTGCGGTGAAAAGATTTTAAGTGCGCCTCAAAGAGACTCTTTTGTTCTTATACCTATAATAAATACTTTATCTAACAGATACGACACGTAAACTGAAGCAAGTTTCCTTGTCTTCTGGTACTGATGTACCTACCTGAAATGTCAGCATGAAATCTTCCAATTTTCTTGTAGGGAGTGACGTGAATACCAAGCATTTTTGACACGTAACTCGGCACATTCAGCAGAATTTTCTGGATCTGGCGCGTTATTTGACATTTTATTTATTTATTTTCTACCTGCAGCTCGCAGTTACGCGTTAAATAACAATTTTTATTCTTTTTGTAGTGTTTACTATACTTATAGGAGGAGGAAATCTCATATATTTTTTTAAATATCCCTTTATTATCCCAGTGAGATTTGAACACACGAGCTTCCCCTTGGTACGAGGCTGCGCTGACCAGGTGAGCGTGTGATTGCCCAGGTGGCTAGCGCAGCCCCGTATCAAGGGGAAGTTGGTTCAAATACCAATCGGATAATAGGTTTTGGAATAAAAAAAATATATTTTATAATGTTAGCAATACTGATTAGTAACAATAATATAATAACAAATACCTAACTTCATTAACTAAACACTTTCGGCCTAGTAAGGCCGAAAGATTTTTTGTAGTAGCAAAAAATCTGTCAAACGGTAAACTATGCTTAAACTATTGCCATCTCTTACCAATGTGTAATGGCAAACAGAGATAGCGCTAATTTTAAACATTACAAGCTGGTGCCCGCGACTTCATCTGCGCAGGTTAAGTCACACAATATCTTTATCTCTATGTGTTATTCTGGTGTAAAAGCTATATTATTGTAAAGTTTCATTAAAATTCATTCAGTAGTTTTTACGTGAAAGAGCAACAAACATCCATACTTACACACTTTCGCGTTTATAATATTAGTAGGATAGTAGGATTTAAATTAAGCACCATTTTGTAGCATGAGGGTTACAGTTCGGTCGCCGTAAAAACTCGTGCTAAGAGCACGCAGCATCAAGTATTTTCACTATTTCGTCGTTCTACAGCCGAGAAGAAACTTGAAGAGATGCTAAACTAAAAGAATCCTGAACGAAGCGGTGGCACAACTTCACAGACTACAGAAGTACCAGCACTGTGGTACCTACACAACCATACCTAGGAAAAGTACAGTCGGCTGCATTAAGCTCATTTCACTATGCTGTTTAATCTATAACAAATATTGGTGGTGGGTGGGATAAAAAGAAATTATTAAAGGGCCGTTAAATATGTCAAAATGTACGCGTTTGACATCTAAGATTAGATTTAACGGCCTGTAAATCCATTATTAGTAACTAACAGAGCATGGTGAAATCAGCTCTAAGATGCATACAATTTTGTAACATTTAATATGGCAGTAGAGCATTACCATAACAAATATTTACAGGTCAAATACTTCATTCAGTGAACTGGAAACTGAGTTCATGAATTTTAGTTTCGATGAAAAATAATTTATCTTTATGATAGAAAACATTTATGAAAACCACCATTATTGGGCCAATAAACAATTTATTAGAACCAAGCCGTAAATTTGTTGCCTGTTCTTCTAGGCTTGGTCGCATAGAACTGGTACTTAGATTCACCTAACTTTAAGATCAAAGCTATTTTTGTGATTCAACTAAATAAATACCTTTTTTGAATTTGACTAGTAAAAAAAAACATGCTGTTATGCTGTGATACAATTTTGAAAGTTATGGGATGTATACATTTTAATGTAGACTGTACTTAGCCGAGCCGCAGCAAGTATTCGAAGCGAGGAAGATTTGTAGTGAAACTGAACCGTAAACGAATTGTTTGTTGCTGGATGCGGCTAGTAAATTAAAATGTATATAAATGTATTCGAATCAGTGGTAGCCCAGTAACGCTTTCACTACACTGTTTCGAAAGAAACTAGTGACATGACAAGAGAGAGAGAGACCAGCATTTTAGTTCAAAAAAAAAATAATGTTGAGTCCTGGTGACCTGTATCACTGTATTAATCATACGTTTTTGCTTTCCTGGTGACCTGTATCACTGTTCACCGTGTATTTTTTATAAACCTACTTCAGACAACAGTCTCTCGCAGATCAAGTAATTTGTTTGTTGTTCTCGTAATCGTAAGTATATAACATTGTAATTAACAACTTATGTTGAGAGAAAATAAACGATATTTCTCTGGAATATTTTTCTTTGTAAATATTACATCTTAACCGGTAGATGGCGCTGTAGTTTGCATTTTGTACATCTTTTTCTCATTTTGTAACTTTATCTATATGTACCTATTTTACTTTACTGTTCTGTGTTTGTTATTATCCTGTTAATCTTTGTACCATAGCTTTATTTTTCATTTTTCTGTAGCCTTTTTTTTAATGTTCCTTCTCTGTATTTATTACGTTTTTATTTTATTTTTAAACGTCCGTGCCGTTACCGCCCTAGGACCTGGCAGAATACCAGTGTTGCACTGTGTGGCGTGAACCACACGATGCGGCAAATACTGAGCTAGGGGCCTAATTGGCCTAACATAGTTATGTAGTCTATTGTATTTATAGTTTGTGTGTTCAATAAATTGATTTTCTTCCTTTCTTTCGTCAGGTCTGGCCACTGTAGTAAAATATCGAGAAATGTGAATATTACCAGACTCATCCAGCAGGTGTAGTATCGTCGTCTGTCAGCCACTCGGACGCTCAGAGCAGCGAAGTTGTAATGGAAATGTTCTTACCTGAAACAAAGAGACAATTATTAGCATCCCGAAGACTCTATTAAAGCTGGGACTATATTAAATTGCAAGAGGAGTTTTGAAACGAGGTTTAGTTTTTTTTTATAAAACTAGCTGATGGAACAAGCAGATGGCCCTGATGTAAAGTGGCAACCATCACCTATACCAAAGCATTGCCTCATAAGTCACGCACGATAGGAACGTGCCATGTGATGTTCTGCCCTGCGTTCATCAACTTGAGGCATACAGATGTTAAGCCTCATGTGCCTGTAATTTCACCGACAACCACACTCTTAAACCGAAACACAGCGTTGCTGCTTGGCAGCAGAAAAAGGCGCGGTGGTAATACTTCCCCGGACGAGGCCTTCACAAAGAGCTCTATTACTCTTATTCTAGGACTTTCCTCAAATGAGGTTTAACTCAAGCTGAAGAAAATAAAAAATTAGAAACTATACAATTCTGCTTGCGTGCTACTTCAATTTATACTGTATACATACTTATAATTTATACATTCTTTCGGCGTCACTGAAAACCAGCGCCATACAAGCCACTAGGCTCTTATGGCAAATGCTGAGTGGAAGCCTTTTTTACGACACTATATTTATAATGTTTTTTAATATGTCTTCTTGTGTTTCTTTGTTTTTTTAATTTTATCATTGTATTTTGTGTCGTAAAATAAATATTTTCTATTCTATTCTAATTTAGTAGTAGAGCTCTTTGTTGAGAGAAGTAGATCTCTATTGGATAGACCTTCTCTTTCATAATTCAGAATGCATAACGCATTTATTGCAAAAATGGGTATAAGTTAAACAGCTTCACAACTCCAGATCCCCAGGCACGGTTGATATCCCCTCAGATATCTTAGTACCAAGTACCGACTCAAGATTCCTTGAGGATATCTAAGGGGGTAGCCAGAGATACATCCAAATATTTTATTGGGAGGGTATAAGGTAGCCTGTACCACCGATTGGTGGGATACCCAACTTCATTCAAAACTTTGATAAATCATTTCAAGTGGAGATGGACAGGATACTTGGCTAGACGGACGTTACACTTCAAATAATTTTACTATCCATCACTCTCCGAACCGTAAACCGCGCTACTCAGTATCGATGCTTTGTTTGTGTAAACATACTGCAAATAAATCCGTCTGTTTACGCAACGCGAACACGACAACGTTGTTGTGGAACTGAATATCGATACTTTGAAGAGCTTCGGTTTATGACTTCCTGCCTGGACGAGCGAAGGGTACTTGAAGTTTGATGTGATAAAATACAATAAAACAACATCTTCAACAGGCATCAGTGGATGCGCACCTCGCATGATGAACATCGGCAACATAAATAAATAAATATTGGTGGACTTTCCACACAGCACTATCTAGCCACAAACTAAGCCAAAGCTTGTAATATGGGAACCAGATAGCTGATATAATACATATTTTATCCTTTTTTTTTGTAAATACATACTTATAATATATAATAACACCCAGACAGAGAACAAACATCTATGTTCATCACACAAATGTTTGTTCGAACCCACGGCCTACGGCGCAGAAGGCAGAGCTACTACCAACTGAGCTATGAAGCCTGTGAAGATAAACAGATTTCTTTTGTTTATTATTGACACTACAAAAATAATCTCTTGCCGGTTTATTTTTTTCACGATATTTGAACACAATAGTTGTATGGAGCATGCTCTCGGGTAGTTTTAAGCTTTTTCTCATTTTACATCATTAATTGGACCTATCTGTACAGCTTGTAAAATACCACATTCAAAAACTGTAGGTGCGGAACGGAAGGCATGGTCACTCCCTTATTTTATCAAAGCTAAATACTTACTTATATGTATAACTATCACGACAGAATTAAAGCTTCCTTTAAGGATGAAGGATCATACCGATATAATATAATTTTTTTTTAATGAACTTAAGTTTATATTTCTCATTTTAATTAGTACTTATTCGATTAAAAAACACAATCGGAAAATCATATCCTTCAACATTATCTTTTCATTTTACACCAGCAACATAAAATTGCTAACCTAACTCGACACTTATGTTCAATAGGCACCAGACCTCGGGGCCTCGGAGACTGCCCTGCACCCCAAGTCCAAGTTTTGTTATTAGTTTTTCGTATCGTCAAGCCTTTTTTGTATGGAGACTCGTGAGTTCCTCGCTCGCTCTATAGAGGCGGTCAGCGATTCCCTTTACAAGATGGCCTGACAATATGGAAAACGAAAAACAAAACTGAGACTTGGGGACAGACCCCGGGCCTCGGAGACCCCTGGTGTTACAGCAAGTTCATACGTCACAGGGTACTATTTAGGTACTAACACCTGTATGTATAACTATCAAGACAGAATGGCTTCTTCTAAGGTCTTAAGGTCTTAGAAGGATCATACCGATCTAATATAATTTTTTTAATACACTCAAGTATTTATGTCTCTTATTTTAATTAGTACTTATTTGATCGAAAACACAGTCAGAACAAGTCTTTTAATGCTTTATTTTTTCATTGTAACACACCAGCAACATACAATTGCTAACCTAACTCGACAGTCATGTTCAAGGCCCCAAACCTCGGGGCCTCAGAGACCCCTGGTTTAGCAACAAGTCCATAAGTCACAGGTATGGGCCCTGCGAGCGATGCTTCCTCGCCTCCCGAGGCTCTCGCAGAGTTGGTGTGAATAATGTTATTGCTGGAGAGAGTTTGCGAACTTAAATTGCACCTGGAGTGACCGAAAATTTGCTTTAACGTTGGGCAACTTTAAATTGATTACCCACAATGCAGAAGAAAAGTCTGTTTTGGACTTTGATGTTTTCCATCAAAAAATTTAAAAGAGCACCGATGTTCTAGTGAGAGTGGCCTTCTGATAGTAAGATCGAAGGTTCGAATCCGGTCGTGCACCAATGGATTTTTCACTAACAAAAAATTAGGCGTGCAATGCCAGTTCTCCCAAACGGTTAAGTAAAACATCATAAGCAAACCATCATGTAATATTTGGACGTACCTCTGACTACCCTCAAATAATCACGGGGATATCTACCGTACCTGGGAATCAAATTAGGTTATGTGTGTGTGTGTTGTTTTCCTTCACCGATTTCACAAACTAATAAAAATAAGCCCTCTTGGTGAAAATATATCTTACAAATGTATAAAGACACGTTCACAACGAAGGCAATATCAGTGATCAGAATGGCTACGCTGCAACAGGCAGGCACAAAGCCTGAGCGTTAACATTAAGAGGCTGACAACCAATAAACAACTTCTAGCTCGCACATATACAGGGTGTTAAAATACCACCCCCGAAAACTTCAGGGGACTTTTCTAAGGAACCAACACTGTGAACGCGAAAAAAAAGCTGTTTCATGCAAAAGTTCAATAGCTATCTACCTGGATAAAATGTATGAAACAGCTGTTTTTTTTCGCGTTCACAGTGTTGTTTCTTTAGAAAAAATGATTCATATTGATGGGTACTTTAGCCTCCTGAAGTTTTCAGGAGTGGTATTTTAACACTCTGTATATGTACCTTCAAAACAGTTGAAATGTGCGAGCGAGAAGGTGTTTGACGGTTGTCGCCCTCTTAAGAGAAGCGAAGCGAGCCGGCTTTGAAACGGTGTGGTGTACAAGACAGAGTGAGGAAATTGGTTTTATATGTGATACTAGTGACGCACCGCGGGGCTATTTCCTATGAAGAAGTTACGATCGCAACAACAGTGAAATGAATCGAGTGATGAAATGACGCTAGGTAGGCCGGCGTTTTAATTTATCAATTAAAAAAATGGTAATAATAGTAAAATCATCCCGAATCCCCGCCTTCTGATCGTAAGTTTTCTCATTCCGTCTCGTTGCTGTCGTCAGTCTTTCCTGAACTTGGGTCTCTTCAAGGCAAGAGTGAATAGGTGCCTTCTAGACCGTTCTGCTCCATCGTTGGCAACATCGTCGCTTTCCATCAGGTGAGATTGTAGCCAAAGGAAAGTCTAATAATTACAAAAAAAAAGAAAAAAAATGTTGTGAGTTCGAGTCCGGTTGGCACCAATGGATTTTTTGATTTAGGAAGAAATCTTGAGGAAACGTTAGTATTCTAGCAGCGGCGATGAGCGAGCAATCTTTCACTTATGGAATACCAACCTAAAATGTGGGAATGTTCCTCTGACTACTCCCCTTATATAGGCATCCTCAAATAATCTCGAGTTGATAGGTATTATAAATCACCTGGCATGGTAGATATCTTCCATGCTTGGGGATAAAAGTCGTGAAAATATTTATGTCATTTTTTTTTCAATCCAAAATAATTATGATTGGGCAAACGCTGATAGATTCCGCTAATCAGCAGTGAATTTAAAAAATGAGTCTTGTTTTTTTTAAATATCTAAAGTAACATGGTCATTTCGAGGCTGGAACGAAATGCATTCTATACAAAAAAAGTTTTTAATAATTTTTCGCAGCACTAAAATAAATATTCGCTACGACCCGCGTTTAGTTCCAGTGCTCCATTCCCGCCGACAATAAGGGCATGCACACACGCTTGGCGCTTTTACACATTGGTTGGGATCACCGAAGGTTCCCTTGTTGGTCACGTGGGCGGAACTACAAACGACTTCTACGACGGTAGACGATCGAATGGTCTGGCCAACGGATTTGAAAACGTATTTTTTTCTCAACATCTAAAAAGTGGATTGATGAGTGGTTTACCTGTTTCGCGAGTGCCTGAAATAGTTTAGAAAAACTGAATGAATTGGTATTTTATTCACAAACTCTAAAATTCCAGAATTCCAGAAATTTCCAGAAAAAACAAATACCGGTAATGAAAATAAGACTGAAAAACAAACTTTTTTCATACAACTAGCTGATGGAACAAGCAGATGGCCCACCTGATGTTAAGTGGTAACCATCACGTATAACAAAGCATTGCCTCGCAAGTCACGCACAATGGGAACATGCCCTACGATGCACTGCGCTACGTCCATCAACTTGAGGCGTACAGATGTTAAGCTTCATGTGCCTGAAATTACACCGGCAACTACACTCTTCAAACCGAAACAGCAACGCTGCTCGGCGGCAGAAACTGGCATAAAAGTTTGGCTATGTAAGGAAAATTTGAAGCAATGTTCAAATATAAGAAACTTTTATAGATTGACAGCCTTCATAGCTCAGTTGGTAGTAGCTCTGCCTTCTGCGCCGTAGGCCGTGGGTTCGATCCCCACCGAGATAAAATATTTGTGTGATAAACATAGATGTTTGTTCTCTGCTGGGTGTATATACAATAAGTATGTATTTACAAAAAAAAGTATATATGTATTATATCAGCTATCTGGTTCCCATATTACAAGCTTTGGCTTAGTTTGGGGCTAGGTAGTGATGTGTGGAAAGTCCACCAATAATTATTAATTCATTTATTATTAAATATGGGTAAATAAGTAGGCGCGGGAAGTGTAAAGGAGTAGGTATATGTTCCCGGGTATAGGAATGCCAGCACTGATTAACGACAACACGCCTGCCAGCCACGGTTTACGGTTACTGCTTAAAAACCGGCCGTAACGCAACACGACCGATCCGAAAGAACGGTACGTTCGATTATTGCAAAAGTTTCGTGTTACTGCATTGTGTTTGGAAAAAAGAAGGAAATTTAATGTAAACTTATTTATTTAATTAAAAGAGCCTTCAGCTTTTTAATACAGCAATAAGTAATAGAGAGCAAACTAGAGGTTTTTAACGTTTTGTATAACAACCACATCCGTCTCAGGGTAATGGACGTAATGCAAAGCCTCATAGGGCACGTGCTCTATCGAATACGTCCTTAGTACATCTGTATGCCTCAAGGCAGGACGCAGGGCAGTGCATCGTAGGGCACGTTCCTATTGCGCGTGACTTACGAGGCAATGCTTTGTTATAGGTGATGGTTACCACTTAACATCAGGTGGGCCGTCTGCTTGTTTCATCAGCTAGTTGTATAAAAAAGAATTAGATGTGATCGAGGTGATGAAATTTGTTTGGATGTAAATGAAAAAATACCTCCATTAAAACTAAAATTTAACTTTTAGTATAACAGCCATTTGCGTCTCAGATTATGCATTAAGCACACAAAGCACGTGTCTACTTAGATAATGTAACTTGTTCGGATCAAAATGATGTTTTTTCTAAACATGACATACCTACAACAGTTTTAAAACTTCAAAAATGTAAAAATCAAACAAAAAAAACAGCTTCACGACTATCCCCAGGCACGGTAGGTATCCCCTCAGATCTCTTAGCACCAAGTACTAACTCCAGATTCTTTGAGAATGTCTAAGAGGGGTAGTCAGAGGTACTTCCAAACATTACTTGGCACATACCCACATTTTGCAGTAGTTGGTATTCATACGTGACAGGTTGCAAGCCCATCGCCGCTGTTAGAATACTACCTGGTTTTCTCACGATGTTTTCCTTCACAGTTTAAGAGCACTGGCATTGCGAATATAATTTTTTCGATACGAAAAATCTATTGGTGCACGACCGAATTCGAACCTACGAACAGAAGGCGGGGTCACTCCCACAATACCACCGGTGCTCTTAATGTTCAAATGTGCGAGCGAGAAGCTGTTTGACGGTTACCTGCATCTTAAAAGCCCAAGCCCATTTAAGTTTAACGTATTGCACTATTGTAAATTAACGTGCTCGCATGTGTACATGCAAGTGTAATTTAAAGCCCCCAAATCAAGTGCCCAGCAGTGTACAAGCTACGCTGTCACTGTTTACCATTGTGCACCGAACAAAACACTTAATCCTGATTAAGCGATTTTAAAATAGGTAGTACTCGGCTAGTAAGTTGAAATCTGTGAAACGTAATATACCAGTATTTTATGCAAAATGTGTTTGTCCATCTGATGTTGAGCGGTTACATTTAGCGATCACAAACCTCAACACTGAAGGCAAAGCATAGAGTTGAAACTTTAATTTCAGTGAGTTTTAAAATCAGATTTTTTTTATTTTATTTATGTACTACTTATATAAAATACCACCACCACCTGATGATAAGTGGTAACTATCACCTATAACAAAGCATTGCCTCACATTTCACACACGAAAAAAGCCTTCACAGCTCAATTGGTAGTAGCCCTGCCTTCTGCGCCGTAGGCCGTGGGTTCGATCCCCACCGAGAACAAACATTTGTGTGATGAACATAGATGTTTGTTCTCCGTCTGGGTGTTATATAATATATTATAAGTATGTGTTTAAAAAAAAATATAAGTAGTATATCAGCTATCTGGTTCCCATATCACAAGCTTTAGCTTAGTTTGGGGCGAGATAGTGCTGTGTGGAACGTCTACCAATATTTTTTATTTTTACGAAGGTTCCAAAAAACTGGTTTATTTATGTTAATTCAAAGAAATAGATTTTCTGTTTTATTGTTACATTTAAAATTTCACGCAACAGTTGAAAGAAACGCCCCATTACTTTATTAAATGATTCATTAAATTTAACAGGCGTTTCAATTTACTAAGCCAGCGGTGGAATTCCATTATTGCTACATACAAATTGCTTTTTCAAATAAATCTATTACAATTGAACACAGTATTTCCATGGCAACAGGATAAAAGCTTCGGTTGTGGCAGTCTATACAATATTTAGTAGTATTGTTAGTTAAAAAGCTCTTTGTGTGTGGTTCGTACGGGGTAGTATAGCACCATGCATATTTCTCTGTCTTTCAACTCAAGATACGTTGAGATAGAACTTATTTAACCTCACCAGGCACAGATTAGGACCAATTTTTAAGAATAGTAGTGCTCTTTGTGAAGGGCTCGTCCGGGGAAGTACCTACTACCACCACGCTTTTTTCTACCGCCAAGCAGCGTTGCTGTGTTTCGGTTTGAAGAGTGTGGTTGCCGGTGGTATTACAGGCACATGAGGCTTAACATCTGTATGCCTCAAGTTGATGGACGCAGGGCAGTGCATCGTAGGGCACGTTCCTATCGTGCGTGACTAACGAGGCAATGCTTTGTTATAGGTGATGGTTACCACTTAACATCAGGTGGGCCATGTGCTTGTTCCATCAGCTAGTAAGTAGTATAAAAAAAAATTGGAAAATTTTATTTATTTTTGGTACTTCTTTCTTTTTATCTTGTTTTATATTCATCTGTTAACTTCTCTGTTCTGTGTTGTTTTCTAATGTGTGTGTTAAATAAACGTATTTAATTTTATTTTTAAGATTCTGTAATAATTTCAATGCTTTTTATGCAATAAAATCGAAAGGATCACCATTAACCGACTTCAAAATAAGGTGACTTTAGACGCAAATTCCTCGATTCAAGACGCACTTACTTTTTGCGAAACAAGTCGGCGCGGCGGAAAGATATAATTATATTTCCATGCATTTTTCTGCCGTCAAGCAGCGTTGCTGCGTTTCCGTTTGAAGGGTGTGGGTGCTGGTTCAATAACAGGCACATGAGGCTTAACCTCAGTATACTCCTCATTTTCATGGTGATGGACGTAGGGTTGTGCATCGTGAAAAAGTTTTTTTTGTCCGTGACTTGAGAGACAAGGTCTTGTTAATGCGATGATTACCACTTAACATCAGGTGGGCTATCTGCAAGACTACGTGGTATTTCAACAAAATGCGCCATTTCCATACATTTTTTGATGTTTTTACTAACTTTATAGATTGTACAATGGAAGTTGGCTAAAGGCGTAAGCAAACAACACCATGTGAGTGGACTGTGAACATTGTAATATGTACCTTATCTACTCTACATAAAGCATATAACTCAATCTACGATCCACAACAGGAGGCGGGAACTGTACCAATTACAGTACAATCAAGTCTGAAAATACTAAAAGAAACATCGTTTCGTCGAAATGAAAATTCTATGCGAGTGATTTGTTCTATATTTTCCTTTTGAAAATTCGCGTTACTTTTTCCGTCAGTATTAAAAAATATATCGAAATACAATTCAGGCTCGCCAGGGGAAGTTGCTATGGTGGTTTGAAGAGTGTGGTTGTCGGGGAAATTACAGGCACATGTTAACATGTTGATGGACGCAGGGTAGTGCTTCGTAGGGCACGTTAATTTCGTGCATAGCTTGCAAGGCAATGCTTTGTTATCGGTGATGGTCATCAGCTTGTTCCATTGAGCATTTAGAATATTAAAAAAGTTACAACTGGAAAATCTTGTACAGTAAGGTCGGTGGTGATTCACATTTCTACATTCTAGTCAGTCATGAAGTTAGCCGTGAGACCGCAAATATGGTTTTGTGTCACTGCATAAGGTCGTAAATTGTCTGCCGCTCTGGCAAACGGCTAACTTCAGGTATTCCACGTGCGTACGTACGCTAAGGAGTGGAACTCATTCCCGTCGTCTGTTTTCCTGATCGCTACAATTTCAATATCTCAAGGCAAGAGTGAACTTCTTGACCGTTCTGCTCCATCTTCGGCTACATTGTCGCTTACCACCAGGTGAGATTGTACCCAAAGGATAAGTTATACAATTAAAAAAAAATGCCTTCCTCCGCCGCCCGAATGGTGTTTAGTAGGTAAGTTTCTACATCAATCTATTCAAGCAAACTTTTGAGTAGGAAAACTTGTTAGAATCAAAATAACATTTTTGATGAACTGTGAGCTATTTGATTGCATTTTTTTTATTTTTTATACCACCAACTGATGGAACAAGCAGATGGCCCACCTGATGTTAAGTGGTAACCATCACCTATAACAAAGCATTGCCTCGTAAGTCACGAACGATAGGAACGTGCCCTACGATGCACTGCCCTGCGTCCATCAGCTTGAGGCATACAGATGTTAAGCCTCATGTGCCTGTAATTACACCGGCAACCACTCTTCAAACCGAAACACAGCGTTGCTGCTTGGCGGCAGAAAAAGGCGTGGTGGTAGTACTTCCCCGGACGAGCCCTTCACAAAGTGCTCTACTGCTCTTGCAACTTGGTCGATTGCGATTTTACATAGAATTAAATAAGTTTAGTATGTTTATCTTTCAAAATGTTAAAATGTGCGAGCGAGAGGAATAGAATGTGCGAGGTACACAGCCTTCACAGCTCAACTGAGCTGTGAAGGTAGTAACTCTACCTTCTGCGCCGTAGGCCGTGGGTTCGATCCCCACCGAGAACAAACATTTGTGTGATGAACATAGATATTTGTTCTCTGTCTGGGTGTTATTATATATAATAAGTATGTATTTACAAAAAAAAGTATATATGTATTATATCAGTCTGGTTCCCATATTACAAGCTTTGGCTTAGTTTGGGGCTAGATAGTGTTTTGTGGATAGTCCACCAATATTTATTTATTTATTTATTATTAGCAGTAGTCCTTGCCTTAAATATCAAAAAGAGTTATTCAAATGAAAGCAATCAGTGAATAAAATCACAGGCAAAAGTTCCAGCGCAAATATTATGCAGAATACCAACTTGTGCAATTGCGAGCAAACACCAAAATTAACATTCATTTATTTAATCACTCCCATTGTGTTATAACTTCGGCTAGTATGCAGTTGGCGTGCAATTTACTGCTTTATCCGGTACGAATTAAGATTTATTATCCCGTATTTCAATAGAGGGCGACATTGTTGGCCGTACCGTACGTCATAGGAGTAAATATTTACGTGGTTGTGCGAAATCTTGGTCTGTATTTGAACTTACGAGCGTCTGGACGCTTTTAATAATAATTTATTGCGATACGCATATTGCTTATTGTATGTGTAGCTTTTGTCAACAAGATGAATAGACTTTTCAATGTACAGCTTCAATACATTAGACACGTACGATAGACAACTAGCATTTTTTCGGCCGGTTACTGAAAGCCCGATAATCGCATGTCGCAGTCACTTGCTATCTCTATCTAATTCGATGTAATAGCTGAAATGGCGAGTGGCTTGACATCCGATTAGTTTTGATCGAGCTTTCAGAAACCGGCCGTTTATCTTCTATTATCAAACTTATCACAATGATGAGTAGGTAAAAATTCTAACCTAAAAATTATGTTAAACCTATAAACATGAAAAGTTATGGTTAAAAAAATCAAAACTGACTAAATTTAAATCAATTATATTAATCGGTAGAAATTTTGTTTCAAAAAGCTTTCATAAAGTATTTGTGAATCTTGTGCGTAAGTATTTCAACTGGTATACTGTTCCACTCTAGCTTCTCTTCTAGGTGTGTTCAAAAGGATATCCATTTGTAAGACTCTTGTTATTTAATTGGACACAGACTTTTTTCTTTGACAATCATATATATCGAGGTGAAAATAATATATATTGAGGTGAAAATAGACTCGAGCAACGCTTATTATATCATATAAAAAAGATGCAAAACATTTTGTAACAAAACAATAATTTTATGGCTGAAGTAGTAAAAGTACATTTATTTCCAGTAGCGCGTAAACCGTAAAGCTAGTCTCAAATCCACAACCAGTCATAAAGGCGAGAACTGCTCATTTTCTAAATTTCACAATACAGTCGCGGGAATAAAAGGCTCCCTTTACAGCGTCGTTCGGCGACAGATGTATAATATAAGGAGATAGCATAAGGAAGCATGGCGCGTGTGGGCGGGATGTTCTCAAAAGACACCACACAAAACGATCGCAACTAACTCATGTTTTTAATTGTTAATGTTTTCAATCAAAGTTTTGATTGATCAAATATAAAACTCGTCCATGACTGACAATTGTGGTATTGCTTTAGTTTATAAAAAACAAAACATTTGGGAAAACTAAACTTCACACGTAGGAAATGCAATCCCGCAAGATAATTTCAATCAAGGCATCTGCGGGACTGAACCTTCTTAGTTCCGCTGGATCCAGGTATTTGCGGGATCCAGTAGGGTGGACTAAGACCTCTCAAATCAATCATAAAAAGGACCTCGCTGTCATGGTTTTTATTTTAACCCAAATTTAGAAAGATTTTTGGTTTTACACATTTTAAATGGTTTAAGAAATAGATTAAGATAAGACACAAGGCATAGATTGACAAACAACATCAACATCAGAAACATACATTGCCAATTGACTGGTCTTTTATTTAATGATCTGATATTTATGGTCATATATTGACAGCCTTCACAGCTCAGTTGGTAGTAGCTCTGCCTTCTGTGCCGTAGGCCGTGGGTTCGATCCCCACCGAGAACAAACATTTGTGTGATGAACATAGATGTTTGTTCTCTGTCTGGGTGTTATATAATATTATAAGTATGTATTTACAAAAAAAAAAAAAAAAAAGTATATAAGTAGTATATCAGCTATCTGGTTCCCATAACACAAGCTTTGGCTTAGTTTGGGGCGAGATAGTGCTGTGTGGAATGTCCACAAATATTTATTTATTATTTATTATTATTATATAAATATCAGCCCACGCGCACTGCCGCGCGCAGAGAAACACGTATGATCTACAATTCCGCGGGATCCCGCAATATTTTCGACCGAGATTAGTCCCGCAAAATGTATGCGGGATCAAGGTATTTCAGGATCCCGGTATACTGGGATTGCAATCCCTACTCACACGTCTTTAATCTTCAGATACGGTAGATACGCCCTGAGATCCCCCAGTACAGCAGATAGAAAACAAACAAAATAAAAACTTTTTCTATACAACCTTCTAGTGGTACAGGCACATGGCTCATCTGAAGTTAAGTGGTAATCGCCAAGTGCTTGAAATTTCCCCGGCACCAAAACAAAGCAACCTTGCTTGGCGGTAGATATGGGCAAGCAAAAAATTAATAATTTTTAAACTCAACATACTGTAAATATCAGATTTTTACGCTGTAAACAATGTTCATACCAAAAGCTATAGACCAACAAATAGCCCAATGCAGGGTGAATATAACCTGCAAAAATGTCCACGTGGTTTTTTTTCCAGTTCCAAACGGTCTATCTCCTTTACAAAACTAATCTGTGGCGACAGACGTCTGACAGCCCTAATTTGCAAACGTAAACGACCGCGTACGGATTGAATCCGCAGTTTTATGCACGCGCTTTGATGTGAGTATACACACTGTGATGGGCTTATACTATGTCGGTTTGTGTGATATGACTAAGGGCGGATTTACACTAGTTTAGATTACACCAGTTTTCGAAAAAAGAATGATGGAAAACTTATTGATTTGTTTTGTTTTGAAAAAATTGATCGAAGAACCGATAACTATTATGAGGTTAACGACCAAGAACCAAAACAACCTGATGGACCGACGATATAATGTCAAGCAGTGTAATTCTTCAGGCTGATGACGATGCTGATACTACTACGTTGGCCTTTGCGTTCAAAATACATATTTCCTGTGCTCCTTCAATTTTACAGGCGACTACATCGTCCCATGCCATCATAATTCGCTAATCCATTTTGACAGCCGTCATAGCTCAGTTGGTAGTAGCTCTGCCTTCTGTTCTGTAGGCCGTGGGTTTGATTCCCACCGAGGACAAATATTTGTGTGATGTTTGTTCTCTGTCTGGGTGTTTATATATATTATAAGTATGTATTTATAAAAAAACCGTATTTAAGTAATATATCATCTATCTGGTTCCCATATAGCTTAGCTGGTTAGCTTTGCTTAGTTTGGGGTCAGATAGTGTTGTGTGGAAAGTCCACCGATATTTATTCATTTATTTTTATAAGTGATTTTAGTTTTATATCATCAGTGACCTGCGCGTATCAGCGGGTTCACGTCTGAAGGCTTCTTAACCGTCATGCTGCGTACCCAGCGATAGCTTTTAGTGAGCGAATGTAATGTCGTTTCGTAATTTCGCGATGGGGGTGTTTTTATTTTCCTGCTCGTAAGGAAGAGCGTAATTTTCCGGAAAGCGGAGCGACATTGCCAATTTTATGCTCTTAAGGTGATTTTTAGAATATTCCAAAGTAAAACAAAATATGAGGAAACAAAGCGTATTTTTGTATTCAGCGGTTTGTATAATTTAAAAAAACGTTTGCTGGGGGTCAATCACCCTATATTTTTACGGGTATGCTAAAATAAAATCTCATCAGATACCCACATTTTGTAGTAGTTACTCCAAGCGTGACAGGTTGCAGGTTGCAAGCCCATAGCTGCTGTTAGAATACTTACTGGTAGTGGCGGATTTACCAGCAGGCTGGAGCCTAGGGCGACAGATTTTAGGGGGCGGCAAATTAGGCCTTTTTTTCTAACATGTATATGTATATCTTGTTTTGTTTATATTTCTATACTAAGAAAAGCTCAATCATGAGCTTATTTAAGGATAATAATGCACCAATCATAAAGTTGTAATTTCATTGTGATTTTTTTTGTAAATATTATGGTATACTATGGTTGCGTTAAACTCTCGCTTGCAAACTCGGTCATAAATTATCTTAACACACGCTTAAACAAAAGTTCTCCTAAGTGCGAGAGATAGAGAGCAATATTGCTGTCTCGTTCCGATAACTTATGACCGAGCCTGCAGCGAGAGTTTAACGCGATGGGTTTCGAATTGTAGGGGTCAGTGGGAGCGGCTTGAATAGCCTACTTGCGGCAAATATGTAAATCCGCCATTGCTTACTGGTTTCCACACGATGATTTTCTTCATCGATTAAAAGCACTGGAATTGCGCATATCATTATTTCGAAGAAGAAAATTTCATCAAAATCCATTTCTGCACGGCCGAATCGGAACCCACAATCTTACGATCAGAGGGCAGAGTCACTCCCACTACACCGGTGCTCTATCAGTTTTATATATGTTGTAAATATGTAATTTAAACTTGCAAACAAGGTTCGCAATAATTGTACCACCGTATCATATTACACGAATGCTTTATATCTTTATGTTTAACATAATACATGTCATTACCAACCACATTTTGGGTCCGGGGCCTGATTTAAGGGCGCCATTACGGCTCAGACAAATTAGTTCATTACCTTACATACCAGAGATACAAAACAGAAGGCAGGAACTCGCTACTTATACCCATTTATAACTGCGAAAGTGTATCTGTCTGTTTTCTGGCGATCAACGGTGAAAACAGTGATAGCTTGCCTTCCGGAGATTTGTTAATAATACACTATGAAAGTCATTGCATATGACTGAAAATTCATAATATAAGATGGTGTACAATAACAGGTCGTAAAAACAAAAAAAAACTAGATGCACATTGGGCGGTGTTATCGCTAAACACGATCTCTTTCAGACATCATTATCATAAGACTGAAGAAAAAATTCCAGAGAAAAAGAGGTTTCCAAATAACGATTCTAAGCCCTCTCCATCCGCCGACATCCCGCAATCTTTAAATCGCGTAGGTCGGTCCGTCGAGTAGGGGAGCGTCTCACGCGCTTCGAAAACCTTTCTTACCTAGCGAACTGAAAATTACATAATTAATGTAGTCAAGAATTTTTTTGTGGAAATTCCACACAGCACTATCTAGCCAAGCTCGTACTATGGATACCAGCTGATATTATACTGTAGGTACATGTTTTTTACAAACACACAATATGATACAACACCCAGACAGAAAACAAACATCAATGTTCATCACATAAATGTTTGCACATGTTGGAGAAGCCCACGGCAAAGCCACGAAGTCAGAGCTACCACCAACTGAACTGAGCTGCTTCGAGGGTTATCAAATGCACATAATAAAGCTATAATAATACACAGAACCAACAAATGGCCGGACACGACACCGTATAAATTATCTTCGTTGGACGCGGAACACGTGCGTGTGATTTTGCCAAAAAATATAAAACAATAGCCGATGGAAATCCCGGATACAGGGTTGCCACAACACGCGGACCTGGGATCTACTAACAAGTTCTCCTCAGCATATAACGTGACGCTATAAAAAAGTCAGGTATTTATTCAATAAAATCGCAAGGATCACATTGAAACGTCTTAAAGCTAGGTGACTCTAGGTGCCAGTTCCACGCGACCAAAGACTAGAAGAACCGGCAACAAACTTACGGCTTGGTTCCTACCGTTCTTTTGTATGATCAAAGTAGATAGCACTGTTCATCAGAAGTCAAAGTCAAGTCCAAGATCGCAATAAAACTTTGAAACGTCTTGAAGAATTGAAACTTGATTCATTAATTAATTTACTAAACATCTTGTGTTTTACAAACTTACAAATAGGTGATTGTATTATTTATATGTAGATAGTAGACTTAATTACTAGTAAACTAAAGTAGCTAAAAGAAGAATCTAGTTGCCCGTTCCTCGCGACCAAGCCTTCAGGAAACATCATTTCAGAATCCATAATCATTGCCCTAACATATTTCCAAGACCATTTTAAGCAAATGGAAGCACAAATAGCTCCTGTAACCTATAACATGTCATTTAGTACTTTTAAAAGTATTTCAACCCTAGGAGTACACAGTTTCAAAGAGGTTTTACTTGTTCGCATTTTGTCGAGTAATGGTCAGGTTTGAGCTACGATTTTCCCTAATGGTCGTCGAATGTTACCATTAAACTTACACGACAGACAACTACTAGCATGTGGCTTTGCTTGGGTAGATCTTGAAATGAATAAATGGTAATATTCTTTAGATCAAGTGAAACAAAAAAAACATAACTACTTCGATCCCCAGGCATGGTATACCAAGTACTTATTCAAGATTTTATGACGATTTCCAATGTGTAGTCAGAGTAACGTTCCAAGTCAGTAGGTATAACCTTTGGCAATTTTTTTTTATACATCTAGCTGATGGAACAAGCAGATGGCCCACCTGATGAAGTGGTAACCATCACTTATAACAAAGCATTACGTCGTAGGTCACGCACGATAGGAACGTGCAGTACGATACACTGGCCTGCGTTTATCAACTTGAGGCATACAGATGCTAAACCTCAGTGCCTGTAATTACATCGGCAACCATACTCTTCAAACTAAAACACAGCAACGCTGCTTGGCGGCAGAAAAAGGCGTGGTGGTAGTACTTCCCCGGACGAGCTCTTCACAAAGAGCTCTACTACTCTTAAATACCTACATTTTACAGTATTTGTAACATTCGTGACATCAAGCCAAATAAATAAGCCTGGTTTTCATTAGCAACGCAAAAAGCCAGGAATGGCGGAAACTAAATAGCTGTTAAAACAGTATGTGCTAATATTAGAGTAATTACAATAGCCTAAAGCTTATTCCGATGATTTACAACTGCAACGACAGTTTATGGCGCGGCAACACCGCAGAATAAACAATAGTGGCTCGTACGTCTGTTACAGCACTGGTTACACTAGAAGCTACTACAGCGCAGGTGCTCAACGAGGAAGCATTTATGATATTCTTCGTAAAGCTCTTGGTGAAGGACTTGTCCGAGGAAATACTACCACCACGCCTTTTTCTGCCGCCAAGCAGCGTTGCCGTGTTTCGGTTTGAAGAGTGTGGTTGCCAGTGAAATTACAGGCACATGGGGCTTAACATCTGTATGCCTCAATTTGATGGACGCAGGGCAGTGCATCGTGGGGCACGTTCCTATCTTGCGAGACTTGCGAGGCAATGCTTTGTTATAGGTTATGATTACCACTTAACATCAGGTGGGTAATCTGCTTGTTCCATCAGCTAGTATATAAAAAAAACTGTACTGACAATGACTAATCTGAGTGGCACAGAGGTATGCAAAGTTACGTTTCCGCAGAACTATAAACGACAATGTCCGAAATAGTGGCTGTTCGATGAAATACGGCAAACGACAATATGTCCGATGATATAATGTTCCGGTGTAAACCACGCTGGCGTATCACTATTGTAAATGCTACTTTGTAGCGGCCACCGGAAATGGATGGATGGATGTTGATAGACACAGACAACCGTAGAAGCATTACTCGCTTGCACATTTGATAGACGGGTAGGACGTCGATAGGTAATTTCTCGCTCGCACGATTCAACATTTTAAAGATCCTTGAACATATTTAAGAAATATCGCAATCAACAAAGTTGTGTGCAATGTTTAATTTTGCAAACAGCTGATGGAACAAGCAGATGGCCCACCTGATGATAAGTGGTAACAAAGCATTGCCTCGTAAGTCACGCAAGATGGGAACGTGCCCGACGATGCACTGCCCTGCGTCCATCAACTTGAGGCATACAGATGTTAAGCCTCATGTGCCTGTAATTACACCGGCAACCACACTCTTCAAACCGAAACACAGCGTTGCTGCTTGGCGGCAGAAAAAGGCGTGGTGGTAGTACTTTCCCGGACGAGCCACACACAAAGAGCTCTACTACTCTTAAAACTATGTAACTATGTACAATGTATAGTTCATCAACAATATTATTTTTATCCAACAAGTTTTTGTACTACCTTTCGCAATTTACGTATTTTTCTTTCGCAATTGCGTAATTCGCAACTTGCGTAATTTTATTCTCCAAAACGTTGTAGTATCCCTTTTAATGATAACTTTTTTTTTTATAAATTTGTATTCTAAAATTTGCGATCGACAAGTCTTTTGATGGTGGTCAGCCTCTAAAACCCTAGTTTATGACCATCACTTCAAATAAACGTAAATAGACGTCCTTTAAAAAGGCGGGTAGGTTCCCTTGCGAAAATGAGGCGTAAATTAATAAATTAAATCAAACAAAAACTTTTCGCGGTTGCGGTTTCATTTTTTGAAACATTTCCTCATAATCTGTCCCTGCCCTTTGTGCCTCTGTATGTTTTGGAGATGTATACTTAAAACCTTTTTTGGGTTTGACCCTTTCTAAATAGACTTTTGTTTTTTTTATTCAAACTTATTAAAAGTTTGAAAAAATATATACCTACTAGCTGGTGCCCGCGACTTCGTCTGCGCAGGATTAGTATTTCGAGTATCTTAATTAGCGTGGCGTAGTACATGTGTAACTCTAGCGGTTTTGGCAGCGCACGCCAGAATAGCTCGCAGATGGTAGATTTTTTCCTACTTGACACTTATCGTCATATTTGGACAATTCACACAATATCTTTATAAATTGTAGCCTATGTGTTATTCTGATGTATAAGCTATATTTTTGTAAAGTTTCATTAAAATCTATTCTGTAGTTTTTACGTGAAAGAGTAACAAACATCCATCCATCCATCCATCCATACTTACAAACTTTCGCGTTTATAATATTAGTAGGATATAGTAGAGCTGTTTGTGAAGGGCTCGTCCGGTGAAGTAATTCCACCATGCCTATAGGCAGAAATAGGCAGAGTTGTGTTTTAGTTACAGGTACAGTTGATGGTCGTAGAGCGCATCGTAAGACACGTACATCGTATGCCAGTACTCTCAAACGGTGAAGGAAAACATCGTGAGGAAACCGGCATGTCGTAGAACCTAAAAAGTTATATAACGTGTGTCAAGTGCTCCAAAGGAGCCTTTAAAGGCGCATTTAAAATTCTTTCACCACACTGTTTCGAAAGAAACTAGTGACACGACAAGAGAGAGAGAAGGACACGTTCCTATCGTGTGTGACTTACAACTCAGGACTTTGTTTTAGACAACGGCAAGGAGAATAAAAAAAAAAAAGAGTGAAAGAATAAAACCCGTTGTGCCGACCCCATAGCTAAGCGTGCGATGTTAGCCCACCTGATGCTAAGTGATAACCATCACCTATGACAAAGCATTGCCTCGGAAGTCACGTCATTTCTTTTAAGATGACTGACATTGTAAAAATGACCACCAAAATTTTAATTCCCATTTTCACTTCGATTTCGCGATAAAACATCTGACTTTTCTCATAAAAGCATGCTATAAAAAAGCCACATCTATAATTCAAATAAATGTGGCAGAATACATTTGTAAGCTGTTACCATCTAAAATACGATACTATTTATAAAACGACAAAAGTCTCGTAAGTCTGGGTTCTGTGCAGTTACAGTCACATTATGTCGCTTCACAGATCTTTTCTGACGTTCAAAGTTCGGTCAAACTATTCTGATCAAAATGGGAGAGTTTGTTGGTTTGTTCAGTACTCTGATAACTGATGAATGAGCAAAGCGAACCATAATCTTATAGTTAACTTGGGCGATTTGGCATTTTATGTGTATGTATGCTATGTATGTCTGTAATGGTTTATGTATGTATGTTTGTCGGGCTTTAACTTAAGAACCGTTGATCCGAACGATATGAGTTAAATCGGATGATGAGTTATTATAATATGTGGTTTTTAATGGGGGCAAAAATAAAAAAAGTTACACAAAAATATCAAGTTACATGTCATATGAAAAGGCTTTGTTTGAAAATTCCAGGACGCACGGTTTTTAAATACAAAAAAAAAGGTAAAATTAAGATAACCAACGATCCAAGAGCTTCCATCTCTAAGAGTTTCGTTGACATCAAGTTAATTTTTGTTCCCGTGAGGATCAAACCCTAAAGGCAGAGCTACTACCAACTGAGTTGTGAATGGCTATGAAACTTGGAATATTCATAGTTCGTGACCTGAATAGGACAAATGCCACTTTTTAGTCGCGATAGGTACCACGAGAGCGAAGCCTTGCGGAGCTTGCTGTATTTTTTAACGACGTAGCTTTCTGAACAAAACATTCAAAAAGTATAAATAGTAAAAAAAACCTTAGTCGATAATCCTCACCTTAGACCTCACTCGCTCACACTTTACACAAGAGGGTTCTCCTGTGAAACCCTGGCTCTTAAGAGACTTGTGTAATCAGGAGAACTCTCATACACACACACAAACATATTCAACACACACACTATCCTATTATTATTAGCAACAATTAAGCTAGAATTATCGTTTAACTATATAATGTTCTATAAAACTAGAAGTATATTGTCATTCGGGAGAGTACTGTTTCTTGGGCCACAGCTAACGCTATTCCAGGAGACAGAGCCTCACACTTTACTGTTGATTTTATTATTGCCAATAAACATTTTTCATTTTCATTTTTCATAATTGATCGCCAAGTAAACGTTTTTTCATGAAACCAGGCACGTCGCTTGTGTTATGGATAAGCAGGTAAGTATTGAAAAAGATTATTCCATTTCATTTTCGAATATCTTTGACGGTTTCTGCGGCATTTAGAGTGTGAATTACGGTTGAATCAAGCCGAGTTGATCATTTCAAACTTATTCGAGTCGAATCGAATCGCGTTTTTATGCTCTAATATATTCAATTTATTGAAGACAGCGTTTTTTGAATCTATTGAAAAGAATTCTTTGACTTTGTGAATTAACTAGATCTAAAGGAAAGTGTGTCATCTGTAATTTGTAAGATTTCCAAGCTTTATAGAAAAAAGAGTATTTATTTTCTATTGACGCATACTAAAGAACTACGCAGAAAAAAAACAGCTTCACGACTTTGATCACCAGGCACGGTAGATATCCCCTCAGATCTCTTGGTACCAAGTACGACTTTCAGATTCTTTGGGGACGCCTAAGGGGGGTAGTCAGGTATATCCAAATATACCATTCGGCGCATACCCACATTTTGCAGTAGCTAGTATTCCATACGTGACAGGTTGCAAGCCCATCGCCGCTGTTAGAATACTAACTGGTTTCCTCACGATAGTTTCCTTCACCGTTTAAGAGCACTGACCAGAAAACAATGGTGGAATTGTAGGTTCGATATCGATCAATACCCAAGTTACCTAATTGACCTAACATGGCGTACGTTACCTCCTACATAAGCACTTTTATTTATTTTTATACCTATTACGCATAATTTTAGGTTTACATAAATTATGTACACACAGAAACGCATTACTCGCTTTTATGTCTTTGGAATAAGCCTCATTTTTATTTGGCATTGTGTGGCTTGATTGGTATTTGTGTTACGGTGTACTAAATGTATACACATCGTAATGACACATGTATGGCATTTTAAGTATATCTTCAGGGAAAAAGCTTTAAAAAGCTTAGTAAACAGTCTCTCAATTGTGATTTTTAGACTAAAGGTAGGGTTTCTATAAAAACTCCGCTTGGCTTTCTAATGAATGTCAAAGCTAAATACATAAACACTCAAAGCGCAGACAATGCAACTGGGTTGGTTAGCGCAATATTTCGCTTTCATTCAAAAGGCCGACTCCTCGACCCGGGGTTAATGAGCAGAGTTGCGCCATTTCAGCCGCTCAGGTTTTTTTTCAGCAAACAAAACATCAACGCCGCATTTATTTAGAAAACCGGGGAAGACGCTGGTACCGGTTAATACGCGAAGTGTTCAACGCTAGCTGAAAGACACGAAAATTTCGGCGTAAATTCTGCTTCCTAAGTGTCGTCATTTTAGTTCCAATTTAAAAAGGGACTTTGACCTATACGTGGCTCCGTCCACAGCATTGTGGGTCATGAGATCTCTACTGTCTAAAAATGGAGTATGACAGATGCAAATTCTAACAGCTAAATACCGAGCTGTAAGTTGTTTTTAGTAAGCGAGCTAAATTAAGTGGCATTTTTTTTTATGAGCTATGTTGTGCCACGAAATAAACACGTTTACTATAAAGGTACTCTTAGTAGGTACACAGAGTACTCTTTCCAGTTAAAAATAAAAACAGACGATGGGTAGGTATTATTTTGATGTACGCGTTCAAGAAGCCCTAGGTGCTGATAGGCGCTGGTACCTGCGCCGATACCTGCTTTTTGTATAAACCGAAACACTTATAACGCCTAGAGTGGCCCAAGTCGTAATTTAGACGGGAATGCGGGTAAAAAAATATGTTGCAAAAAAAACAATTAAGGGTGGTGGTACCGCATCGTAAGACCCCTGTAAGTGAAGTAAGAGCTAATTTATTACCGAAATAGGACCAGTAGATAGATAACTTTTTATATATTTTGTTTGTGGTTATGTTACCCATATATTTTTATGAAGGACAACATCGTGAGCGGCAATGGGCTTGCAACCTGTATGGAATACTGACTACTTCAAAATGTTTGCATGTAGGTAACGTACCTCTGACTACCCCCTTCGACATCCTCGAAGGATCTTGACTTGGTACTTAGAGATCTTAGGGGATATCTACCATGTCTAGGATAAAAGTCGTAAAGTTGTTTGTTTTTTTTTTATACTGATTTGGACTTACCTCTGACTAACCCTCTTCGACGTCCTCAAATAATCTGGAGTTAGTACTGTGTGTTAAGAGATTTGAGGGGTTATCTACCGTGCTTTGGGATCAAAGTCGTGAAGCTGTTTAATTATTTTTTTCTGATAATTGATAAATAAGTTAGTAGTAATAAAAATATTTATCAGTAGGTACACACGGTTTCAAAGAAAAAAGTGAAGAGTAAAACCTTCCTGTTGGAAACCTTAGTATTTTTCAATAGACTTCGAACGACGTTTTTCCTGGTAATTTTTTTTCAGGTCAGTAACTGGTTTGATGTTAAATGAAAGAGTTTTATTACAAAACAATATTTTAATTAACCTTCGACTCAGAGTGAAGGACGCATTTCAACGCTTTTCTTGGTATAGCGAGGCAATTATGGTAATGTATACTATAAAAACAAGCGAATATTATAAAAACGCTATGCCACATAGGATTTTTCCTCGAAGGAGATAATATACAGATAACGGCTCAACTTAATGTTTGGCGACCAGCTCATTCATTCACTTACAACAAAGCATTGGCACGTAGATCACGCACGTTAGCAACGTGTCCTAACTGCACAGCCTTAAGTCATTTTTTTTTCTTATGCCTCTAAAATTTCTAGATTAGGCTAGTTTGAAAACGTTTCAAAGTAAATATTATCATTTATTTAAATATATATTTTTTCATTTTAACTTTATTTCCATTGTCTTGAGGCACAGGTGTTAAGCCTCATTAGCCTGTAATTTCCCGGCACCTCACTCTAAAAAAAGAAAAAGTGCCCCAAAATGAAAATCCCCAGAAATAAGTCCAGATTCATATGGAATAAGATTTCAACGTTCCAATTTCACGGCTAAAAATAAACCTCGAAGCCCCAAGGAGGGTATGTGAGAAAATGGTGAAATAAAATCGTGCTCGTTAACTATACGCGGCGGAGCGTACGCCCGCCGAACGGACATAAGAGGCGAGCCTAGCTCTACGTCGTGAGAATGCGTGCAACGCAAAATGAGCTTTAATAACCGCGAAATTAGATCCAAAAACGCTTAGTTAAAATACTTACCAAATCCAAGGCTTGCATCATTTTCGCAACTTGAAAATTAATGTCCTTAGCAGGAAACGTGTCCTTGAAAGTGAGCTTTCAAACGATGTCTTTAAGTTACAATATCGCACGCACATTTTATAATTGCATACACTGTGTCAGTTTTTGTAGAGATACTTATGAGAGGGGAGGGCAAAAGATAAAAATGCAGAAAACCTGACTAGAGGCGGATTTTACTGTTACAGAGTATAGGTGGTTAGTATGTTAACCTCGTTGTTTTTTTTCGTCAAGTCTAAATTAGAGATGGAATTGCCGGTTTAATGTTAAGTATTATTTTATTAAGTACTAGCGGTCTGTCCCAGCTTCGCATGGGTGGTCATAAATTTTTTGAACATTTTAGCATAAACTTAGACCGTGGGTTCGAGCCTCGCGTCTACTTATTTCATACATTTGCACGTCCTTCTCCTTGAGTGAGTGAAATCGCACCCCGAGCGTGACCCGTGGACCCGTTAACATTTTTAATTTCGTCATATCTTTTGAATGGAATGTCCGATTTGAAAAATTTAAGAAGTAATCTATAGGTATTGAAACCGTCTTAATTATGAAATGATTTATTTGGATAAGGATTAATACTAAGGTACAAATAAACACCC
This sequence comes from Chloroclysta siterata, assembly GCA_932294275.1. Lineage (NCBI taxonomy): Eukaryota > Metazoa > Arthropoda > Insecta > Lepidoptera > Geometridae > Chloroclysta > Chloroclysta siterata. The sequence continues at coordinate 2,829,490 of OW028600.1, forward strand.
TTTTGTAGCGGCGGCATTTCAATTAATTTTTTATAATAAAAGAACACTTATTGTGACATAACTATAATAGTTAGACATATGCTGTCGCAACATTTTTTGTAGATGATGACGTGTTCTACAAAATCGTAGTACATTGTTTTGTTCTGTCATCAATAGTTTTCGCAGCGCACGCGATGTAAGGTTTTTGTTTTCCACCTTGGGTTACATTATTGGAGTTTTAGTAAGGATCCCTGATTTTTTTGAAAATATAATATAGCCTATATATACTATATACTCAGGGATAATGTAGCATTCTAATGGTGAAAGAATTTTTGAAATCGGACCTTTAGTTTTTGAGCCTATTCGTTACATACAAAAATACAAATGTTTTCTCTTTATAATATTAGTGTAGATGTAGATAGTGTAGATGTAGATGTAGATAAGTTTGGTTGGTTGCACCCTAGGTTTCATTTTTATACTACATATTATATTTATTGTAAGTTTGATGGTTAAGAAAAGATGGATGGACTGTGTGAAAGATGACATGAGTAAGAAAGGAGTGACTGCTGAGTTGACGGCTGATAGAGGACAGTGGAGGGAAAAAACCTGTTGTGCCGACCCCACATGAAGTGGGATAAGGATAAGAAAATGATGATGATGATATTTGTTTTAAGTTTCATCCCGTTTGATTCAGTGGTTAAGTGACACACAATCATCCATACACCCAAACATCGTTACTTGCGCATTTGTATATTACAAGGATAGGATAGGAAGTTAAGTATCGTGACAAAATACCTTGCAACATATCACTTATCGTCTGTTATCTCAAAATCCTCTAACAGTAACTTCAAAATATCTCCAAAAAAATGAACCCTTATCATTAACAGCGTACAAAAAAGCTTTCAACTCTAGGGTAGTTCAGCAAAAAGCTTCATGACATTATGGAGTAAAAGTCACGTGATCTCCGAAAACATCCAGCTCAGTCTTCTGGAAGTCTTGAAAAACACAATTCAGGTCTCTTGTGTTACTTAGGAACCCGAATGTGTAACAATTCAAGTGCGTGCTAACAACACAAACCTTATAATGTATCACGGTGTTTATATTGTATTGAACATTGTTTGAATAAAATAAAAAACGTGGCCCTTGAAGTTTCGTCATATGTTTCGTCAAATTTAACTTATCTACTTGTTAGTCGTGTCGATGATTTCAAATATTGCGTTCCTAGTACCTACCTACAACAATGGCGTTTGCTTGAAAATAAAAATATATAAATAAATAAATATTGGTGGACTTCCCACACAGCACTATCTAGCCCTAAACTAAGCCAAAACTTGTAATATGGGAACTAGATAGCTGATATAATACATAACATATATATATTTTTTGTAAATACATACTTATAATTTTATATAGCATCCAGACGGAGAACAAACATCAATGTTCATCACACAAATGTTTGTTCTCGGAGGTGAACCCACGCCCTACGGCGCAGAAGGTAGAGCTGCTACCAACTGAGCTGTAAAAGCTGTCAAACATAACAAACAATTTTAGCTATCCAAAACCCTAAAGAAGTATTCTAGTAAAAAAAAAAGCTTTCAGCTGAAGTAAAAACCAGTCTGATATTAGGAAAAAATGTCACGTGACCTTATCCTATTCCACCGACACGCCACCTGTAGTTTAGTGTTGCGTTGTCACAAGTACACTTACATCGAGTCGCGTACAGTCAGCAGCAAAAGTACAAGGACATAAAAGCGAGCACTGTATATCCGTATGTACAAAATACACACGAAACAGTCGAGTTATCTGCAGACCGTTCCGAAAGGTCTAGAGATAGTTCAACTAATCCAAATCAGTGCCAATCGTAAGCGTTCTCAAGACGTTGTGCATCACTGCTGGGATCTTTTAAATATTTTTCATCCCATTTATTCGAAAAGAGGCCCTTCGTTCCTCAATAAGTGCGCGCAAAATAGGTCATTTCAGCGCACTTAATAACAGTGACGAAATGACTTTTGAATTTAGAACACCAAAAAAATTAAAAGTTTGATCGCAATTCGCTTCAATAAAGTCCTGGCTAAATAAAAAAGCGCGCCTGCCGCCGTGGCATTGGTTAACCAAATAAAAAAAATACGCGGGAACTTCTTTTTATTACTTTTTATCAAAATATTACAGTCAATTTCAATATAATTCACACAAATTGAATTTAAGATGAGATCTAGCAGCGAAAGTGAAATATTAACACCAGAAAGTGTCAAATTAAACGCAGAAACTGTCATAAACAATTTACTACCGAACAAATCGAGCGAAATATAAATTTGTAATTTGGTTATGTAAATATAAATTCGGCACTACTAAAAGCATCTCTTATTTATTTTTCTAATAGGGATGAATAGCAGAGTGTGCCACACGGTACCAAAATTATTTAACCTCGAGCGACGTACTTTAATCCCTTTTCTTTTAAAAAAATCGCTCTCGCCTGAAATACATTATTTTGGTCCCATAAGACACAATTTACTATTGTCGATTAAGCTAAGTGACACGAAAAGCAGCCTTTAGCCACTTAGCTTATTTCGAAAAGTGTGATGAAGAGATTTTAAGTGCGCCTCAAAGCACATGACAAAAGTTCTATAACTTTTTAGGTTCTTCGACATGAAAAACTCATTGGTGCACGACCGGATTTGAACCAATGACTTTGGAATTGGAAGGCGGGGCCACCACAAGACCACCCGTGCTCTCTTGATAAAATTTGTTGATAAAATTCTAAGATTAAAACGTTTAAAGATGAGTCATTTAATCTGCCATTTACTTTTATGAGCTACATGCATATTAATGTTAATGGGATAATGGGGCATCATGGAACACTCAAGATAAAAACAACATTACTAGTCAGTCTTTTGGCGAAATCTGCATCGTAGAACCAACATTATGATGTTTATCAAGAATTACAGCCCTCAGCTCAGTTGATAGTAGCTCTGTCTCCTGTTTTGGCCATGGGTTCAATCCCCATCAAGAAAAAACATGTTATATGTGTTATGAAAAAAGATTTAACTGTTCTTTGTCTGGGTGTTAAAGTATGTATATGCAAAAAAAAATGTGAATAGGTATTATAATAGCTAACAGCAGCAGCTAATAATCATGTCGTGGAAATCCAACCCATATCTTTTCCTGTCATGTTTTTTTTATACACCTAGCTGATTGATCAAGCAGATGGCCCACCTGATGGTAATGGTAACCATCACCTATAACAAAGCATTGCCTCGTAAGTCACGCACGATAGGAACAGGCCCTAAAATGCACTGCCCTGCGTCCATCAACTTAGGCATACAGATGTTATGCCTCATGTGCCTGTAATTTCACCGGCAACCACACTCTTCAAACCGAAACACAGCAACGCTGCTTGGCGGCAGAAAAAGGCGTGGTGGTAGTACTTCCCCGGACGAGCCCTTCACAAAGAGCTCTACTTCTATCATGTGCCTTTTAGCTAGCTGCATACATTATACATTACACATTATTTCACCACATCGATTACGTTTTAGTGAAACCATATAATATTTAAGCCATATAAAATTCCGTGGATTCTAAATTTTACCGAGAAAAGACTTCGCTTTACATTTCCTACGTGTCCATTGTTCTATTTTGTGGCTCTATCTAAAGTCTGCCACATTCACAGATGCACGGGGGAATACGATTGTGAATTTGTATTTTCCAGACCATTGTGTAAGAAATACCAACCGTGTTTAACTATTGTCAGTGTAAAAATAAATAAAATAATGTATAAGTAAATAATAAGTTCAAGAAATTAATTGCTGCTCAAAAAATTCACTATTACAATACAATTCAAAATTATTTATTTCTGAATTTCAAGAATAGACATGAAATAAGTGACACAAATTTGCACTATTCAAGAGGAGCCGCGCGCGGAAGCTACTAGAACCGAATTAAACAAAACATAAAACAGTCTTAAATAATCTTAAAAACCGACAGTAGTAACCGACTTGCAATACATTTATTAGTGTAGTGTAGTAGCAATAGTTAGGTTTCCTCACGATGTTTTCCTTCATCGTTTAAGCTCGCTTTAACTCACTCGCTCGCTTAAAGAGATCCGAGTCTACCGTGCCTGGAGATCAAAGTCGTGAAGCAATTTTTTTTTAATTCAAACATGCTTATAATATAACACATAATATACACTTCAGATGTTTCAAGACCAAATACCGACTTAAGATTCCTTAAGAATGTCTAGGATTGTCAGATTAACGTCCAAATGTAACTTGGCATTTTTTTTTATACAACTAGCTGATGGAACAAGCAGATGGCCCACCTGATGTTAAGTGGTAACCATCACCTATAACAAAGCATTGCCTCGTAAGTCACGCACGATAGGAACGTGCCTTACACTGCCCTGCGTCCATCAACTTGAGGCATACAGATGTAAAGCCTCATGTGCCTGTAATTACACCGGCAAACACTCTTTTCAAACCGAAACACAGCGTTGCTGCTTGGCGGCAGAAAAAGGCGTGGTGGTAGTACTTCCCCAGACGAGCCCTTCACAAAGAGCTCTACTACTCAATACTCCATATACCCCAATGAAGTAATTGGTATTTCATTTGGCATTCAATATCTTATACTCAAACGATACAATATCCTCAAAACTAAACTAATAAAACCCAAAGTGAGTTAGGCACTACAACAGCTGCAAAATAAGGCTGTGTCCGAGAATTGTACAAACAAACACACCTATAAAATTTTACTTATTGTAGACTTATTCATTTGCACCCCTTATTTACCCGATGATTGAAATAATAAAACCGGAAAATAAGGAAAATGGGCAGATGCCTAATGCACAAGTGATTATCACCCTTTTTACGAAATTGTGAACGTTTGGGAAATTGTAGAGGTTCCTAATTGAAGTAATACGATTTCGTGGTTGTATTTCGTTATTTAATTTAAAATGCTTTGCCTCTGATGTTGCAGGTGTCCATGGATCACGGTGACCACTTTCCATCAGGTGACCCGTCTACTCGCTTGGCAGCTATAGCATAAAAAAACAACTTTGAACAGGATCTGTAGCAAAACACTTATATTTGCATATTACTTCCATTGTTACTTATACTATAGTATACTATAGTTTGCCTGAATCTGCGAGTCGTTTAAAAAAAACATTTGAATCAAATAAAATCTCATTTACTTTTATAATTTATATGTCTTGAGACTGGATGATTGAGATCAATCACATAATCTTTTCACCACACTGTTTCAAACAAACAAATGACACGAAAAGAAGAAGAGTGAGATCAATATACATAAAACCAAAATCATTATTTTATTAGACAAAGAATATCTTTAAATCTTCAACATATTTAATTCTGAGTATTTTAATAATCACTTATATTAAATGTTATTTTATTTATAATCTCACCTCTGAATGAGCTCAAGAATACACTTAACACACATAAATATACTAGGTAAGTAAGTACAACAACACTGCTTGTATCGAAGGAAAAGTATTTTTAAAATCTAGACGAATAAGAAATACAAATCTTTTGAACGTTTCATATCTACAAGGAGGGTTGCTACAAATGTTGCAATAGAAAAATAACGATTATCCTTCTAATATTATAAGCGAGAAAGTTTGTAAGTATGTATGGATGGATGTTTGTTACTCTTTCACGTAAAAACTACTGAATGGATTTTAATGAAACTTTACAATAATATAGCTTATACATCAGAATAACACATAGGCTACAATTTATAAAGATATTGTGTGAATTGTCCAAAATATGACGATAAGTGTCAAGTAAGTAGGAAAAAGTCTACCATCTGCGAGCTATTCTGGCGTGCGCTTCCAAAACCGTTAGAGTTACACAATATGTGTACTACACCACGCTAATATAAGCTACTCGAAATACTAATCCTGCGCAGACGAAGTCGCGGGCACCAGCTAGTTTATTATATTTATTTTGTTTGCTTTAACTATTAAAATTATTCTGTCGGCATGCTCAATAGTCGAAACATTAATATGGACCCTGGAGGAGGCTAGGATATAACAAGATGGAGGCGGGCCGAGGTTTTTAACTAAATATCTAGTAGACAGGTATAGTCTGGCTTGATACCGTAATAATTATTTAGGTAGGCCGTATCTCTTTGATTGCATTGAATTGATAAAAATGATTTATGTCAAAAGAAGAAGTGTTGAAGTAAATAAAGTCGCGTGTTAAATAAAAAAATCAAAGCATTTCTTCTAAAGGATTTTGAGACCTATCCGTCCACCAATTTTTCTTTCATCTTTCATGGGTTCCGGTTTTGTGGTTCGCCATTCGAGAACCTTTGATCTCCAACGGTTCTACAAGCTATATGACCTTTATATAAGTACTAGCGACCCGTCCCGGCTTCGCACGGTTATTGTGGGTTATCCCTAAGAGATAGGCACTACATATCACGGATTTTTTTGTAGACCTTTTTAAGGTGTACAATACTGTAGTACATTATTTTGATCCATCTCGTAGGGTTCAGCCAGCGTTTGCAATGAGAGAGCAAAAAATGTGTTTATTTACGACATCACATTAGAAACCTCTAAAATTATCAGTGTTTCTCTACTATATTGTTAGATATTGTTCCGTATTTGACTTGGTATGTTCATGGTATGTTTATAAGATGTTAATTTATAATTATTAAGAGAGTTATTTATTAAGATTAATTTAGAAATAATGTAATATAATTATTATAATCGTACACGAGCAACTTCCGGTTGAATTTACTTGAAAAGACACCAGAGTGACGTTGTTTGTTCCGGTACGAAAGCAGGTGGCGAGAAGTTGCTCGTGCACGGGGCAGTCTGCTTGTGTTTTTGAGACAGAATATAACAGTTTGTGAGGTACACGTAGAAGATGGTAAATAAACTGAAGTAAAGTACTACAAAGACTTATTATTTTACCGCCATCTGTAATAGATCAGAAGTGGGATTAAATTGAGAAGGTGATTGCCGCGTTAAAATCCCGCTCAGTTAAAGGACTTACGCCCTGTTAAAGGCAGACAATGGGTCGCAAATCCCGTAAGCGCAAAATAACATCTGATGATTCAACGCCAATCGAGTATGAGTCATCGGAAGATATACACAAAGAACGGAGGCGAAGAAAGAAAAGGAAGAAGGATAAAAGCCGCCACAAATCACGAAGAAGTAGTCATCATTCAAGTACGAGATCGCGATCTTCACGGCCGAGGCACCACGTCGAGGAGTCGAGATGATTAGATGCCGAGTTTTCAGCATCTACGCCTAATCATTATGCTGTTCGCGAGGAAGTAGAAAGAGACTGCATTACACCAGCAGCGGTACCATTAGTGAGTACTCTTCCAGTAACCACAGTTAATACAGACTCTGGTACAAATGTTTTAGTTACGACATTCAAAGAGCTTATTCAGAGCATGAAAACAACAGATGGGAGCAGTGAGCGCTACCCAATTTTAAATGTTATTCCAGAGTTTGATCCTTCTAATCGGAATCAAACTATTGAGATGTGGATTAGCAAGGTCAACGAGTGCACCAAAATATATAACTGGACTGACAGACAAACAAATCATTATGCACTACCGAAATTAACTGGATTGGCTCAAAAATGGTATCAAGGCTTACCCAGTTTGTTGTTTTCATGGTCTGAATGGCAAAGTAAACTAAAGCTAGCTTTTCCAAGTGATGAAAACTTTGGGCAATTGTTAACAGACATGCTTGGTTGCAAAGCAGAGTTTGGAGAGTCTCTAGAAGAGTATTTTTATCAGAAGATCGTATTGTTAAATCGTTGCAATATATTTGGTAAAAATGCGATAGATTGTATTTTGTTTGGAATAGAGGACAGATCGGTAAGAACAAGTGCAGAGGCGGTACAGTTTACAGAACCAGATAAGTTGTTAGTTTATCTCAGAAATGTAAGAGTAAATGTAAAAAACCCTGACTCTTCCGGTATGTCTATGCAACCAAGCAAGTCTGAAAATAGGCAGACTAGAACTTATAATAGGACAAATCAAAATGTAACTGACGCAAATTTGCCTATGGCCAATAATAGGTTCGTAAAATGTTATAACTGCGGAGAAGAAGGGCATACTTACTTTAAATGTAAACAATCAATCAAACGGTGTGATACCTGTCATAAAGTAGGCCATACGGCGGAAAATTGTCCGAATAAAACGAGCTCTAATAATGACGAAGACACTAGTTTGGTTGAGTTTGAAAACATGAATGATAATATTGATTTGTAAATTAAAGATAAATAAAATTATATTAACTAAATTGTAAGTAAATAATAAATGTTGTATAAATTAACTGTATTATAGCCTGAGATTATAGTTTAAATACGCCATAATTATGATATCAAATTGTAATTCGAGAATGACTACTTTGCTGTATGATTTAAGCTTACCCATGTATTGGGGATATAGCCCCTATCCCTGATTTAAGATGGTTTGGCTGTATGATTTAAGCTTGGCCATGTATCGGGGATATAGCCTCAATATCTGATGTAAGATGACGGCTGTATGATTTAAGCTGAGTCATGTATTGGGGATATAGCCCCAATAGGTTATGTAGGATGGCTTGGCCGTATGATTTAAGCCAGGACAAATGTTGGGGATACAGCCCCAACATTTTTATTTAAGATGGCTTAGCTGTATGATTTATGCTAAGACAAACTATGGGGATACAGCCCCAATGTTTTATGTAAGATGGCTTAGCTGTATGATTTATGCTAAGACAAACTATGGGGATACAGCCCCATAGTTTTACTTATGTTTTAGCTGTATGATTTAAGCTAAAATATTATTATTATTACTCTCCGATGATCTGATAATTTTGATAAAATAATTTATTTATGTGATGATATATTTGGCAGAATTATTGAAGCTAGAATGAATGTTGTAAATAGAATAGAGGAAATTCAAATATGATAAGTAGAAAAACTTAGCTAAGTAAGTAGGTAGTTATTTTAAACATTCTGCTTTGATTAATTCCCCGGGACGTGAAATATACCAGGAAAGGCCGACTGTTAGATATTGTTCCGTATTTGACTTGGTATGTTCATGGTATGTTTATAAGATGTTAATTTATAATTATTAAGAGAGTTATTTATTAAGATTAATTTAGAAATAATGTAATATAATTATTATAATCGTACACGAGCAACTTCCGGTTGAATTTACTTGAAAAGACACCAGAGTGACGTTGTTTGTTCCGGTACGAAAGCAGGTGGCGAGAAGTTGCTCGTGCACGGGGCAGTCTGCTTGTGTTTTTGAGACAGAATATAACAGTTTGTGAGGTACACGTAGAAGATGGTAAATAAACTGAAGTAAAGTACTACAAAGACTTATTATTTTACCGCCATCTGTAATAATATTATGCATGTATTATACATATAAACCTTCCCCTTGAATCACTTTATCTATTTAAAAAAACCGCATCAAAATCCGTTGCGTAGTTTTAAAGACTTAAGCATACATAGGGTTATAAGGGCAGAGAAAGCGACTTTGTTTTATACTATGTAGTGAAGACGATATATATACACACGATGCACGTCTGTGGCTTTGCCACAAGTTTTTGCCTCAAAACTAGCCGGAACTGCTAACCCTAAATTCATATCCCGACGTGAGAAACAAAGTTCCGAGCGTTCCGAGCTGTATATGAGTTTGAACTGAAGAGAAATAGATTCATTCAACGTGCATATTGAAATCGTGTTTGATGCAGTATTTCGTTTGAAAGAGCTTATCATTCTACGTTAAGAGCCGAGTCAGATGTATTGAATAAGTTTCAATTTGTTGGAATGAAACGCAACATACTTCGTGTAGGTTTTCTGTTGATAAAATTGAGTTGCATTTGCAAAAGAAGTTTTCACTTCGCGATTATTTTTGTGCACGAATAAAATATGAAGTGAAGTGAAAAATACAACATCATCATCATCCTCACCATTACCCATAACAAGTTTTTTTTTGAGAAGAGCGTGGATAAGTAAATCGGAGTTCCTTCGCTTAGGTGATCGCACAGAACTCTTAATCTAGGAGTCCACATTCTGTTTGTGAAATACGCCTGCGGATAGATAAAATTGTATGAAAATAACAGTATCTTGATTTCTGTATTTAGTAATGACCAAGCAAGCCACGACAATTTTTCATGAAACATGAAAGTGACAAGTACACTTTATCGAGTCGTTATAAAATGGCGTGCAATATGAATACTAATGGCGACAACAAGAGCTAATGTAACTCTCTCTCGCATGTTTCGACATGTTGAAAGATATAAAATCATTAAACTCATTTTCGCTATAACATTGCACACAGATACATGTTTTCCTACTCAAAAGTTTGCTTTACTAGTTTTCGTACATAAGCGAACTTTTATGTAGGAAAACATGTATCGATCAATTTAAAAATGGTTGATTGCGATTTTTCTAAAATGAGTTCAGTGATTTTATATCTTATTTTCTTTCTTATTTTATATGTTGAAATGTGCGAGAGAGAGTCACATAAGCTCTTGTCGTCGCCTTAACTTAACCTTGCATACTGAATATATACCTACAGCTGCAACCCACGTTTGAATGTCGAGTGGAAATTCTGCATTCTTGAGAGAATCCATCCAGTCAGTTGTCTTTGCAGCCAAATTGGGTTTTCCGCTCCAATAATTCCCGGATATGCGAGCAGATTGGTCAAGTGTGAGTACCGGCGGGTGGTGAGTGCCTTTGCGAAGGGAAGATAAAAGAAATGTCTGGTCCAAGCACACAGAGGCATCTTTAATCATTGTGACTGGAGTAACCCTACTTCGATATTACAGATTTTAGCAATGGTTTATCAAATATTATAATACATAATAGATATTGGATGCAGTATAAGTTTTTCTGAATAATCAAACAGTTCAATCAAACAACAGAAAGTCAAAGAAAGATAATTTAACTTATTTGCAAGAAAACCGACTTGTATACACTAAAAAACATAGAACAAAACTTTTAACTTTTGCTGAAGGGAACTTCAAACCAAACGTCATCTGTATACTTATTTTTAGGGCAGTACATCGTAGGGCACGTTCCTATCGTGCGTGACTTACGAGGCTGTGCTTTGTTATAGGTGATGGTTACCACTTAACATCAGGTGGGCCATCTGCTTGTTCCGTCAGCCAGTTACATAAAAAAAGCGCTGAGTTTGTTTCGATAAAATCTAAATTTTATTGAAATAATTATTAAAACAAATTCATAATAGGCGAAGTAAACGTGTAACAAACACACAAAACAATCCATGCACTCGTGAGAATGGTCCACCTTTTTGAAGACGGTTAAAAATAAGAACAGGCGTAGGATGGTAGATATAACCTTAGATCTGAACAATTCCGTTAGATTAATTAAGATGATAATACTCTTAATTCCCAATTTTTGATGCGTATTTCCTTTGTCTGTGCTTATTAGTGTGTATCCTATCTGAACTTTATACAACCAGCTGATGGAACAACCAGATGGCCCACCTGATGTTAAGTGGTAACCATCACCTATAACAAAGCATTGTCTCGTAAGTCACGCACGATAAGAACGTGCCCTACGATGCACTGCCCTGCTTCCATCAGCTTGAGGCATACAGATGTTAAGCCTCATGTGCCTGTAATTACACCGGCAACCACACTCTTCAAACCGAAACACAGCGTTGCTGCTTGGCGGCAGAAAAAGGCGTGGTGGTAGTACTTCCCCAGACGAGCCCTTCACAAAGAGCTATACTACTCTTAAAGTGTTAGCTGAATCAAAAAAAAATTAGTTCCAAGTCTTTCAAAATTCTTTGATAAGTTCTATTCTCAGTCTGAATCCAGCTCAGTCTGAAAACCAGCGCTACTCCCCAACCCAGTTGGAGAGTGGCATCAAGCTGAGACTGAACCCTTTTGACTACACTCGCACAGGGAAAGCCTTGGTACTTGGTGTGTAGTGTAGGTAGTAGGTTCTTTTTATTTTTATTTTTAGTGTTTCAGTTTTATGTGAATGTTTTCTGTTTTATGTACTTACTTTTTTTTTATCAGCTTATATTTTTTTACATACTAGTTCTTTTTCTTCTTTGTGTACAATTTTCTGTCTTTAATTGTATTATTTTCTACCTCTTATATTCTTACTTGTCTATAAACTACTCCTGTGTGTTTGTTCTCAAATAAATTTATATTCTATTCTATTCTATTCTATTATTAGAAAAAAATAAACAAGTCAAGTCAAGTCAAGTCAATAGGTATTTATTCAATAAAATCACAAGGATCACTTTGAAACGTCTTAAAGCTAGGTGACTCTAGGTGCCAGTTCCACGCGACCAAAGCCTAGAAGAACAGGCAACAAACTTACGGCTTGGTTCCTACCGTTCTTTTGTATGATCCTTTTACAATGTAATATAATATATTATTGAAGTTAAGTGAGGCGTAGGCATACAGAAAAAGTTAAACATAATCAAATTTATAAGACAGCTACGCTTCAAACTAATAATACCTAATGCATAAAATTAAATACAATCTATTAAATCAGAGAAAAATAAAACACACAATAGTAGGTACAGTACAGACATTGCAGACATGTTAGCTGCCGATGGGCAGAGCGACCGGGACATCGGGCCACGCACTTTTATCATCAATATAGCTATCTAAAGTATAATAAGACATAAGCTGAAACACATAAGCTGTGTAGATAAAACCGGTTCGACGGGAACACAGTGCAAACACAAGCTTCAACCACAGACTCGATTGTCCGTTGTTGAACAAATGACAAATCCTTCATTTCGCCCGGATTTCACGAGATAATATTTAATTGCGTGTTAGTTCATAAGTGGAGCTTAGCTACATTGTGACCTACATTTATCTTTTAAAAATCACATTCCTATTTCACCTAGATTCTCTTAGCTTATATGACTTTTCATATATTTCATCAATAAATCGTTTCATAGTGATTCTTGTGAATCAATTGAATAAATACCATAGTAATGTCCACAGGACTTGATTCGAACCCGTGACCCTAAGAACGTAAGGCTGTTCCCAGGTTCCCACCACTAGACTACTAGAAGTGCTGTTTTTTGTAAGGCGAATACAAGAGCTAATGTGACTCTCGCTCGCACGTTTCGACATGTTGAAATATATAAAATAACTAAAATCATTTTCGAAAAATAGCAATCAACCATTTCGTAAGCAATCACATTGCACACAGTTTAGTAAAAATTTTATTTTGATCGATACATGTTTTCCTACTCGAAAGATTGCTTTACTAGTTTTCGTACATAAGCTCTTGTCGTCGCCTTAACACCTCACGATAATGATGACCCGAGGCATAGGATAACGAAAAAGGTCGATTTCCTTCATAAAAGACAGGCAAATTATAGGAATAATCCAATTACCTGAGCGTGACTGAGTTCCGAAATACGATATCAAATTATAAAAATGCCAAGCGCGTGTCTTGATCACGCACAGACTTTTTAATCATTACCGTCTGTCACTCCAGACGGTAAAAGTTGATTTGTTAAAAAAACTTGATCCACACAAAATAGCGTGCCAAAAACATGTAATCATTGTCATCAATCTATTGAAGTCCACTGTTGGACATAGGTCTCTCTCATGGTGCGCCAATGAGCCCGGTCTTCGGCTTTCCTCAACCAGATTTTTCTACGCCACCCTGCGCAAGTCGTCTCCATTCCAGAACTCGTTTACCACAGCGGTTATCGGTTCTTTGGCAGACATGACCAGTCCACTTCAGCTTGATAACTTTTTGAGCTATGTCGACAACTTTGGAGCTTTGCAACTCATTTCGGACAAAAAAAACATGCAGGTACTAATTACTTAATAACCAAATAAAGATGTCTGATCAAATATGCAAGGATGCTAAATGTTAATAGAGCAAACAAACGAACTCGAATCGGAGAGAAGCAGTGCTATTCTGTCAACAACACTCACCTAAGTGACCGCGGCATCTGAATATTTTCAATTTGCATTCTGGATTACATTCCCTCACTACCGCCACCCGCGTGAGTGTTTCGGCGGCAGAATGCCAGTGTGAGTGAGGTGAAGCTCGTGTTCTTTTATGCCAATGCTGGCAGCAAAGTGGCCACCTGATCGAAAATGGTCACCGTCGCCCATAGACACCTGCACACCAGAGGCGTTGCTGACGCGCTGCCGGCCTTTCAAGAGATAAACCCGCCTTTTGAAGGACCCCATGACCGAAGTGAGTGCGGATCCACTCAGTACTCCCCGTGATTTTGTTGTTTACGGAATATCACTAGGCACACACAGCACACACACTTGGCAAGGTGCCATGACCATCGGCCTGATCTCCAGACAACATTAATAATCGCTTATTGGATGCACTCGTGGCTGATGCCTGGTTAGTGTTCGGTTATAAAACGAGTGAGGGATCCGGTGGTTCAGTGGTAACAACCACTCCATGCGATTGTCGTGGCTATGGGGACCGGGGATCGCAGGTCGGTGTGGATTTTTCCATTAAAAAAAATTAAGCGCAAATAATGTGAATGAAGAAATTGTGAGAAAATTTGCAACTTAGTCCAGACCAGTACGTATTGACCGTGTGTTTGTTGTGTAAGGCTGAATAAATGAAAAATACTTTATTGTACACCAAACTGAAAAAAAACTTTAAAAATATTAAATAAAGTAGTGCAATGGGCAGTCTTATCGCTGCTCTTCAGACAACCTTTGGATGGAGAGGATTGTCTAAGTATTAAGTTTTAATAAGCTGTTGGTCTTCCTAAAATTAATAAATAAAGTATGGAAGATTGGTCGCAGGTGCACGATGACTATACCCTGAACAAACATTTGTATGATGAGCATAGATGTTTGTTCTCTGTCTGGGTGTGATTATACCTATATACTATAAGTAAATATTTTCAAAAAAAAGTATATAATACATATATACCTACATATTATGTATTAAATCAGCTATCTGGTTCCCATATTACAAGCTTAGTTAGGGGCTAAATATTGCTGTGTGGAAAATCCACCAATAATGAATTTTATATAAGTAAAGATACTTATCGGTAGATACTATATAAGGAGACAATATATACATCTTAAAGAGTAGTACAGCTCTTTGTGAAGGGCTCGTCCGGGGAAGTACTACCACCACGCCTTTTTCTGCTGCCAAGAAGCGTTGCTGTGTTTCGGTTTGAAGAGTGTGGTTACCGGTGTAATTACAGGCACATGAAGCCTAACATCTGTATGCCTCAAGTTGATGGACGCAGGGCAGTGCATCGTAGGGCACGTTCCTTACGCCAGGCGCTTAGGTGAGCCATCTGCCTGTTTCATAAGTTATTTGTATAAAAAAAAACTGTGAGGGACTCTTCAAACACCATCTTTTCACGAGCTTTTCAGTCATCTATTTGACTAAGTATAATAATAAGATTACAATCGGAATACTCGCAGTTTTAAATAAAGTAGGACTTTGAGGTTCCTTAGTCTCAATCTTATCCCAAGAGAATGAAGAAAATATAAAATGCGCTGGTGCTGAAAAAGGATCAGTACTTCGAGTCCGAGCTTTTTTTTCCATTTTTAGTATTTCATTTTTCGTATTGCGAGCCTGCCCCGCAAGTACCGATCATTTTACGAACTATGCGATCGTTAAATTTGACATTTCTATTCGTGAAAACGGGTTTTAGCGATTGTTTGGCGATTTTGACGAAAGTCGTGATATTCGTAAAATTTTAGAGAATTTCGCTAAAATGCGAGTATGGTAGTACTTTTGATTTCAGGATCGTGTTGTCAAATTCGTGTATTAAGCGCATTAGACGAATCGTTTTCATATCTGTGTTCAAAACCGAAAGTTCCGATTTGCCATTTTACAATTATCGCGAAAATGGGAGCCAATAATGAACGGCCAAATAATGTACAGCATGTTATTGGACAGCATGATAATGTACACCCAGTTAATACGTGTCGCACTGGTTTGAATTATCGGGGTGTACATTATCATCCCGTACAATAACATGCCGTGCAATATTGTCACGTGTTGTTAATGTACACCCAGTTAATGTACAGCATGATAATTGGAAGCCACTTTAGTACCGTCGAGTCGGATTGGTAAGGTTTTGTTAAAATATATAAACTACGCCTGCCAGAAAATATTAGAAAATATATACAGTACCAAAGTGGCTTCCAATTATCATGCTGTACATTAACGTGCTGTACATTATCATGCTGTTTATTAACTGGCTGCACATTAACTACACGTGGCAATATTGCACATCCAGTTATTGCACACCCCGATAATGTACACCCAGTTAAAACG
Source organism: Chloroclysta siterata (assembly GCA_932294275.1). Classification (NCBI taxonomy): domain Eukaryota; kingdom Metazoa; phylum Arthropoda; class Insecta; order Lepidoptera; family Geometridae; genus Chloroclysta; species Chloroclysta siterata. Next base: position 2,845,731 of record OW028600.1, read on the forward strand.
AATCCAAAAAGGTACCAAAGTGGATTCCAAATATCATGCTGTACATTATCGTGTCGTACAATAACCGGACTCGCGAAAATTGAAAGATAGCCACCCCGAGTTCCGTACTCGCACAATTCGTCAAAATATCACGAATTTGACGATCGCTAAATTTAGCGAAATGAGTTCCGTACTTGCACTGCTGGGTTTTGTATAGATCCGCGAGAGTTCTTAGAAAGCACGATAGAGGCGCTTAGCGAGTCTCGATAAAAAATTCAGCCTGACGATACAGAAAAAAAAAATAAAAAACTCAGACTTCGGGTACTGATATGAGTGCCTTCAACGTAAGTAATATCGTAAGGGATACTTATACTTAGGGCTTTCCCGGTATTTCCTTGTATATTTTATTCGGTGAAAGCTCTGAGAGATGTACGAGTAACGAAATTGTTTCTCTAAATCCGGTTTTGTAATAAAAATAGATCATATTTAGATAGATATATAACTCTATAGACTATCACAACAAATTGAAGGTAGGAATCAACTTTATCACTAAAAAAACCGGTCAAGTGCGAGTCGGACTCGCGCACGAAGGGTTCCGTACCATTATCTATAAAAATGGCAAAAAAACACGTTTGTTGTATGGGAGCCCCGTTAAATATTTATTTTATTCTGTTTTTTATAGTCGCGTTATACTCTCGCTGCAGGCTCGGTCAGTGCTCAACCTATAGTCGCGTTAAACTCCCGCTGCGAACTTGGTCATAAATCATTTTAACACACGCTTATACAAAAGGATCGTCCGTTATCCTAAGTGCGAGATTGTGAGAGAGAGCAATATGGCTGTCTCGTTCCGATAACTTATGACCGAGCCTGCAGCGAGAGATTAACGCGACTATAGTATTTTTTTGTTATAGCGGCAACAGAAATACATTATATGTGAAAATTTCAACTGTCTTACTATCACGGTTCATGAGATACAGCCTGGTGACATACCGACAGCGGAGTCTTAGTAATAGGGTCCCGTTTTACCCTTTGGGTACGAAACCCAAAAAAATAACAATCGTTGTAATACACAGGATGGTCTTATCGCTTACAGCGATCTTTTCCAAAAAACCTTGTGATGGATAGGACTGAACATTCAAAAGAGCAATTTGAGCAATAAAGAATAATAGTATATTCCAAAAATGATTTCACATACATCACTTCAGTAAGGTTGTTTTAAAACATTCGAAAAAGTTTCCGATAGTATAAAGTTATTCTAATGTTAATTCGGAACATTTCCGATGATTCTAAATGATCGGAGACGTCGGGTTGTCTCTGTTAATCATCATCTTCCTGCCTTTATCCTCCATGGGGTCGGCACAACAGGTTTTCTTATTCCACTCTCCTCTATCATTCGTCATCTCAGTACTCACTCCTTTCTTACTCATGTCATCTTTCACACAATCCATCCATCTTTTCTTTGGCCTGCCTCTCCTTCTAAAACCATCCACATCCATTTCAAACACTCTTCTTGTAATATGACTTCCTACCCTCCTCATGACGTGCCCATACCACGCTAACCTATTGCTCCTCAACTTATCCATGTTTAATTATAAACAAGAACTAGAAATGAATTAGAAACGACAAATCTTTTTTAATTTTCGATTGTTTTAAATTTTCTCATTGAAACCTTTATGCCTTTATGCTTAGGCGTAGGCCTGTATGCTGACCACGGCTTTATGCTAGGAAACAATAAGGCCTAAAATTCTATGCAACGTATTCAATCCAAACCTTGCCAAAGCCACGTTCGGAATCTCAATCAAACGCAGCGTTCCCAAAACAAAAGACTCAACGTCAGAAGAAATTATTTCGAACCGCGTTTCAATAGAGAATAGATAAGAGTGCATCGGTTGCCAAACGTCAGTACAGTCACCTACACTAAAATGGTTCAAACTGAAAAAAACTGAAACAGCTTCACGACTTTGATCCCCAGGCACGGTAGATATCCCCTCAAATCTTTGTACGACTTTCACATTCTTTTGAGGACGTCTAAGGGGGTAGTCAGAGGTATGTCCAAATATTACATTTGGCACATACCCACATTTTGCAGTAGTTAGTATTCCATACGTGACAGGTAAGTTTTCTTTCTTTCTTTCTAAACCTACTACCTTACGGTCGGAAGGCGGGGTCACTCCCACTAGACCACCGGTGCTCGGTAAGATATATAGATCATCATATAGGTTATAATTATTTATTAGCCCAATTATTTTTTAGTATACGACTTACTGATGGAACACGCAGATGGCCTATTTGATGGTAAGTGATAACCATCACCTATGAGTATTGCCTCGCAAGTCAGGCACGATGGGAACGTGCCCTACGATGCACTGCTCAGCGTTCGTCCGCAGCAGTCATAGCCCAAGGCAGATATTCTTGACATAATATTTAATATTGAACTTTAAAAAGCTGCAATGTCATCTAATTGTCATCTAGTATAACGCCTTGTGAGTTATTGAAAGTTGCCACTTCCAAGCGACCAAAGCCTAGAAGAACAGGCAACAAACTTACGGCTTAGTTCCTACCGTTCTTTTGTAGGATCCTTGTTACTTTGTAATAATAATACAATATCCAGTGTGGTGCCAATCGAATTTAGTGAGCACGGAAGGTAACGTTCCGAAACCACAGTGTACGCCATTTGCCTTCATTTTTACAAATCTTTAGAATGAGAGCTATAAATGTATGGTTGTTGTGTGTAATTGTGCTACTGATCGTCTGGGGGGCGATGATGTTGATTCCAAAGTCCTTTTGTGTTACATTTGCAGGTTTATTTTAATTAGGTAAAAATATTAATATAAAAATTTGTATCCATGTAAAAGCGTGTATAACAGTTGTAAAAAAGATGGAGTAAAGCCGTGACGGCTTTTTCAGATAAAGCTCTTCTTCTTGTTTTATTGCCGGCAAAAAGATTGAGAGAATGTTGTGTTGACATTATGACATGACAGTGACAGCCATGCGCGCTGTCACTTGACGGTGCGTTCCGAAACCAAGGGGTGTGTTCGGAAACTATGCTTAGTGGGCCGGAACAATGGTTATATTATGTTTTTGTTCGAAATAAACATTATTTCTATCTCTAATCTCTAATATATATAAAAATGAATTGCTGTTCGTTTGTCTCGCTAAATCTCGAGAACGGCTGGGCCGATTTAGCTGATTTTGGTTTTGAAATGTTTGCCGTAGTCCAAGGAAGGTTTAAACTATGAGAAAATATGGATGAATTGCGAGGAAGATAGTAAAAACAACAATTTTATTTTCCCATATAAACTGTTCTACCTTAATGTTCTACATAAAGCGAAGGCAGAGTTTTAATGTGGTTAGGATAGGTGATAGGAATTACACCGGGTCATCTAGTATTATATAATTTTGCCGCCGACTGTACTGTGCAAAGCATACAAAATCACGCACGCGGTAATCCAGATTTCATTGCATTGCAAGTTCAACAAGTACATAGTATAATGGCGACAAAAATTCAAATATCGTATTCAACACGAAAAGGCTAGAGCCGTACTCCCATGTTGGCAGTCCCGACTTGAATAATTGAAAAGCCGGAAGAAAACGTGACGTTTCTTTGGTATAGTTTTTTGATATTATTTAACCACTGGCACCAGTGGTCTAATAGTGACCTCACCTTCCAATGGTTATCGTTTGTAGAGGTATTTTAACAGCGGCGATGGCCTTGCAACCTGTCACCTATGGAATACCAACTACGACAAAATGTAAGTATGTGCTAAATGTATGGACCGGTACAAAGTGTATGTGGCCCATACATACAATTCGTACCGGTCCAGGTAGTAGGTACCGGTACTGACTCTAGATTATTTAGGACGTCTAAGGGGTATCCCCTCGAGTTCGTACTTGGTACTAAGAGATCTGAGGGGATATCGCCCCGATATTTACATTGTATTAGTAGTATTACTTATTTAGTTTTTTTTACTACAACTAGCAGATGGCCCACCTGATGTTAAGTGGCAACCATCACCTATAACAAAGCATTGCCTCGTAAGTCACGCACGATAGGAACGTGTCCTACGATGCACTGCCCTGCGTCCATCAACTTGAGGCATACAGATGTTAAGCCTCATGTGCCTATAATTACACCGGCAACCATAGTCTTCAAACCGAAACACAGCAACGCTGTTTGGCGGCAGAAAAAGGCGTGGTGGTAGTACTTCCCCGGGCGAGCCCTTCACAAAGAGCTCTACTACTCTTAAGAAAACTTGTTACTTTAATATTAGTGATACCTTTTACCTACTTATTACAGTGTTTTACTCGTAGTAGCTATTTATAGCGGGATTGATAAGATAGAAATAAAGATGGGAATAAAAAAAAACTACGAAGTCAGATCTGTCCGTCTTCTTAAACTTCACTAGTTGAGAGGGTTCCACAATGAAGCTCAATGCAAACAGGGGGAAGCAAAAACGCTTCGAACGATCGACGATAGTCGAGTGGGGGATGTTTGAGTAAATACCGCCTCATGGAACAATGGTTATGGACTATAGTCTACTGGCGTGTCTGAAGGGGGATGATTGAAAGAATAGTTCGGAAATTTTGGGAGATCGGAATTTTGTATGGTTTGTTATTGTTTGGAGATGAACGTTTTGGTAATTTCTGGCTCATGGTAAAAGTGTTTCTGCAATGAGTAATCAAATGATTTATTTGTCTAACCAGATGTTATCCACGTTCTGGGAAAAAGCCTCGCCCGGACTTCTGATTTTTCGAAAGACCGCATATACAAGATGTCCAAATACTTGTATTTATAAACTTCAGGGGGCTAAAGTACCCATCAATATGAATAACTTTTTATAAGGAACCAAAAGTGTGAACGCGAAAAAAGAACAGCTGTTTCATACAAAAGTTCAATACCTACCAGGCTAAAATATATGAAACAGCTGTTTTTTTCGCGTTCACAGTTTTTAAACACAAGTATTGGAACACCTTTAAACCCCATTAAAAAAATATATTAACCGCAAACGCATTTTTTCCAAGATACTATGATGATGCTGGGAAAAAAGCCACCCCTAGAATTTAACAAATTAAAATCATAATCAAAACTGTATTAATTCAGATCAGTCACTATGAAACATCATTTATACTAGATGAATCTAGGCTCCAGTTTCTCATGATAAAATTTATGGAACCATAATAAACATTTAGCGCACTTTGTTTAGAACAATCTAAACATATCGCACCTCACAACTATTACCGTGCCAACTCAAAAAAGTCGATTTCGAGAAAACAGGTTTTGAAAGTTCAAAAAATCATATCGTCTAAAATATACATTATCATGCCTAACTTGAAATGTAAGTTTAAAGGTATGTTATCTGACTTTACTTTTAAAGGTATTTGTATAATAAATAATGAATATCTTTAAAGTTATCAGTAATTTTTCACTAGCACTTTGAGTTAGTACTATATTGCCTGTTTAAATTAATTCAAAAATGAAATAAATCGTTAATGCCTGTTTTATTTAGAGGTTTTTGTTAAATTCGACGGTCGTATATCAAAATTAGCCATTATTAATACACATTTTCATCGATACAAGCAGTCCTATTACGGGTTTTTTTGTTGATCTTTTTGGATTAAACACAACAAAATAACAAATAATATTTTTTTTAGAAAATCAACTTTATTATCATCACTATAGGCCTCCTCTATTCATTATCAGGAAGAATTATTCTGACCCCTCTCCATCCACTGTCTCCTCTGTGATCCTCACAATGCCATCAGTTCCTCGTGCAACGCTTCGTCTTTCAGCTCGTTGTCGCCATTTGAGAACCTTTACTCCCCAGTGGTTTTAAATTTTCTAAGTTTTCCCCATTTCAGATTCTATCACGTTGTGAAACTCTCGGCACAGCTCTTTTCATAAATTCTTGTTGCTTTGTAAATCGCCTACCTACCTTTTCAGTGCATTTCAGTTTCCAGTTTTGATCGTTTCATGGCTTGATTTATTAAGGTGGAACTCTTTTTTTTACGTTTGTGAATTCTATTCCCAGATTTCAAACTATTTGGGCTTTCAAAGGCTAAGGGTTATGGGTTTTAAGACTGTTGAATGGCATTTGCGTCAGCTGGCAATCTCGTGCAAAATCGTTTGCAATGATGTTAGTCATCTTTATACCAATGTTAAATGTTAAAAACGAATCATGAAAATAAATGCTTGACATTGAGTGTATGTGCGTAAACGTATTAAGAATCGCTAGTCCTGTAGTATTATCACTGCGCTCAGATTGCAGGAATCGGAATCCGTACACAATTTATAAAAAAAATTAATTGAAAGTATGTGCATCGGCGCAGAACAGTTTTTGAATTCACAATACTGTGGCTCAACCTACTGTTTTTCACACAGACCACGAAAAATTTTATCTCCCCGATATTGCATGTATTTCACTCGAGACTTCTCATAAAGTTCATTTAATACCAACGTGCCATTAAATTTTTATTATAATACAGTTCTGTAAGAGCAGTACTGGCATACGTACATTGGCATACACGTCATGATATCAGCAGCATTTTGGTTAAGAGAGCAGTTATTGTAAGAATATTATCAAGGAGATACAAGATATTTTTAAGAGTAGTAAAGGAAGCACTACTACTCGTCCGGGGAAGCACTACTACCATGCCTTTTTCTGCCGCCAAGCAGCGTTGCTGTGTTTTAGTTTGAAGAGTGTGGTTGCCGGTGAAATAACAGGCAAATGAGGCTTAACATCTGTACGCCTCAGGTTGATGAACGCAGGGCAGTGCATCGCTGGACACGTTCCTATCGTGCGTGACTTGCGAGGCAATGCTTTGTTATAGATGATGGTTACCAATCAACATCATGCGGGCCATCTGCTCGTTTCATCACCAAGTTATATTAAAAAAAGGTATTTATTCGCATAAGTCACCACGTAGGTTAGCTGGTAGAAAATGCATTAGCATTAATCTTTCCTATTGTAGAGGTACTCTAATTTTATATTTTTATGCAAAAAATTAATTAAATATAAATAAATGTCAAATACACAAGTTATTATTATGCTAGAAGGAAGAACTGCTATTACATGCGGCAAATACTAATAAAGTATAAGATTGATAATGCCTGTTTATGCCTTTTCATTAATGATCTGTTCCAAAAATTTATGTGAAAGTAAAAGTTTTATCCGATATATTCACAGACCAACCCGTAGCATTCATAAATAGACACCTGCACACAGCCAAAATACAATAACTTTAACGAGTCATACCGTACTAACTCCAAAAAATTTGATGCATTTTAGTATCAAGTCAAGTTATTTTCCGTCCTACCCTCAAAAAGTAAATAATGAACATGCAATATGGTATTAAATGAAGACAAAATATTATTTTGAACAAACAATAAAGTATCATCTTACAAATACAACTATGTTGATTGCTCACCTGCGACGTTTTTTATCCAAAAAGATGTTTTATTTTAAAATACAACAGAAAATTACGTTTTGGCGCCTGCGCTGTTATGTTGTAACGGACTATGTTGAGATGCGACGGTGCTTCTTGTTGAATAAATGAATGAAATGAATGGTCAATAAAGAGTCTCAGGTGATTTTCTCGGCCATTGTAGGAGGTAAAAATACAACTGTATTATCATTTTGTAGAGAAAAAAATCCTCTTTACGATGGCATACTTAACTCAAAAGTGCAAAATTTTGAGTTAGCACGGTAATAGATGTGACGTGCGATATAATTGTAACAATATAAATAATTTTAGTGTAAATGTTAATGGGCAGGATGTAGGATGGTTGACAGTAGATGGACGAAAAGAGTAACAGTGGATTCCAAGAAACGAAAAAAGAGGTAGAGGTCGACCAGAGAAAAGATGGGAAGACATATATATTGAGGAAGCGGGGATAAACTGGATGTTAAAGGCTAGGAACAGAGCACTGTGGAAGGAAATGGGGAGGCCTACGCCAAGGAAATAAGTATTTTTTTTTAATTTTTAGATATTAGAATATTTAGTTTTAAGAAAATACTGAATAAGCGTGTAAATTTTGTAGTAGAAATAAAGGCTCATTGTATATTTATTTATTTAAATAATTTTATTTTTAGTGCTGGCAACACTTAAATTAATTATTGTCTGTGTTGTTCCAATGATTTTGTCTCTCTTCCTGTCTGCCTTGCTGATGCTGACGGCTGTGTGCTCCGACTGTTTTATTATATTTTTAATAAACTAGAGGTACAAAGTTATACGTTCCACGCATTTTATTTTGAACACACTTGATGTTGAGCGTTTACTGTGCCCAAATAAATTAGTATACAGTTTATAACAGAAGCGTTCATACACTATTTATCACAAAGTATTGAAAACTGCAAAAAACTAGTTCCGACGAGCAAAAGTTTCGCACAGCAATAATCGATGTAGTTTTTAATATCCATGTTAAATATTCACCCAATTGTCTGCAATTCATGCATGTATTGGAAAGAATTCGATTGCAATTCTGGTGTATTGCAATCAAACTCTTGTATATCTGAATTCGTATAAATAATCGAGCAGCAGTTGGATTCAAATTCGTTGAAATGTTTTGATTTTCTCGCGATTACTCGCATTTTTCAAATTACGCTTCTGACAAATTGGTTTTAGAAATGAAATGAAAACGGTTTTGATTAATGAGCTCAACTCAACAGGTATAAGATGTTTTTTTTTGAACACGGAGTTTTAAATGCCAATGAAAATATTGAGCGAATGAAGCATTTTTACGGTGTAGGTCAAAATAAAAACCTAGGTATATTGTTCGATTTATCTTTACACAGCTCTCACAGCTCAGTTGATAGTAGCTCTGTTTTTTGCTCTGTAGGCCGTGGGTTCGATCCCTACCGAACTACCCAAAATTTAAATAAATAAATATTGGTGGACTATTCACACAGCACTATCTAACTCCAAACTAAGCCAAAGCTTGTAATATGGGAACTAGATAGCTGATTAAATATATATACTTTTTTTTGGGAAAATACATGCTTATAATATATTATTACACCCAGACAGAGAACAAACATCTATGTTCATCACACAAATATTTGTTCTCGGCGGGGATCAAACCCACGGCCTACGGCGCAGAAGGCAGAGCTGCTACCAACTGAGCTGTGAAGGCTGTTTGTGTTATGAACATGGATGTTTGTTCTCTGTTGGGTGTTATATAATATGTATTTACAAAAACAGTACATACTTGCCCTTTTTAAGACGCTTAAATATTGTTATTACAAATTACTACCACCACGTGAGCATGGGCGGCTGCACATAAGCTATAAAGTCAAAGTCAAAATCAAAAGGTATTTATTCAATAAAATCGCAAGGATCACTTTGACTCTAGGTTCCACGCGACCAAAGCCGAAGAACAGGCAGCAAACTTGCTGTCTTCAACTTGTTCTGTCAACTTGTTGTTGTTATACGTTGCAAGGGGCCGGAGTATATCACATGATGAGTCAAATTAAGGTGGGGAAACTTGTATAAATCCAAATTATATTTTAGCTGAATCTTCGTAATGCCTCTGAAACTAAGTTGTTTGCGATTTTTCGTAACTACAGTAATTTTACTTGTAAAAAATTGTGAACGAGTTTTCAAGTCCACAGAGAGGAAGGTCTTGAGGAAAATCCTGGGCCCAGTGCAACGTGACGACGGATCCTGGAGGGTGAGGAAGAATCGGGAGGTCGCGGAGCTGGTGGCGGAACAAAATATCATTGGCGAAGTTAAATCTCATCAGCTGCTTTAGTTCGGCCATGTGCTAAGAATGGAGGAGGATCGGGCAGCAAATCGGGTATTCCTGGGAGTGCCAGTCGACCGGCGACCAGTCGGGCGACCCAGATACCGGTGGAAGGGCGAAGTAGAGAAGGACCTCCACTCTCTTCGAGAAGACGTGGCGCTGAATAGGGACCGGTGGCGTTCTATTGTGTCGGAGGCCAAGACCCACTTCGGGGTTGATGCGTCAGGACAGTAAGTTAGTAACATAAAATTAAATTTAAAGAACGCAAAGATATTGTCCACCACTCTGTAGAAAGACACATTGAAATAGCTTGCGTGGAGTTGGAGCAGTTCATTGCTATAAGCGCTTACAGTCCACCTTCTGCCTCATTCGATATTTTTGAAAAAGCAATGGAAGAAATTTTGTATAAAATAACCAAATCAAACAAGCAACTAATCATATGTGGCGACTTCAATGTTAATTTACTAGTTCACTACTCTTTAAATACCAGGATAATTAGTCTTTTTAAATCATTTGACCTGGAACATTTGTTTATGGAGCCTACTAGGATAACTGCCTCTTCGGCCACATGTATAGATAATATCTTTACTAATGTAAAAATAATAAGTAAAAATCTAATAAGTAATATTCCTTCAGACCACCTTGGTCAAATAATTAAAATAGAAGCAAAAAAAGCTAAAAACGATGTATTAAAAAAAAATACTTTCGTCCCATTGACCATAAGTCGTTTGGAAGAGTTGAAACTGAACCTTATTACTAGACTACCAAGAATAACTTACAGTAATGATGGCAATTCATATTATAAATTTTTCTATGAATTTGATAACTTATTCAGTTCAATTTTCACACCCAAATCGAAAATGGTCTCTGGCGGTTCTAAATTTTGTGAGTGGGCAACAGCGGGTATTTATAAAAGCAGAGAAACATTGTACAACCTTTATAGTGAAAAACAATACAATTTCAGTGAAGAATTAAAAGAAAAAATTAAAAACTATTCTAAAATTTTCAAAAGTGTGTGTCGCATTGCTAAATCACAATATTTAAGTTCAAAAATCAAAACTAGTCAAGATAAAATCAAAGCTACTTGGAAAATAATTAATAGTGAGACAGGAAGAGTCAAGACACAGAACACCGTATACAACTTGAATGTTGGCGGCACCATCATTACCAAAGATGATGATGTTGCCAAAGCATTTGAAACCTTCTTCACTGACATTCCAGTCTCCACTACAAAGTCCTTAAGCTCTTCCCACATAATCGCAGAGTCATTGTTAAAAGATAACTTATCAGAATTCAAACAACAGTTTAAATTCGATTATGTGAATACTAATGACATCATCAAAGCTTTTAAAATGATAAATGTAAAAAAAACCACGGACCTCTGGGGCATTTCTGTTTTTGCCGTTAAACCTGTGATTGATATTATTGCACCAGATCTAGCTTTTATATTCAACCAATGTATTGATTGTGGCGTTTTTCCTGACCTTATGAAACATAGTAAAATAACACCCTTATTTAAATCAGGTAGTCATTCTGACCCCAGTAACTTTCGCCCGATATCAGTACTACCTACATTTAGTAAAATTTTCGAAAAACTTATACTCAATCAGTTACAAAGGCACTTTACTATAAATAACTTACTTGACAGTAAACAATTTGGATTTACAAGGGGTCGCTCAACCACCGACGCTGGTGTTGAGTTAATAACATATATTTTTCAGACCTGGGAACAGTCGCAAGACGCCTTAGGCATTTTCTGTGACCTTTCCAAGGCATTCGATTGTGTGCACCATGAAACGTTGGTCAGAAAACTGAACCACTATGGTGTTAGAGGTGTTGCTCTAGACCTACTCATTTCTTACTTAAATGGCAGAATACAAAGTGTTGACGTGAATGGAAAGCGCTCTCCGGGGTCAGTGGTAAAAATGGGTGTACCACAAGGTTCTATATTAGGGCCATTTTTGTTTTTAATTTACATTAATGATCTACCTCAAGTAGTAGATGATCACGAGATTGTACTGTTTGCAGATGACACTTCACTTTTATTCAAATTAAAAAGACGACAAACGAACTATGACGATGTAAACAATGCAATCTCTAGAGTCGTAAACTGGTTTAATGTAAACAACTTGTTACTTAATGAAAATAAAACAAAATGCATTCGCTTTGTACTACCAAATGTCCAACAAATAAATGCTGATGTAAAAATCAAAAATGAAAAAATAGACCTCGTGGATACCACCGTATTTTTAGGCATAACCTTAGATAATAAGCTTCAATGGGGCCCACACATAGGCAAATTGTCGAATAGACTTAGCTCTGTAGCATACGCAGTCAAAAAGATCCGCCTTCTTACAGACGTGGACACCGCAAGACTTGTCTATTTCAGCTACTTTCATAGCATTATGTCATACGGCATTTTGTTGTGGGGGAGTGCTGCAGATATTAGCACCATATTTGTGCTGCAGAAGAGGGCTGTTCGTGCAATTTATAACATGGGTCCCAGAGAATCGTTACGAAATAAGTTTAAAGAAATAAATGTAATGACTTTACCCTGTCAGTACATATACGAAAATTTAATGTATGTTAGGAAAAATATTAATTTATATGCCAAAAAGAGTGACCATCATAATGTTAACACTAGAAATAAAGATAAGCTCGCTGTTCCCACTACTAGGCTCACTAAAGTAAGCAAATCGTTTGCAGGACAATGTGTACGCTTCTTTAACAAAGTCCCAAGTGAGATTCACCAGTTGTCGATTAACAAATTCAAAAACATAATAAAAAGAAAACTTTGTATAAAAGCTTACTATAAAATTTCTGATTATATAGATGACAAAAAAGCTTGGGACTGATCTATGCTCCAACTCATTAAAAACACTAAACAATTAAGTAGGTACCATAATAAAATTGTAAAAAGGATCATACAAAAAAACGCTAGGAACCAAGCCGTTAGTTTCTTGCCCGTTCTTCTAGGCTTTGGTCGCGAGGAACTGGCGATAGATTCACCTAGTATATAAGACGTTTCAAAGTGATCCTTGTGATTGTACTGAATAAAGACCGTTTTGATTTTGATTTTGATTTTGAGTATCTAAGTTATTTGACGAGTGTCGGTTTCTTAAGCGCTAAGATTGAACCGCACCTACATCTCAATTTAACTTCGTGTGTTACTAACTATTAATGCAAAAGTGGTTCGGAGCGGCGCGAATATTAATAACAGGCGGTTGCTCACGGCTTCGTTCGCATTATTGCTAGCATATTTAAGGAACTATTTCTCCTGGGCCCTTTCGTTATTCTACCCTTTATGATTATGATTATTTCTGTCTCTAAGTACTACAATTACTACAATATTTATGGCTAACACAATGTTTGAACTTGCCTCTATTAACTTGGTATAGTATAAATAATATCCCCAAACTAAGCAAAGTTAGTAATATGGGACCCAACTAGCTGATATATTACTTATATTGTTTTTTTTTTGCAAATACATATCTATAATATAATAATAACGCCCAGAAAGAAAACCAAGTTTGAGCTCAGTTGGCCTATTTATTGTAGAGTTTCGTTGAACAGTTCTTGGCTACATTATCAAGCTCGCTGTTTTTATTTTATTACTACATACTTTATTAATAAAAACAAAGCAAAGGAACTACCCAACAAAAACTACGAAGTCAACGAAACTCTAAGAGACGGGAGTTCACATATCAATGGTTATTAAATTTAATAAATAAATAGATTTTATTGCACAAAACAAAATGTATGCGAACTTAATGCTAGAGAGCATTCTCATCCAGTTAACCTTTGAGTAGTTTAAAAAAAACCGAAAGTGTAGTGCACAAATATGGATGATAGGGAGCTATTGGATGTTTGGATCGGATAAAGGATGTTATTACACGAATAATCTTAATTCCACTTAAAATGTTTGGCGCCCCCAGTACGATTAGAATGTTTAGCACGACAAATAGCTTTCACAAAGTTATACCGCCAAAAACAACCAACGCAATACTGAAAGTTTAATTTATCCACATTTAAATATTATCACGCTAAAAGCAGCTGGAAGCTAATTGCAATACCCTGCATACAGCGGCTTACGCAGCTCACATGTAAATAGTTGGTTTAATCCGGAATTGTGAACCATACTAAGTAGCTAAGTGTTATAAGTAAAGTACGTAAGTTTTTGGCGATATTTCGACAAAAGCCCCCTTCTATACAAGGTGTTCCAATACTTGTGCTTAAAACTTCAGGGGGCTAAAGTACCCATCAATATAGAGGTATAAGTATTGTATAAATATTATACAAGTATTGGAACACAGTTTGAGGTTTTAAAAGAAAAACCTGTAATATATATATCATAGTACCTAGCTAATATAGGTTGATGATCTGTGTTATGTATGGAATGATCAAGCCACTTCAATCTGAGCTAGTTAGCTTATATCTGGAATTAATCCTGCGACACATGCATGTAACATCTCAATTTAAGTTGAGTCTCGCTTCTGAATGGGAAGTAAGCTCTTTGACGCTGCAACTTTGAACATATCCACACATACTAAGCCTTGCTTGTACCACTTCCTATTGGCGAGTAGTAGAGCTCTTTGTGAAGGGCTCGTCCGGAGAAGTACTACCACCACGCCTTTTTCTGTCGCCAAGCAGCGTTGCCGTGCTTCGGTTTGAAGAGTGTGGTTGCCGGTGTAATTGCAGGTACATGAGGCTAAACATCTGTATGCCTCAAGTTGATTGACGCAGGGCAGTGCATCGTAGGGCACGTTCCTATCGTGCGTGACCTACGAGGTAATAGTTTGTTATAGGTGATGGTTACCATTTAATATCAGGTTGGCCATGGCGTACATGTGCTGGTTACATTATTTTCTCATAACAATCCAGATAGCTGATATACTTAATACATAAATACATTTTTTTTCTAAATTCATACTTATAATATATAATAACACCCAGACAGAGAACAAACATCCATGTTCATCGCGCAAATTTTTGTTCTCGGTGAGGATCGAACCTACGGCCTACGGCGCAGAAGGCAGAGCTACTACCAACTGAGCTGAAAACTGTCAATTTTAATAATAGCCTACAAAATATGAACAGTTGATTATGATTTATGATATGATTTGATTATTATGCTAATCTAGGAACAGTATTTGTTTCATCCCGAACGGTTTAGTGGTCAGGGCGTGATAGATCTAAAACATCTAAACATCGAAACTAAATCTGAAACAGCTTCAAAACTTTGATCCACTGGTAGATATTCCCTCACGGTAGATATTCCCTCAGATCTCTAAGTACCAAGTACTAGATTTAGATTAATTTATTGTACATACATCAGTAATATAGGTTAGGTTTAATAAATAGGCTACTTACTACCTTAAGATTCTTTGAAGATGTCAAGTCAGAGGTACTTCTCAATATTTAAGTATCTACTTATCGTCACTAGTTTCAATTAAGGAGCACTAATAAATAAATAAATAAATAAATATTTGTGGACATTCCACACAGCACTATCTCGCCCCAAACTAAGCCAAAGCTTGTGAGATGGGAACCAGATAGTTGATATACTACTTATATACTTTTTTTTTGTAAATACATACTTATAATATTATATAACACCCAGATAAAGAACAAACATCTATGTTCATCACACAAATGTTTGTTCTCGGTGGGGATCGAACCCACGGCCTACGGCGCAGAAGGCAGAGCTACTACCAACTGAGCTGTGAAGGATGACTTATCGTCATTAGTGCTCCTTTCGAGCACTAATATTAAAGTAACTTTCGCATTTATATATCAATTCCTACTACTAGGATTTCATAAACTTGCAATCACTTGAACGCCAAGTGCTCCGCAAATTACATAATGACACACGGTGCGCTAATCCCACGAACTAGTTCATGATTTATATTTTAAGCCCGATTCAGTTATACTACTTTCCTATCAGTGGATTCCGCAAATTGCAAGTTAAAATTACGCTTTGCATATAATCGTGGGTTTCAGAATCGCCTCATTATAAAACAATATACAACGTGTTGATGAAGTTATGTAGGGAAACAAAGAGCGTGTATTTAGACCAAGCACTGGAATACTTTGACGTGTGCAACGGTTGAATACATCGTTTTCGAAATTCCCATAGAAAAGTAAAATTAATACTTCCTCAGAAATTTGCAACAGCCCTGCCTGTGTACGTGTCAAGGTCACACGCACGCGCGCTTCTATCTAGGAAAGAGAAAAACAACGATAACCTACGAGATAATTTGAAATACTTACCTTTCGGTAGGTAGGTAGGTACGCCGCCAATCCCCTGACACGATATTTTTACTGGTTCCTATGGATTTTGTCATTATTTACTGGCTATAATAACACTGGATAAAACTGGATTTTGGTAAGTTTGCGAGATTTCGCACGACACAGGCTTCAAACTTCACACTAAACCATTACCTCGTAGGCACTGCTCATACACACACTGACTGACGACGGCTTTTTACATAACAATCACCATTTTATCACGTTTGATGACATTTTCTCAACAAAACAATGTACAACAACGCATGTAAACACAAACAGGGTGACCATCTCAAAAGTGGCGGTTCTACCACACACCTGCCAAAAAATCTGTCAAAATCTACCAAGCTTGACGATAAAAATACCAAAAATATGACTTCATACCATCTCCTTCGTGGCTACGGAATAAATTAAATACCTACATTACATTCAGTTACTATCTTTTGATCGTTTGTAACGGTTTGCAGTTATCTAAAACGAGATAGAAGTTGTTTAGAAACCAAATAAATAAAGGTAAAAAAGAATAAGAAGTTTCCAGTTCGGTAAAAAATAAATAAATTATAAATATTATTTCATTAAAAATTCAAACTAATAAGATTTTTCTTGAAATATTTAAAATCTGCCAAATGGCAGAAATCTGCCACAAATGGTAACACTGATCGGCGGCCGTCGGCCGTCCTGATTGGATATGCGTTTTTAAATGCAACCAATGACAGACAGGTTAGTCAAAGATTAAATAGGACAGACTAGACACTTCCCAAAATTGCAGTTGAATAATTTTGTCGTGTCAATGAACCATGGTGGTAAAGTAACATGTTACAATTTAAAGAACTATGAATATCATAAACATTGGTTTACGACATCTAGTAATTAAACAAAAATAAATATTCTATTAAATATTGAGTACGTAGCCACGTAGGTACCTAGTTACTGAATAGGTATTAGTACCAAAGATCTCAGAGAATGTTAACCGTGACTAGGGATTACAGTCGCGAAAATATTTCTTTTACATACCAAGATCTTTAAAAACAGCAACATCATTATTAGGTAGGCACATTACTAGGTAATTGGTGGCAGTTCTGTTACCTATTTTATCTAAGGTTAACAACTAGAGGTCAAAGAACAGCTGTAAATAGGGCTGCCTCATGATGCGTTTAGATTCATTTTAGATAAAAGTTTAAGAGGCATTTCATGAATGAAAAACTTTGAAATTTTAAAAGTCGTAGAACAAAAGTTGTTCGTTATGACCGGTAGAATATCCTGCTTTCGGATCCCTACAATTCTTAATAAACACGTTGTATTACAGACAGAAAACAAATAACACAACATTATGCCTTCTGAAAAAAAAGAGCAAGAAGATTCGCTTGAAACGCCGACAAATAACAAACTCCCATATTTTTACAATTTGTACAATATAATTGGATACAAGTATAAATAACTATTTTTACAAATGATAATAAACCAGCAAATGTAATACCTAAAAGACTTTGGAATCAAGATCATCGCCCCCCAGACGATCAGTAGCACAATTACAGACAACAGCCGATGTAACTGTATTATTTGCATTATTACCTACGTATTCAACTAACACATAGTTCTAGGTAATGCTACTCTTTATGCCCAAAAACTAACAGAACCGGTGTAGAAAATAAAGGAACCTATAAAGAGAAATCGTCTTCTCTTTGAATACTACCAAGTAAACAATGAAGCGTATAGTCCACCTGATGGAAAGCGATCAACGTAGTATAACTAAGGTTAATTATTGGTGTTAGCAATCACCACCACGAAAACAAAGCCAGCAGCTACTGCACAATTAAATTTACCCATACAACATGTGGTACCTATGAAGATTTCCATTTCTTAACTTTCTAGTTGGCATCGCTCCAAATGATCGATGCATTGGCACGACGCCAGCGCCATCTGTCGTCCGAACAAAAAAGGCAAAATAACTATTTACAAGTTACACGTCATTTGGCATTCTTCATTTGCTTAAATGATGATTAGCTTGTTTTGTTTCGGATTTCACACCTGACGGCTGTCAATATACAATATGTATGAAACAGCTGTTTTTCTTGTGCCTTTTCCTTAGAAAAAATATTCATATTAATGGGTACTTTGGGAGCCAATAATGTACGGCCAAATAATGTACAGCATGATATTGCACAGCACGATAATGCACACCCAGATAATCCGTGTCCACTGGTTTGAATTATTGGGTGTACATTATCATCCCGTACAATAACATGCTGTGCAATATCGTCACGTGTTGATAATGTACACCCAGATAATGTACAGCATGATAATTGGAAGCCACTTTAGTACCGTGGAGTCGGATTGGTTAGGTTATGTTGAAACATATAAATTACGCACGAGGCGAGCGAGCAAAGCGAGCGTGCCGCGGCAGCGGCCGCCGAAGTGCCAGAAATTATTTTTTACGGTACCAAAGTGGCTTCCAATTATCATGCTGTACATTAACGTGCAGTAAATTATCATACTGTGTATTAACTGGCTGCACATTAACTACACGTGACAATATTGCACATCCAGTTATTGCACACCCCGATAATGTACACCCAGATAAAACGAATCCAAAAAAGTACCAAAGTGGATACCAAATATCATGCTGTACATTATCGTGCTGTACATTATCATGTCGTACAATAACCGGACTCGGTACTTTAGCCTCCTGAAGTTTTCAGGAGTGGTATTTTAACACCCTGTATACGTATTATATATTATATTAATATAATCTGGTTTCCATAGTAAGCTTAGCTTAGTGCTGTTTAGAATGTCCATCAATATATATTTTAGTTATTTATTTATAAAAACTGTATCGCATCATTTGATCACGGCTTTGAATACCTCTAGTTTTGAAGTAAAGTAGTGATTATTCAGTAAATTATTATAATTTTTTACATTAACTTAGTTCAGAATAAAACTCGTAATTGTTTATCGCAATTATTATGCTACAGGTCTTAATGGAAAAAAATGTGGATAATACAATAAACCCTTATTAAGGGCATGACAATATTTGGAGTAGGAGGGGGCCGAAACCAAAACCTGTTTCCGAATTTTCAAAACTGCATTCAGTGATTTAATATCTTCAAAAACGTTGAAAGCGAGCGAGAAATTGGCCGACGATTGCTAGTGTCGTCATTCCGTGTTGTGTGTACCCAGCAAAGTGTTGGCAAACAAATACTTTTTTTCCTCTTTTTTTTTTAATTAGAAACTCGATATTATCAATATCGAGTTGAAACGCGAACTTCCAGGATATGCGAAGACCACATCTGCAAAGATTCAACAGCCAATATTTTTTTGTCGTCGAGTGAAAAGTAAAAGCACGTGCATAATTGGAACAACCTATTTCAATACCAATTGTTATACAGAAATAGATACCATCAGTCCGTTGGCCGTTTTTTGGAACATTCTAGAAAAGTTTCGATGACAGGTGCCTTTGTTATAATTAAGAACGCTTTGTTAGATCGCTTATTTTCTATGCGTGACTCAGGTGATAGTGTATTGTTTTATAACATAACTAGTGGAATCCCACGTGACTACAAAAAATAATTTAAAATATGCACAGTATCGGAAACCGTTGCTAAGTGAGCCCCTAGGAGTCTACAAAAGAGTAATTTTGCTTTTAGACCTGCAGACCTCTCAGTATTTAGCCCTGTAGTATAGAAAATTTCTATAATAGTATAATAATAGTATTTATTGAATTTCACAAATCATGGTAAATATCCTGTTTAAATGAAAGTCAATGCTAATCTAGTTTCTACAGTCAAAGTTTATTTTTACATCCCTAATATTTTACAGTTCCAAGTACAAGGAGTTTTTGGAACTGTATAATACCTCTATAAGGGATACCAGCTTGTACGAAATTGCTTCGCCTAAAACGTGACACGACGTAATTTTCACCTCCAACCCACTTCTTACGAACACTCCAAGGCGGCGAATCTTTATGACGTCCTCCTAAACAAACAGAGCCACTGTCATTTTATCGCCTCTATATCGCCTCTATATGTGGGTCAGACGCAGCTGACCGCTATAACTTATCCGCTATTGAGCGGCTATTAGCAGACTATCAGCGACGCGTAACGCCAAGCATTCTTATGTAGAATGATCTTGCTTTATTCTCACACAAAAGCTCGTCGAATGCTCGAATACACTTGAAAGAATCAAATCAAATCGGTCTTTATTAAATTTAACACAAGGATCACTTTTGAACGTATAAATTAGGTGAATCTAGCGCCAGTTCTTAGCGACCAAAGCCTAGAAGAACGAAAGAAAGGAAGAAAGAAAGTAAAGCATTTCATTGACCAACAAAAAAGAAACAAATTATACCTAGTAGGTACATAACAAAGTTAACCTTAAACGTATTGAGAAACCAAAGTTACAAAATGATAAATGTGTAAAATGGTAAAAGATCAATTTTGTACGTACACAACAGCGCTTCCTGTCATTACATATGTAGAAAACACAGATCCGCTGATCGTCACCTTGCACGCCGTCGCGACGTTAGTTGAACGCGTTGTTCGGCCTTCGCATAAGAAGACGTTAGTTATATTTTGTATACATTGACTTATTTTCAGTTAGTAAATCGATTCAGGCGTGACTTTGCGCAATTCCATTGTAAAATATAAATGAACTGAAACATGCATAGCACACACATGAGTCTACATTTTGTAATACTTCAAACAGATAGCGGATTAATACCTACTATATATTTGTTTTCATAAATTAATGGATTTATTAATGGAGAGCATTGGTAGTCTAGTGGTAGCGGCCCCGCCTTCCGATGCTAAGGTCGTGGGTTCGAAACCAGTCGTCCAGCGAGTTTTTCTGTTCAAAAATGTATGTGCACAATGCCAATACTCCTAAACGGTGAAGGAAAAAATCGTGAGGAGCCTCTTGAGCGCACTTAAAATCCTTTCACCACACTGTTTAGAAAGAAACCAGTGACACGACAAGACAGAGAATAAATTTAAACATTATACCTCCTACATTATGGTTCTAAACTAATATTTATCGATTATTGTAATTTAAATTTGAAACTAGAAATATCACAAGTCAACATTAATTTATTAAGACGCAGTACCGACTAGCGCCAAGCGCCAATGACTCATCGTGCTCTCTACACTTATTAATTACGCTAGGCGGTGACGGAAAACATCGCAAGGAAACTGGCTTGTCCTAGTTTCATATTCCACAGTACCTAGATATTATAAAGTACCTACTTCTTTGTTTCAATTCAGTACGAGCGATCGATGTTTTATGAATCACCCTCCACCCTTCCCACCGTTTATCCAGAAGTCAACGAACTTGTAACATAAAGAAACATATATGTGACCCACCTGATGTGGCCTGGTTTCTCTCTCTCGCGTCTCGCGATGATGATGGACGATGACCTGTGGCATTTCCCGTCCATGACTCTGAGACGTAAAAAAAATAGTCTTTGTGCCTGTTATTGCATCGGTAGTCATACCTTTTGAATTAAAACAGCCCTCACAGTTCAGTTGGTGGCAGCCTTCTGAGCTGTGAACCGTGGGTTCGATCCCCACCGAGAACAAACATTTGTGTGATGAACATAGATGTTTGCTTCCGGTCTGGGTATATTATATTATAAGTATGTATTAACAAAATAAATATAGCTATCTGATTTCCATATTACAAGCTTTGCTTGGGTCTAGATATTACTACGAGTATGTGGAATGTCAATTAATATTTTATATTTAAAACGATGCAAGGATCACTGCTTTGCGGCAGAAACAAGTACAGTGGTAAAAATCTTCCATAGAACGCTACTACTACTAAAATTCTACTTCTACTAAAACCACTACTAGGTACCATTTACAATGATTTAGTAGTCTACTTTTATTTACACACCGCAATAACAATAATTTTCGAAACCACTTACCATTCTATATCAAATCTTAATTTTAAATTGATGGGCACTTAAAATATAAATATAACAACAACACAACACAGCACGGTAGATATCCCCTCAGATCTCTTAGTACAGAGTACTAACTCCAGATTATTTTGAGGATGTCTAAGGGGGGTAGTCAGAGGTACGTCCAAACATTAAATTTGGCACATACCCACATTTTGCAGTAGTTGGTATTCCATACGTGATAGGTTGCAAGCCCATCGCCGCTGTTAGAGTACTAACTGGTTTCCTCACGATGTTTTCCTTCACCGTTTAAGAGCACTGGCATTGCGCACATAAATTTTTCGATAGGAAAAATCCATTGATGCACGACCGGATTCGAACCTGCGACCTAACGATCGGAAGGCGGGGTCACTCCCACTAGACTACCGGTGCTCTCAATAATAATAATATAATAATTACATCACTATAAATTATACTATTAAACAGGTAAGCATGCTGCCACACGTAAAGATCACGTACGTGTGCTCGTAAAATGAAGTCTCTAGGAATTTAAATTCACATGTAAAAGTGTGATTAGTTGTTTGTTTGTAATTTTATGCCCGTTATTGTATATTTATTTTGAGTATCGATGGTATTAAAAAATGATATTGTAAATAACGATAGTAGAAAATAAGAAATCGCTTGTACCTTTTGCCTTACTAAACGGTATCAGCTTATATCAGCTCCGACTGTTTTGTAATTGGTGAGAAAAATGCAAACCGCTACCGGGCAAAACTTTCAAAACATGGGCTTAGGGTGAAGACTGCTATGTACCTCTAACTCGCACATTATCATATTGAAAGATATAAAATAACTGAACGTATACATCGTGTAACATAATACGCCTTTAAGGCCAAATACCAAGAGATCAGCCCAAGCACTGGAATATACTTTGACATTAATATTATCTCAGAAATTAGCAACAACCCTGATAATGTGTACGTGACCATGGAACATACGCTATTTCCGTTTCCTAATTGTTGGCAGTTCTGTTCCTATTTTATCTACAGTTCACAATAATTTTATGTCAAAAAACAGCTGTAAATAGGGCTGAGTCATGTTGTTTTAGGCTGGTTTTAGAGTCACGCTGACCATCGGCGCTGAGAGACCAATATGTATGGTCACTATAGAAGCGTTTCAGAGTGACACCGACCGCTCAGCGCTTACAACTGTCAGCGCTGAGGCATACGCGACCGTACGCGCCGCGCGTCGGCGCCGCTGAGCGCGCGGTGCCGACGCGCTACCGAGCTCAGTTATCGTTACTGTTTCACGTAAATCGCACGCGCTGACGAGTACAGACAATAGAAAAATGGGTCGCGATATTGATACCGGGCGTGTGATAGAAGAAGTTCGGCTGCGAAAATGTTCTTCCCGTAACTGGTTGAATAATGTCACAAATGCACCCACTAGTAATCTTTGAGCAATAAGTGGATGAACTTGAAATCTTTTTCTTCGTTGCTGCTGAAGTCTTCGTTTCTTTTTCCATAAAAAATACACGGCAGCAACTCGAACGCTCATGGGATTGACCATGTCTGTACTTCGCAGCGGTCAGAATAACACTGAAACGAGGTGGCGCTGACAGCTACGCGCTGATAGCTACGCGTTGATCTGCCAGCGCCGAGCGTCAGCGTGACTCTAAAGCCAGCCTTAGTTTCATTTTGGAGGAAAGTATAAAAGGCATTTCATGAATGAAAAACTTTAAAATTTATAAAATCTTGTAACTACAGTTATTCGCCATGACCTGTAGGATATCTGTCTGTCTGCCTGTATGTTGGTTATAAGGGTATTATGTTACACGTTGTATAAGAACAGCAAACATATAATTTTGATCCCAACAAGTTTTCCCACTTAAAAGTTCGTTTAACTGTTTTCATAATGAATCAAACTTTTAAGTATTATATCATGTGTTGAAATTACAGGCACATCTTAATAAGCTTCTGAATTCTCTGAACATCTGTATGCCTCAAGTTGATGGACGTAGGGCAGTGCATCGTAGGGCAGCACAAACAATTAAGTAGGTACCATAACAAAATTGTAAAAAGGATCATACAAAAAAACGCTAGGAACCAAGCCGTTAGTTTCTTGCCCGTTCTTCTAGGCTTTGGTCGCGAGGAACTGGCGATAGATTCACCTAGTATATAAGACGTTTCAAAGTGATCCTTGTGATTGTACTGAATAAAGACCGATTTGATTTTGATTTTGATTTTGGCACGTTCATATCGTGCGTGACTTGCGAAGCAATGCTTTGTTATCGGTGATGGTTACCACTTAACATCACGAGGGTCATCGTCTTGTTCTATCAGCAAGAAGTATAAAAAAACATGTATTTTTACGAAAACAATTTTAAAATCAATTAAAAGTACCACGCGAGCGCAGTCATCGACTAAAGCACAACAACCAATAAAAAAAGACATCAAAAACTCGACGAATTAGCATTTCCCACAGATTATCTAACTAAAATTAAACTATTCTTTAAGCTGCGGCGAAACAGCTGATGTCAATAACTTACAAAGACAATGCGAGAGAAACATCAATGTCTTACAGATTAATTAAGAAAAGTGAGAATCGATGTTTTTAAAACGAAGAACAATAAAAATAAATGTTACATTCGGAATGCGTGGTGAAGAAAGACATCGGCACTTTGATTTTTTATTAGTAAAATGTATGGATACGACCAAGTTTTATAAATACCAGTTAGTAGTAGCTCAGCCTTTTGTGCTATAGTTTGTGGCACAATAACAGTAATTTTCGATAGAGATTAGAAAATATTATGAGACAATATTCAACTATGAAATCGACCTTATGGCTGCCAATTCTCTTGATATTTAAGGATTTGACAGTCAACTGACATATTATTTGACTTACCGCTTCTTGGTCATCTTGTATTTCAGGCAAACTGCTTTACAGGTAATTTATATTTAAGCTAACTGCTTTGTCAATTTTACATTTTAGGCATTCTGCTTCATCGGCATCTTTCGTTTAGGAAATCGCATGTTTAGGTATAATGCCCACATTGGCATCTCGCGTTTAAGGTAACAAGGTTTCGATCAAAAGGGGTCAAACCCACAAACGGTTTGACCCCATCAAGGACAAAGAAAAGTTTAGGTTGGATACAACTGGGTAAAATTCTTATTAGGTATGAGTTAACTAAGAAACTAAAAATACAACTTTAATTGTCTTGACATCATAAGATACTTAAAATAATACTTTTACTGTCTTGAAATCAGTATTCGTTGTCTTGAAGTCAAAGTCAAAAGATTAACGGCCGGTTTCTGAAAGCTCGATCAAAACTAATCGGATGTCAAGTCACTCGCCATTAATATTCAGCTATTACATCGAATTAGATAGAGATATGACATCCGATTAGTTTTGATCAGGCTTTCAGAAACCGGCCGTAAGATTTGTTTACAAGGATGGCTTTGCCTGAATGATTAAATAGGCTACATTTCTCCAGATATTAAACGAAGAGGCTCGTGTGCGGAGGATATAGTTTGTATAACTAGTATCCAATTTGACAGCCTTCACAGCTCAGTTGGTAGTAGCTCTGCCTTCTGCGCTGTAGGCCGTGGGTTCGATCCCCACCGAGAACAAACGTTTGTGTGATGAACATAGATGATTGTTCTCTGTCTGGGTGTTATATATAATATTAAAAGTATGTATTTACAAAAAAAAGTATTTAAGTAGCATATTTCAGCTATCTGGATCCCATATCACAAGCTTTGGCTTAGTTTAGGGCGAGATAGTGCTGTGTGGAATGTCCACTAATATTTATTTATTATTTATTTTATTTATTTATCCAACCCGATGGACCGTTGAATTGTGAAGATCGCGGAAAGTCGGTGGATGGAGAGGGCTAAGATTCGTTCTTTCTGGAAATGTATAGAGGAGGCTTAAGTCTAGCTAAGTGGACTTCTTTAGGCTGATGATGATGATGAAGTTTATATTTTAACCTTGAAAGAAATAACAAGGTTGATCCAGATGCCAGTTAAACAGGCAACTAAACGAATACTACGAGTAATATGAATCCGAGTCGAAACAACGAATGTTACATTGTTGCGCGTCGCAAATCATAGTTCGCGCCAGTGATTTAACTAATCGCTGCTCAAGTGCCGCGTCAGCCGTTAAACGGAGATTGAGTTATGTCTTCTAGGTTATTAACTGCTAATTTTATGAATTAAACCAGAAATATCGTAGGGCGCCCACGACGACTTCGGTACTATGTTTCTGGCGAGGCATTGCTTGTTATAGGTTTGCGATTTAACCACTTAACAGCATGTGGGCCATCGGTTCCATGAGTAAGTAGTATAATAAAGATTAAAAAAACTTTTTGTAGCGAATCTGTGATCTATGACTGTTATGCAGTAACGATGCCATACCTATGCAATAAATATAAGTCTTATATTTTATGGTCTCCAACCCAACGGACCGTCGAATTGCGAGGATCACGGAAAGTTGGTATATGGAGTAGATTTAAGTAGATTTTACGAGTAGTAGAGCTCTTTGTGAAGGGCTCGTCCGAGGAAATTCTACCACTACGCTATTTTCTGCCGCCAAGCAGCGTTGCTGTGTTTCGGTTTGAAGAGTGTGGTTGCCGGTGTAATTGCAGGCTCATGAGGCCTTACATCTGTATGCCTCAAGTTGATGGACGCAGGGCAGTGCATCGTATGGCACGTTCCTATCGTGCGGACTTACGACGTAATGCTTTGTTATAGGTGATGGTTAACAATTAATATCAGGTGGGCCACCTGCTAGTAATATAAAAAAAGGGCTCAGAATTGTTCTTCCTGGAAATGTATAGGGGAGGCTTAAGTCCAGCATTAGACTTCTCCAGGCTGATGATGATGATGATGAAGTATACATTTTAACCCCGAAATAAATAACAAATAAAAAGCAAAAGTTTAGGCCCAATGTAGGCGGAAAAGTTGGACAATCCGGTATTTACAAATCGTTGCTCGGAGTTTTCTTTGGCTGTTGTATAATTGAGGAGATTAGGTCTGTCCGTTTCTTTCGGAATTAATTTCAAAGTATGGTATGAAACCCTGAAACAAATCTGTGTCGAACTTTTGTGAAAACATAAATAGCGTTTACTTATCTTTTCATTTTTTTCCAGCCTGGTTTTGGTAGATAGGTCCATAAATAAACTGCCATTTTTATCGTATCCACATTATAATGATTTAATGTATCAAGGCTTTTTTCAGCTTTTCCTTTTATTGGGTCCTTCAGAGCTCTCTGAATTTATGGTTAGAACTGATATCTGTGAAGTATTGCAAGCAAAATTCACTATAATTTGTATATTTAAAGTTTTTCTACAACTCATGAATAAAATCTACGAGTGGTGCTTATAATGCGTTAGGATATAAATTTCCGGTGTGATAATCATTTAAGATCAACATTCAAATGAGAACCGTCATACTTGTTGGTTCTGTTCTAAAACTGCGAGTTGAATTCAGCAAATGAATTAAAATCACGCTTTGTCTTCTTAATAGCTACTATACCAATAAAGTGTACCGCCATTCCACCACACCCATTAAACACATAGCTGCGCCCACGCACGTGCTTTAATGAGTGGCAGATGATTGGTCAGACAATAACGCCTTCCAAATGCCACGCCTACACCGCCGGTGACAGAGGACATGATACGGACCCTGGCGTCATGCCAGGATCGGAACAATAAATGGACTGAGACGAGGTCAGTGTGATCGATCAAAATTGAATCGCAGTGTCTTGTAGCGAAGTGGATACTGGACAGTGAACAGAATCTGTGAGGTGAATTACTGCCAAAAGTGCTACAAAAAGATAAAGTAGTTAAGCGAAAACGAGCATAACTCTTGCACGTTTGATTTCTCTTTGTCAACTCATGCCAAGGAAATCCAGAGACATAGATGTGGGTACCTTTTCGAGATTCTTCCCTTCTCATACATTATGGCACAAGTTTCCTTCTTAAGTAAGTTTTGGACCACATGCACCGCATCAAAAAACAAAGCACTAAGTCGCAGATTTACTCACTGCCATTCATTTATTTATTCGTGGTAACACTAACCGCTTTATCATCAAGCAAATAGCTCGTAGCATGTCTGTTTCGCTTTGGTTTGTGGCCAGGCAAATTACCCTATTTTCAGCAGTACAGTAGTAATTTCACCGGCACCCCCACCCTTCAAACCAAAATATAGCAACGCTGCTTCACGGCTATATTATTTCTGTCAGCATTCTTTCAAAGAAGAGGCATATAAGCTGTAAATCTAGGCGTCAGTTCCACGCTTATATTTCACCTTCCATTCACCTCCTCATACGAATACATATCATCATGTGAGCTAAGTAAATCTAGGCGTCAGTTCCAGGCGCAGATTTCACCTTCCTTTCACCTCATCATACGAATACATCATGCGAGCTAAGTAAATCTAGGCGCAAGGTCCCCGCGAAGATTTCACCTTCCTTCCACCTCATCATACGAACACATAATGTGAGCTAAGTACACCTAGGCACCAAAGTCACACGCAGATTTCACCTTCCATTCACCTCATCATTATACAATATATACATTATGCGAGGTAAGTAAATCTAAGCACCAGTTCCACGCGATGATTTCACCTTCCTTTCGTTCAAAATACATTAAATTTAGCAATGTCAATGTTGTACTTCACGTGGACATAGTCCAATAACCCGTATCCAGGAACTGTGGCAGTGTGCGTATCCAGCTGGTCCTTCAGGTTGGAGACGTGAATGCATGTCGACTGCATTGTCGCTGGCGGCGGTCCAGCGCACCTGTTGCACTATCACAGGCCAACACACTGGTAATCGCGGAATGGGAAATATATTCGCTATTGGCTGCGAACTGTGTAAACAGCTTAGTCTAATCTGGATTCCGGGTTTAAGCTCATGTCATGCGGTTTAAGAGTAGAAGAGCTCTTTGTGAAGGGCTCGTCCGGGGAAGTACTACCACCATGCCTTTTTCTATTTAAAGACTGTGGTTGCCCGTGAAACTACAAGCACATTTGGCACAAAACGTCTGTATGCCTCAAGTTGATGGACGTGGGGCAGAGTATCGTAGGCCACGTTCCTATCGTTCGTGACTTACGAGGCAATGTTTTGATATAGGTGAAGGTTATCACTCAACATTAGGTGGGCCATCTGCTTGTTCCATTAGCTACTTGTACTATTTTTTTTAATCTATTATGGATTGTTTCTTGGTCATTATGTCGATGACAAGGCCTAGGTAAAAAACAAAAATATAGGCCTTAAATATATACAATACGGTTCGTACACCGTACCAGTAAATCTTTCTCAAGGCCAAACATTTTGCGAAAGGTCAGTGAACAGATCCAATTGAGATATGGGGGCTTGACGTGGGTCTATATATCCGGCACATTGGTTCTCTCAACACAACACCACTAAGTTATTTCATAGGACATAGCCATGCCCACAGATTACAGACTCAACGTTTTTCTATAAAAAAATTGCCTCACGATTTTTATCCCCAAGCACAGCCTAGTGCGAGTCGGACTCGCGCACGAAGGGTAGTACCGTATTATCTATAAAAACGGCAAAAAAATCATGTCTGTTGTATGGCAGGCCTCTTAAATATTTATTTTATTCTGTTAGTATTTGTTGTTATAGTGGCAAAAGAAATACGTCATCTTTAAAAATTTAAACTGTCTTGCTAACTATCACGGTTCATGAGATACAGCCTGGTGACAGACGGAAAATCACCGGAGTCTACTAAGACTCCGCTGTCCGTCCCCATAATAGGTTACCATTTTACACTTTGGGTACGGAACCCTAAAAATAACTTCACGGCTTTTATCTCGGGCGGCACTGAAGATATATCCTCAGATCTCTTAGAACCTCTCAATTTAATTTAAATTTATTGTAGGCAAATTACTCTTGGTGCACGATTAAAACTCACGACTTTACGATGAGAAGGCGGTGTAATTAGGCCACTAGGACATGCCTATAACATGTAAAATAAATAGATTAAGGTCAACTCCTGAATAGTTTCTCTTGTAGTGTCACTAGTTTCTTTCGAAACAGTGTGGTGAACGCAATTTAAGTGCGCCTCAAGAGGCTCCTTTCGAGCACTTGACACTTGTTATAGAACTTTTTAGGTTCCACGACATGCCGGTTTCCTTACGATGTTTTCCTTCGCCGTTTGAGAGTACTGGCATTGTGCACATACATTTTCGAACAGAAAAGCTCATTGTTGCACGACCGGACCCACGAACTTAGGATCGGAAGGCGGGGCCGCTACCACTAGACCACCAGTGTTCTCACAATTCAGTGTTCCTGAATAGTAATAACCTACGGCTTAATTTAACCCGCCAAAGCCTGAATTGTTTACAGCATTCAGAACCCAAACTGAAGTTAGTAAGTGAACTGTCTGATAGAATTACTATAGCGAAACTTCTACTACCAATCAAAATGTAGCACGCCCAACTTTCGGCGCAGTACAATACAATATCTGTGTTGTGCAGTTTGGTTTATAGAACCGCTGGAGCGCTGGCTTATTCATTATTAAGTAAAATATGTAGATTCTTGTATTGTCTTTTTATACTCCTTACTGATGTAACAAGCGAACCTGTGTTTTAAGTGTAGTAGAGCTCTCTGAAGGGCTCGTCCGGGGAAGTACTACCACCACGCCTTTTTCTGCCGCTAAGCAGCGTTGCTGCGTTTCGGTTCGAAGAGTGTTGTTGGTAATTACAGGCACATGAGGCTTAACATCTGTATGCCTCAAGTTGATGGACGCAGGGCAGTGCATCGTAGAGCACGTTCACATCGAGCGTGACTTACGAAGTAATGCTTTGTTCCATCAGCTAATTATACTAAAAAAAACGGAAATCATCGGAAAAAAGAAAAGAGACTGAATAATTGTACCTATGTAAAAATTGTATATCTGTCTCTCCTTCGTTCCTCCTTCTGTAATTACAGGCACATGAGGCTTAATATCTATATGCCTCTAGTTGATGGACGCAGGGCAATGCTTTGTTATCGGTGATGGTTACCACTTAACATTAGGTGGGCCATCTGCTTGTTCCATCAGCTAGTTGAAAAAAAAAACTGTTTAAAATCTATTTTTGATTGGTTTTACGTATTTCGGTCTTGCCTACGCCTCACTAGTTCGATTGGAAATACACAGGAGCTTCAACATCAAAATCGAAAATAGAACAAGCAGATGTCCCACCTAATGTTAAGTGTCAACCATAACAAATCTTTGCGGCGAAGGTCACTTTAAACATGCCCTACGATGCCCTGCCGGACCTACTACTAAAATATGTATTACAAATGACAATGGCTGATACAATTAATCAATCTTTTCTTTCTTTCGTTTTTATTTACAGAATCAACAGTTTCATTTCATTTATTTACATCTTTAGACATTTACAATGTTCTTAGACTAAGTCATACACACGGTACAGTTTGTATTTTAATTGAATTGGAACATTAAATAGATACAATTTACACACAGTGAAATAAAAACAATACATTAAAAAATGTCAAGCAACTCGATTAAAACTAAAAAATGTTACCAACGAAAAATATAAAATAATCAAATCAGCAAAAGCATCGTCCGAAATTCAGTCGAATCAGAAATAGACAAAATATATAGCCAGATCAAAAACTATTACGTCAGAAGGTACCTACATTTGTAAGCCTAAATGGCAAGGCATACGTCGCATAATATTTACACACAAGATTAAGGACCGAACACAGCCGTACTTGGCACTAATGAGACGGTTCGAACTCTCCACGTCTGTATTTGTGTTTCATCAATGCTGGAGCATATTAGGCACGCAGGATGAGGTAAATAACTTACGTGCCGATCTAATAACCGGGACACGTGGATCTTCATCATTTTAATAAAAGCTTTATCAAAAGACTTTACTCTGAAAAAATATATTTATACAATTTGCTGATGGAACAAGTCCCACCTGATGGTAAGTGGTAATAATCACCTGCAGCACAGCATTGCCTTGTAAGAATGCAGGATATGAACGTGACTTACGATGCACTGCCCTGCGAAAAAGGCATGGCATATTTGTTTTACTTTTACTTAAGGTGGCCAAAATACGATGAAATATAAATCAAAAATACCGAGCTACGAAAATTATCTAGAAGCTTTTAATATGTATATCTTCCTCGAGTATAGGCGTTCCTCGTACTGAGAGTACCTCGAAGATTATTTGAGGATATCCAAGAAGGTAGTTCTCTTGGAAATCTTCAAATAATATACTTGGCAGGTACTTAAAGATCTAAGTGATGTCTACTATACCGTAAAAAAGTAAATTTCAGGCTAGAGTACGGTAGTCGGAGGCACGTCCAAGTAATGCATTTATTTTGGCACCTAACCACATATTGCACTATAGGGATAAGTTACACTAAATTCCTAAGTACCTACCAATAAGAGCTTCATTACCTACCTGCTATGTTAAACAGTTTTTTCTTCTCATTGTTTTACTTGTTACCTATTATGTGATGCTGTACCCGTGTTTGTGTGTCGAATAAAAAATCTTCTATTCTTTTCTACAGGGTTTAAAGCTGATACTTCTTGAAAGAAATGAGATTCCATAAAACAATGAGAGCGAAATAGTTCTACGTGAGTATTTACATCATTTCGGAGAGTGTGCAATGGAATTATACGACTCAACCCCATTCCATTATTAGACCACAGACCTGCGAACGGAATCAAGACATCCAGTCATGGTTAGAGAGCACTGGTGGTCTAGTGGTAACAGCCCCGCCTTCCGATCCTAAGGACGTGGGTTCGAAACCGGTCGTGCACCAATGAGTTTTTCAGTTCAAAAATTGATGTGCACTATGCCAGTACTCTCAAACGGTGAAAGAAAACATCGTGAGGAAACCGGCATATCGTGGAACCTAAAAAGTTCTATAACATGTGTCAAGCGCTCGAAAAGAGCCTCTTGAGGCGCACTTAAAATCCTTTCACCACACTGTTTCGAAAGAAACTAGTGACACGACAATAGAAGAGAGTCATGGTTGACATACCTAATATCTCTAAGCTTGGTCGCGTGGAACGGGCGCCAAGTTTCACCTAGCTTTAAGAGTTAAATTAACCGATTTAACCGAGATTTAAGAGGTCTTCAAGTAATCATTTTGATTCGATTGAATAAATACGTTTTGATCTTCACCTGCACCCGCTTTGCCACAACTTTTATAAGACAGAGTGGAATTCCTTACCGGCGTCCGTTTTTCTGACCTTTAAGTTGGATGTTCTAAAGAGAAGAATGAATAAATATCTCCTAGGTAAGCGTGCTAAATCACTTAACTTCAGGTGAGATTGTAGTCAAATGATGAAGACTGTACCTACAAGATGTAAAATTAAACGTGACCCAGCCTGGACGAGAAATTTTATTTTTCACGCTTATATTTTATCAGGGCATAAATATATCTTTTTTTTTTTATATCTCATTATTAAAACAATTTGAAACACAGCCTACGTGTGAATATTGTTCCAACCCACTGGTTTTCAAAGATGCTTTGCTTGCGTCAGATTTCACTGCCCCCAAAAGCAAGGGAATTTGACGAATACGTGGTTAAATTTTGCCAGTCAGGCGTACGATAAATCTTAATTAAGGGTGCGATAAATCCTTCATGGCAGGAATATCGCACTACAAGATCTATGATCTAGCTACACATGGATACTAAAGCTACACATAGCCAAAGAAAAATTACGGATTTATTTAAGGACATAAAAGCTAGCAGTGTGCTATACATCTGAAAACCAGCGTCGCTTTGCAACACAACGTGTTGTGGAGTGGTTTTATGCTGAGATGGGACCAAATTTGACCCACAGACGCACAGGGGCAACTTCCTGGCACATCTTACTTTTTATTTTATTTTTTTATCCACTTTGTTTTTTCTTTTTGTGTATAGTTTCCTTAAAGCTATATTTAGTTGCAAGTTCTTTTTAATTTCTTGTTTTTATCTTTGTCAGTCGTTTTCTCTGTGCATGATTTATGTGTGTTAAATACAAATTCATTCATTCATTAATTCATTTAAAAAAAAACATTCTAGACAGTGCTAGTTTTTATGTCCTTTGTTCCTCCTGATGGTAAGTGATCACCGTCACCCGTAGACACCATCAATCAGCGTTTTAACCCTAAAGAACCCATGAACTTATTTATTGAATCTGTTAATGTTATAACTGAACGAGAAAATCTCCGAAAAACCATAAAGTATGTTATGCACCATTATAAAAAAATACTAATTAGCGTTTCAAAATATCGGGTAACTGAAACGAAGCTATAATCCACCCCTCCGAACGAGCCCTTATATTCAGGGTGGCTGCGATTCAATTTCTTTCTCATAACTATCCCAGCAGGAAATTCGAAATTACAACCCTCAAACCAGCAACACTTTAAGCTCTAAGCTTAGCAGGGTAAGGTTAATATTCGAATGACGGTGCCATTTTTTAGTGCTTTGAGGAGTTGAAACCATAATCGAGTTAATGAGACGGCCTCATTACGACTTTCTTCTGTTACGTCAATTGAATTTGATGTCAGGTTAAGAGGCTCCTCGAATTTCAAGTTCTCACTAGCACTATTCAATATTTTTGAAGAAATAAAATTTGAAGATTCGAGTTTTGGAGAATAACATACCGAAGGTTCATCAAAAATGTTTTTTTAATCCAATTAAGTTTTCTGACCTAAAGGTTTGATTAAGTACGAAAATTAGTTTATTTATTTCTTCAACGATACACACAGTTATACATTTAAATTCATACAAAAAATACAAATATAATATTACAAATAATATTGGGGGACATTCCACACAACACTATCTCGCCCCAAACTAAGCCAGAGCTTGTGATATGGGAACCAGATAGCTGATATACTACTTAAATACTTTTTTTTTGTAAATATATACTTACTAGTAGTTCGCCCCGAACTGAGATCTCGTGATGCGACCCGACGAACGCATCAAAACTTTGAGTAGGTAGTAGTCAGGGGCAAGTCCAAACATTATTTTTGGACTTTTTTCTGACTACCGCCTACTAACTTGGTATGGTAACCAAGTTTCAACTCTATTGGCCTATTTATTGAAGAGTTCCGTTGAACAGACCTTGGCTCCATCATCAGACCTGGTCGTCGTCACCATTTTATGAGAACTGAGTACCTCCTTAATTTATTTCAAGAAAAAAAAAATAAGAAAAAGCAAAGGAACTGGCCGACCAGTAGAAAAACCTTGATGTCAACGAAACTGTTAGAGATGGGAGCTCTTGGGTCGTTGGTTATCTTAATTTAACTTTTTTGTTGTATCTCAAAAACCGAGTGTCCCAGAGAAAAAGTAAAAATGGTTTCGGAATGTCCAAACAAAGCCCTTTTATATGACATGTAACTTGATTTTTTTATGTAACTTTTTTTATTTTTGCGCCCTTAAAAAACCCCATATATCAAAAACCCTTCATCCGATTTTACTCATATACTTACCAGTAAATTTCTCAAGTACAAGCTATCGTCATTCATGCAGATCGGACCAACGGTTCTAAAGTTATCGCCAGACAAACATACATACATACATACATACATACATACATAAAATGCCAAATCGCCCAAGTTGAAACTAAGATTGAAACTAAGTTCGCTTCGCTCACTCGATCAATAATATTATATAACACCCAGACAGAGAACAAACATCTATGTTCATCACACCAATTTTTGTTCTCGGTGGGGATCGAACCCACGGCCTACGGCGCAGAAGGCAGAGCTACTACCAACTGAGCTGTGAAGGCTGTCAATATAGACACAAAATAACACAAAGTAAGCAGGTATTAAGTCGAGTCTGTGTTACAGACTGCCAAGATTTTCCCTTTGCTAAGTTAAATGAACTGATAACTGGGAAGAAACTTATAACTGGGTAGGAAAACTTGCTTTTACTGAACCATATTAATGTTATTCCCCGAAACATGGTTGTTTGCGATTTTCATAACTACATTCAGTGATTCTACATACATACATACATAAAATCACGCCTGTTTCCCATAGGGGTAGGCAGAGATCACGGATTCCCACTTGCTGCGGTCCTTACATACCTCTTTCGCTTCATTCACTCTCATAATATTCTTCATACATTCTCGTCGGTTTAGGGTACTCTTGATTCTATATCTTTAAAGATATTGTTTTAAAAATGTGAGAGCGAGAAGCACTTTGACGGTGGTTAGTCCCATAAGGCTTATAGATCTTCTTCTTGTCGTGTCACTAGTTTCTTTCGAAACCGTGTGGTGAGAGGATTTTTAAGTGCGCCTCAAGAGGTTCCTTTCGAGCACTTGACGCATGTTATAGAACTTATTAGGTTCTACAACATGCCGGTTTCCTCATGATGTTTTCCTTCACCGCTACTACTACTACTACCTACTGGCATTGTGCACATAAACTTTTGAACAGAAATACTCATTGTTGCACGACCGGTATTGACCCCACGACCTTAGTATCGGAAGGCGGGGCTGCTACCACTAGACCACGTCTTGTTCTCAGGCTTATATATGTTAAGCCTCATGTGCTGTAATATCTATAGCAGGCCGTCTGAAGGAGGCTTCAATCTTGTGGTTGAGCGTTATGTACACTACAAGGGTGCCTAACAAGATGTTGGTTCTGAGCAGTATGCTAATAACGTCTTAAAATAGGTTCGGGTGTACAAGGAAGCTTCTCATTTTAAGCTTCGCAAAATAAGTTGGTTTTCAGATGCTAACAGAGAACTCAAATAATGTACTCAAAATGGTAAACTTTCGCTAAAAATCACCTTGAGAATTTGTATATTTATTTAAAACTTTCACACAAAACAATGTAGTGCTAGGAGGACTTAATGCTAATAGCATTGTCTACCAGTAATCAGAATTCACTAAAAAAAGCTCGCTTAAGTATAAAAAAAAATGTTTTGTTTGACTTTCCCCAATCTAGCCCCAAACTGAGCAAAGCATGTAAGGAAACCAGATGACTGATATAACACTTAGTTACTTTTTTTGTATATGCATACTTATAATAATAACACCAAGACATTAAAAGATCAATTATCAATTTTCACGTTTTATTAGTTTAATCGTGTTTACCTACACGTAAAAGTAAAAAAAAAATTAGGAATGTCCTTAAAGTTCGTATCCCACTCGGATAGGAAATTTTGGACATTACAAAAATCTATGGTTGTTCTCGTAAGGGATCGAACCCACAGCCTACAAATGGCAGAGCTGCTACCAACTGAGCTATGAGGGTTGTACAAATAAACCAAGCGTTCCAACGCCTACTACATCGACAAAAAACACCTACGTAAATGCCTGCACGCTTTCAATTCCCTGCGTCAACATTCAGATGCTTAGACTCCTAATTACTTGGCTAATACTGAAACGAGTATTCACATATTAAAGTTACAGTATATGAACTTCGCTCGAACGCCCTTGAATTTAGTCACGCACACAAACGCACGTTTTTACATAATTAGGTAAAGTAATGGATCCAATAACGCGTCGGATATAAAAATGCTTGAAGAGATGGAGAGCGCAATAAAAGCGTTTAATAGTTATTGCTAGCGAGTCGATCGTGAACTGTTACATAAATTTGACTAAATAAAAAGTTTTCAAGCTTCTCTTGTACAATAGCTATTTAAAAAACTTTTCTACGTATCTTCGATGTATTGTAGTAGAGCTCTTTGTGCGTGGCTCGTCTGAGGAAGTACTGGCTTATAATCCGTCTCAAGTTGAGTAGGGCATCGTACGGCACGTTCATATGGTGCATAACTTGCTAGGCAATGCTTTGTTATAGGCGATGGTTAGCACTTAACATCAGGTGAGCCATCTGCTTGTTCCATCAGCAAGAGTTAAAAAAAACTCACCGCTATCGCTATTGCTGTTTGTCGTACTATTATAGTCGATTATC
The DNA here is from genome assembly GCA_932294275.1 of Chloroclysta siterata. Lineage (NCBI taxonomy): Eukaryota > Metazoa > Arthropoda > Insecta > Lepidoptera > Geometridae > Chloroclysta > Chloroclysta siterata. Next base: position 2,883,544 of record OW028600.1, read on the forward strand.
GAGCTGTCAAAAAGCTTCATTTTTAAAGCTTTATTTTTTTTGCGGTTGTCTGCGTCTTAAGCGTATCACATACGACGAAGATGCTATAATATTTCATCTTAAGATAAAATATCGCTCGCCATACAATCACTATGTGCCATCACACACGGCTAATATAATATAATTACATATGACGGTATCTTAAGATACTGAGCGATAGGGCGTTTTCATCTAAAGATGCCTTGCTATGGAAATATATTATGTTAACATTTTCAAGAGAATGAGACCATCATATTATATTATCGTATCTTAAAAGTGTGTGATACCTTAAGAATTTAAGATGCTATAATATTTTATCGTAAGGTATCTTAAGATGAAATATTATAGTATCTTCGTCGTCTGTGATACGCTTTAAGTTATACTTAAGATTGAAATTCTGCAGCATGAGTACAATATGTACTGAAGTACTGATGCTACATACGTACGGTAAATAGGCTTATGTATAATCCTGCGGACGTGCTCGCATACTGGATATTATTACTCCTGTATTTGACGGATTACCCAATAGTTGATAAAGCAATATGCATTAAAAACATGTAAATAGATAGCTTTGGTAATTGGAAATTTTTTCAAGGCACTATCTAGTCCCCAAACTAAGTAAATTTTGTACAATGGGAACCACCTAATGGGCTATTAATAGTTTTTTTTTAGGATGATAAAATGCAAGGGTGTGTCTGTTTTAAAATGCAATTTTAAAATGCAAAAGTGTGTCTGTTTGTATCGTATATTCGGTAAATTTACTGAACCGAGACGAAACTGACCTAAAATTTCCAAATATACAACGTGTAACATAATAACTCTACGACCAGGAAACAGGGTATTCTACAGGTCATGGGAAACAACTTAAGTTTTCGACTTTTGAAATTTCGAAGGTTTACATTCCTGAAATGCCTCTTACACTTTCTTCTGATATGAAACTAAACACACCATGAGGCAGCCCTATTCACAGCTCTTAGTATTTGTCCATAAAGGGGTATTATGTTACACGTTGTATTGCCTTTTATGTTTTTTTTTTTTGCAAAAATTGTTTTATGATTTTCAGTGTATTCGAGTTCAGTTTTTTTATTTGTACTACTAATAGGGGAAAAAGGCGTGCCCAACTGATGGAAACCGGTGGTTACCCGTGCGTAGCTAGGGCGGACCCACTTGTATGCGTAATAACTGAAATTGACAGGGCAATAAATTCCTCGCTGTCATGGTAAGAAACAGATCGGAGCGTCGGAAATGAAAAAAATCTATTTATTACCGTACTTACTAGTTCAAAGTAAAAAAGTAACGTTCGATAGGAACGTGCTCTACGATGCACTGCCCTGCGTCTATCAACTAGAGGCATACAGATGCTTAGCCTCATGTGCCTTTAATTTCACCGGCAACCTTCAAGTCGAAACACAGCAACGCAACGCTGCTTCTCACACAAAAAAGCACACTTCATTGGACGCCCTTCTTAGAGCTCTACACTTTAGCGAAAACAATGACAATGGGCCATTAAGTTTGGTTCTAACACACACACGCAAATTTTCGCATTTAGATTATTAATATTATTCAATAATGTATTTTACATCTCTCATGTTCGGTAAGTAGGTTCCTATTACCTCCAAATGGGGCTTGTAGGTGACTAATTAGCGCTCTAGGGTAATAATGTAGCTAAGGCGGTAAATAATAAAAAAAACATTTCTTTCTTTCAAAAAGTTCGCGTACATCTAACCATCATACTAGCAATAGACATCATGCATTCAGCCCAATGACCAAAGAGGTCGCTTTGCTATTCAGCCTTGTCTTCGTGTGAGTATAATAGTCATCAATTTTAAATATCGAACGGCGAAGCTCAATTTCGATCTTGAAAAAAAAAAAGTTCTTTACTTGATTCTTTTTAATGAAAAAAGGCGGGAATAGAAAACTTTTACTTTCAATATTGTTTATTCTTGTAATGCCGATTTTTTTCTACTTACCTCACAATCGAGATGTAAAGCAGAATAGTTAGCTCGGGTTACAGCCCTTGGCTACTAAACTACTATACTTTGTGTGTCTGCTAAGTCAATGGGCCACAAAGTCTACATACCGTTGCAGTGGCTACAGCACTGAATTCCCACAGTGAAACAAATATTTGGGCGGCCTTGCGTCGTGCATTATGTGACACCTGCAAACCAGCATTCCGCACGATCACGAGACGCTAGAGTTGTGATGCGTATCATTGCGGGATTTTATTTATCATATTTTCTTCTTTTTCTCTCTCCTCAATTACGAGTTCAAATCTACAAATTTCTCTTAAGACGAAGACAACTGCTAATGTACCACTCGCTCACACATTTCAACATTTTAAAAGACATAAAGTAATTGAAAATCGTAATCAACCAAGTTCAACACAGCTCAGCAAAAATATCAATTTGATCCGAAGTTTTCCTGCTTATAAAAGTTTGCTTATGTACGAAAACGAGTAAAGCAAACTTTTGAATAGTATAATTTGTTTGGACTAAAATCATATTTTTGCTGAACTGTGTGCAATGTGATTGTACAAATGGTATTACATTACATCGTAACAAGGATCATACAAAATAACGGTAGGAACCGTAAGTTTGTTGCCTGTTCTTCTAGGCTTAGGTTGCGCGGAACTGGCACCTAGAGTCACCTAGCTTTAAGACGTTTCAGAGTGATCCTTGTGATTTTATTGAATAAATACCTTTTGACTTTGACTTTGCCTTTGACAACATGGTTTATTGCGATTTTTTATAAATAAGTTCAGTGATTTTATATCTTTCAAATGTGCGAGCGAGAGGTAATATGACCGGCCCGCACGCAACTCCAATGCAATAGCTTGTTTTTATTTCTTTTGTGTGGTCACCAGTGTGGTTTTTTGGTTTGGGTATGTACCATACAGAAATGCTGGGTTAAACTGCAAAGGGATGCTAGCTAAGGTTAGCTTCAAAGAGAGTTAAAACAACTGAACCGAGTGATGATCGAACACTGCATTAATTACGAATAATCGTTGAAACTAGAGCAATGCAAGCTATAATTATACTAAATTATACGTAACAATAGACATTATGGCTAAATTAACATGTATGCGTTAATTCATACATGAAGTCAAGCGCATTTCTGGTCACATAACTAAATTACTGGTATATTTAAAAGTTATATTACAAAAAAAATCGTGAAAGCAACTACAAAATAAAAAGTTTATTGCACTGCGGGGCATCTCGGTTACACAGTTGAGTTGTCAATGTAACTCAATATATCATTTGGAAATTTCGTAACCCAAAACCTGTTTCTTTATAGGACAACTCAGTAACCTTTACACAGTCGAATTGTCAATAAAACTCAAAATGTCAATACGAAATTTCGTAAACTAATCCTATTTTTTGTCCTCATGGGGAATACCTATGTCAAACTGAGTAGTGGACTTTTTAAGAAGATTAATTGTAGGTAATATTTACATGTAATAAACTTCTATTTTATCACCTATACACAAATCGCTACAATGTAGGAATTCTCAAAGTCTTCTTAACTATAAAAAACGGCAAAATAATCACTTTTGTTGTATGGGACCCCCCAAAAAAAAAATCATCATCATCATCATCGTTTTCTCTAAATAAAAAAATCACAAACGAAGTCTCTATTACTGTTTTTATTATTTATAGCTAAGCGTTTGGCTGCTATAGAAAGTGAGGATGCAGAGTAAGCTGAAATACAGTTTAGTGCATCAAACACTATTATAGCATAAAGCTGAGTGACTGATGATTTTGATGTCCTAACCAATATTTTTCTCTGTATTTCACCATGTTGTGACACAAAACAAACGTGTTTTGATTTTGATTTACTTTTTAAATTGGTGATCAATTCTAGTGATTTGTTTGCATCTCTACTCACATCGAAGTCTAGACGTACAGAGTAAAGGTTAGTAGGCACGAACGAAATCCCATTTATCTCAGTCGAGAATAGTTCTGGATTTAGTCTAGTCCCGTGCCAACGCATAGTATCGTTCGCTTGCTGGACAAAATGCAATTCAATTGTTTTGTTTTAAAACCAACTGGACTTCGGTTTCGTCGCGACCCATTTTCGGCGCACCGTTTGTTTGATTCGCAAAATAACAAGCAACTGTGACAAAATCGCTTTGCTGATCTTTTGTTTATTTAACGTACCGTATACCGTTTTACGGGTCCAGTTGTTCTGCGGTCCGTTTTTCACGCGGCGTTTTTCGTTTTTTTTTGTCAAACACACCTGTTGTAGTTTACGATACTTTTATTGTAAAAAATACATTTATAATAGAAAAAATTGGGTATGTTCTAAATATAATATTTGGACGTACTTCTGACTACCCTTAGACTTTCTCGAGTGATCTTGCTTGGTTCGTGGTACTAAGAGATCTGAGGGTATATATCTGTCGTGCCTGCAAAGTCGGGAAGCTGTGTGTATGTGTGTGTTCAAATAGAAATACTATTAATATTAAAATAAGTACCGACTGTAAATCCTAGTCTACAATTTCAGGCTGTAATAAATCACCGCTGAAGTAATTGAATGTAATATTAATATAAACATATTTTACTATTACGCCTACCGTAACGCGATTACACAGTAATTAGTGGAAAAACACGCAGGTAATTTACTAAAATACTCAATTTACAAGCGGATAAAAATTGTTACCGCGTATACCACATCTACAAGGTGTTCCATAAGTTGTGTATATAAACTTCAGGGGGCTAAAGTACCCATCAATATGAACAACTTTTTCTAAGGAACCAACACTGTGAACACGAAAAAAAAACAGCTGTTTCATACATTTTTTTTTTCGCGTTCACAGTGTTGGTTCCTTAGAAAAAGTTGTTCATAGTGTTGTACTTTAGCCCCCTGAAGTTTATATACACAACTTATGGAACACCTTGTATACCTAATAATTTCTGGTATATTTTTAATTTAAATTAATTATAATAATTGTGTTTTATAATGAAAGCGATATTCATATATGATTTGTAAAATAATAGTAAACGAATAAATGAAACGAAAATATGCTAAAAAAAATCATCCATTTAAAAAAAATGTTGCATAATTTACAATTCCGAATTGTTATAATAACATTGAAATACAAGCCCTAACATTTTACTAAATAGTTATTACGTATATACAATCTGTGTAGGTACCAAAGAAGGTACGCGTAGGCGATTGCTAACACATTTTCGCGATTGAGGTCAAACTTCAATCAAATAATATAGATCTAAGTTGCTTTCAATATGAGAGCTATATAAAAAATATCAAAATCGAATAATAAAATTATAGATGTATGACTTACCTATTCACGATAAAATATTATATTCTTGGACAGCAAAATACCACAATACCTGTAAGAAAAAAAAAACAAATTAATCGCTGGAAATATAAGCAAAAGTTCAAATTTTATATTCATATATTTTATTGCTTACATTTTTTTTAATACAACTTTAGGATTCAACAAGCAGACCCACCAGATGTTAAAAGGTAACCATCACCACATCACAACAAAGCATTGCCTCGTAAGACACGCACGATAGGAACGTGCCCTACGATGCACTGCCCTGCGTCCATCAACCTGAGGCATACACATGTTAAGCCTCAAGTGCCTGTAATTTCACCGGCAACCACATTCTTCGAACCGAAACACAGCAACGCTTGGCAGCGGGTATTTATAATTCGAGTAAGTACATGTACCCCGGAATGGACTAAGCAGCTTGGGTTCCGTACCTAAAGGGTAAAACGGGACCCTATTCCTAAGACTCCGCTATCCATCCGTCTGTCGGTCCGTCTGTCACCAGGTTGTATCTCATGAACCGTGATAGTTAGACTGTTGAAATTTTCACAGATGATGTATTTTTATTGCCGCTATAACAACAAATACTAAAAAACAGAATAAAATAAAAATTTAAGGAGGCGTCCATGCAACAAACGTGATTTTTTGTCGTTTTTATAGATAATGGTACGGAGCCCGACTCGCACTTGGCCGGTTTTTTATTTACAACTTACAAGTGAAACGATAAGCCGCAATTTCACCTGATGTTAAGTTATGATGCGGCCTACGCTGTAGCACGTTTACCTAGAAGATACCTATTCACTCTTCTCTTGAAAACATTTAAATTATAGGCATTCGGAACAATGGACGCCGGTAAGGAATACCATTATTTGGTTGTCCACATTATACAAAGTCAAAGTCAAAAGGTATTTATTCAATAAAATCACAAGGATCACTTTGAAACGTCTTAAAGCTAGGTGCCGGTTCCGCTATCAAAGCCTAGAAGCACAGGCAACAAACTAACGGTTGGTTCCTACCATTTTTTTGTATTATCCATGTTGTAAGTTAAAGCAGCACCCTGGTAATAATCAGTACCCGAAGTCTGAGTTTTGTTTGTCGTTTTCCGTATCGTCAGTCCGTTTATATATGGATAATAGATGCGTTTAACGAGTCTCTATACAAATAAAATATTTATTTATTAAATAAAAAACCCGAGTGCCAGAACTAAAAGGATAGAAACAAAATAGTGTTTTAAATTACTTATTTATAGTAAAATCCTGTTGTTCAGTCTTGACGAATGATAAAATTTAATAATTACAGGCAATCGGAGGCTCGTGTATGTCCTAGCAGTTTACTGACTCCTCCGACTGCCTGAGATTACAACATTTTATCATTCGTCAAGACTGAACAACAGGATTTTACTGTTAATAAGTAATTTAAAACACTAGACACAAAACTTAGACTTGGGATTGTAGCTGTTTGTTTGAGTGTGTCTATTTTTGTAAAGGGAAGTGTCCTGACTAACGCCGGTCCTTGAAGAGTTAAGTCTCCGGGGCCCAGGATTTGTGGTGGAAAAACTTTGTCCATTAAGATGGAGGACGGTTCGGAACTCACTTGGTTCGCTCGTTTTTAGACACGTGTAGTTTTATGCTTAAAATGCTATTGTAAAGGAATGTAATCTAATACTTGGACGTATATCTGACTACCCCCTTTGGAAAACTTCAAATCTTCTTATTGTCCTGTGCGCCTCAAGAAGGCTCCTTTTGAGCACCTGTTTAAGAATTTTATAGGTTCTACGAAATACCGCGGTTTCCTTCGCCGTTTGAGAGTACTGCATTGCGCACATACATTTTACGATGAGACAAAATGCATTGGTGCACGACCAGATTCGAACCTACGAACATACGAAGAAAGGAGGGGTCATTTTGAATAGAAAAACTCATTCATGGATGAGACTCGCAAGGGACCGGAAAGAGTGGCGTATTAAAGAGGAGCAGTGGGTGCAAACGGGCTGAAATGATGATGGTGTTGATTGGTGCATGACCAGTTTTGAACCCACGACCTTATCGGAAGGCGGGGCCGCTACCACTAGACCAACAGTAGGTATTATCAGAGTTTGGCACCACACTGGAGCTTCATTATTATATTATTTTGTAATAAGTATCTTCTTCAATCCGAGTCTTCGCCTTCATGTACTAGTCCCATTCATAGAACTGAGTCGTTTTAGATTCAGTTCTGAAATGGTTGAAATAGTCCCGCTCAAATATATTCGGCCGTTAGGGACCTACAAACGGCCATATTTAGGAATGATTAACGAGAGAATTAAATTGAGATAGAAGCTTATTTTAAAGAGGATTAGAAGGGATAATTTCGGGTTTAATATGAAAGCTTAAAGGATAAGTCTCGGATAAGGTGGGAAAGAAACTGATTTATAAATAGATATTTTAGCAGAAGATACGTCTAGAATAAATAATTTTAAAAACAGTGATTAGGTAATAAAACTAATTTAAGGTCGTATTGTATTTCATTTTGGAAAATTCGCACAACACGCATGCTAAAACTTTAGGAAAAGTGAGTTTATTTTTTAACTTGTTTGCTAGTCAGTTATTTTATGTACTGATAAAATAACTGAACAATTGCTGATCAAAGTAACCAATATAAAAAAAAATGTTAAGATCTGTATCCCAGTGCCAAACCCTTAAAGGCTCCTTAAATACCTATAAGGGTGTCTAGAATCATACGATTTGGGATATGTGATGTTTACTGTGTTATGAGACCTTGTCGTGTCAATAGACCTTCTTGTCGTTCAAAACAGTGTGGCAAAAGGATTTAAGTGCGCCTTCTTTCGAGCCTTTGACCCGTATTTTAGATCTTTAAGGTTCTACGACATGCCGGTTTCCTCACGATGTTTTCTTTGCCGTTTGAGATTACTGGCACTGAGCACAATTTTTTTTCCACAGTAATACTCATCGGTGCACGACAGGTTTTATACCCATGACCTTAGGATCGGAAGCCGGGGCCGCTACCACTAGACCAAAAAACCACAGGATATGAAGCCCCTCCTTTCAAATTGCGCTCAGCGCGTAAATTAACAAATACCATCTCTCCACGTCTCCCCTTTACTACATGAGAACAACAACTCAAAAAGTCACAAGCCGCGACCACAACTTGTCTAATTAATCGCTACTAGTTAACAAACAGAAGGGAGCAAAAACACTGGTGGAATGACTAAGCAGCCGGAAGAGAAACTTGAGCAGGCTAAGAATGTTTTGGGACATGGGTCATTGAAAGGGAACTCGGTAGTTTGGCGCGCGTTTCGATTTATAGCGTTTGTTGGTAACCCTGAGGGAATTCAATTTAATGCAATTGTATAGAAGATTAGTTGTCACCCGCGGCTATGCTAGCGTGTTTATTGGTGTGGCTATGGTTAACATTAATATTTATGTCCTTTTTCCTATATTACCAGATTCGTAATTTTTTCCCCGTTCTTTTTGGGCATAAAGTGTAGCATATATTCTTATCAAGGTTACGAACTATATGTATTCTAATTTTCACCCCCATCCAGTAGAGGGCGTGATTGAGCTACAAACATCCAAAACATTAATTTTTCACTTATTAGTAGGAAATAGGATATCTTGTGCTTTTTGAGGTAATGGAACTGTTATGAGCCCAGATATACCATTATTTTTGATCGGCCTATACTATTATTTTTTTGCATTAAAAATTAAACTCCGTTGGTAGTAGGACTTCTGTGCTAAGAGGAATTTACAGGAATAAAAATTCAAGTAGGCACCTCCATACGAAAGTCTATCAGTTATCTGTTTGACAGCCTTCACAGCTCAGTTGGTAATAGCTCTGCCTTCTGTGCCGTAGGCCGTGGGTTCGATCCCCACCGAGAACAAACATTTTGTGTGATGAACATAGATGTTTGTTCTCTATCTGGGTGCTATATAATATTATAAGTAGGTATGTATTTACAAAAAAAAGTATTTATGTATTATATCAGCTATCTGGTTCCCATATCACAAGCTTTGGCTTAGTTTGGGGCGAGATAGTGCTGTGTGGAATGTCCACCAATATTTATTTTATTTTTATTTATTTAACAAAAGCACAACCTTTGCTTGGTTTGGGGCTAGATGGTGCTTCAAGAAAGTGTACTAGTAATTTGTTATTTTCGCCAGAAATATTCAGAAGCTGATTTCGCAACTCGCAAGAACAACGTGAAAAACTTTAGCTCCAAGCATAAGTACCTAATTGCGTTACTGACTGACACGCCTCTACCACAATAACAATATTATACTTGGAAATGTTTTGCTACGTATTTAATAACTCACTTTTGCTGCTCCAGGTATAATTAATACAATTTTGGCCCGTATGAAATGCTGGAACGAACAACATAATTTCTTTATGATCACCAATTTGACGCTTAAGTGATTGTGAAGTTTTTTCATATATGCAAGACTATTAGTAGACTAGACTACTTTCTTCAAGTTATTTTTATGCGATAATAAAGATGAAAACAGGTTACGATCTATATTAATGCAGAAATTCATCCAAAACGGTCGAGTGGCCGTGATTGAGTTACAAACATACAAACATCTTAATTTTCGGGTTAAGTTTGTAGGGGGTTGTTTTTTTATAAGAGACTAGCGGCCTGTCCCAGCTTCGCATGGGTGGTCATACATTTTTTGAACATTTTAGGATAAACTTAGAGCGTGGGTTCGAGCCTCGCGTCTACTTATTTCATACATTTGCACGCGCTTCTCCTTGAGTGAATGAAATCGCACCCCGAGCGTGACCCGTGGACCCGTTAACATTTTTAATTTCGTCATATCTTTTGAATGGAATGTCCGATTTGAAAAATTTAAGAAGTAATCTATAGGTATTGAAACCGTCTTTTTTTGGATAATTTATTTGGATAAGGATTAATACCAAGGTACAAATAAAGACCCTTTTCTGGCGGCGGCATTTCACATATTTTTTTATAATAAAAGAACACTTATTGTGACATAACTATAATAGTTAGACATATGCTGTCGCGACATTTTTTGTAGATGATGACGTGTTCTCCAAAATCGTAGTACATTATTTTGTACTATCATCAATAGTTTTCGCAGCGCACGCGATGTAAGGTTTTTGTATTCCACCTTGGGTTACATTATTGAAGTTTTAGTAAGGATCCCTGATATTTTTGAAAATATAATATAGCCTATGTTACTCAGGGATAATGTAGCATTCTAATGGTGAAAGAATTTTTGAAATCGGACCAGTAGTTTTTGAGCCTATTCGTTACATACAAAAATACAAACATACAAAAATACAAAAATACAAAGGTTTCCTCTTTATAATATTAGTGTAGAAGAAATGAATCAAGAACAACCACGGACCAAAGACATTGTAATCGAGAACGAAGCTTGCACTTAGGGAACCAGATGAATATTATAATGCTTACATACTTTTTTTGTAAATACAAATTTAAAATATATTATAACACCCAGACAGAGAACAAACATCAATGTCCATTGCACAAAAGTTGTTGGTATGGATTGAACCCAAGACTTACAGCGCAGAAGGCAGAACTACTACCAACTGAGCTATGAGGGATGTCAATGATGATGATAATAATTGCATGAAGTTCTAAAACATGTGCCATATGCTCGAAATCAGCCTCTTTGAGGCGCACCTAAAATCCTTACACCACACTGTTTGGAACGAACTAGTGACACGACAAGAAGAAGAAGAAGCATTGCCTCGCAAAGCGTTGTAAGATTAATGGGGTTGAACAGTTGTTCAATACTGTTTCAGTTTCAAGATTGGCCGGTAACTTAGTTACGAAGTCTAGACAAGAAGGTATAAATATTTGAGTTTCGATAGTAGAGAGATCGAGGAGATTTCGAAGATAATTCTATTGACTGGCATCAAAGTCATGGGCCGATGCCAAGCTAGGTGACTACGACAAGCCCTCCTAAATAATATACTGGTATATCGTCGAGATTCGAAGTCGAACAAAGGTCAACGAAGCTTGGAATCGTGTAATGGAACAAAATGGACGACAGACGCCTGGCAAGGTGAGGTAATGTCAGGTGGAGTAAGGTGCATACTGAATGACAGCCAAGAATGATATAGAAGCGTCGTTCTTCTTGCAGCAAGATGGGCAGACGATGTGACGAACATCGTGGGCAAGACCTGGATGAGATCAGAACGGGACCATCAACAGTCCCCTGGTCGTGTCACTAGTTTCTTTCGAAACAGTGTGGTGAAAATTTTAAGTGCGCCTTAAGAGGCTCCTTCCGAGCACTTGACACATGTTATAGAACTTTTTAGATACTACGACATGCCGGTTTCCTCACGATGTTTTCCTTCACCGTTTGAGAGTACTGGCATTGTGCACATACATTTTTGAACAGAAAATCTCATTTGTGCACTACCGGTTTCGAACCCACGACCTTAGGATCGGAAGGCGGGGCCGCTACCACTAGACGACCAGTGCTCTCACCGTCAATAGTGGCACATATAGAAATGAAGGACTATGCCTATACCCAGCAGTGGGTGAAGTTGGGCTGGAAGCTTCATTATTACACTATTTTATATTGTAACAAGGATTTTACAAAAGAACGTTAAGAGCCAAGCTGTAAGTTTGTTGCCTGTTTTTCTAGGCTTAGTCGCGTGGAACTGGCACCTAGAGTTATGTAGCTTTAAGAGGTTTCAAAGTGATCCTTGTGATTCAACATAGATGTTACTAGCACAGGACCGTCACCAGTTGCCACTGTTACATACATACAAAGAAAGGCCTATGCCTATACCCAGCAGTGGGTGAAGTTGGGCTAGAAGCTTCATTATTTTATAATTCTATAGTGTAAAAAGGATTATAAGTCAAAGTCAAAAAGTATTTATTCAATAAAATCACAAGGATCACAAGGACTCTAGGTGCCAAGTTCCACGCGACCAAATCCTAGAAGAACAGGCTACAAACTTACGTGGTTCCTACCGTTCTTTTGTATGATCCTTGATACAATGTAGTATAATACAATATTGAAGCTCTAGTGTGGGGCTAATGGAATTTAGTGAGGCGTAGGCATAACAGAAAAAGGTAACGTATTAGGTGTATTTTACCTACGCTACGCTATACCTACAAAAGAACGGTAGGAGCTAAGCCGTAAGTTTGTTGCCTGTTGTAAACTGGCACATAGATCAGGTGATGCTTGTCAAGTGATGCTTGTGATTTAAAATAACTTTTGACTTTGATGATGATGATGAGATTATGTTCAGCAGCAGACTTCTTCAGGCTGATAATGTTGATGAGAGCTCCGGGTCCTGAAGGTCGTCTAAGATTTACAGCTGATCCAGGACTAATGTCCTTATTGTGTACACGAGACAACGTACTTCCTTTGTAGGGTCTTTATGACTATTTTATTTAGGTAATAAATAAGTCTTCAAGGCATTGTAATGAAGATTAGAAACCTTCGCCGAAACAAGGATTCTTGGTTAATTTCAAAATCTTACACTTAATTTTGAGACTATTTTTGGAATCTGTCGGAGTATTCTGGAACTAGCTTTCACATGCGACTGCTTGCGTGTATGTTTTTCTAAAATAATCAATAATATCCTACTAATATTATAAACGCGAAAGTTTGTAAGTATGGATGGATGGATGTTTGTTACTCTTTCACGTAAAAAATACTGAATGGATTTTAATGAAACTTTACCATAATATAGCTTATATAGCAGAATAATACATAGGCTACAATTTTTAAAGATATTGTTTGACTAATCCTGCCCAGACAAAGTCGCGGGCACCAGCTTGTTAACTATAATTTTAGACCCTTTTAGGCAGCGTATTTTGAAATTTCCTTCTTAGTGTGCGTACTTATATAACAACAACACATCTGTTTTAAGTAAATACATACATACATAATACACACACTGACGCGTCCTGATATTTGCAAATATCCATTCATATCCAGCTTCATATCTCTACCAAAATTATTTTAAGAGTAGTCAGAGACACGTCCGAACATTACACCGACACCAGAGTCGGCAACCAGCTCTCAAGTCCATTGAAGAAGTTGGTTCTTAAATTGGCCCTGGATGGACCTGTATTATAGCATACCAATGACCTCCGCCGTAAATTCTATAGTATTATTCAAATTACCACTAGTAGTTCGCCCCGAACTGAGATCTCGTGATGCGACCCTACGAACGCATCAAAACTTTAAGTACGTAGTAGTCAGAGGCAAGTCCAAACATTATCTTTGGACTTTTTTCTGACTACCGCCTACTTACTTGGTATGGTTACCAAGTTTCAACTCTATTGGACTATTTATTGAAGAGTTCCGTTGAACAGACCTTGGCTCCATCATCAGACCTGGTCGTCGTCACCATTTTATGAGAACTGAGTACCTCCGTAATTTATTACAAGAAAAAAATTTAAGAAAAAGCAAAGGAACTGGCTGACCAGTAGAAAAACCTTGATGACAACGAAACTCTTAGGGATGGGAGCTCTTGGATCGCTGGTTATCTTAATTTCACTTTTATTATTTTATCTCAAAAACCGAACGTCCCAAAAAAAAAGTAATAATTGTTTTGGGATGTCCAAACAAAGCCCTTTCATATGACATGTAACTTGATTTTTTTATGTAACTTTTTTATTTTTGCCCCCTTAAAAAACCCCATATCTCAAAAACCTTTCATCCGATTTTACTCATATATATACCAGTAAATTTCTCAAGTACAAGCTATCGGCATATCAAATTTCATGCAGATCTGACCAACGGTTCTAAAGTTATCGCCAGACAAACATACATACATACATACATACATACATAAAATGCCAAATCGCCTAAGTTGAAACTAAGATCTTCGTTCGCTTCGCTCACTCGATCAATTATCTAAAGCTTACTTAGTATGCAACGTTTAACAAGCGCCTTGTATATGTTTCTGCGTCACAAATAAATATGTAAACGTAATTTTTAAACAAATGGACTAGAAAGTGCAAAATTATGTTACTTTGTGCAATAGCCCTCGGCAGGTGGATCGATCCGTTGCAAAAAAGGTGAAAGCGGACGGTTGAAATGTCAAAGTATTTGAGGACAGGTGTGTCTTGTTGCACGCAATTACACGGGCCATGTGTACTTTCTTTGTACTTTATACTGCGTTTACATTTAGACATTCGCGCTGCCATTCGCGTGGACGGAAATGTTGCCGTCCATATGTCTGCGGCAGCGTCGCCGGCAATGTGTGTTCACAACACGGGCAACGCGAGTGGACATGTAAGTGGCCTGTTTACATTCTCGCATTGCCCAAGTCCCTGCCGATGTGTCTGCACATTTGCTCGGACATGCTGAGTGTAAACGGGGTATAAGCGCCGTGGGGCACAAACACCCACTTTGATCTCCATGCAAGCACGGTAGATATCCTCTTAGTTTTCTCAGTACCAACTCAAGATTATATTGAGGATGTATTTTTGATGGATGTCTATGGGGTAGTTAGTAGTCAAAGGAACGTCCTAAAACTGCCACAGCTTTACGACTTTAAATCAGGCTCGGCAGATATCAGATATCTTTGTACCAAGTACCAACACAAGGCAGACAAACTCAGCTCAAGACAAGCTCAGCTGGTAGTAGCTCTGCCTTCTGTGCCGTTAGCTGTGGGTTCGATCCCCACCGAGAACAAAAATTTGTGTGATGAACATAGATGTTTGTTCTCCGTCTGGGTGTTATAATATTATAAGTATATATTTACAAAAGAAAAGTAAATAAGTAGTATAACAGCTATCTGGTTCCCATATCACAAGCTTTGGCTTAGTTTGGGGCAAGATAGTGTTGTGTCGAATGTCAACCTTTTTTTTTAACTGTTTCTGTTCCTAATAAAGCATTACCTTATCTTATTTTTACTCTAAGTTTCATCCCTATCGGTTCAATGTTATATCTATTTGTATATGTACACAACCAACCACTGTAGTCACCTTTCTCTAGCCCCTAAGGTTTGCTGGAAGAAAACTCTTGTTAAGCTCGCCTTTGTACAAGTCCTATATTTCTGTCGTTTTCCTGTGTATTGTATTTTTCTTTTTTTTATACAACTAGCTGATAGAACAAGCAGATGGCCCCCCTGATGTTAAGTGGTAACCATCACCTATATTTTGATATAGGTGATGGTTACCACTTAACATATGTCACGCACGATAGGAACGTGCCCTACGATGCACTGCCCTGCGTCCATCAATTGTTTTGTGTACAATAAAGAATTGAGAATGTTTAGGGCGTCATTGAGCCACGAACATACAAACACCGTAACTTTCGCATTTATATATAAATATAAAGTCGAGTAAGATCACAGGTTCCTTTGTAAAACAGTGTCCAAGCGCGGCACACATTCACTATTAATGGTGTCTTAGACAGCAGCTCTCTCCGTCTGCGCTCAAGGGAACTTCACACAAAGCCTCGGCTGTCCAATTTTCTAAGTTTATGTCCTAAATATGGCTATAATGCACTGACACCCCTTGCAGACGCCTTGTAATGTACTAAAGTTATTTATTCATAACAGATTCATTACAGTACACCAAGTATAAGATGTGTTTACCATATTTGGTTTTTCGTTTTTCGTTCTTGTTCCGTGCTCATTGCGGGTTTTGTATAAAGACGCGATAGAGATACCGATACGTAACTTTACGTTCTACTACTAATTTTCATCACACTTGCAACATAAAGTTCCGTATCGGTATCTCTATCGCGTCTTCATACAAAACCCGCAATGAACACGGATCAAGAACGAAAAACGAAAAACCAAATATGGTAAACACAACTCATACTTGGGGTACAGGTCAAGTTTTCGTGTAAACATTGGGTACCTAGACTTCTTAGGTAAAAATATCGATAAAGCTGCCGCCAAGCAGCGTTGCTGTTTTTCGGTTTGAAGAGTGTAGTTGCAGGTGTAATTACAGGCAAATGAGTCTTAACATCTGTATGCCTCAAGTTGATGGACGCAGGGCAGTGCATCGTAGGGCACGTTCCTATCGTGCGTGACTTATGAGGTAATGCTTTGTTATAGGTGATGGTTACCACTTAACATCAGGTGGGCCATCTGCTTGTTCCATCAGATAGTTAAAAAAAAACATGCAAGCACAATGAAAACAGTTACTAATTAAGAAACAGAAATGAACAAGATCCTGCGAACTACAGGCCTATTTCGGTACTGCCTTCGTTAAGTAAAATTTTTGAAAAAATTGTTCTTACTCAGTTATTATCACATTTTAACGTCAACGGCATACTTCATAGTCATCAATTTGGATTTACTAAAGGTCGATCAACGACAGATGCCGGTTCGACGCTCCTGAAGCACATTTATGATGCTTGGGAACACTCACAAGATGCGATTGGGGTATTCTGCGATCTGTCCAAAGCTTTTGACTGTGTAAGTCATGCCACCTTAATATCTAAACTTAAACATTACGGCATCATAAACCAGGCAATTGGTCTTATACAGTCATATTTAACCAATAGAGTGCAAAAAGTTGATGTTGGCGGTGAGAGGTCGTCTGGGTCGGTCATTGATATAGGGGTACCTCAAGGTTCCATATTGGGTCCCTTTTTATTTCTAGCATATGTAAATGACCTTCCACCTTTTGTAAAGGATTTATGTGAAATAGTTCTATTTGCTGACGATACCTCTTTAATATTTAAAGTCGACAGATTGAAGACTAACTTCGATGACGTTAATGCATCTCTGTCGCAAGTACTTAACTGGTTTACTGTTAATAATCTTTTGCTCAATGCCGGGAAAACGAAATGCATTAAATTTACTTTGCCAAATGTGGTTCAGCGTCCAACCAATATTGAATTAAATGGAGAATCACTTACCCTTGTCAATTCTACTATTTTTTTAGGACTTAATATTGATGCAAAATTGCAGTGGGGTCCACATATCAAATCACTTGCTGGTAGACTGAGTTCGGCTGCATACGCAGTTCGCACAATAAGATGGCTTACAGATGAAGCTACAGCTAGGCTAGTATATTTTAGCTACTTTCATAGTGTAATGTCTTATGGTATATTGCTCTGGGGGAAAGCTGCTGATATACAAAGTATATTTGTACTTCAAAAACGGGCGATACGTGCCATTTATAAACTGAAACCACGCGAATCATTGAGGGAGCGATTTAAAGAAATTAATATTCTCACAGTAACTTCACAGTATATTTATGAAAATCTATTATACACTCATAAACACATAGATAGCTTTAAGAAAAAGAGTGATGCACATAACGTTAACACTAGAAATAAAAACAAATTATGTATTCCTAAATTTCGACTCCAAAAGGTAAATGGCTCGTTTATGGGGAACGGTATACGCTTCTATAATAAACTTCCAGAAAGTGCCACTGGGCTTCCTATTAGAAAATTTAAAGCATACATTAAGAATAATCTAATAAGTAAAGCTTATTATACTTTAGATAGCTATATTGATGATAAAAGTGCGTGGCCCGATGTCCCGGTCGCTCTGCCCATCGGCAGCTAACATGTCTGCAATGTCTGTACTGTACCTACTATTGTGTGTTTTATTTTTCTCTGATTTAATAGATTGTATTTAATTTTATGCATTAGGTATTATTAGTTTGAAGCGTAGCGTGTGCTGTCTTATAAATTTGATTATGTTTAACTTTTTCTGTATGCCTACGCCTCACTTAACTTCAATAATATATTATATTACATTGTAAAAGGATCATACAAAAGAACGGTAGGAACCAAGCCGTAAGTTTGTTGCCTGTTCTTCTAGGCTTTGGTCGCGTGGAACTGGTACCTAGAGTCACCTAGCTTTAAGACGTTTCAAAGTGATCCTTGTGATTTTATTGAATAAATACCTATTGACTTTGACTTTGAGAAACCGCCTCACAATTTTGATTCCCTTGATTTATTTATTCCTTAGACATCCTTAAAAATCCTGGAGTTTGTAATTGATACTAAGATATCTTTTTTTTTATTATACCAAATGCTGATGGTACTAACGTATGTGACACTCAAAATACTTTTTTTTTAATACATGTAGGTACATAAAATTATGTAGAACAATGTAATGAAATCACCTATAGGTGATGGTTACGACATGACACGGTAACAACATCCTTTATACTAAAAAAACAGCAGCGCTGCTTGGCGGCAGAAACAGGCATGGTGATAGTACTTCCCCGGACGAGCGCTTCACAGAGAGCTCTACTACTCTTACGGCCGGTTTCTGAAAGCTCGATCAAAACTAATCGCATGTCAAGTCACTTGCTATCTCTATCTCATTCGATGTAATAGCTGAAATGGCGAGTGACTTGACATCCTTTTTTTTATATTACGTGGAATCCAAACGCTAAGGCACCCCGCGTTCCGAAGCAAAACTATCGCAGTCAAGACTCATCTGAGCAGACATCTGTATTCTACCCAGCATCAGCATTCATAGTGAGCTAAATATTTAAACCGCCCGAACTCCATTATAACTTCGATTATAATTGAATTCCAAACTAAATAAGCGCCTTTCGAGAATTCTCGACCGTTAAATAAAGTGTTAATATTTGACTTTGTCGATTTAAGTTCAAACCCTTGTGTAATTTTGGTAATAAGCGTACCTTAGGAGTTCATTACTTTGGCTACAATTTCTGCTCAACGTGATCTTCAATTATATTTAATGACATTATTTTAAAATTATTGATATTATTATTTCTTTATTCTTAACTACGTGGTTTTTTTTTATACTACTAGCTGATGGAACAAGCAGATGGCCCACCTGATGTTAAGCGGCAACCATCACCTATAACAAAGCATTGCCTCGTAAGTCACGCACGATAGGAACGCGCCCTACGATGCACTGCCCTGCGTCCATCAACTTGAGGCATACAGATGTTAAGCCTCATGTGCCTGTAATTACACCGGCAACCACACTCTTCAAACCGAAACACAGCGTTGCTGCTTGGCGGCAGAAAAAGGCGTGGTGGTAGTACTTCCCCGGACGAGCCCTTCACAAAGAGCTCTACTACTCTTGAAAGTAGAAGAAGAATAAGTCAAGAAAGAAGTCAAGAAGGCCGCTTTAACATTATCTAAAATCAACTAAAAAAATTCGCCAAAATGAAGATCAAGAGACATTTTGATTTTATGTAAGTTATTATCCAAAACAACTAATACGATTTTTATTAGTTTTATAAAGTTTATATTAAAGGAAATAACAAATATTTTTATAATACCCCAAAAGTTATTATCCGAGTGGGATTCCAACTCACAATAAAACTAACATTAGATAATTTTGAAGGTTAAAAAATAACTAACTCTAAAAACACCGCAAAACATAAATAAATGGGTAACCTTTTCAGTCCTAGCTCAGAATAACCCTAACCGACTTTTACAGTTTTCCAGGCACTTAAATGTTTAGCTTTACGTATTAGAGTGACGGACGCAGGACGTGGCCACATAATGCACGTCCTCGTTGGACGTACTTGATATATTCAGAGGTAACCGTTTAACGCTTATGCTTGTACCCTTGTCGATTGTTTCATAAATAACTTTATGAAAGGGTCTCTGAATATCAGGTTCTTTATCAGCATAAAATTAAATTTAAAGCAAAATTTAGTTGAATTGTAGAGCAAATCGAACATAAGGGCTCGAGTTAACTATTCTTAATTGAAGCGTAAGTTTACAAAGTTCATTATTGTTTGCCGTTTGCTGGAGCATTATCCTATATAATATATGTCTTTGGAACTACAGTTACTGCTTAAATAATTTCATCTTGAGATTGGAATTGGTTCAAATGCTGGTATTAATATACCCCTATTGTTCGAGCGAGCAAAGCAAGTGAAGGTTTCTTAACAAGTCTCACTAGAATAATAACAGTAATTCATTTAAATTCGTAAGCATATTAGATTATTTTTATTTTTCTACCCAGACAAATAACAAACATCTATAATCGTCACTCAGTGGGGATCGAACCCACAACCTACAGCGCAGACGAACTATATCCAACTATCCAACTAAGCTGTGAGGCTATCAATTCCCACACTTTACAAAATCCATTAAAGAAGCCTCTTTAATAATCCTTAAAATTATTTTCTTTGTTCAATTGAAGACAATAACAAACGCTGAAATGTTAAACATTCAAGTATCAAGTTCAGAAATAACTTATTTCTCTGCGAACAATTATCAACTTCTCAATTTAAATTTATTAATTATTAGTTAATGCTCGTGGCACCCCACTGCGGAGTCCGCAGGGCATAAAGCTTCCCTTCCGGTCCCTGCTGTCAAGTAAAATGTATTTTCATTTGGCAAAAAGGAATTTTATACAGTTGCAAAAAGCAACGCCACGTTTCAATACCCACACAACGATTCAGTAATACAGCCGTGAACGTAATAAACCATACGCCACCGACGCCGCTACAGATGTTTATGTGTCTATAAACTCAAAGCATGTACGTAGCATTTCAAATAACCGAAAGCCTCATGCTTTTCCGAAGTTACGATCTCAATTTCAATGTTGGGGAACTAGACTTGGTCTCTAGCGCAGCAAATCTTTGTTGTTTCATTATGTTTGCAGAAACACCGGGTATGTTTTGTTATTTATTTACAAAGTTACGCTGAGAACTTCCTCAGATATTTCAATAAGCTCAGTGGATATGAGGGTGATGTTTTGAAAATAAAACTCAATTTCAATAAACAATCTAGCATTTACCTACCGGCTTGAAGCCTACAAGTCGTAAACTATAAAATATTTTGAGTTACGCCGGTGTATTGAGACGATTAAAACGCTCAATTTCGACAGCATAAACAGTAATGACTACCGAAGTGTTTGTAACTTACTTACCGTGTTTATAAGCACGAGCGAACACAACAACAGACACAGAAACAAACACGCGGTCGATACGGCTAGGCGGGCGGCGGCGTGCGACCGGCTCGGCGTCCTGACGGGCACTGTAGGGCGGGCGGCTAGGGTAAGGCGG
The DNA here is from genome assembly GCA_932294275.1 of Chloroclysta siterata. NCBI lineage: Eukaryota > Metazoa > Arthropoda > Insecta > Lepidoptera > Geometridae > Chloroclysta > Chloroclysta siterata. Next base: position 2,904,798 of record OW028600.1, read on the forward strand.
GATTCGATTGGGGAAGATTTAGCGGAGGCTTCGATGGTAACGCTATGAAGTCTGCGGGATCGTTGCGTCTGACAAGTTCAACTTTCCCCGTAAAAATATTAAGGGTGCAATGAGGTTAGCGGCATCTTTTATTCAGGAGTCGTTCTTCATGTTATTTAAATAAGTATCTTTCAAATACTTATTCAACTTTATGTTTCAATGGA